>JAPFRF010000008.1:108145021-109345021 GCA_029282475.1 Phrynocephalus forsythii | reverse complement strand
AAATGGGCAGGTCTAAAAAAATAAAAAATAAAAAATAAAATAAAATAAAATAAAATAAAATAAAATAAATACGATGTTTTATTGCTATTAAAAAAACCCACCACTGCTACTATTAAAATTCAGGCATTTAAAATAAATAAATTTCACATGTTTCTGTGGTGATTTGGTGTGTTTTTTGACCACGATTTCAAAAGAAACATTGTGGTTGCCATCTTGGATCCCCCCTCACCGCATGGCATGGCGAGACGATGAGGATGACCCCCCCCCAGCTTGGTGCAAGCAGCCCAGGACAGGAGAAGAGGGGGGGAAGGCTGGGGACCCCCCAGAAACCACCCCTCTGGTAGGTGGCAAAGCCTCAGGCAGGCATATTTTTGCCTGCTTTTTTGGCCGGAACTCGGGTTTTTTTAAAAAACCTTTTAAAACCTTTTCTCTGCTTCGCATTGTGCAATTGCCATGATGCCACAAATGGAAATGAAAAACCCGACCAAATTTTTCTTTTTTTGGTTTGATTTCGAGTTCTGACGGCTTAATTATCGTTACCGTTTCCATTACGTAATGGAAACAATAACCGAAAACGGAAACAACATTTTCGCCGAGTCATGCCATGTCTACTTACAACTGCCAGACTTAAATAAAGTGCAAGCAGAGGGAACAAGATTGCAGCTTGAAATTAATATGCAAATAGTCAAAGAATACCTTAACACCTTGAACATGTTCAAATGTCCAGGGCCAGATGAACTCCATCTGAAAGGACTGGAGGAATTGGCTGAAGAATTCTCAGAACTGCTGTCAATTACCGTATTTTTTTCTGAATAAGACACACTTTTCCCACATTGAAAAGTAAGGGTAAATATCTGTGTGTCTTATAGAGCAAATACAGTAGTCCCCGCTACATATATATCACAGATTTTCCTTTAGAGAGAAATTATCCTGCTGCAGCCGGGATTCCGCAGTTCCAATTACCTTGTTTACAAGGAGGTCTCCTCCATGGAGCCTCTGCCCAACCTTTCTGAAGCCTGGATATCCCAGTCCCAATCACCTCATTTGCAAGCCTCCCCCTTTGCAGCTTGGATTCCACAGTTCAAATAACCTTGTTTGCAAGCCTACCCTTTTGCTGCTTGCAATGCACAGTTCCAATCACCTCGTTCGCAAGCTTTCCCTTTTGCAGCTTGGATTCCACTATCCCAATCACCTCATTTGTAAACCTCCCCTTTTGCAGTTTGGATTCCACTATCCCAATCACCTCATTTGTAAACCTCCCCTTTTGCAGTTTGGATTCCACTATCCCAATCACCTCATTTGCAAGCATCCCCCTTTGCAGCTTGCATTCCACAGTTCCAATCACATTTGTTTGCAAGACTCCCCTTTTGCAACCAGGATTCTCAGGATTAAACTTGTAACTAGAGGTACCACTATATTCTTGAAACCATGGGAAATGGGTGAGGTGCCAAATGATTGGAGGGGGAGCCAATGTTGTCCCTAGTTTCAAAAAAGAGAAACCTGGGAACTACAGGCCAATCAGCCAGACATCAATCCCAGGAAAAATCCTGGAACAGGTTATTAAGCAGTCACTATGCAAGCACCTAGAAAACAATGCAACAATAACTAGAAGCCAACACAGATTTGTCAAGAACAAATCCTTCCAGACTAATCTGATCTAATTTTGGTCAGGTAACCTTGTTAGGCAGAGGGAATGCTGTAGATGTAATATATCTTGACTTCAGCAAAACTTCTGATAAAGTGATATCTTCATTAGCAAACTAACTAGGTGTGGGCTGGATAAATCAAGTGTTTACTCCATCTTATGAATCTAAGAACAATCCCTTTACTGTTGATGTTAAAGACGTAGGAACTGTTATCAAGGAAAGGACCTCCCTCACTGTGGAAGAACAAAATAAAACACCAGCTTGTTCCTTTAAAAATGCGTCTTTATTGGATCCTGAAGGGCGGGTTGCCTGGGAAAAGCAAGAACCCTCACAAAGATGAATATGCAATTAGTTACAGAATTGTACTCAGGGAGTATTGCTTAATGGCTCATTCTCTCAATGGGGCAGGGGAGGTAACAAGTGGAGTACCAGAAGGCTCAGTCCTGGGTCCAGTGCTCTTCAATATTTTTATTAATGATTTGAACAAGGGAGCACAGGGAATGCTTGCCAAATTTGCAGAGGACGCAAAATTGGGTGGAATCGCTAATGCCCTGGAAGACAGAAACAAAATGTGAAAGGATCTTGATAGGATGGTGCACTGGCGCTGAAACCAACAGAATGAAATTTATCTGGGATAAGTGCAAAGTACTGCATCTAGTAAGAAGAAATCTAATGCACAGTTACAAGATGGGGGACACCTGGCTCAACAATACTACATGTGAGAAGGATCTTGGAATTCTGACGTGCTCACAAAAAAGGCAAATGCTATTTTAGACTGCATTAATAGAAGTATAACATCAAAATCCCGTGAGGTTCTCATCCCCCTCTATTCAGCATTCACCTTCAATATTGCCCAGTTTTGGATTTCACACTTCAAGAAAGATGCTGACAAATTAGAACAAGTTCAGAGGAGGGCAACAAGGATGATCAGGGGGCTGGAAACCAAGCCCTATAAAAGAAAGAGGGAAATAACTGGGATTGTTGTTTAGCCTAAATAAAAGAAGACTGAGTGCTTATATGAGAGCACTTTTCAAATATCTGAAGGGCAGTCATACAGGGAAGGGGCAGCATCTGTTCTCGGTCAACCCAGAGTGCAGGATGTGCAAGAACAGGCTCAAGTGAAGCGAACCCAGCTTTCAGCTGAATATCAGGAAAAACTTCCTAACTGTTCAAACAGTTTGACAATGGAACCAATGACCTCAAGAGCTGTTGACTTTTGAGTGCTCCAACACTGGAGACATCCAAGAGAAAGGTGGACAACAACCTGGTAGATACCCTTTGATTTCTATCCTTGCATGGAGCAGGGGTTTGGATTTGATGGCCTTACAAGCCCCTTCCAACTTCACTGTTCTATGATTCTGTAAATCTGTGATTCTATGAATACACTTTGGATAATTGAGCAGAGGCATGGATAGATGTGTGAAAAAAATCTTTAAAACTCTAGCTCACTCACTGATGTTTGCATTATTCTGGTTTGCATTTGTATTGAATGGGAAGGGTGGGTGTTTTGTGTGTGTGTGTGTGTGTGTGTGTCAATTTCCACAAGAAAGGCCATACTTAGCTTTGGGTATGTCTCAAATAGTATATACATACAGTAATAATTGGTGATGTTTTGAAATGTACATCTTTCTCTTGTATTGGCTAGAGCTCTTTTATGGGCATTTCTCAAATGCACAGCTCTTTTAATGTTGTTAGTTTTTAAAAAATGTGTGTATATTACAAATACAGATTTTATTGTGCTATCACATCACAATTAGAGATGGGCACGAAACGAACAACTTTTGTTTCCATTTTTGTTTTTTCATTTTGTTACGTAACGAAACAACAAACAAATTTTGCCTCTAAAATGAAACGAAACGAACAGAAACACAGGGAATTTTGTCGTGCGTTTCGTTTCTGTTACTGCAATATGAGTGAATTGCTTTAAATCCTTTTAAAAAATCACAAAAAATTGAAATAAATGGTAACGAAATGGTAACAAAATGAACAAAAATGAAAACAATTTTTTTGCAAAAATTTGCAAAAAATGGAAACGAACCAAAACGGACCCTCCAAACGACAAACGACAAACAAAATGCAAATTTTTTGATTCGTGCTCATCTCTAATCACAATAATAGGATTCAATAAGCTTTTCACCCTAGATTGTCTGGAGGTTGAGTCATGGCAACTGGACTTCTTTTCTTGAGAGAACAAAGTCCAGTTGCCTTGATTCAACTTCCAGGTAACCTCGCCTGGATGACTGGGAATCTTCACAGACACCATAGATTGTGTTAATCCACACACTTTGTTCCAAGAGGAGCAAACTGGAATTATTTTCGATTGAATGCAATTTCAAACAAATTTCTCTTCTACCCCTAGATATTTGGGAAGATGATCACTGGGGTAGTGATGATAAAAATATTCTTGCTATCCACTTTTGTGTTTCATTCTTCTCCCCTGACAGGACAAGTGGCAACACTTAGTACCATTTGCTCCTAAGGCTGTGTTTTCACTGAGACAATGATCAGGAAACTTTCTCGGTCGCCAGAATAAAGAAATTGCTTTGCTGTGAAATGTGCCAGATACCATTAGGATTTCTCATTTCTTTTTTTCCTTCACAGGGATTAATCTCAACAGATATAGCAGAGCCAGTTCCCGTAGGTGAAGTACAGCTGGACTCCATTTTAAACACTATAAAATTAATATATTGCTGGTAGCTTTAGATTTTCATTTACACTGCCTGTGCTGTGGCTTTCTGAAATTGGATATTAATGATTTACAGTGTAATTTCTGTATGTCCATAAAATGAAACTGGAATATCTTTCATAATCTCACTCTTGGGCATTTTTGAGGGTAGTGCGTCTGTCTTGTTAACCCTTTCTAAAAAATGAGTCAAGGGTGATGTTTCAAATCCATGTTTATGAGTAAAGAAAATGCTCATTTGCTTGTTTTACACACACACACACACACAGAGAGAGAGAGAGAGAGAGAGATGAAACTGGAATATGTTTCAAGGACTTGGTGCTAAAGTAAATATAAAAATTTGCAACCCACACAAGCTAGAAGTCCTTCAGCACATGTTGTTTTGGAGAAGGCCAAAGAACAATATGTTTGCTTCTTCCCCACTTCCCTTCCCGCATTTAATTATTATACCACCTTGTTTCTATATAAAGTGTCATCAGTATCCTATAGACAAAAAAGGGGGGTGGTGACACGTGCTCTCCGAGTTAAATACCAACACAAGGGAAACAGGAGAGGCATCAGCAACACAAAAGGCTTCTGGCTGGCCCTGCTTTCAACATAGTTGTCCTTTTCTTCCCATTTGCAGTTATTGAAATTCAGAATGCAGCAACATCCAGTCCTCCACATTATGCAGGGCAGACCCTCCTGGGCAAGGAAGATATGGGAAAATTGTAATCTTGCTGCCCATTGGAGAACTATAGGTGGAACTTCACCAAGGCTAGAACACCCAAGGAGACCTGTGTCTCCCCAGTCACATCAAAGCAGCTTCCTTTGTTTCTTAAAGGAGAAACCAGAAAAGGCAGCAATGGAGATAAATAACTGGAAAGCTGGGCTAAAGACTTCTATTTCTGAACCTCTCAAAAATTCTTCCTGAAGATTTTTGTTTTGGCGGGGGCAGTGCAAAAATGCAGACTAGTATACCCAGTGGTGTGCACTGGGAGGGCACTGCCAGAGGCTTTCCTCTATAGGACAGTACCTGAATGGGTTTGATGATTATTTTTATTTCTCATGTACTGTTGCCTGCTTTTGGAGGAAATAGATTCTCTGCTGTGTTATCTCTCTGTCTTTGGGGAGTAGACTTTAAGGGTTTTGTATGTGATTGGGAGTACTGTATATGAAAACTTGAGGACTGATATGGAAAAACTCATCCACAGCGAAAGAGGCACTAGCAATATATGTTTTATTTTATATTAGAATATGAGCTAGGGATGTGCACAGTGAATAATTTCTTGTGTGTGTGTGTGTGTGTGTGTGTGTGTGTGTGTGTGTGTGTGTGTGTGTGTGTGTATACAGTGTGTATACAGAGAGAGAGAGAGAGAGAGAGAGATTCTTCACTGTGCACATCCTTAGCTAATATTGTAATGCAAAATAATATATATTAGTAGGAGAATACAGTATGGTACTCAATGAGCATAATGTGAAAAATACACATTAATTAGCTTATCATGCAAAATTACTCATGCAAATTTGACTATATCACTTGGATAATACACAGCCTAGTCTTGCATAAAATGCATCTAGATCCAAGAGGACTTCTTCTTAAGCTGTACAATGCGGTTACTTCACGTCCTACTTCGTTCCGTGATTACGTTTGTTCCGTAACAGCGTTGTTCGCAGTCACGTGGTTTTGTCCCTGTTTAATCCCTGTTTTCATTTACCCATGGTTGTGATTACTTGGCTTCACGTCCTTGATTCGTGACAACTACTGGATTTCCCTGGCTTCGTTTAGCCTTTTTTAAAATTGTCAGGCTTCCATTTTTCAGTATTTCAAATCTCCGCTGCAGGCATGCGGGCTGTCTCGGGAAGCCCAGCAGGAGGAGCCGGGTGAGCCCTCACCACTTGCCGTGGGCGAGCGGCAGTGACGGCAGTGGTGGTGGTGGGTGAGACACCCTTGCCCTGAACTGAGCAGTCTGTGGGCTGGCAGGCGAGCAGGCAAGGAGAGCTCAGCCCCACCTCTGGGACCTGAAGAGGACGGACTTACACCTGACAGTGGCTCTCTACCTGTCCCTTCAAGAGCCACCTTCTTCTGCAGGGACAGGTGGGCAGCCAAGCCTGGCCTGGCGCAGGAGTTCTAGTCGGCTTTCTGGCTTTTTCGGTTGTCGAAGTATTCCTAGAGTGAAAGGGGGAAACAGCCATTGCCATTACTTCACATCTCTTGTCTCGGAACAGGAACCGGGAACAAAGTGTGACAACAGATTCCCCAGCCCAGGGGCAGGTATGGCTCGTCACGCTCTGTTCCCAGTTCAGGGGGTGTGGTCGGGACGAGATTCTGCTGTCACACTATGGACATGAAGTAACCTTTTTTCATACTGGTCCCAAGCAGGACAGCAAAGTGGGACGAGAGGGACGTGAAGTAATGGCCCAACAAGAAAAGATAAACCCAGCCTTGTGGTCCAGATGCAAAATCCAAAATCAGGGTTTGATACATTGGTCACTAATTTTAACATCTTTAAAAGGAATGCTTCCAAGGCCTGTGAGGATTTCCATCAAGCTAGATGGAGAGGCATCTTGGTTAGGTACTGCTGTTGTGGCATGGGTACTTCAAGTTTCCAGATGCAAGGTACAATGTCTGTTGTCTGAAACCAACCAACCAACCAAACTGAGATTAAAGAAGGAACCTCAAGAAACATTTTGTGTGTGTTAACATAGCCTAAAGTTTAGGCTTCACCTTCTTGGAAAGCAGTGTTTCAGCTATATTTTAGCTGAGATCCTTCGATAGGGTTTATACATCATAATGGTGATACGCGTTTACTTGTCTTCACTATTAGATGGAGCTACACATTTGCAACTATCATTTACTGTGGCTTAGCAACAAGCAGGCACAAAACCATTTAGAATGCAATGTAACCATTTAATGCATGAGATTGCGTCCTTATTTCTCCCACTTTGGAAAGCCACCCAGTGTCATCCCACTGCCTTTGGCATGTCATCACCTCTCTGCACTGTAGCCTCCCCACCTCTTCGTCATGTTCCAGAGCCATGTCCTGTCATGTACTGAGAAACAAGCTATTGAAATGAGTGGATTCTTCCCCGGGGGTGGGGGGTTCCTGATATAAGCGAAACCGCAGGATATACAGTATTTAAAATCAGGAGCAGAAAAATGTGGAGCGGGTGCCCTTGTTAAGCTGCAAAAGCTGGTGTGGATTCTACCATTTTTTTCACAAGTGTGCAAGCTTTGATCAGAATCTAACCACTTCTTTCTCCAGTGAGATTTCCCCAGAATAAATTCAACTGTGGCTTGTCTTAGGATGGTGCGAACAAAGCCAAGAGACCCAGAATTCTATGTTTTCCCTCCATATCTTTTTCAGGCAAAGCTCTACACAACACTGGTGTCTGCCTTTGGGTTGTTTTTACTTTCCATTTTATGCCAAGATGAGGAGGTAGGGGAAGGTGCCTAGAGGAGAGGCTCTAAAAATACAAAATGTCTGCGTCTTTGTCCAGGGTGATTAATCATCTCACTGTGGCTGAACTTTGAAGATGTTACCAGAAGGAAATGAAAAGTCTGTTCTTATGACCTTATCTAAGTCTCAGGGGAGCATTACGCACATTGCTACACCTGAAATTGCATACATACCTATCTGAGAGCAAAACTCATTGAAGAGTAACTTACAGTAGCATCTGAGTAGAAGCAGGTCTAAATCATTTCCCTTCTGCATCTTAGGCCATTTTCTGAAAGGCCTGTTGTTGTTGTTCAGTCGTTCAGTCGTGTCCGACTCTTCGTGACCCCATGGACCAGAGCTCGCCAGGCCTTCCTATCCTCCACTGCCTCCCAGAGTTTTGTCAAATTCATTTTGGTTGCATCGATGACACCGTCCAACCATCTCATTCTCTGTCGTCCTCTTTTCCTTTTGCCTTCTATTTTTCCCAGCATCAGGGACTTTTCCAGGGAGTCCTCTCTTCTCATGAGGTGGCCAAACTACTGGAGCCTCAGCTTCAAAATCTGTCCTTCCAGTGAACATTCGGGGTTGATTTCTTTCAGAATGGATAGGTTTGATCTCTTTGCAGTCCAGGGGACTCTCAAGACTCTCCTCCAGCACCACAGCTCAAAAGCATCGATTCTGCGGCGGTCAGCCTTCTTTATAGCCCAGCTTTCACTTCCATACATCAGTACTGGAAAAACCATAGCTTTAACTGTCCTGACCTTAGTTGGCAAAGTGATGTCTCTGCTCTTTAGGATGCTATCTGGGTTTGCCATTGCTTTCCTCCCAAGAAGCAGGCGTCTTTTTATTTCGTTGCTGCAGTCGCCATCTGCAGTGATCAAGGAGCCCAAGAAAATAAACTCTGTCATTGCCTCCATTTCTTCCCCTTCTATTTGCCAGGAGGTGATGGGACCAGTGGCCATGATCTTAGTTTTTTTGATGTTGAGCTTCAGCCCATTTTTTTCACTCTCCTCTTTCACCCTCATTAAGAGGTTCTTTAATTCTTCCTCACTCTCTGCATTTAGAGTAGTATCATCTGCGTATCTGAGGTTGTTGATATTTCTTCCGGCAATCTTAATTCCGGCTTGTGATTCATCCAGACCGGCCTTTCTCATGATGTACTCTGCATATAAATTAAATAGTCAAGGTGACAGTATACAGCCTTGTCGTACTCCTTTCCCAATTCTAAACCAGTCAGTTGTTCCATATCCAGTTCTGATGGTTGCTGCTTGTCCCACATATAGATTTCTTCGGAGACAGATATGGTGGTCAGGCACTCCCATTCCTTTAAGGACTTGCCATAGTTTGTTGTGGTCTACACAGTCGAAGGCTTTGGCATAGTCAATGAAGCAGAAGTAGATGTTTTTCTGGAACTCTCTGGCTTTCTCCATAATCCAGTGCATGTTGGTGATTTGATCTCTAGTTCCTCTGCACCTTCGAAATCCAGCTTGTAGTTCTGGAAGTTCTCTTTCCACATACTGCTGAAGCCTGCCTTGTAGAATTTTGAGCATAACCTTGCTAGCATGTGAAATGAGTGCAATTGTGCGATAGTTGGAGCATTCTTTGGTGTTTCCTTTCTTTGGGATTGGGATGTAGACCGATCTTTTCCAGTCCTCTGGCTACTGCTGGGTTTTACAAATTTCCTGGCATATCTTATGCAGCACCTTTACAGCATCCTCTTCTAAGATTTTAAAGAGTTCAATTGGAATGCCGTCACCTCCACTGGCCTTGTTGTTTGCAATGCTTTCTAAGGCCCACTTCACTTCACTTTCCAGGAAGTCTGGCTCCAGGTCAGCAATTACGCTATCTTGGTTATCAGGGACATCCAGATCTTTCTGATATAATTCTTCTGTATATTCTTGCCATCTCTTCTTGAGCTCTTCTGCTTCAGTTAGGTCCCTACCATTTTTGTCCTTTATCATATCCATCTTTGCATGAAATACCCCTTTAATATCTCCAATAAGATGGGCACAACTTGGAAAATTTTTTTTTCGAGTTGTCGTTAGTCGGGCCGGTTCCGTTTCGGGTCGTTTCCATTTTTTGCGAAAATTCGCAAAAATTAGTCTGTTCGTTTTTTTGTTTTTTCATTTTCGTTAGTACTGGTTTTTTTGGGGGGGAGCGGGCTCCTGGAGGCACCTCTGTGGGGTGGGTGCCTCCTCTGGCCCGCTATAAAGGGAAAGCGGGCTCCTGGAGGCACCTGTGGGTGCCTCCTATCCTCACCCACTAGGAAGGGGAAGCAGGCTCCAAGAGACCCCTCAACATGGGGGTCTCCCCTCCTCACCTGCTGCTGCAAAATGCATGCATAGCCATATGGATATGCATACCAGTTGCAGACAGTGAGACTAGTGATGGCAGTGAACCCAGAGCCATAGGTTGATGCCTAAGGCTCTCGCACCACCATGTCTCACAAAGAAGAGAATTGTACTTGCGTGTAGTGCAATGCAAGTAGATCTGGCTTAGGGTTAAGGTGGGTTAGTGCAAGGGCTAGGGTTAGGCTAGTGACGGGTAAGGTTACGGTGGGCTAGTGGGTTGCACCTCTGGGTGCCTCTCTGACCCACTAAGAAGACAGTCTGTGACGTATGGGTAAGTAAGGAGTCAAGGATTAGGGTTAGGGTTAGGGGGCTAGGGCAGGTTTTAGGGGGCTTTTTGGCACATCCCAGAAATCTCCATGGCCAAGTGGCCATGCGATTGGTGGGATGGCTCCAAAAATTTGCATGGTCGTCCACTCCCACATGGCTGGCCTCTCGCCCAGCCCATCATTGCGCAGGTGTAAAAAAAATCAAATCAAATCAAATCAATGGAGGACAGAGGAGGAGAGGAGAGACATTTTGTTGCAAGAAAAAACCCAGTGCTACTGTGAAAAATCTGGCAGTTTATAAATTTTCGCGTGTTTCTGTTGTGTTTGTGTGTTTTTGGACCACAATTTCAAAAACAATATTGCATTCGCTGCCCCATTTTGGATCCCCCGCCCGCACCGCATGGCATGGCAAGTCCGGCTGCCCAGGACGGGGGGAGGCGGGACCCCCCCTCCAGAAACCATCCCTCCTGTAGGTGCCCTGCGCCCTTAGTCAAGCAGGCATTTTTCCGCCTGCTTTTTTGGCCCGGGAATGGGTGGGGGGAGAGTTTAAACGTTTTTTCCTGTGCCGTCCGTGCTGCTTTAATTGCGGCGGCCGGCGGCGAGACTGGGCTTTTTGCTGGCTGCGAGCCTGCGGCGAGTCCCACCAGAGCAGCCCAGGACGGGGGATGGGGGGGAGGCCGGGGACCTCCAGAAACAACCCCTCTGGTAGGTTCCCTGAGATACGGCAGGCATTTTTCCGCCTGCTTTTTGGCCGGGAACCGGGTTTTTTAACTTTTAAAAACTTTTTTTCTGTGCCGCGTGGCATCGCGCGATCGCGCGATGCAAGGAACGAGCACAACAAATCAGACCAAAATTGTTCGTTCGTCGGTTCAAGCTCGAAGTCTGGCGGAGTAATTCCCGTTACTGTTTCCGTAGAGTAACAGAACCGAGTAACGGAAACGGAAATGGGAATACCGCTAAGTCGTGCCCATCTCTAATGTCCAATTTTTCTAAAGTATTCGATTGTATTCATTTGACGATTGTAACATCCATGAATTGAACATGGCAATTTGTTGAGCAGTAAATAAGCACATCCGATCTCGCCTGATTTCGGAAGCTAAGCAGGGTCGGCCCTGGTTAGTACTTGGACGGGAGACCACCAGGGAATACCAAGTGCTGTAGGCGCCTGAAGTAGGAACTGGCAAGCCACTCCAGTATTTCTGCCAAGAAAACTCCATGGAGATGGGATCACAAAGACTGTAATGATGCAACACACACACACACACAAAATAAATACCAAGAATACAATGTTAAGTTTTACAGTGAGGAGTCCCACCAGTTCCTTATTTTGAGAGATGGGTGGAAAGTGTGCTTCAGCTTTCAACTGTCTAGGAAACTCAGGGTAAGAACATCCATTGTCTCAAAGAATGACCTATATCAGCAGTTCTCAAATTTGCATCCCCAGATGTTCTTGGACTGCACCTCCCAGAAATCCTGGTTAGCACTGTTAGTTTTGAAGGATTCTGGTAATTTTATTCTAACAGCACCTGGGAACCCCAAGTTTGAGAACCACTGGCCTATATCACTTGTACTCACCAATTATCAGTTCCACTACTACAACCATTCTTCACACAGGTTATTATAGCAAGGGCAGTCCTTTGATTCTCTAGACGTTGTTGGTCTCTTGCCCCCCATCTGCCTCACCCAGTATGGCCAACTGTTAAAGATGGTGGGAAGCAAAGCAAAAAAGAATTGCACTGCTTATATATCATGGCATTTAAAGCACTCTCTGGGTAGCTTACAAGTAATCATGCAGGCTACACATTGCCCCCTGCCAGCAAGCAGGGTACTCATTCTACCAACCTTGGAAGGATGGAAGGCTGAGTGGACCTTGAGCTGGCTACCTGGAACTGAACCCTGGGTCGTGAGCACAGTTACAGCTGCAGTACAGCAGTTTAATCACTGTGCCACAAGGCTCTTCAATGTTGGAAGTTGTACTCTAACAATATCTGGAGTGGCACAATTTCCCAACGTTGGTGTTAGATCTTTGTTGACAAAGTGAGCAGCAATTGTCTCATGGCCACCTCCATTACAATGTAAAATATTATGCTTTGCTTTGAAGACAGTGCATGCTTAAATGGTTTTAGCCAGTTTCTGCCTTGCAGTGTGAAAGGTCTTCACGACAGCTCCAGTTGAACTGAACTGAAAAGGCCAAAATATGAGTCTGAAGGCTCCCAGGCAGCACTATAGTCTCTAAAGACCTCACATAGATCCATCATTTTAATGGACAAACTCACTGAGTTTTTTAAAAACGGCATCTACTGCAGCTCTTTTATGATTCAGGAGGAGTTTGTATTTGGCTGCTTCTGTAATTACAAACTGGAACAGATGGCGGAGGTTTTATTTAAAGCAGTGTGTCCATTTTGATAACATATGCTGTCCAATGATTTTGCACAAGCGATGGGGCATTCTGTCTTACTCGGGGGGGGGGGAGACAAAAAAGAAAAACGAGCCCTAAAATCTGCCTTGTCAGAAGCATCCTTGCTGGTTCCGAGATTTACTGCAAGCGGTTTTTGCTGTGCCTTTGTATTTTTCAAAGCAGTGTCTGATTCCATTCGAGATACTTTAAAATCAATATTGATGATAATTAAATGCCCCTGTTTAAGAATGGAAAATTGATTTTTCCTCCAACGAAGGAGATTTCAATAAGGTCAGAAAAAACAGTGTTTAGTTATACTTTACAAATGTATCCATCATTGAAGCCTACCTGCCAGAAGATCTAGTTTTTCTTGGACAAAATGGCACCTAAGAGTCCTCCTGGGACTCAATCTCACTGTAAGAGTGTTCTAGAATGGTAGCTTCTGATTGATTTGGCTACCCATTGGTCCAACCCAGGGGACATGAAAGGAGCCTCCTCAAAGTCCACGAGGGCGGTGAAAACATTCAGGTAACCTGTAGACAACAACATCATGACTCCATTTCATCATAAAGATGCCAATCAAATAGGAAGGAGCCTCCCTCTGTTTTAATAGCCACGGTAAGGGCACAACAACTGCCCAAGGTATATCTACACATAGATATTCTTTCTCAAACAGGAGGTGGCCACTCCTGATCCAGTGACTTGTTTCATTCACAAAATTAGCCAAGCACATAGAGGCACACTGGGAGGCCTGCCTTGGCCTGTATTTCCCAGCAACCCCTAGGGCTGAGCAGATACGCTATGTGCTGATCTAGGCTCAAGGAGGTGCAGTAAACAGGATGGCAAGACTAGAGGAAAACAGGATATCAAGACCAGAGGAAAAACAGGACATCAGGGACATCTGCTCTATCACCCTTGACCCCACAGCTTCCTCCCCCTGGGTCTTTATAAATAACAAGCCAATATGGTCCCACAGATAGGCATGCTTTTCCTCCCACAGAGGGAAAATTTCCCCTGCCATTATCTGCCATTGTGTACTTAATAGACATGGGCACGACTTGGCAAAATTCTTGTTTCCGTTTCTGTTCCTCGTTTCCGTTACGCAACGGAAACGGTAACGACAATTAAGCCATCAGAACTCAAACTCGAACCGATAAAAGAAAAATTGGGTCTGATTTGTCGTTGTCGTTCATGGCATTGCGGCAATCGCGCGATGCCAAGCGGCACAGAAAAAAAGTTTTTTTAAAAAAACCCGATTCCTGGCCAAAAAAGCAAGGCAAAAATATGCCTGCCTGAGTGAGGGCACCTACCAGAGGGGTGGTTTCTGGGGAGGGGGTCCCCGGCCTCCCACCCTCTCCTGTCCTGGGCTGCTCTGGTGGGGGGCATCCTCATAGTCTCACCATGCCATGTGGTGCGGGGGGGTCCAAAATGGCGACCGCAATATTTTTTTTTTTAACCCTTTTCCAAAAACCCACCAAAGCACCACACAGAAACATGCGAAAATTAGGTATTTTAACTGCCTGAATTTTTACAGTAGCAGCAGTGGGTTTTTCTTGCAATAAACGTCTGTCTCCAATCCCATTGATTTTATTTTATTTTATTTTTATTTTTATTTTTTTACACCTGCGCAATGATGGGCTGGCCATGGGATGGGACCATGCAAATTTTTGGAGCCATTCCACCAATCGCATGGCCACTTGGCCAGGTTTTGACTGAGACTTTTGGGATGTGCCAGTCGGGCATAAAAAGCCAACTATAACCCTAGCCCTAACCCTAACCCTAACCCTAACCCTAACCCTAACCCTAACCCTAACCCATACGCCAGTACACTGTCCTTCTTA
Organism: Phrynocephalus forsythii; assembly: GCA_029282475.1. Taxonomy (NCBI): domain Eukaryota; kingdom Metazoa; phylum Chordata; class Lepidosauria; order Squamata; family Agamidae; genus Phrynocephalus; species Phrynocephalus forsythii. Next base: position 109,330,417 of record JAPFRF010000008.1, on the reverse strand, counting down.
GTGGGTCAGAGGCACCCAGAGGTGCAGCCCACTAACTCACCCTAACCTTACCCGTAATAACCCTAAGCCTAGCCCTTGCCCTAACCCCAACCCTAAGCCAGATTGTACTCACATTGCACTACACGCAAGTACACTGTCCTTCTTAGTGAGTCAGAGGGCGCCCAGCAGAGGCATTCTTCTCTCACCTCGCTCACAGTCCAAAGTTCCAAAAAACTCCAAACCTGTACGCCAGTATGCTGTCCTTCTTAGTGAGCTAGAGGCACCCAAAAGAGAGGTGCCCCTGCCAGTGCCACTTGGTACGCAATAGCTAAATGGTCATGTACCCTTCCTTTTCCCTTTGTAGGGGGCCAGAGGAGGCATCCACCCCAGAGAGGTGCCTCCAGGAGCCTGCTAAATGCCTTCCCTTCGTAGCGGGCCAGAGGAGGCACCCACCCCAGAAAGGTGCCTCCAGGAGCCCACTACCCTACCCCCCCCAAACCAGTACTAATGACAGACGACAAACGAAACGACAAATTTTTGAAAAATTTCGCGACAAACAGAAACGAGCTGAAATGGGCTGGCTCTGACACACGACAACTCGAAACGTCATTTTTCCTGGTCGTGCCCATCTCTAGTATTTAATAAAGACTGGCCTCAGGCAGCTTTATCAGCACACACATGCTCACCCACCCTCTCACACACCCACACATTCATGCATGCAGCCCAGAGAGAGACACGGACAGGAATGCTGCCTGAGGATCAGATTATTTCACCCTGAAGCTCTGTGTCCATGTAATTCGTAATGCAACACATCTCTCTCTCTCTTTTTAATGAGAACTTCTAAGACCTCACACGTCCCTTTGTAAGCAAGAAGGAGAGAACTTGAGAAGAAGAAAAGGATATAAAATGGACATACTCATCAAGCAGAGGGCCCTAATTAGTTAACTATGAACAGTCTGGATTGTATTCCTAAGTATTCAGCCATGTTCATCATGGGTAAATTAGAGCGGTATCTCTTCTCCCTTGACAGGGTCCTCATCTTTAGCAGCAATATAGCAAGTGGGTACAACATGATTCCCCCTTTAACTCTGGGAATATTTATATGTCTTGGATGCATCCACTGCAGATGGCTAAAAATGTTGTTTTTAAACATAAATTGCCACAGTTATTCATGGGATAGGGAGAAACTTAATGTTTAAAAACCGAATGCTGAGGAAAGCAGGATGAGCAGATTTGTCAATTCATGGCCCAGAAACAATAGATGGCATGTTTTCAATAGATCTTGTAAGAAACCCAGGAGGAAGCAGGCAAAAAGATACTCAACACTAAGAATTCTACAAACGTGTGAATAAACACTGAAGGAATCGAGGCAGCACTGCTTATCTCTTTGTGGTCTGTTGAATTTCACTGCAGGTCTTTCCATTATCTTCAAGTTTTTGTCATTATCTTGTCACGTTTTGCTGCCAGACTGATCAGCACTTCCCTCTGAGCTTGCAGCAGGCACCAGTACTCCAAATGGAACTGTTGAAAGGGGGAAGTAGAATTGCAGGAGAATGAAGGGACATGCCCACCTCTTCCTTGAGTAGTCATACAATAAAACCCATTGATTGCCCATGTGCAACATTCAGTAAATGATATCAAAAAGTACTGCAAAGCAAGCTCCCCTTCTGTTGGATCTCACTGGAGATTTGCACTGGGGAACACCACCACTTCTTCATGAAGTTCCATGGATGTTCTATCAGGATAAGGTGTGTGATCTTGGTGATGAAATGCCTAATGGCATGTGTCCACTCTCTCCATGAGAAGAGCATGATAACGTGGTATCTAGGGATGGGCACCTTACAAAAAAAATGACACACTGATTCGTCATTTTGTAAGCTTACGAAACCTTTCAAAACAAAATGAAACAGCAAACAGCATGTCATCAAGAAATGAATTGAAACACCATTTTTTGTTTTGGAAATGAAATGATTTGTCCTAGCATCTTGATCCAGCCATCTTGAGAACAGGAGGTTTATTTTTAAACTGCATTAATTTGTTTTCCTTTCTTCCTGGGCCTCAGCTGTTGAGATAGCTTATCTCCGATCTTGATCTGCCTGAAACTAGCCAGGAGCTGAGCTGTTCCCTTGGCTGGCTGTGTCTGCAAGTTGATTTAAACTGATTGCTTTCCTTTCCTTTTTAAGTAGAACTGTGGAGGTTATTTTTAAAAATGATTTGTTTTTTCTTTTCTTTCAGCTTTGTTTATCTCCTCGATCTCTCCATGCAGCAGCTAGCTATTAGGTTTCTGGCTTGTTTACAGAGGGTTCTTTGCTTGAAAACAAATTGATTAGAAGGTTTGAGGGTCTTTGATTTAGGGCAGTGGGCTCTCTATTAAATTAAAGAAAGGAAAGCTCACCATTATTTATAGCGTTACAAAATGTTTCATTTCATGGTGAAAATTCTTTTAAAAAATCTGTTATTAATAAAACTATTTGAAATGAAGACTGAAACTAAATGAAACGAAACACTATATTTCCATTTCATGCCCATCTCTAGTGGTATCTGCGTTCTCCCACTAATTCACAGCTACTTCTTTGCTCTCATGTTTCCAGATATACATGCTTTCTGTGTGTACATCTTACGGCTTACTAGAAAGCAAAGGCTTGCTGTCCTCTGCTAGTAGCTTCTTCCCTGACTTACATTATAATCTTTATGTGACTTCTATAATATTAGTGTTGTAGATCTTCTGTCTTTTGCTGATAAGTTCAAAATGGATCATGGCCTTTTCAAATGCAATGCTGTTGACAACTATTGTGAACACATCATTGTTTTTTTCTAGAATAAAAAAAGAAAGGAGGATGGAAAAGGAAGAGAGTAAGGGACTAGAAACAGGCAGTGGCCTTAGGGAAGAAAAACTAGACAAAAAGACAAAGAGTGCTCTATTATTTTTTATCTTGCCAGTTGGGATTGATGATAGATCCTGTGGCTTGAACAGCTGGAAACATCTATTCCACATAACTCAGTGATTGACCCAGGGTAATTTTGTTGCCACTGCAGATTTTTGGTAGGATGTTGATGGTAGGAGGGTAAAAAGAACAAGAAGTATTAAGACAATGTCTATATTTTAGAGAAGGGCTTTGGAGCCACAACTGGAAACAGGGGGAAACAGTTAACAGCAATGCATGGGGTTACAGCCACAAGAAGATCTGGGGAGGTAAACATGGAAGAACCCCCTAAGGCGCACACCCCTGACAAAAACACTGTTGTCAGTTGGTCAAATATGTGGATATTTGATGCTGTTTCCATGGAACAGCCATTTGCCCAGAAAAACACAGTATATGAGGAAAATGGTCTGGACAAAACTGAACAACACAAGCCTTAAGTCCAAACGTTAGTCTTCAGATCTGAGATCTCAGCTACCCAGTGTTTTGTGAATTAAGAATAGCCAAATGGCCAGATGGACAAGGTATAAGTTGAAGAAGAAGAAGAAGAAGAAGAAGAAGAAGAAGAAGAAGAAGAAGAAGAAGAAGAAGAAGAAGAAGAAGAAGAAGAAGAAGAAGAAGAAGAAGAAGAAGAAGAAGAAGAAGAAGAAGAACTGCATGCAGCCCTACGGAACTGAATTCAATATAAACTAATAAGCTTGTGATTGAATTTCCTATGAGTTTTGCCTGTTGTGATTTTTCAGTAAAAACTACTAAGCTATAATTGAGTGTTCCTTTTGTTGATATGAAACTGTGGCCATGGAAGCACCAGGTCATGATTCAGGGAAATGGCTGTGTGGATTGATTGGTCTAGTAGCAAAGACCCACTGCACCTCCTTCAGGCACTGCCTTCATCTGAGCCCAGGAGGCCAAACCACAAATCAGCTGCTTGACCAGGATATGAGCTATAGCAAACTGCTGGTCCAGCAGTCCATTCATGCCCATCTCTACCATTTAGCATTAGAGATGGGCACGAAATGCTAAAATTGTGTTTTGTTTCATTTTCATTTTCGTTTTGTTTTTCTTTTGTTTTTTGTTTCATTTGAAACAATTTTTTTAAAAAAACATTGTTTTTCATTTTGTTTCATTTTACATTTTTAAGTGTGGTTTATGTGTTTTAGGTGTTACTTTTATGTGTTACTTTTATGTGCTTATTTAACTGTTTCTGTGTTTTATGTTTTACTTTTAACTGGTGTTTCGGTCACTTTGTGGAGAAAGAGTGGGGTTTTTAAACTTTATTTTTTGCCACTCAAGCAAGCATCAATCAGCTGGCACATAGGCCGTCAGTGGCCAAAAAAATGTTTTAAAAGCCCCCCGCCCCCCCAAATCGGGCACGTTACGGGAGAAGCACAGAGTTTTAAAACTTTTTTCCTGCCGAAGCCCCGCATGCCAGCTGATCGGCATTTGCTTAGGTGGCAAAAAAAAGTTTAAAGACCCTGCGCTTTCCCCCACCTGATTGGGTGCATTGGGGGGAATGGCATGGGGCTTTTAAAGCAGCTTCCCATAGGAATGCATTGTTTCAATGCATTCCTATAGGGAAACAAAAAAAAATGGAACAAACTGAAAATTTTCGTTTCATTTCATTTTCCTTTAAAGGGGCAGGTCGTTTTTCATTTTGTTAGGGAACAAAACAAAAAAAATGGAAAAAAAATCATTTCATGCCCATCTCTACTTAGCATTGCTGCACCTTGAGTATTTAGAATGGTCTGGGAAATTATTCTGGATGATGAGTGTTGCTCCCACCAAGTTTCACTCCTCCTTCATCTGAGTCTATTCCACTTTTCACATACATGTTCTGAATAGGCATCCTTTGGCCTCAAATACATCTCATTGTGCTTCAGAAGATCTGTTTGCTTTCCCTCCTATGCTTTCCCTATCTTGAATGATCAGAGGCAACACCTCTCCCTCTTTTACTTGATCCTCTGAGGCCCGTTGCCCTTTTCCTCCCTCCGTCTGCTGCACTACATCATGCCTTTCAAAAGGGAGCAACTGCTGTGAGGTGTGGAAGTATCAGTCCTACCCTCAGCATCTTTTAGGCCACTGGTAGAGGTGTTATAAACTGCGGGTTGCCAAAGGAACATACAGTACTTATCCAGACTCCCACACACTTGCTGAACCTAGCTTAATTAAGGAACATAGAAAATGAGAATCTAAGGGCTGGAACACCGTTCTCTTCCTTAATTGGCATGCTATTAAGCAATGGAGTAAAACCCATCCAGTATCCAATTACTGGAGAAGAAAAACTTAATTGAGTGGTTAGTGCGATCAAAGTGAGGAAATTGAAATTCAGAAAAACAGTGATTTAGCTCCAACAATGACAGAGAGCAACAATAAGACAAGCACGGTGTAATTACAGCAGCATAGCAACAAGGTACCTGCTTGTCACTGGTGTAATTTAGCAATATGCTAATGTGTACAATATATATTGAATATATTTCACTTCTGCATTGACCTGCGATCAGAACAGAATAGAAAACAGATGCGGACTGTGGACACAGCAATGGAAGCAAATGGTGGACTCCCTATCAGAAGCAAATAAACACTCCCATATCGGAAGATGTTAGCCCTCTAGACATACCTGCATACCTCTAGTTACCCACTAAGAAAAGAACACAAGATCCAGTATCTACAGCCAAGCTCAATGATGCAACTACAATTCCAACTTACTGGGAACAGATGGTGTGTTGAAAGATTTCTCAGATTGCAGTAATTTCTAATGAAGTGAAAACACAAATCAGATCATACTCTTGATGGAAGCTGCTGAACCATTATGAGAAATGGGAAACTTTCCCTTTAAATCTTATTTGCTCTCACCTTTCAAGGGGAAATTTTGCATTACAGTATTTTTTAATAGTTGCAAACTGACACAGGAAATCACTGATGTTTCAACAGGGCTGTTTTTTAAAAATGATAAAACCCCTTCACAGGATAACTGATAAATTAGAAATACAGTGGTACCTTGGTTAACAAGTGACTTGGTTTACGAGCATTTTGATTAACGAGCAAAAAATTCTCAACATGTTGCCTTGATTAATGAGCAATGCCTTGATATACAAGCAGCCTCGTGTGTGTCACATAATCAAAAGTGCTCTAAACCAATGCCATCTCTCCCTCTCACCCCTCCCCACTGGAGATGGGTGATCATCTGTTTCAGTTTGTTTCAGGCAACAACAGCAGCAGGGTTGAAGGAAGGGTGATGAGCTTGGTAAAGGTACAAACAGTTGCCAACCCGATCAACCCCATCGCCAAAGAGGTCACCTCTGTGGGGCCTCTCCCCACCATCCCTGCCACCACTGCTGCAGCCAGGATACCCCCACCCCATCACCCCCATTTTAAAAACAGCCCCCTCCATGGAGGTCCCCCCTTCTCTGCACTTGCCACAAAGGTTTTCAAATGCAGGCTAATTTGTTTTATTGTCCTTTGTACTATATTTTGTATTTTATTTAGTATTTAGTATTAGATTACAGTATTGTAATCATTTTATATAAATATTTTAGGTTGTAGAACAAATCATCTGAATTTCCAATTTTTTGCTTTGATAGACAAGTGTTTTGGTTTACAAGCATGGTTCTGGAACAGATTATGCTCATTAACCAAGGTACCAGTGTAGTTTAAAAGAAATGCAAAACTTCTCCCCTCTCTTGCCCTCCAAGGCCAAGCCAAGTAGAAGCTTCCAATTAAGCAGCTCCTCCAAAGGCACAGTCTTAATACTCTTTAGAAATCTATGTTAAAGTATTTTCTTTTTAAAGGGGTGAAATATCATGGTAAACAGGATTGCTTGAGGCACCATGTGCTCTCTTGAGCCAAAACCATACATCCACCTTTGTCCAATCTTAACTCACCTTAATATAATAATTGTACACCATGAAGTAAATATGACTTATTCCCTTTCCAGGGTCTTCTAAGTTGAGCATACAGTGGTACCTCTACTTACGTCCGGCTTTACTTGCAAACAATTTGACTTAAGAGTGGAAAACCGTTGGCGTTTTAACTGCTGCCTTACAAATTTTAGATGCAGTCTGCTCTACGTTTTTTCAATTTTTTCAATTTATTTTTATTTTTAGATATGGCTGCTCTATATATATACCGAGTGTAAATGGTATATATATAATATCTAGTATATTATATGAGTTGTCCGACTTATGACCATGCATTCGGAATGGATTAAACTCGTAAGTAGAGGTACCACTGTACTTAGAAATGGTTTACCATTCCCTTTTTCTAGGTCTCTGAAGCTTGCCCATGGCTACACAGGCTGGCTCTTCTCAAGGAGGCACAGAGGGGAATCAAACTCCCAACCTCTGGCTCCCAGATATATAAACCATTGAGCTGTCAAGCCAGCTAACCCACCTTAAGCGACCCAGTTTAGCCCACCAGTATCTTCTTCAGTTTAGATGTGGAGTAGAGTTGAAAATTAATTAGTTTGCCCCTCTCCAGCAATGAGTGGTATAACGAAACTCAGGGGTAGGAGCGTCTCTGGCCAAGAATTACCTGAGTTCCTGTGGATTCTTTTAAAGAAAACATATAGCCTGAAAGCATCAATTTAATGAAATCCCTTTATTCACTATTCTAAGTTACAAAAATGAAAAAACAACTCATAAAAATCAATGGAAATCAATGGAAAATATAAAAATGCTTATCAGATACAATCATATAATACTGCCTGAAAATAATAAAGTCTATGCTACTCTGACTAGCTTAGATACTATAGAAATTACAATGCCTAGGCTGGCTAGGTCTAAACTACACCTTGAAGCTGAATTCTTAGCAAGCCTCTCTCTCCTTGCCTTAAGTATAAACTTTTCTTTTTCCCAGCTCCGAGAATCTTTGAGATGTCACGTGAAATAGTTGACCAATGGTAGCTGTCTAATTTCCTCTAACTTGGCTTATTATGGCTAGACTATTACATTCCTTAGATAAGCATCTAGCGGAAAGCTGTAAATGTGCAGTTAATATTGAGCCTTATAAATCACACTATGTCCCATCATGCTAATTTCATTTCATGCTTTGTCCAATCATCCTAATGCTATTACAAGTGGGATGGGGTTTCTCCCCATGTGGCCAATGAGTGGTAAGCTGCAAGGAGGAGATAGAGACGGACAGCCCACGCTCTTGCCTGGATTGGTGCCCCACTGGAGCAGAAGGATCTTTGAGCTGCCCAATGACAGCTGAGTGAACCTGCGGTCCTGCACAACAAATTTCATCAAGGAGATAACTGATTCATGCTGTACTGTTGAGCCAATGCCTGCGTTAGCTTCCCAAATTACATCTCCTAAAAGCTCAAATGACTTAGTATTATATAGAGCAGACCCGCAAACATGGTGAGAAATTGGTAGTAAAGAGAATAGTTGGCATGGGACATGGCTTTCGATACTGGACTTATACCAAAGTGAACAGTTGAACAAAATAGTGGATCCCTTATAATGGATCACAAGCCTAATGCTTGATTCAAATATCTTATCTAAAGCGACAAATATATTCCTTTCTCTTTGGGAATTAAAATGCCAGCAACTATACTGAACTTCACTGCTATTCATGCCAGCAGCTATACTGAACTTCACTGCTAGCCACTGCTATTATTTCATATTGGAAGCCATCAAAAGCAAATCCCCCCCGCGCCACACACACACACACACACACACACACACACACACACACACACACACACACACACACACACACACACACACACACACACACACACACACACAAATAGATCAATACACAGTACAATAATCCCAGGAAACTCGGAACAATCATTTGAAAAGTGGTTCCTATCAGCCTAAAAAGAAACCTCAGCTCACCATACCTAACGAGGAGGAAAAGATTAACAGCGAACTGCAATGAGTCGGACATATCTTTAGCTGTATGTTTCCTCAGCTGCTTGTTACAGATAACACCTTCAGCCTTTAGGTCAATAATCATGAGTGGGAGGGAGATAAACAGGATAGTAAATAGCCTTGTGTTTCTTTCTTTCTTCCTTTCTTTTTACACTTCAAAATGTATCTCTCTCAACAGCAGGAGGAATGCAGACATTTTGACAAGTGGCTCCTCCATGTTACTTTGCATCTCTTCTCCCATTGCCCTATGTTGGCTTTTGCTTGGCTTTGCTAGGAACATTATTGGCCTATGGGGTGGGGGGACTTACTTCCATTACTAACATGCCATTTCTCTTCCCTTATGATTCAGAGATGGAGGTTTCTTCCACTTCCTGGATGTATACAATAATAAAACTTATAAGAGTATGCTTAAGATTTTTTTCTAACATGAAGCTAATCCAGGGTGCAGTGAGGGAAGAAAAGGAAATCTTAATAAAAAATAACCTCCATACTCCTACTTAAAAAGGAAAGGAAAACAATCAGTTTAAATCAAACCAGGAAAGGGAGCTTGGTGCCCAGGTGGACAGTTCAATGAAGGTTTCAACCCAGTCTGCCGCAGCAGTGAAAACAGCAAACTCAATGCTAGGGATCAGTAGGAAGAGTATAGAAAATAAGTCAGCAAGTGGCATTTTGCCTCTTTATAAATCTATGGTAAGGCCCCATCTGGAGTATTGTGTACAGTTCTGGTCACCATACCTCCAGAAGGATATTATGGAAATAGAAAAAGTGCTGAGGAGGGCAACTGCTGGGCCTCTTCACTCTTGAATGATGTGATTCAAGTCACAAAGAGGTGCCTTGATTGAAGTTTATAAATTCATACACGGTGTGGACAAAGTAGATAAGGAAAAACTGTTTTCCCTATCACACAACACTAGAACTATGGGGCATTCCATGAAACTTTTGGGTGCTAGATCTCAAACAAAAAAGAGAAAGTACTTTGACACCCAGAGGACCACTGGTCTGTGGAATTCCCTGCCAGAAGAAGTGGTAACAGCCGTCAGCCTTGACAGCTTTAAGAAAGGATTAGACAAGTTCATGGAGAACAAGGGTATCAATGGCTATCATCATGGATGCCTAGGGACAACCTCTGGGTTGGCAAGATAGGCAGGATATCTCTCAATGCCATTTGCAGGGAAACGTAAGCAGGTGAAGACATCTGCTTGGGAATACCCTGAAGCAAATGGTGAGGCACTGTGTGAGACAGAATGCTGAACTGGATGGGCTGTGGCCTGTTCCAGCAAGGCTGTTCTTATGTTCTTATGTTGAAGAGCAGCATAGAAAGGATGTAAAATAAATAAATAAATAATTGTGTGCTATTGTTGAATATATTTACCCCTGTAGAACATTTGTTTCTGTGTTTAGCAATAGGAATAGCTTCCCAGATATAAAAACTATTGTGTGGCCTGCTACTTCCCTACCTAGTCTCATGAGTCTTTCTGTTTCTTTACCATTTACCAGCTTTGCTTGGGTTAATCACTCTTTTATTTCCATCCACCCAAACACCTTTTCTCTTCTCTTCTTTCCTCCCCATTAGTTTTCTTCCTGTCCCTCCACATAGTGCTCAATTAATTTATCTCCCAAGTTCTACAAAGGCTTACTCCTTTCTCTATGAAAGCTGGAAACTGGAGCACCTAATGGTTGGAGATAATGGCTAAAATCAACATAATACTCGGCCAAAAAAACCAACTGTACTATTCATTTGCTTTATTTTAATCCCAGAAACTATGTTACTTCACATGAACCAATATGCTACTGCAGCCTACAGACTGATTTCATTCATTCATTCATTCATTCATTCATTCATTCATTCATTCATTTAAAAAAATAAAACAGGTCCAAAAAATTCTCTTGGTATCCATGTGGTGCTTAGTTTTGCAGAGTTGGAGATATGGTAAAGATACAAATGCATAATTTATTATTTATTTATTTGTTACACTTATACCCTGCCCATCTTCCCTAAGGGAACTCTGGGTGGCAAACAATAAAAATAGAAATACAAAAATGCAGATAAACAAGTTAAAACAAAAAAGAAGCAGGGAGCAAGATGGCGGGCCAAAAACAAAACAAAACAACACAAAACAAAACAAAACAAAAACCTAACTGAAAAGGTTGCCAAATGCCTCCCTGAAGAGGTAAGTCTTCAGGGCTTTTTTAAAGGCAGGCAGGGAGTCAATCAGGCGCAGCTCACTGGGTAGATGGTTCCAAAGTGAAGGCCCCACCACAGAGAAGATGCGGTCACGCATACGCGCTTTCCATGCCTCTCTGGGTGTGGCCACCCTTAGTGAGCGTGCCTGCACCAATCTCGTGGGTCTGGTCCCAGTTGACCTTTGAGAGATAAGCTCCACCAGATACTCTGGTCCCAGGCCGTGGAGGGCTTTGAAAGTCAAAAACAGGACCTTGAACCTAATCCGGGGGACAACGGGAAGCCAGTGCAAGCAAGCCAGAACTGGGGTGATGCGCTCGAATCTCCGAGCACCCACCACCAGCCTGGCTGCCTCATTCTGCATCCGCTGTAACCTCTGGACCAGGGTCAAGGGCAACCCCACGTAGAGGGCATTGCAGTAGTTGATCCTCGAGATCACTAGGGCCTGCACTACTGTCCTCAGGGAGGACTCATCGAGGTACTGGCGGATCTGGGCGATCCTGCCAGTACCTTGATGGATAAAAGCGGCCCTGGAAGCAGCCATCACCTGGGCTTCCAGGGAGAGGGCTGAGTCCAGGACCATGCCCAGATTCCTGGCCCAGTCCGTAGGCTAGAGGGAAAACGCCCCCCAGCTTAGGGAGGGGGCCATTGTACCCAGACGAGGGCACCCCGAAGAACAGAACCTCCGTCTTCTCCGGATTGAGCTTGAGCCGGTTATCTCTGGTCCATTCAAAGACTGCCTCCAGGCACAGATGGAGGGAGTGAACTGCCTCCATTGCAGATGATGAAAAGGTGAGATAGAGCTGCGTGTCATCAGTGTACTGATGACAGAGAACTCCAAATCACCTGATGACCTCCGCCAGCGGCCTCATGTAAATGTTGAACAGCATGGGTGAGATTGCTGGCCCCTGGAGCACCCCACAAGGGAGAGTCCAAGGAGCCGACAAGTCATTACCCAGCTGAACCCGCTGAGTCCGGCCGCCAAGGAAGGAACGGAGACAGGCCAAGGCCTGACCCCCAATTCCTGCCTCTGCCAGCCGGACCAGCAGGTTACCGTGGTCGATGGTATCAAAGGCAGCTGACAGATCAAGGAGAACCAACAGGGAGGAGCACCCCCTGTCAGCCTCCCTGAGGAGGTCATCCTGCAGAGCGACCAGGGCAGTCTCGGTCCCACAAAGAGGTCTGAAACCAGACTGGAAGGGATCCAGGATACAATTTACCTCCAGGTATGACTGAAGCCTGACAGCAGCCACCCTCTCGACAACCTTGCCCAGGAAGGGAACAATGGCAATCGGACAATAGCTGGAAAAATTGTCCGATGCCATGCCAGTTTTTTTCAGAGTAGGTTTCACCACGGTCTCCTTTAAGCGGGCAGGGAACATCCCTGCCCGAAAGAGGCCATGGCAATAGCAGAAACCCACTCGGGCATGTTCCCTTCGGCAGATTTAATAAGCCAGGCCGGGCAAGGGTCAAAGGAGAGGCCGCCGGCCGGCAACAAGCCATAGCTCTGGAGGCCTCCACCGGAAACACTGGCCCAAACTCATCCAGGAGGTGGGAATGGAGGGGTGAGGCCCCAGGGATCTCAGAGGGTGGACTAGAGCAACTGGGGGGCAAGTCGGAACGGATGGCCTCTATTTTGGATCTAAAATGGGCTGCAAATTGCTCGCTAGTGAAATCACTAGGAGGAGGCCTCAGCTGACTGGGATTGGAGAGGTCTCAAAACACCCAGAACAACTCTGCCTGGCAGTTCGAGGCCTCGCCAATTCTCAGGGAGACATAAGATCTTCTAGCATCCCTGATCGCGCGAAGATAGCGGCCAGTCAGCTGCTTAAGAGCAGCCCTATTCTCTTCCGTCCGGCTTGCCCTCCAAATGACCTCTAGTCTCCTGCGTTCTTGTTTAATTGACTGCAACTCAGCCGTATACCACGGAGAGGAGCGGTCTCCACAACGCAGGAGGCACTTGGGGGCGATCCGGTCCACCGCCCCGGTGGTCCCCTTGTACGACCTATCCACCAGGGCATCGACCAGATTGTCTGCCAGACCGCCAGAAAGCTCCCCGAAGGCTTCCATGAACATAGCAGGGTCCAGACACCTATGGGGGCAGGCCCAAATATAAGGCCGACGCTCTCCATGGGGTGGGGGAGGCAATCAACAGGGAAAATTTTAGCAGATGGTGGTCCGACCATGACATGGACAGGGGCAGAATACCCCTAACCCCCAGACAAGAATCTGATGACATGGATGAAAACACCAGGTCTAGGGTATGGCCAGCTCTATGGGTGGGGCACACAACATGCTGAGATAGATTCATGGAAGTCATGGATTCCATGAATTCCAGAGCCGCACCAGAGAGTTCCTCCTCGGCACAATGCCAAACTTATCTCACTGACCCACTGATAGATGGACGCATTCTACCCCAGGACACACCATTGTCGCAGAACTGCTAACATGCAGGGATTCCCTGTAAACGATGGCCACCCCCATCCCTACCCTCCGACCTGCCCGCCCACTGGACCTGAAACCCAGGGGGGCACAAGAGGGAGAGGGAAGCCCCACCCTCAGTGCCCACCCAGGTCTCGGTAATACATGCCAGGTTGGCTCGCTCATCCACGATCGCGTCGTGGATGAGGGGGGGGTCTTATTATGAACTGACCTGGCATTATCCAGGAGGCAGGACAGGTCAGAGGCACTGGCGGGATGGCACCCAGGTACATGGCAGTGACCTAAGGGATCAGAACGGGGGACAGGCAGTAGATGCCTGGCCTGAGTTCTTCTTACCCGACCAATCCCTCCGCCCAGAGCGTACCTCCCACGGCCAGACACCACCGAGAGAAAGGTCCCTACCAACATGGTGACCTAAAAAAAAAAATTACAATGAAAAATATAACTAACAATAAACAACAATAAACAACCACTAATACACAGCAAAATAATAAACTAATAAACAATAAAATAATAGTAAAATAATAAACTAATAAACAATAATATAATAGTAAAATAATAAAGTAAAAATAATAAGCAAATAAAATAAAATGTACAGAGAGAGAGAGAGAGAGAGAGAGAGAGAATAGATTTATAGCCTATCATGCAGTACATATCTGGTGGACCTGTGGTTCTTTGGATGACGATTAGAAGTGAGCAATTTTGGCTTGCACAGCATGTGGCACCACTAGTGTTGCTGTGGCCTATCACACACCCTAAGTCTAGCTGGGCCACTCACCAGCATCTGTGTGCTGCCAGGATCCTTCCGAAGAGGCAGCACTCCAATCCAGACAGGAGTCTGTCCAGCCCTTCCCTGCCTCCTCTGGCAGCTGACCACTCCCCTGAGGAGATGTGACAGGGAATCTTCCTGCTCAGCTGGTGAGTGGTTAGCTGCCTGGGGAGGTGGGGACAGGACTGGACAGGCTTCTGCCCAGATTGGAACAGCACCGCTGAAGAAGGACTCTGGTGGCATGTGGATATGGGTAAGTGGCCCAGCCAGCCCGGGAGATGGAGGATGGGCCATGGCAGCACCTGTGGTGCAGCACTTTCTGTTTTGTCCACAGCATGGAGCAACCACGTCTAGTGATGATGCACTAGTGCAGTGGTTTCCTCCTTGGGTAACCCAGATGATCTTGGCCAGAGTTCAACATTTGGAAGCTCATAGATCAGGCATGTCCAAACTTTGGCCCTCCTGATGTTTTGGACCACAACTCCCAGAATTCCAAACCTGTATTGTCAGTGGCAAGGGACTGTGGGAGTTATGGTCCAAAACATCTGGAGGGCTGAAGTTTGGACATGCCTGCCATAGATTTTGAGCCCTCTCTTAGTATGTGAGCATGTTTTTTTAAAATTTTTAGCACAGGTGAGTTGGAAAATGCCAGCAATACGTACACAATAAGTAGGATAAATGGACAAAGAAGAGACAGATGGAAAGGGCAAAGATGTGAGATCACAGAAGTGCTGTCGGAAGCTCTGAATGCCACAGGTATTGTTGCGTAGTTTCAGTGGGATGTGAGAAGCTCCATAAAAAATGGTTGACAGCATGGCTCCCATTTTTAAATGTAATTCTCTAACTGTGACGACTAATGGGAAATAAAGTCAAAGAGCAAACCTCATAGTTATTGAGTCTCTAAATTGTTCTGTTAGGCGGTACATTTCTGAGGCAGATGCGCACGCAAGCGCCCAGTCACCAATTGTCGTTCGCTGTATGGTCTCCAAATTACTACAGTATATGTGCTATTGGACACACTGTCACTAGGCCAGCCTGTTTAAAAAGGGAAGAGCGCCCGCTGATTTTCTCCTTTGAGCAGATCTGTTTTCTCATTCCCAAGGTCTGCGGTAAGCCAGCCATTTGCTGCTTTGTCATGCCATCTTCATTTTCCCCCAGCTGTTTAATAGACATGCTCAGAGCTATAGCTGGAGAGTAGCTCATTATTCTACTCGGAAGGGAAAAGAGAGGAGGAGGAGGAGGAAAGGGAGGGAGAGCCAAGAGAACATCAATTTGAGAGAACGTCCATAAAAGAGGATATTCTGCCAACTGGAGTATACATCCCCTGAATCAGTCACTGCAGGGGTGGGAGCGATGCAGACTGCAAAATAGGACTGGGCAGAGAGCTGGGAGAATATTTTAAATGACATTTTGATGCTGAAACGAGTTTAATTGTCCTGCCACTTTGAATGTCTTTGGTAGCTGAAGTTCTGTAAGCTCTGGGCTATATTTCCTGAGAGAGGAGTAGAAAGTCAAAAGAAGTCCAAGTGGTTGGTTTTCAAGGCAGGCTGCTCACCGTTGCAGCAGCCGTTAGGGTGGGGACTCCCACAGATTTTAAAACAACAACACCCCTGAAGACTCTGAAAGAGATGAGTAGGATGCCAGGAAGGTTTAAGGAAGCTGTGATTCGGATAATGGCCAGTTACAATGCTGAAGAGTGAAAAACATGGCTTGGGTAGTTTAGACTGCACTCCTCTGCCCATTTAGCTGCAAATATGGCCCATTGAATTTGGTGAGCGTTATCTCTGAGCAGCTATGAACAGAACTGCTCTGTAAGTAGCCATCGGAAATAAGGCAGTGTGGCCTGTTAAAGACCATGGGACAGGGGCTTGGCTCAGTGATGTTTAATGCTGTGTTACCTGTAAACATTTACATGGGTGGCAGTTACATAGCAAGTGCAATGCTAAGCTCTAAATGTTGGCACATGAGACAAACGCCCTATACCAGGCATGTCCAAACTTCGGCCCTCTTGATGTTTTGGACCACAACTCCCAGAATTCTAAGCTTAGTTTGCTAATGGCAAAGGACTGTGGGTGTGGGAGTTGCTGTCCAAAACATCTGGAGGGCTGACATTTGGACATGCCTGCCCTGTACTGTCACATCTGGCTTAGAACTGCTTTTACACTGATTGAAGCTCTGTCTCTCCATAATTTCAGATGGACAAGTAACCCAGCTCTCCTGGGAGATGCAAAGGACTGGGATATTTTGCATGCAATGTTCATGTTCTACCAGTGAACTAAAGGCAAGGGCATGGTGCGGTGGAGATCAGAATTGTCCTGGATTAAACAAAAAAGGGGGAGGGACATTCAGTGGTTGAAACCAAGACTGATTTGCTTTTTGTTTTTGTTTTTAAAAAAGAGAAGTGAGGACAAGAAAACCAAAAGGAGCAATACTGTACTAGATAAAGGCAGATGCCGATCTGACACTAGATAATGAAAACAGAGAAAGCCAAGGGCCTCCTCTGTCGTCCTTGAGCACTCCGAGTGTGAGGAAGGGCCCTGAGTGAGATCACTTGACATTTGTGCTATCCTGCATGCAACATTGCACACAAAATGAATAACGAATAAAGAAACAAATTAAAAGTTTGTTTCATGCCCATCTCTACTGTAGATTACTGAGAAAACCAATTGGAAAACTGTGTTTTCATCAATACATTTAGTCCATGAGGTGTGGATTGGGAAGTTGTAGTGACCCTCAAGCATCTCTGCCGTGAATCTCCTGGCTCCAGTTTAAGATTTCCTATCTGCTCGCCTGGAGCTAGCTGTTTTCCTGGCAGAAACAAAGTCCTTATAGATGTCAAATAAAGTTTTCACTCAACTTAACAAAAGCATTGTTGGGTGTGATTTTATGAGCCTGTAAATCTAGTCCACTCCACTTCAACCTTGCACAGTCAAGTTGTATAGAGCCAATTCCCTAAGAAACGTGCCAGATGTAAGACGTAAGTTACAGCCCAACAAATTAGAAGAGAATCGGGTTTAGAAACGGTGGGCCAGGGCAGGGTTCTCTCCCTAGGCTGTATGATGTCACAAAGCAAAAGGAACTCACCACTTTCTGCTAGTTTTTTAATGCAAAAGAATTCCAGCAAACACTGTTCTCAGATCTTAAAAAAACACAGGTAATGCTATTGTTTTTCAACATACAGATAGATAGATAGATAGATAGATAGATAGATAGATAGATAGATAGATAGATAGATAGATAGATAGATAGATAGATAGATAGTAATACCTATGAAGAGGAATATACATCATTCAGGCAGTAATATTTTCACAGTACAGTATTTAGTGTAAAGTCCCAGAAACATGTTCATTAAAATAGCACACTGGTTGTCCCAATCCTGTCATATTTATGTAAACATGTCACTTCGAATGCTTACACATATAAATAAAATCTGTGAATGGGTGATTTTCTTGTCAAATCGGACACGTGTGCCAATTTCTACAGGGAGATATTCTAAATCAGGGGTGAATTCTAAACCATCATCAGCCTAGAAGGGTATAAATCCTGAACAGGATTCACCTGGACAGGTAGAGGCAGCATTAAGCTACAAAGGGTTGTTATACTACCTGTACATAATAACATGTTTCCTACATAGGATTCACCAGACAGGGCTATCACCTGTACAGAATGTGGCTGTTTCCTACACAGAACAAGGTACTAAAACTAATTAATTTTCATGAGTGCACAGTACATATATTTTTACCTAGGTATTTGTTCATCTGTCCTTTTTAATTTTAGTTATTTTTAATCCTTGCTGAATACCTCATTCTGGTTGATTTTGGCTGTCTTGATTCCACGGAACCCATCAGCAAAGAATCTGGTAGGCTAGCAAGATACTTTGTCTCCAAAACAGCACAATATAATTTCGCCTTTCATTAAAATCTCTGTAAGAGCATGCAGCAAACATTGAAGGACTGGCTGACTGTTAAGAAATATTCATTTATTTTATTTTTATTTTAGGGTATTTTTACCCCACCTTTCTCCTTGAAAAGTAATAATAATAATTTAATAATTTAATAATTTAATTTATTGTCATTGTGTGTATATACACAGTATACACATACAACGAAATTCAGACACCCAGAGACCAGATTCAACACGCACACACACAAATCTCCAAACACTCTCACACACATTAAAAAAAAAGTACCCAAGGCAGCTTACAGTCCAGTACAATTAAGACATATTCAAATATTGAGAACTACAGCATCCTGCAGCATCAAAAGACAACATTACATTAAAGCTACCAGAGAATGTGCACAGTTAAAAAGAGAATAAAATTCCATGTAAAGTTATGAGTGAGGGAAACTACATTGAGAACACAGTGTCAATGCAATCACGAAGTCTATAAACACAAAGTCTATGTGTTCTTGTATGATAATTCATATAATTCAATTTATGAGTAAGGGAAACTAACATTGAGAACATAGTGTCCATGCAATCACAAAGTCTTTAAACACAAAGTCTATGTTTGTTTTATGATAATTCATATAAAAGCTACATAATAGATAGTCCATCATTTAGGGAAAGCTTGCGGGAATGGAAAGGTCTTTGCCTGTTTCTGGAAAGACAGCAGAGATGGGGCAGTCCTGGCCTCTAGTGGTAGGGAGTTCCAAAGTCTGGGTGCAGCAGCCAAGAAGGCCCTTTCATGGGTTCCCATGAGACATGCCTGTGAGGGTGAAGGGCCTTTCCTGATGACCTTAACACCTGAGACAGTTGATACTGTGAGATTCAATCTTTAAGGTAGCTAGGACCCAGGTCGTACAGTGCTTTGTAGGTCAAGTTCAGCACATTGAATTGTGCCAAATAGCTGATTGGCAGCCAATGGAGCTGCTTTAGTAGGGGTGCAATGATGCTTTAGTAGGGGTGTAATGATGCAAACAATCCACCTGAAGTATCTATTGAGAAATGTCTGCCAAGAAAAGCAGTGGTGATTGTGGGTTTGCTTTGCTATTTCTCTGTTTCAGGGGGAAATACACACAACAGATGGAAAGAATAGTTCAAGAGTATAATGAAATCTGTAGCATTCTTTGAAAGTGAGGAAAAGAATAATGTAATTTGTTTTCTTGACCTCTTAAGACAAAACAAGCCAGAATTTACACACCTAGTACTCGCACAATACATGGTCTTCTAAGGTTTTTTTTAAACGTTTTGCCATTAATTTTAAAACATTCTATTTTTGTCAAATATTAAAAATGACAAATCATAATACAGTAACCCCCACCTATCATGGGGGTTAGGGACCCACCCCGCGATAATTGAAAATCTGCAATATGTGGATGCTGGATTGGGTCAGGACTGGGGGGCCTGTCTGGGGGCCCCTACACTTACCTGAGGCCTGGCGCTACCACGATCAGGCCTCCAATGGCCTTACCAGGCCTGTTGGAGACCCCAGAAATGCTTTCCAGTGATCTGGAAGTCACTTCCAGTTTGCCAGAAAGCATTTCCAGGGCCTCCAACAGGCCCGATAAGGCCATCAGAGGCCTCAGAAGTGGTTTTCAGCAATCTGGAAGTCACTTCCAGTTCACTGGAAAGCAGTTTTGGGGCCTCCGACAGGCCCAGGAAGGCCATCAGAGGATCGTTCAGGGCAACACCAGGCCTCAGGTAAGTACAGGAGGCCTGAAACAGGCCCATCCAGCTTACCATGTTTAGAAATGAAAATCCACTGAAAATAATGCCTTGGTTTAAAATTTTTGGAGGTTTATATCGCTGGTCCCATGTATGATGGAGTCTGCATTTCAGTTTAAGAATTTTTTTGCAATACAACACGTACTAGAGAATGCATTAAATTTGTAAATCGAGATATCATGGTATTTAAAATTATCCTGCCTCTATATGTGCCCATTCAAGATGTTCTGACTAGGGATGGGCACTTTATGAAAAATGACACAATGTTTCACCATTTTGTAAGCTTACAAAACCTTATGAAACAAAATCAATCAGCAAACAGTGTGTCGTCAAGAAATGAAATGAAACACCATTTTTTGTTTTGGAAAGGAAATGATTCACCCTAGCTTCTTGATCTAGCTGTCTTGAAAACAGGAGGTTTGTTTTTAAACTTATTGATTTGTTTTCATTCCTTCCCGTGCCTCAGCTGTTGAAATAGCTTATCTCCAATCTTGATCTGTCTGCAACTAGCAAGGAGATCAGCTCTTCCCTTCACTGGCTATGTCTACAAGTGGATTTAAACTGATTGTTTTCCTTTCCTGATTAAGTATGACTATGGGTTTTTTAAAAATATTTTCCTTCCTTCCCTCGCCACACCACCAATCAACTGTTGAGCTTATCTCTCCGATCTCTCTGTGCAGAAGCTAGCCATTAGGTTTCTAGCTTATTTACAGATGGTTCTTTGCTTGAAAGCAAATTGATTGGAAGGTTTTAGGGTCTTTGATTTATGGCAGTGGGCTCCCTGTTAAATTAAAAAAGAAAAGCTCTCAATTATTTATAGCCTTACAAAGTGTTTCATTTAATTTCACTTTGTGATGAAAATTCTTTTTAAAAAATTTGTTATTAACCCAACAAAACGAATTGAGGACTGAAACAAAACAAACAAAATGTTATATTTCCGTTTCATGCCCATCTCTAGTTCCAACTTGTGGATTTTGTTTTTAGCTGGCCTAATTCTGTTTTAGCAGGACTAGGCTGAGCTAACTGCTGACAGTATTTCTCTTGTAGCCAGAAATATCTTTTCTGCACTGAAGTACAGCATTGATTTCCACCACCTACCTCTCATTTTTGATGTGACTTGTGGGAGAGCTTTCTCTTGCTATGGAACATTCGCCCCATATTTCTAACATACCAATTCCAGTCCAATCTTACTTGGATCAAAGTAATATAACAACAGCCTTTGAACAATATATTTCTTTTTCGTTTCTGTACACGTGCCATCGGCTTATCAAACAAACTTTGAAAACAAAATGACACTCACCTACGGCTGTAAATGGTGACTTGTTTTGTTCCCAGAGGCAGACAATAAATGCCTATAACATAAACTATCCTTGCTATGAGTCAGCAAGGTTTTTTTTAAAAAAAACCACAAGTTTTGCATATGTGTAAGACTGATTTTTTCACATCTCCGTAAAACAAATGCAACTTGATGAAACATCTTACAAAATATTGATATTCTTGAACGTTGTAATATCACAGTCTTGGGCACTGATGGTAGATTCCCCATTAAACTACTTGGCAGAAGTATTTTATTTTGTATTATGTGTATTATATCATTGGTGCTATTAGTTCTCTCCTCTTTAAAAAAAAGAGAGAGGGGACATTATTGTAGGTAGGTAAAAGAAAAACATTATTAGCTATTTCTTAGAAATATAATTAACTTTCAGCTATCTAGCTTTCAGGCAGCTATCATAGCAGGCTTTCTCCATCTTAGTGTCCTTAGCTTCTTCCCTTCTCTCATTGAGTCTCAAGTAGACATGGGCACGACTCGGCGAAATTGTCGTTTCCATTTTTGGTTATTGTTTCCATTACGTAACGGAAACGGTAACGATAATTAAGCCGTCAGAACTCGAACTCGAACTGAAAAAAGAAAAATTTGATCGGGTTTTTCGTTTCCGTTTATGGCATTGCGGCGATCGCGCACTGAAAAGCACAGAAAAAGTTTTTAAAAGTTATTTTTTAAAAAAACCCGACTCCAGTCCAAAAAAACAGGCGAAAATATGCCTGCCTGAGGCTTTGCCACCTACCAGAGGGGTGGTTTCTGGGGGGTCCCCGGCCTTTCCCCCCTCTTCTCCTGTCCTGGGCTGCTTGCACCAGGCTGGGGGGGGGTCATCCTCGTCGTCTGTCTCGCTGCATGCCATGCGGTGGGGGGGATCCAAAATGGCGACCACAATTTTTCTTTTGAAATCGTGGTCAAAAAATACACCAAATCACCACAGAAACATGTGAAATTTATTTATTTTAAATGCCTGAATTTTTATAGTAGCAGCAGTGGGTTTTTTATAGCAATAAAACGTCGTATTGATTTTATTTTATTTTATTTTATTTTATTTTATTTTATTATACCTGCCCATTTGGGCTGGGCATGGGATGGGACCATGCAAATTTTTTGAACCATTCCACCAATGACATCGCCAGGTTTTTGACTGACACTTCTGGATGTCTCGGAGGGCATAAAAAGCCGAGGCACCTTCCAGAAATCACAGTCGGGTGTATGGATGTGGTTGAGGGAGGAGGGATGGCTGCTGGTGCTGGTGTGATCCGATCGAGATTGAGGAGGAAGGCTGGAGGCTTTAGGATTTAAGTTAGGCAGGCAGGGAGGGAACTGAATTTAGAAAATAATTTATTTGATTCCCTGCAGCTTTGTCTGCGGAAGGGAATAGCAGTTTATTCTTTATTTCTTCTCTGGCAGTTTGTGAGGATTTTTTTCTGATATTGGATAAAGGGGGAGGTTCGACTGGGAGTGGGAGGTGTGGATTTATTTTAAAAATATATTATATACTACCATTTATTTTCTATTTTCCCAACTTCAATTTGCTTGCACACACACACATTTGGGGTGCAAGCCAAGAACAGAACCTCTGTCCTAAGTGATATCCCAACTGCCCACTTGCCCGCCCGCCCGTGCCGCCACCCACCTGCGGCCCGCGCCGCCGCCCGCCCACTCGCCCACCCGTGGCCACCACCCGCCCATGGCCCCCCACCACAGCCGCCTGCCCGCACCTCCCCCCGCTGCCCGCCCCCCGTCCTGCCCACCGCCTAGGGCGCAAAAACACCTAGCGCCAGCCCTGATTGCAGGACGCCCCTATGCTCTGGGAAGTCAAATCGCGCTAAATCGTGGTGGAAACAACAAACGACAAACGGATACGACAAATATTCGAAAAATTTCACGACAAACAGAAACGACCCGAAACGGACCCATTCTGACAAACGAAAACTCGAAACATCATTTTTTCTGGTCGTGCCCATGTCTAGTCTCAAGAACCATTAAAATGTTTCCTCTAATGGCAGTCATGCTGAAAAAAACTAGAACGAAGCAGCATTATTAACATCCAGTGTGATGTGTCATACTAAACTTCCACCATGCTTTCCAAACATTTTGATTGATAGAGGACAAATTGCTTGGACTGATGTAAGAAAAAAATATGGACGGGTGTCAGATTTCTTGTGCTCGCTTAGGCCGCAAGTGCCGTTTTACACCAGTTCCACTCCCAATGTTGTTGTTTTGCCATGGATATAAAATCACATGGTAGATAAAGTCAGTATGCTCATTCACTATGACTTAAATTTATCCCAGGCATGAATAAAGTGGATAGAGGGACACTCTCCTCCCTCTCACAAAATACCAGTACTAGGGGACATCCACTCAAATTGAGGGTTGGGAGAATGAGAACAGACAAAAGAATTTTTTTTACCCACCATGTTAGTCTGTGGAACTCCCTGCCACAGGATGTGGTGATGGCCTCTGGCCTGGATGCCTTCAAAAGGGGATTGAACAGATTCCTGGAGGAAAAGTCCATCACAGGTTACAAACCATGATGGAGATATGTAATCTCCAGGGTTAAAACTGGGGTACTTCAAGGGCCAGATGCAGGGGAGTGGTATCAGGAGACAGAGATCTAGTCCCAAGAGCTCCCAGAGGCATTTGGCAGAAAGCTGGATTAGATGGACTTTAGGCCTGATCCAGCATAGCTCTTTTTATGACTAGCTAGGGTGGGGTTAGGAGGCAGGCCCACTCAGAGCCTATAAAAGCTTGAGGCAGTGCTTGTCTGTTCACATTGGTGTTTTTTCATCTCCCCTCCCCCTACTTCCAGTTTGCTTGACATAGTTTGCTTTTCATTTTATTTCAATTATTTGTCACTAGTGTGTTTCAGAGTTATTACCTAACTGTCACAACTCAATGGGCAGTTTGGGCCCACTGGGATAGATCCACTTTGTTTGGAGATACCAGATGTGTCCTGGTTGCTATGGAATCCCACAAAGGGAGCCAGGAGTGAGGGATGAAAATCTCCCAGTACAGGTGAAGTGGATTGCCCCACTCTTGGGTGGAAAGGAACCATGGAGTGGCTTAGGTCTTTTTGGCCTCCATACATCAGCCATTTTGAGCGGTCTTACAGGAAGGTCCTATTTGAGATGGCAGAGTAAAATCGGGTGGCATGAGCCCCCGTCCCCCAAGATGGATGCAGCCCAATGCTTGTCAGTTTAACTGTTGCTGTTGCAGCCCTTTTATTCTTTGTGTGTGTCAGTCCTTTGTGGGGAACCTGTTCATCTAACAATAGGTTCACAACAGGCTATAATTAAAGCCAAGCAAATGTCAAGGAGGGAAGACATTCTGATTCAGATTCTCTTCAGGCTATTGAGACAGCAGGTCACTGGGCAGCCATCTTCCAGTAAACAAGCATTATTTCACGTTACAGGCCGTCGGGATTATGAACAGTGACAGCAGTATTTTTGAAATAAAGTTGAAAGCCACATATATAACAGAGATGTCTTTGTCGGAGGGTGCAGCTTTTGGAGACAAATAGGAAACGTACAGTGCTCAGATCTTTACCACAAGAGAAATGTGGTTTTTATCTTATACCACCATACAATAGTTGCTGTCATAGAGGGTGAAACAATTTACAGATGCTGTGCTGCTTGAGCAACTTATCAAAGCTTGCTTAAAAGAAGCAAACAGAAAAGAAGCATTTGCTTTCTAACCTCAGGAATGATAGTGGGCTTGTTACATTTTTATGTTTACTGCTAATTGGGATTTTTAAGGGTTATTGACATCACTGTGTATTGTTGAACAATGACAGGGAATGCAATACACACTCAGACAGATTTTATACACTGTTGATTTATGGAGATCTGTGTTTAAGAAAGATTCAAACACAGAAGATACTAATTTTTCTGGACCTCATCTCCAAACCCTGAAAATGAACTCCTGATTAGATA
The DNA here is from genome assembly GCA_029282475.1 of Phrynocephalus forsythii. Lineage (NCBI taxonomy): Eukaryota > Metazoa > Chordata > Lepidosauria > Squamata > Agamidae > Phrynocephalus > Phrynocephalus forsythii. Next base: position 109,305,322 of record JAPFRF010000008.1, on the reverse strand, counting down.
AGGGAGACAGAATGTCTTCTAGTGCCTGCCTAGGGTTAGATTTTCCACAGAAGCCTCATCAGAAATTTTAATCAAGGGAGATTTTCACATATCAAATAGCTAACATCCTTGCCTTTGTGACCTTTCCACTGTGTGTGCTTTGTGGAGCTGTTCTTCAAGACAGCAGTTTAGCAGTAAAAACAGGATGGTTTCCAGTTGGCAAAGGTGTCAGACAATGGTGTTTTTACACACCAGTTTAATTTACTTATAGGACATATCACACACACACAAATAAATTTGATTAGATTCAAGTGAAGGGATAATAAAAATCATTGAAATAACAACAACATAAGATATTCAGATAACACCATATTATTGTCGGGAAACAACTATGGCTTGAAACAATTGCTGATGAAGAAGAAAGAAGAAAGTGCAAAAACAGGATTACAATTCAACATGAAGAAGGGGAAATGACTTCATGCAAAATAATCAGATGAAATTTTAATTGGATTCAGTTATCCATATGGAAACTGCAGCAAAAAAAAAGTTAGGAAAAGATTTGGAAGGGCAAATGTGAAAGAATAAGAAGAATTCCTGAATTGTATGGATGGGTTTCAGAGAACAAAGCCAAGACAATCAATCTATACTAGGGTATGACCACCTGAGGATGTTAAAACTGGACATTGGAAAAAGCTGACAAGTAGAAAAAAATCACTTACTTGAAATGTTAGAATAAAACTTATTGATACCATGGACCACTAGAAAATAAACAAGTAAATTATTTATCAAACCAAGCCACAACACTCAGGGGGTGCTAAAATTATAAGGAGGCTATCACACTTCACGTATCATGGGAATAAAGTAGGATTGCCATTCTGCAGGAACATTACCCATGGTTTCACTTATCCGCTGCCTGAAAAATAAATAAATAAATAAACAATCCCAAAATAGTCATTCTCAAGGTGTATTAACAGGACTGACCACTAGATGGAACCAGAGACTATGCTTTATACAGGTGTTGGAATGGAAACACACTAGCGAGGAAAGCAGCTTCTGCAGAAATGGAGAAGCTGCATTTGTGGTGGGAGAAGCATTTGCTAGTTTCAGGGAAGACTCCCTTCTGAATAGGATGGCAGGAGTCCTTTGACAAGACTGGGCCAGTGGTCCCTCTCTCAACCATACACAGACACCAGAAATACTGGAAGGAAGTACTTTATGTATCCACTATTTCCATCACCCACAGACAGGCTTGGAACAGATCCCATGCAGATTCCATGGCTCTGCTGTATTTTATAAGACAATGATTCTTGGAGTAGTATTTTTTTTTAAAAAAATGAAAGTCTAATGAGATAGATGGACTCAATTAAGAAAGCCCATTTAGTTTGCAAAGCCTGAGCAGGACTATTAATTATAGGACCATTTGGAGGTCGTGAAATCATAGGACCACCAAGATTTGGAAATACAGTGGTACCTCAACTTAAGAGCAGCTTGACTTAAGAGCAATTTGACTTAAGAGCGGAAAACTGTTGTCATTTTAACTGGCACCTTACAAATTTTAGATATGGTCTTCTTGACTTACTTTTTTTTACATTTTTAAAAATATTTTAACTTATTTTTCCTTTTTTTATAAGTACCCTGACTTAAGAGTAGTTCGACTTAAGAGCATGCATTCAGAACGGATTAAATTCATAAGTCGAGGTACCACTATAATGTGGTGCCACAGTATCAGTACCAGGAAGCTGGTAGTCAGGGTATTGCAAGCCAAATACTAGCAGAAGACAAAGCAGTTGATTGCAATTGATCTGACCTATAGAATATGATCTCCAAGACTGAACTACATTTGTCTACTGTATTGTATTCCTGAGTGCATGAAACATTTGCAACTAGAAAAATGGAGGACTCGCAACTACCTTTCCTCAGACTGATGAAGCTGTCTGGATGAGCAGCAAAATGTTTCAGTCTCAAGAAAAGAAGTCCATTTTCCATGACTCAACTTCTAGATAAACTCACCTGGATGACTGAGAATCTTCACAGATATCTGCAACTAGTACTGCTACGGTTAAAAGATTTCCAGTTGTTCTGGCATCACACAGAGGTGGGACAGAGGATATGCAGGTTCTGGTCTCCAAGAAACCATGAGATGAACCAGCTGAAATGCCAGTATTTAGTGTGGTACGTTATACTACATGACACCCACTGATTCAGTGAGGGTTTAATGAGTCAGCTCATCCATTGATTCATATGGGTTGACTCTAGTTACAGTGTAGTAAACCACAATTAGATTAAGGCAATCTTTAAACTACAATCTTTAAACTCCACTGCCATGGAGGAAAGGCAAGCTACAAATATAACTAATGAGTGAATGAATAACTAATTGACATGCACCAGAAAGTACAATGTTTTTCTGTGTATAAGACTATATTTTCGTCTAAAATTGATAGCCTAAAAATTGAGGGTTGTCTTATACACTGAAGTAAACTGAAGTGAGAACTGTGCAGTTGCGAAACTGCAATTCTAGGTTGGAAAATGGGGGTCATCTTATACATGAGGACATCTTATAAATGGAAAAATGCAGGTTATGTATCCCCAAATTTCATGGAGATGACTGTTGGCCTAGAAAAATGGAATTGCCTAGTGGGAGAGTTTAATGAAAAGGGAAATTGTTTTCCCCATATAGAGAAAAAAATCCCAAGAAGAATGCAGGAGTAAGAGTGGGTTGAATGGGCAAAGAATTAATAAATGGACATTTGCCAGCCTCCTTCCATAAAAATGAGTATTTTGCCAAAAAGTTTAGTATCTACCCAGTTTAGCCAGGTCTCTCAGAGGTATCGATGGACTAGAATTTCTAAATATCCCAAAGTACTCTACAAAAGATGTGGCTTGTTCAGAACCTGGCCCACAACTAGGGTCTTTGTTGCCCAGACCAAGTATGGATTTCATACCCCCTCCCACCCAGGAATAATGCAAATACTATTTGTCATTTTGGTGCCCCTCTCCCAGTGTGGCACTTGGGGCACTTGCCCCACCAATGCTCCCCTCACCCCCAGTGGAGGACCTGTTCAGAACAGTCAGTAAGATTAGGAAGAACTTAATGATGGTTAGAGGTGTGCAACAGTGGAATATGTGCCATGGAAGGTGGTGGAGTCTCCTTCTTTGGAGGTTTTTAAGCAGAGGCTGGATGGCCATCTGTCAGGAGCACTGTCAGGAGCACTGTGATGCATGGCAGGGGGTAGGACTGGATGGCCCTTGAGGTCTCTTCCAACCATATGATTCTATGAATTCTTAAAAGCCACTGGGACAAATGTGTGGAGGACTTTATAAGAAATCATTCTAACATTCTCAAATACTTTGGGACACCTGCAAAACTTACGGGTGGTGGTGCTTTATTTATTTATTTATTTATTTATTTATTTATTTATTTATTTATTTATTTATTTATTTATTTTGGGAGGTGTATTTTGTGCCAGAATAAGAAATGTTGGAAATCAGAAGGGGTATGTGAGATTTTCAAATCCAATGCCCAAAGAACTAAAAAGAATTGAAGACTTTACAGCAGGCATGTCCAAACTTCGGCTCTCCAGATGTTTTGGACAGCAACTCCCACAGTCCTTTGCCATTGGCAATCTAAGCTTAGAATTCTGGGAGTCGTGGTCCAAAACATCAGGACGGCCGAAGTTTGGGCATGCCTGCTTTACAGCATAAATGCACCCTCATTATTGAGTAGTTATCAGCAGAGAAGAGAGAGGGCTTGTTCTAAATTTGGTGGTACCTGTAAGTGTTTAAAAACAAAACACAGCAGGTAATCAGGTAGTGCCTCGGTATTTGTTTCTGTGGGATGTGGTCATTGTGCCGTTTCCTTTCTATTGCATCGAATTTTACTCAAGGTCATTATTCTTATTAATCATGGGCGAATTTCTATAAAGAGTGGTGCATTCATTACCACTTGCAAATAGCAATTGATGGAAAATTAAATCTGCCCCTTAGCCTATTAACTAAATGAACATGCTGGCAGAGGGCCTAATGACCTACTTCATCACAAACGTAGGCTTTTTCATTAATAGTGAGCAATCCTGAAGCATATGGAAAGGACTGGTGCGATTTAGAGAGGGCCTGGCTGCCCACTGAAAAGAGGAGTCCTTGACATGAAGTGTCAGTCTGGAATACCGTGAGGTTTTGCTGCGGGTGTGAAAAATCTCTCAAATCTGTTACATTTCTCAAAATTACACATGCATTTTCTAGTAGCTTTGTTTCGTGTTAGGCTGGAAGACTTTGTTGTGGTACATTCTTTCTGACCTTGTGGATTTATATGTGGTAGATGGTAGGTCTTTATTTCAGTCACTGACCAGATAAAATACAAGATACATTCCACATAAAACCAAAATAAAAGCGTATAAAAACAATAAAAGCATGCACACAAGACAAGCATAATACAATGGCATACCCTTTGTATAAAAGCCAGAACAGGTAAAATCTTCCAAGCCCAGTAGACCCAATAACAGAGTAATCAACTCAATAAGACTAGAATTGTCTCCAGCCAGGGACCATGCCCGTGCTCTAGACCACCTCCAACCCACATCATGAGAAGGGGTAAGGATAAATACACAATGGATATTGCCAATCATTTGACCTTGCCACCTGAAGTGGGCAGGGATGAGTGATGCCTCATTGCTGCGGCACAGAATTTGGCCACCACCTCAGTTACATCTGGCTTTTTATCTCCTAGCAGGTGTTGAACACAAAACTCCCTTGGCCTCCCCTGAGTTTGCTGCAAGATAGACTGAAGAAGAGTCCTCTGGATATTCCGATAAAGGGAACACTCCAAGAGGACATGATCAATAGTTTCAATAGTCTCCTCGTCACAAGGGCAAAGACGTTTATCCACTGGAAGACCCTGGTATCTGCCTTCCAGCAATCTGGAGGGCAGAACATTAAATCGAGCTAAGGTGAAGGCTCTCCTGAACTTGGGAATGGTTATATTGGATAGGTAGTTGGCCATTCTATAGGAACTATTCCTAACTGTGCTGAGTTTATCATGGGCTGCTAGATGTTCTTGTAGTTCTACATCCCAGATTCTCCTTTTAATTGCAGCCTTGGCATTGCCAAAACCCATGGCCAAAATAGCCTCTAAGGAAAAACCCAGCTGCAGTAAGTTAACAGTTAGATTCCTTTTCCAAGTTGATTGGAATGTATCCACTAATACTAGGGGTACCAAGCCAGATGGGGCAAAAATAAGTTTCAGCCAATAGCTGAACATGTGGATCAGGGCACGTGCTTTAATGGAGATTAGTCCAGCCTCCAGTCGGAGTGTCGTATTAGGGACACACAAAGGTGTTACAAGAATTCTTCTCAAAAACTTTGTCTGTTTTACCTAATATCAATGTTTGTACAGTGGACCCTCATATAACAAACAGCTTGTATAACATAAAATCTGCACAACATAAAAATTCAAGAGATAGGGGAAATTTGCTTAACATAATTGCCTATGGGAAGAATCTGTACAACATAAAAATGGGATCACTCCATTTTCAATGCATTCCTATGGGAATTTGTATAAAGGAAAATTTGCTTAACATAATTTCATTTGGAACGAATCAATTCCTTTATACAAGGTAGAATATGTATTTGACCTAAATGGTGCATTTTCCCCCATTGACTAAATTGTACTTTTGCACATTCCCTGCCCCATTAGCCACATTTTAGTTGTTTGCATTTAGAAATGCAAACATTCGTTTCTCCTCAATATCTTATAATGTGCCGTGGGATATCAAGGTGGATACTTTTTCTTCTTAAAACAAAATGCTCAAGCATGGCATCATGGAGACTCTTGAATCTTCCAAGAGCAGCAGCGGTGGCAGCACCACCACCAGCAGCAACAACAATAGGTTCCTAGCTGCTTCACCTTATTTCTGCCACCATCTGCCAAAGGCACCTAGTTTCCCTCACCTTGCTGGCTTTCAGATGAAGCTGAATGGCCATGATGACCTGATGGGGCTGTAATGTTGCTAGCAAGTAGAGTTTGTTGTGGATTTCATCATATGGTTCTATCTTTTCTCACCAGCCAACCCTCTCTCTCTAAATTTAAATAAATGAGGTTCATGAGTAGAAATGGGCACGACCAGGAAAAATTACGTTTTGAGTTGTCGTGTGTCGGAGCCGGCCCGTTTCGCCTCTTTTCCGTTTTTCGCAAAATTTTCCAAAAATTTGTCATTTTGTTTGTCAGTTTTTGTCTGTCGTTGGTACTGGTTTTGGGGCGGACTCCTACTCTCTGGGGTTTCCTCTGGCCCGCCATGAAGCTCCTGGAGGCACCTGTCTGGGGTGGGTGCCTCTTCTGGCCCACTTAAAATGGCATGCATAGCCAATTGGATATGCATACCATTAAGTTGCAGTTACAGCAGGCAGAGGCACCTCTCTTTCGGGTGCCTCTGTGACTCACTGCCTGCACTTGGGCTGGGGAACGAAGTGAAAGAGGACCCCTACAGGCGCCCGCTGTGACTCACTAAGAAGGGAAGTGTACTTGCTGTAGTGCAATGCGAGTACACAGATCTGGCTTGGGGTTAGGGGTTAGTACAAGGGCTAGGCTTAGGGTTACTGGTAAGGTTAGGGTGAGTTACTGGGGTGCACCTCTGGGTGCCTATCTGACCCACTAAGAAGGACAGTGTACTGGCGTATGGGTTAGGGTTAGGGTTCGGGTTCGGGTTCGGGCTAGGGTTAGTGGGCTTTTTATGCCCGACTGGCACATCCCAGAAGTCTCAGTCAAAACCTGGTCAAGTGGCCATGCAATTGGTGGAATGGCTCCAAAAATTTGCATGGTCCACTCCCATGGCCAGCCCATCATTGCGCAGGTGTAAAAAAATAAAAGGAAAAATAAAATAAAATAAAATCAATTGAGGCATTTTGTTGCAAGAAAAACCCACTGCTGCTACTGTAAAAATTCAGGCAGTTTTAAAATAGCTATTTTCGCATGTTTCTGTGGTGCTTTGGTTTGTTTTTGGACCACGCGATTTCAAAATAAATATTGCGGTCGCCCCATTTTGGATCCCCCGCCCGCACCGCATGGCATGGTGCGAGTTGGCGAGATGACGAGGATGCGCAGCCCAGGAGAGGAGGGGGGAGGCCAGGGACCCCACCCAGAAACCACCCCTCTGGTAGGTGCCCTCACTGAGGCAGGCATATTTTCACCTGCTTTTTTGGCCGGGAATCGTTTTTTTTTTTTTTTTAGTTTTAAAACTTTTTTTCTGTGCCGCGCCGCTTGGCAAGTTGCGACTCGATGAGGATGCGCACTTTGCGCAGCCCAGGAGAGGAGAGGGGGGGAGGCCGGGGACCCCCCCCCCAGAAACCACCCCTCTCGTAGGTGCCATCAGGCAGGCAGATTTTCGCCTGCTTTTTTGGCCGGGAATTGGGTTTTTTTTATTTTTAAAACTTTTTTCTGTGCCGCGAAACCACCCTCTGGAGGATGCGCAGGCGCAGCCCAGGAGAGGAGGGGGAGGCTGGGGACCCTCTGGTAGGTGCCCTCAGGCAGGCATATTTTCGCCTCATTTTTGGCCGGGAATCGGGTTTTTTTATTTATTTTTAAAACTTTTTTCCTGTGCCGCTTGGCATCGCGCGATCGCTGCGATGCCAGGAACGACAACGACAAATCAGAACCAATTTTTCTTTAGTCGGTTCGAGTTCGAGTTCTGGCGGAGTAATTGTCATTACCATTTCCGTTACGTAATGGAAACGAGAAACGGAAACGGAAATGAGAATTTCGCCAAGTCATGCCCATCTCTATTCATGAGTAAGAGAAGCCAGAGCTTACCATATCCTCTTGATTTTATATGATTTTTGAATGGGATCTTTCCCAATCACCATCAAATTATCCTCCACACTGATATACCTGGCAGCCCATCTCTTCCCAGACGGACCACAATATCTTACTGGTACATCATCCATTCCTATGCCCCATCTCTCTGCATATAGATTACAATTTTCAGCCTGGTATCCTGATTCCCTAGGATGGTATTGATATGTTCTGACAAGGACGGATGAAACGTTTCATTTCCAAAACAGAAATTAGCATTTTGTTTTGTTACTTGATGGAATGCTTGCTTGTGTTTCATTTTGTTTCCTAACCTTACAAAATGATGCCATTTTTTGTTTTGTGCCCATCTCTAATCTGGTACATTCTTAAAAAGGATACTCCAAAGTTACTGGTAATAATTTATGGAGAAGGATGGGCAATGCAGTGGCAGTTCTAATGAAGCTGCTAGTGAGCAAATCTGCCATGACTACACAGTCCCCCCCCCGCCAGTTAAGATGTTTATCTGGATTCTCTGTAGCCAGAAGAGAAAAAAATTGATTGCATATACTAGTGGCAACAAAGTGGACAAAGCTCTTATCAGTGAATGCAGCACAGAAGCTAAATTCTCAGCTGTGCTTCCAGTTTAGATATAAATGCAAAATCCAACCTCACTTTAGAGGCAGCAATAAAGAAAAGACAAGCAACAAAAGGGAAAGGGAGAGGAGCATCTCTACATGCTGTCATTTACCATCTTGCTGCAAAATAGCAAGGAACGTGATCCCTAGAAAATGCTGAATTTAGATCAAAGTGACAGAATGTGATCATCTCCAAATGCTGATAAAAGCATTTTAAAAAACCCTTCAAATTAATAATAAGAGGGCTTTTATTCTCCAAAAATAGAAGTCTTGTTTAAGATGGTCATAGTTTTAAATGGGATGCGCCTTCCTGCACATTCCTCATATAAACTGCCTGATGGATTCTCTCAGCTTCTTAAAAATGCAGCTGATGGTTTTTCCAAGAAGGGAGGTGGAGCAGATGCCTTTGGCCCATAAAACTGACCATGTTTTGTGAATTCTGATTATCTTTGGTTGTCACTGTAACATGGAAGCTATGTGAAGAGCTCTTGCGCAGCTGGGATATTTAAATAATTTAAAATGTAAAATTATGCAGCCATATGAGCTTTGGGCACATGGTGGCATGTGTCCTTCCCATAAAAACAAACACAATGCCAGGAAGCAACTGGTTCTGTGGGACAGCTATTCTCAGACAAACAGGTCCATCTCATTTGAGGCACCTCTGCAGGGCGCCCCTCTCTTTTGGTGATTTTAGTGGAGTTGAAGGGTAGTTCCTAAAAATGGGGGGAAATGACTTCAAATACATTTTCAATTAGGTAGATTAATCAAACTCCCCCTATACAATCTTTGGTTACAAATATTTGATAGGTTTTCGACATGTATTAAAGCTGAGCCACTTCAGCTGGGAAATTTGTGATCCTTATTTCACCCAAACAAGAAAGTCACTTCTCTAAAAGCAGCTTCTTTCTTTACTTAGAGGGGAGAAAATAACAAGAAATATGAGCATTTTTTTTTTTGAAAATGAAACTGAGTATTGTTTGGTAAGACTAGGAAGTCCTGCACGGTTCATAGCAAAGCACAGATTTTTCAAAAGATGTTAGAAATGCAGAGCTAATTTTAAATAGATGCAACCACTTTTTTCAAGGGGCCCATGGACTGTTTGGGAACAAAGAATCAAATTCATGAAAGAAAGAAATGTTCCCCAATTCCAAACCTGAAAAGGCATGGATGAATTAACATAGATGTGGTTAATCCAACATAAGAGACTATAAATGGGGAGTTCTGCATTCAGTTTACTAGATGTCAGTTAACCTTCTGCTATTTTGCTTCTTTTCCTTTTGAATTTTATTAAAAAATCTCAGGTTAAGACTGTTGCACCAGTTGCACTGACATAAATACACAAGCGAGAGCACTACCTAGCTTAATTTGAGACTAATCTGCTATAAACATGTGCTTGGATGAAACACCGGTTTTAAATTTAGTTCTTATAGTTTCTAGTATTTAACATATCAAGTACAGTAATATCCTGGTTTAAGAGTAACTTGGTTTAGGTGCATTTTGCAAGACAAACAAACATTTCTTCTAAATTTTGCCTTAATCAACAAGAAATGTCTTGATATACAAGCACTGGAGCAGATCACATGATCACAAGTGAGCCAGTAGTGGCTTTCTCTCCCTCCCTCCCCCTGCTGGATTGTGGGTGATTGTCGCGAACATTCTATCTAAGGCAACCTCCAAAGCAAAGGGAGGAGAGAGTAACAGAGGTCTCCATTGCACCAGCCAGGAATATGCAGGTTAGGATTTTATTTTTCTTGATATTTATATTTATATTTAATTTGTTTTCAACATTATTTCTTTTTCCCCCAAACAACTTATAGTCATGGGGCAGCTAGTCAAGTGTGCATAGGGCTACAAACTGCACTTTATTGTTGTCACATTAAAAACACAGAGTAAAATCCAGTTGTAAATCCCAAACAGAGCAGATTACGCAGCCAGTTACCTAAACCATAGTGTTGATGTGGACTTCTAGCCAACTTCTTTTGTGAGTTTTCACATTTTGTGTGTATATGTGGTTTATGGGAGCCCAGAATGAATCCTCTGAGTTTCTATTATTTCTTATGGGGAAATTTGCTTTGATATAAGAGAGTTTTGGTTTACAAGCACGTCCATAATGAATTATGCTTGTAAACTAAGGTATTACTGTAGTGTGAAAGGTAGAAAAGCAAATACTGTATTATAAAACTTTTTAACGTAATTCTTTTCTGTATGTCAGCTTCTTTGTTTGCATATGTGAAGCCCAGCACTGGAACAAGCAAGCTCAGCCTCTAACTAAATGCAATTGGTTATGGGTGCTGAGATGTGTTCTTGTAAGTCTTTTGTAAGCAGTAAATGTAGCCCAAAAAGGTGTCAAGATGTTGGTGGAAGCGTCACAAAGAGCTGAGAGTACTCAGTGTGTCTGCTTTGACTGTGTCTCTAGTTCCATTAAGCTTAGCACCAGTGGAGTGGTTGTTCAGTGAGGTTGGAATTGTAATAACTCACCATACCAGACCGGAGGGGAGGGGGCAGTTATACAGAGAAAATTGTGTTCCTTAAATGCAATCTTGATAAGTTTGAATAATTTCAGCAAGTTTATTTTTGTGAAATGTCTTGAGTTTTAGCACCAGGCTGGGAGCCAATCTTATCACATCATACTGAGAAAATCAGTTTTGATATAGTTGAGGAAGATCAGTGCTTTGTGTCAAGAAATGGTTTGGATTTTGATACTAGATTGTCTTTCAAGCCAAATTTGTGGAGACAGTCAGATGCTCAAGAGAAGGGCGGACGGGACCAGAAATGGGTGGTTCACAAGCCTCAAACCTCCCCCTACCCACCCTCTTTTTTTCGGAGTGGGGGTATTTTTAATAGGGTTTTAAGGCTTGGACTTGGGGATTGAGATGTAGACCCAGAAACTTGGGACTTGACTCAAGGTGGTACTAAAGACTTGGACCTGGACTTGAGACTTGGACTCAAAGAGGACAGTTGTGTAGGCCCTCATGATCTCAAGGATTGATTACTGCAATGCACTTTACATGGGGTTGCCCTTGACCCTTGTCCGGAGACTCCAACGGGTGCAGAATGTGGCGGCCAGACTGGTGGTGGGTGCTCGTGGATACGATCACATCACCCCAGTTCTGGCACGCCTGCATTGGTTGCCCATGGCTCTCCGGACAAGGTTCAAGGTCCTGGTTTTGGTTTACAAAACCCTTCACGGCTTGGATCCTGAATACCTGTTGGAGTGTATCTCCCAGAGGTCAACTGGGGCTAGGCCCACTAGAATGTCGTAGGCATGCTCACTCAGGGTGGCCACACCCAGGGAGGCATGGAGGTCGGTTACGTGCAACTGCGCCTTCTCTGTGGTGGGCCCCTCGTTGTGGAACCATCTTCTGAGTGAGCTGCGCCTTGCACAGTCCCTGCCCGCCTTCAAAAAGGCTTTGAAAACCATGCTTTTTAGGGAGGCATTTGGCGACCTTTAATTTAATTTTTCCCCGCCCCTTGATACCTCTTGTTGAGGGTTTTCCCCTCTCTTCTTGGTTTACATTGTTGATTTTAACTTGTTGTAAACCGCCCAGAGTTCCTGCTGGAAGATGGGTGGTATAGAAATAAAACAAATAATAATAATAATACATTAGACTTACCAACACCGCCCCCCCAGTAGCAGTTCATATTAAGAGCAAAACATCAGAATTTACTATCCAAAGGACTAAAATTCTTGCCAACACCAAAAGAACATGATATAGCACAAATGAAAGTTGTTATAGATTTTAAAAGAAAGTATAAAATAGCAGAGTATTTCTACAATGAGTCAAAGGACACAATGGATATTTGCAACCCAGAGCCTGTGCTATAGTTTCAGTCACCAAAGACTTGGACATCTAATGGTGATATAAATCCATTCTTGGGATTTCCTTATCAATTAAAAGAATTATTAACAACCAATCACCATCACCTCCATTTAACAATTTTTCAAAGGAAGAAATAATCCCCCTGGAGCTCCTCACAATCTCTCTGTTTTTGCTACCCTGTATAATTTAGTGTTGTCAGCAAATTTGGCTACCTTGCTATTTACTCCTACTTCTAAATCATTTATGAAGAGGTTGAAAAGCAGGGGTCCCAGTGCTGAACCTTGGGGACCCCACTACCTCCCTCCACTTGGAGAAGTGTCCATTTAGTATTATTCTCTGTTTCCTGTCCTTTAGCCAGTTGCTGATCCAGGACAAGACCTGTCTTGTGATTCCATGACTGGCAAATTTATTCAAGAGCCTTTGGTGAGGTCCAGAAAGTCCAGAAAGTCCAGAACATTATATATATATTTGAGGGAGCAGGAGGGTTGGGGGGCCCTAGGGGCTATATTTGAGACTGGAGAGGGCTGCATATGGTTCATGGGCTGCACTTTGCACTACAAAACTATGGATTTCCATCCACCCCAAATCTAGGAGTGCCTAATGTCTTACACCAAATAAGAGGGTACCCCTAAAGATACAATTATTCAGCAAGATCTTATCATGATGGGAGAAATATTTGTTCCTCCATATATTTTGGAGGACACCAACAGTCCCAGTCAACATAGTTAATGGGTGTAGATAATGAGTGTTGAAGTACACATACACCGGAGGGACACCCATCCATGGCCCATCCACATTCTGAAATACAGTGGTAGGTCTACTTGGTTGGGAACTCATATATTAACAGCCTTTACATGCCTGCAGAATCTGGCTAGCTTTTAAAAGAACTCAGTTCTCAATAAGCAAAGGGAATCCTTTTCTTTTCCCTCAGTCACATTCTGTCCTCCACCACACAAATTTCAGCTAACAGCAAGTAAACTCTGAATGTTACAACGGTCCAACAGGGAAATCAATAAAACACACATGCAATAGGCATAGTGGTTTGGAGAAGCTGAAAGTCACTAGATAAGGAAGGGTGTGGGTGGGGGTGCACTGAAAGAGACCACAGAAATAACAGCATCCCATCTTCTGTCTGCCTGGGATGGATGGGTGGGTTGAATTCCTGAGCCTGAGTGGCAAAGGCGGTTACTTCACGTACGTCTGCGGGCTGCGTTGAGCTTGGCTCCGATCTGAATTCAGATGCAGTCACATGGTCTAATACCGGGGCGGCCCTCTTTTCTGTGTACTCACGTGCATGCTGGGTGAACGCGAATGCATTCCAGCCTCACGTCTTTGATGCGCATTGAACCGATGGTTTCCTTTGCTTTCCACTGGTTCAGTATGCTGTTTCTTGCTTTTGTTTTTAGGTCTTTCGATGGAGGAGTGGTAGTTTGTGGTTCTCCTGGGGTGAGGAAAAGCAGAGATGGTTAGAAGAGGAAGGGAGGATATTTAGGAGGCAATTGCCTTTTACAGCAGCCAGCGTGTCATGCCGGGTGGGGTGAACTAGCTAAGATCAGAGTAATTGTTGTTTTTCCCCTTTGGTCCTTGAAGAGGTCAGAGAGTCAATTTGCAAAACAGAAGGGGCAGCAGTGTTCCTGTTTTAAATCATGGAGTGAGAGTACCCACGAGAAGATTTCGATTTTCCGGTTTTCTGAAGGCAGCAAACGAAAGCAGGTACCTCTAAAGGGAGGGAGTGGTTATGCACTTCGAATCAACAAGAAACACACGTATCTTCGCTTCGCATCGAGAAGCGGATTGAGCAGATTCCCGAGGTCCAGGAAGGGAATCTGTCTGCCCGCTTGGAGCGCAGTTTAGGGGGCGTGGTCGGGGTGACCTCGCCTTGAATTCGCTGGTACGTGAAGTTCGATCGAAGCCTAACTGTTCCGCAGCAGGGCGGCACTGAGGTCAGAGAGGTACGTGAAGTAACCGCCAAAGAGTGGTAGCAGAGGGGCTCTTTTAGGTGTGTGCGTCTGTGAGAAGGGTACAGATGCGTCTGAATGATGACCAGCAGTAAGCCCACATTTTGAGAAGAGGATTTAAAATAATTTCAGAAGGAGAGGAGTTCTGCAAAGGGGATGCTTATCTAAAACAGAGGGGGGAGAAGGGCTCTGGTAGAGAACTCAATGCTGCCACCCAGAGCTTCTCCTTGGTTAATATATGTGACATCTTCCTAAGCTTGGGCAGGGAGGGGGAGTCGGGCGGTATTCATGCAGATGATCTTTCTGCATATAAAGCAGCCCGAGACAGCATGATGGATCACAGCTGAACACGTTTCAGCCCAGGCATAATTGCTTGCTGATGTTCTGTGCCAGAGCCTGAGCACCAACTCTCTGTCTCAACTGTATTACAGTGTTTAACTCCTAAAAGCCACCCTGCATACTTTGCCTGCGTCTCTCTCATTCATCCATAGGTTGGAAAAGGGTGACTCCCTTTACGAGCAACACTGCTAACAGCAATAAGTTGGGGTTGCAGGGAGGGAGGCATTGCACTCGACAAGATATTGGCATGCCCCAGGGTTGGGCAGGGAAGGCGATAATGGGCTGCCTGCAAGATTCTGGAAAGGACTGCTTATTTGCATTGAGGCCATTTTCTACAGAGCTCGGTGGCATTTGCTTCATTAACCTCATGGCATGTGCTGCAGCGACTTGCATTTAAAAACAAGAAGCACGCTGTGGTATGTTTACCAACACCATTAATTATATTCAATTTTCAGGCTGAATGGATAATTGAATATTGAATCCTCAGTGTGTGTGTGTGTGTGTGTGTGTGTGTGTGTGTGTGTGTGTGTGTGTGTGTGTGTGTGTGTGTGTGTGTTGGGGGGAGGCACACCCATTATTTATGGCAAACATCCGCAAGCTGGAGCCCTTTGGACTGCAACTTCCATCATCCCCATCCAGTATATCCCTTTTAGCTTAGAAAGAAGAGGTTCATAGGGCAACACTTCGGAAAATTATGAATGGGACAGAAATACTACAGTAGACTGACAGAAGTTTTGTCTCTTTGTCTCATAATCCTGTCATTCAGGAAAAAGAATTGAAGACATATATGAGAGTGCTTCTCTACCTAATGGATAACAGGCACAACAATTTTCCAATTTCCCTCACATTTGATTTTTGTAATCCCCAAAATGATTCAGTCCCCAGTAGGAAGGAATTGCAAACTTGTAAACACATTCTTCACAAAACAAATTAGAACAGAATTATTCTCCACTTGCTCCAGTCTATGTCGGAAAGTACAGTTATTCCCAGAATGAAGAGCAACAAGCTGTATTTGCTGTACCTGTGTACATGACAAGGAACCTCTTGGAAAGACATGGCAGCCTCTGTTCAGCAGTGACTGAATTAGATTGATTCGTACAGGCGTTCGGACTCAGGCTACAGAAAAGTAAGGACTCTAGCCTTGAGTCTGGATGGAAACTCTGGGTGTGTTCACCAGCTTAGGACCTGGCTACAAAGGACCGCCTTCTTCCATATCAGCCTGCCCGTACTCTAAGATCAGGCCAGGAGGCCCTGCTGAAGGTACCATCCTTCAGAGAGATAAGGGGGTGGCATGTCGAAGCAGGGCCTTTTCGGTGGTTGCCCCCAACTCTGGAATGCCCTCCCTACAGAGACCACCTGGCGCCAACACTTTTGGCTTTTCAGCGCCAGGCAAAGACTTTCCTGTTTAGCCAGCATTTTAATTAGATTACTCAGTTGGACACATGAGCAGCAGAGTTGTATAATCTATAATTGGTACTGTATGTTGTTTTAATTGTATTGTATTTTATAGTTTTAACAATTTTATTGTTTTATAGTTTTTAATACTTGTTGTATGCCACCCAGAGACCTCTTGGTAGTGGGGCGGCTAAAAAATCTTGTTAATAAATAAATAAATAAATAAATAAATAAATAAATAAATAAATGTATTGAACTCGCTGTTCAGATGGCTGCATGAATAGATTTGTCTGCTTCTTTTGGCACTTCACATAATTAGAGATGGGCACCTACCACAGTTCATCAGATCCGGCCCAGAGGCATTGCACAGGTGCACTGGAGGCACCCACTCAGAGAAGAAGGTGGGACAGGGGTACTGGGGTCACCCACAGGAGGAGGTAGGATGTGAAATCCAGAGTACCCGTGTAGTAACTCTGGTCCTGATACAGCGAATCACGCCAAACTGATGAACTGCATAGAATATTAGGTGATTTGTGAGAGAAAATGTTGAAGCCATGATAGTTCAGCAGAAATATAGAAGTTTGGCAGAGAGTTCAGAAACAACATATCTCTGAATGCCTGATGCTGGGATCAGCAATGGAGAAGTTTACTAATTCTTCTTTTGACCTGTTTGTAGGGTTTCTAATCAGACCTGGTTCACTACTGCCATATACATAATGCTAGATTTAAATGCAAATTTTTGCAGCAGAGATTATGGGACCACAAGTAAAATACACACTGGGTAGAGGATTCTGGAAGCGGCAGTAACTTGTCTTAGTTCTGTCCAAGAGGCTGTCATACAACCCTACATGTGTCACTAGTCTGATAAGAAGATTCTTAAATGACATGTAAAATGTGAAAAAGGAGGGTCTTTTAAATAAAAGAAATATTTAAAATTGCAGGTTGCTGGTCCTTGTGCAAGATGATTGTAAGAAGCCCTGTATAATGTTGGTTTTTGTTTTATAAAGAGGCAGTCCAAGAAGCTACATACTCCTCAGTCTCAGTTATCCTAGTAGAAAGATGGCATCAGGGTTGAATTCATGAATGCTTGCAAACTTCAGGCTTTAATTAATAAGAACATAACATAAGAACATAACAACAGCCTTGCTGGGAAAAGCCATAGTCCATCCAGTCCAGCATTCTGTCTCATACAGTGGCTCACTATTTGCTTCAGGGTATTCCCAAGCTGATGTCTTCACCTGCTTATGATTCACTGCAAATGACATTGAGAGATATCCTGCCTATCTCTCCAACCCGTAGGTTGTCCTTAGGCATTCATAATGATAGCCATTGATATCTTTTCTTAAAGCTGTCAAGGCTGACAACTGTCACCACGTCTTCTGGCAGGGAATTCTACAGACCAGTGATCCTCTGGGTGAAAAAGTACTTTCTCTTTTTTGTTTGAGATCTAGCACCCAAAAGTTTCATGGAGTGCCTCCTAGTTCTAGTGTTGTGTGATAGGGAAAACAGTTTTTTCTTATCTACTTTGTCCACACCGTGTATGATTTTATAAACTTCAATCAGGTCACCTCTTAGGCACTGTCGTTCAAGAGTGAAGAGGCCCAGCTGTTGCAGCCTCAGATGGTAAGGAAGGTGTTCCAGTCCCCTAATCATTCTGGTTGCCCTCCTCTGCACTTTTTCCATTTCCATAATATCCTTCTGGAGGTATGGTGACCAGAACTGTATATAGATGGGGCCTCACCATAGATTTATAAAGAGACAAAATGCCACTTGCTGACTTATTTTCTATACCCTTCCTACTGATCCCTAGCATTGAGTTTGCTTTTCTCACTGCTGTGGCACACTGGGTTGACACCTTCATTAGCTGTCTACCAGGACACCAAGGTCCCTTTCCTAGTTTGTTGCAAAGAGTTTAGACCCCATCAGTTTATAAATGTATTTTTTTTTTTTTTGCTCCAACATGCATCACTCTGCACTTGCTAAGGTTGAAGCTCCTTTGCCACTGGTTTGCCCACTCCCCCCATTGTCAAGAGATCCCTCTGGAGCTCCTCACAATCTCTCTCCGTTTTTACTACCCTGTATAATTTAGTGTTGTCGTCAAATTTGGCTACCTTGCTATTTACTTCTACTTCTAGATCATGTATGTACATTCATAATTCACAATAGTAAATTTGGCTAAAAGAGTAGGTGAAACGTAGATTTTTTTAAAAAATCTTCAAGTCCAGTATTTGCATCGGTTGTGTGACTTTTCTTGAAGAAAAAAATGGGTTTCCTTAGATCAGGATACTCTCTCTTTTTCTCCCCCGCTCTAAAATGTATACAAAATATTTTCTCTCCAGGTTTTCCTTCCTCTCTTATGCTGGAAAAAAATATAGTATTATACTGTAGGTTTCTTCTTCACTACTAGGTTTCTATAGTGAGCATGCTGTTTATTGGCTTCAAGATATAGAGTCCACTGTTCAGGGAATGACAGTGTTCCAGGTAGAAGGAAGAATTGCCTGTATACCCTTGTTGTGGAGGTATTTCCCTCATCAGGCAGGACTACATAGAAACAGCTCATATATTGTGCTGGTTTATTTCTCCTAACATCTTCTCTAGATGGAGTAAGAGTTCTACACAAAGTTTCTCTAGGTATATCACGGGCTTACCATGGGTCTTCTGTGTTGCTGCTCCCAGACTCTGGAACTACCTCCCACAGGAGCCAGTCTGACCCCATCTTTACTGTCCTTCCACAAGCAGGCAAAGGCCTTTCTCTTCAGGCAGGGTTTTCCTTAGTAGTTGACTACCTGGGATGCCCTAAGCACATCCGATCTCGCCTGATTTCGGAAGCTAAGCAGGGTTGGCCCTGGCTGGTACTTGGATGGGAGACCACCAGGGAATACCAGGTGCTGTAGGCGCCTGGAGCAGGAACTGGCAAGCCACTCCAGTATTCCTGCCAAGAAAACTCCATGGACGTGGAGTCACGAAGAGTCGGTCACAACTGTAATGACACAACACACACACACACACACCTGGGATAGGTTTTTAAAGGGAGTGTTATGGCTTTTTTTTTTGTTTTTTTGAATCTGGTTTTGGTGATGATTTTGTTCACTAGTTTTATTATGGCATTCAATTCTTTTTAACAACCTCATTGTTTATTGTTTTTAGTCTTTTAAATATTGTCTTTTAATGATGTAGGGTGCCTTGGATCCTTTTTCAGGAGACGGGTGGGGTAAAGCATTTTTAAATAAGAAATAAAAATAAATAAATTCCCTGGATTCACGTCCACACTAAGCTTTGAAGAGTCATGTCTCAGGAAACCAATCTTCTTTGTTAGCTCTTTCAAATGCAGAGAAATCTTTTTCTCTGCTGTAGAATTGCTATTTTATTTTTAGTACAGTATATATAAAAGCCTCAAAGAGTGTGCTAATTAGAAACATTTGATCTGAAAATTCTGAACTGGAAGTGAAATGTTCATAGAAAGCACTGTAGTGATAAGCCACCAGCCCTAGTTCAAATCTCAGAACAAAATCAACCAAATTTTTAGGAGGATTTTTTTTAAAAAAAGGGGGAGAAAATGGCATGGATCATACTGGAATAAGCCTTGCATTGTCTGAGTGGTGGGAGAATGTCAAAAGCATCAGCAATGAACAAGGCATTAGACCACCTTAAATTAATTACCAGTAGATGTTTTATGGAGCTATCTGGAAGATGAGTCATGGCAACTGGACTTCTTTTTCTTGAGAGAGAGAAACATTTTGCTGCTCATCCGAACAGCTACATCAGTCGATGTAGCTGTTTGGATGAGCAGCGAAACATTTCTATCTCTCAAGAAAAAGAAGTCCAGTTGCCATGACTCAACTTCCAGATAAACTCACCTGGATGACTGAGCAATGCACAAACACACAAGTACACACATGCATGCACAGATGCACATGCATGCACAACACAGAGTCATATACAAATGTCAAGATCCTCACATGAAAACAATGAGCACCAAAGTGATTCACTTACCGATTTAAGGTTCTGGCCTTTTTTTTTTTTTTTACACTACAAACCTACAGAGGAATGAATGTCTGCTTCTAACTTCTAAGCACGTCACAAAAGCCCTAAAATGATGACATTTATCCATGCCATCTCTGAATTCATTGATTTTCCTCCCTATTATCCTGTCCATATTCTGTTCTTTTATCATATATATCATCAGTTCTGTTGTCAAAGACTGCAGGTAATTGTGTTTGGTATCAAATCTCGTGTGTGTGTGTGTGTGTGTGTGTGTGTGTGTGTGTGTGTGTGTGTGTGTGTGTGTGTGTGCGTGTGTGTGTGTGTGTGTGTGTGTGCGTGCGTGCGTGCGTGCGTGTGTGTGTGAGAGAGGAAGAGATTGTTAGAAGAAGGGGGAAATAATTTCTTCAATCAATTAATATAAAGTTTATTGTCTTGGCTACAAGCCATCACAATCAGAGATTACAGAAAAAACAAATAGATAAAACAATCATGGCATTAAAAGGAAAAGAAAAGAAAAAAGGAAGCCATATAAATAGGGATCTCTTGAGTTGACCTCTCTTCTTCTAAGAATGTCAGTGAGACCCATCTTGTGATCTGTGGATCCCACACATAAGCAACTATTGATGAAATGCTCTAAGATTAGAACGTAGACAATGGTGGTGGTTTTTTTTTTTAAGTTATGGGCCCAGCTTATTGAGACATAAGGAAATGTTCAATTTGAACAGCATCTGAGCTAGGAGAACATTGGCTCTGATGAATAGAAAACCCCAGCACAAGTAGAAACATGGGATCACGCGCCTTGCCCAAACATTGATATTGTTCAAGAAGCAGTTCACACTTACAAAGCCTGGCTTAAGATTGGTACAAAGAGGAGCCAGACATGTCCATTCAGGAGCATCATTGATGACAAAACTGCTGTCCCTTGTGTGAATATTTGATTGCATACAATCCTAGCTCTTGAGTTCAATGCCCATTTTGACTTAAAAAGTGTCTTTATGTAGTGCAGGGGTGTCCAAACTTTTTTGCAAGATTTGGTGAGGTGAAAATGTGTGGGGGGCCAACCATTCAGCTGCATTCGGCCCCTGGGCTGGACTTTGGACAACCCTCTATGACATGCAAGGAGGTGGGGTGGATGCTGCAGCAACGGAGCCAGGGGCAGGTAGGCTGGGTGGGTGGCTGGGGGGACAGACAGAGGCAGGGAGGGCAGGCAAACCATAAAACTGCAAGCTGACATCTCTATCCAGCATGGGGATGGGCCAGCTGGCAGGGATGCATGACAAGCTAAGTCGGCAGGGAGAATAGGCTGTGGGCCACTCGAAAGTTGAAAATGGGCCACATTTGGCCCCCGGGCCGGACTTTGGACATACCTGATGTAGTGTGTACTGATATCTAACTCTCTAGCTGTTCACCAACTATGTCCTTTTGTTGCTTGGTATCAGCGAACTGGACTGTACTGATTAAAACTGGACATCAAGGACATTTGCTGAGCTGTAGAATCCCCAGCCATGATATCAAGGGTGTGTTTTATCTGTGGCCTCTGCTTCTATTGTATTTATTGTATATTGCATCTCTCTGTGTGCAAGTGTGGGTGCGTTTACACACACACAAAAAGAAAGAGACTGAGATGGAAATGGGATCTGTTCCCTTTCATCTGCTTTGGATTTAATATGAACTCAACTGGACTGAATGCTTCGCTGCTCAAGGGAGACAGCCGATGAAACAGTCAACTCAAAGTATCAGGACAAGGAGTACCCATGATCAGGTTACCTGGGCAATAAGATACATGCCCTCTTCCTGCTCCTTTAAGAATTGTGGATAGGAGGGGAACACATTTTCCTCCAATGATGCCTGTTGCATCTTAAACATGCTCATCACTTGGTGGATTTGAGTAGGTCAGCCTTGATCAGGGTCACCAGGCTGACAGGCAGACCAGCAAACATTTTTTTGCAATCCTGAGGCCATTCTGAACAATAAAAATAAAAACAACCCCCCCAAGAAAACCCTCAGCAATTTGGATTGATAGTTCATAAGATGGGAAAATATGAAGGGGCAGGGTTTAATTAGGCAGCATTGTGTCTGAGTGCCAGTCTATTTGTTCATGATATTTAAAGAGCCTAGTTAGCAAGGCAATCGGCCAGGACATGTCAGTAATAAATAAAAGGAAACAAACAGATGTCTGGAGCAGACACATTTTTTTTCAGGGCAGCTTGACTCATGTGGGTGCATACACTGCAGAAAAAATGGGAGAGGACTGGGGGGAGGGGGAGCCATCCCAGCCACCTGATTAATAAGTTCTGGATGAAATCCAGACAGTTACTAATTTTCCATGCCCTGATGTTTCACTGGCTAATTACGTGCTCATTTCTGACACTTAAGGAGGGAAAGGAATTGTCTAATTATTATTATTATTTAAAAATATATTTTAAAAAAACAGGAAGACACATGTTGAGACGTCTGGGTGAAGCGGCAAGAGTTCGGCACTGCGGTTGTGGGAGGCCCCCTTGTCTGACTGCGGTCTGGCAACAACGGAGTGGAGACAGCACTTGTGTTGCTCCCGCACACCTGCAGAGGAAGATGAACACAAGGTTCAGTAGCTTACCAAATAAATGTTGGTTTCTGTAAACGGCAAGCTCATTTCTCAGACAACACATGAGAAGAAGTACTGGGGGACGATCGTAACAAGAGCGGGAGAAACCTTTTCCTGGCACAGCTAAAAGCACGGGTAATTTGCCTAATGGAAAACAGTGTGTCAAAGGTGTGTGGAAATTCCTGGCTGATCCATCGGTGAGAGATAGTCTGTGATTCTAACCCCATCAATTCTTTTCGAAACGTGCAGTTGTGTCAAGTTGCTGCTAGGGTAATGCGGTGTCACCTACTGTTCTCTTGCAGGGGAGAAGTAACCCTTCATCTTTCCTCCAAGGGCTGGGGAAGTACCTGAGTTTTGAGCAACGCAGTTCCTCATGTAATGTCTTAATGCGAATCATCATGTGCCTTCGAGTGAATTCGGATTTATGGGAACTCTTTGGGGGGCTTTCCAGGTAGGAAATATTCAAAAGTGGTTTCCCATTCTCTTCTTCGGGGGGGGGGGCTCCCTGGGACTGTGCAACCTGCCCAAGGCTACACAGGCTGGCTCCAATTGAGGAAAATGAACTTCCAACCGCTGGCTCTGCACCAGATACCTAAATGACTACCTATCCAGTACTTAATAGCCTATCCCAACCGTAAATTTATGAGGTGGCTTCACGTGACCAACTATTTCTTCAGCCTTTCCCCATAACTGAGGTATGGATATAATCATCCTGAACCATCTTATAAGGCAGTCACACAGATGGCTCAGATAGTCTATGGGAAGACTATCTGAGCAAATAAAATGTGTCACATTTGAAGCAACATTTTCTTAGTTGCTACTTCAGATGTTATCCTTTGGATATTACAAAGCTCCTTTTATCATGGGTTCATTTCATGGGGTTGCCCTGTCGTCTTTAAAAATCTGTTGTCAGTGTGGAGAAAGATCTATGCTATAAAAACAATACCATGCCGTGTTTTACTTGTTGGGGGTGGGAGTGCCATCCTTTGTCATAGGTTTTTTCCAGTTGGCACTTGTTTTGAAAGCTTCTTCACTACATGACCCCAGGCAATCTGCGAATATGAAGAGACAACCATTAAATAATAACGTAATTGAGATCTTCAAAACTCCTTCAACGTCCAGAAGTTGGATACAGTGCTTCTGTACCTACATTTCAAAACACCAGGAAATGACCTAATGCTGCTGCACCATATCATGCCCACGTTGCCAGAAGGAAAAAGGATACCAAGGGTAGGATCCCAGCATGCTTAAAGGGCGCAATAGGAAGACCATTGTTAAAACAGCCCTTCTCATATTCCAAAAGAGGAATAACTAATAACCTGTCTCCAATACTTCCATGAGACCCAAATGCTGCGGGCTGCAACCGTTCTTTGTGCAAGATTCTTTTTTACACAAGAGGTCTGCAAAGGCCCATCTTGGAAAAAGCAAGAGGACCTTACAATTTGGCTGGCACTGACCTAAGTGTCTGAGGTGGTTACTTCACATCTTTCTTTGTTCCCTGACTAGTTTTGTACCGTGACAGCATTGGTCGCAAGCACATGGTTTTGTCCCTGTTTCAGTGTTCCCATGGTCGTGATAAGTTGTCTCGTGACAAGTGTTACCTCACGCTCTTGTACCGTGACAAAGGCCGAATTTGTCTGGCTTCATTTTTTCTTTTTTTGGGGGGGAGGAGGGGGGCTTAAAAATTATTTTTTGATATTTCGCTTCTGAAAAGTCAAAATCTTTACAGGCAAGGAAGGAGTCTGTGGCTTGTCTGGCTAGCTTTCCCTTTCTCCACATGGCCGCTCAACATGGGCACAACTTGGCAAAATTCTCATTTCCGTTTCCGTAAGAAATACTCCGCCAGAACTCGAACTCGAACCGATAAAAGAAAAATTGGGTCTGATTTGTCGTTGTGTTCCTGGCATCGTCGTGCCAAGTGGCAAGAAAAAAAGTTTTAAAAATTAAAAAAAAAAAGCCCGATTCTATGCCTGCCTGAGTGAGGGCACCTACCAGAGGGGTAGTTTCTGGGGGGGGTCCCCAGCCTTCCCCCCCTCCTGTCCTGGGCTGCTGGTACCGGGCTGGGAGGGGGCATCCTCGGCGTCTCCATTTGCCATGCGGTGCGGGGGGATCCAAAATGGCGACCGCAATATTTATTTTGAAATCGTGATCCAAAAACACACCAAAGCACCACAGAAACATGCGAAAATAGCTATGTTAAAACTGCCTGAATTTTTACAGTAGCAGGAGTGGGTTTTTCTTGCAACCAAACGTCTCCATTGATTTTATTTTATTTTATTTTTATTTTTATTTTTTTACACCTGCGCAATGATTGGCCATGGCAGTCCATGCAAATTTTTGGAACCATTCCACCAATTGCATGGCCACTTGGCCAGGTTTTGACCGAGACTTCTGGGATGTGCCAGTCGGGCATAAAAAAGCCCACTAACCCTTAACCCTAACCCTCCCTAACCCATACACCAGTGTCCTTCTTAGTGGGTCAGAGAGGCACCCAGAGGTGCACCCCATGAACTCACCCTAACCTTACCCGTAACCCTAAGCCTAGCCCTTGCGCTAACCCTAACCCTAAGCCAGATCTGTGTACTCGCATTGCACTTTGTCACGCAAGTACACTTCCTTCTTAGTGAGTCACAGGGCGCCCAAAGGGGTCCTCTCTCACTTTCTCCCCAGCCCAAGTGCACCGTACACCTGTATGCCAGTATGCTGTCCTTCTTAGTGAGTCAGAGTAGAGGCACCCACCGAAAAGAAAGAGAGGTGCCTCTGCCTGCCACTGCAACTGGTATGCAATGCATATCCAATTGGCTATGCATACCCTTTTGTAGCGGGCCAGAGGAGGCACCCACCCCAGAGAGGTGCCTCCAGGAGCCCGCTTTCCAGAGGAGGCACCCACCCCAGGTGCCTCCAGGAGCCCGCTTTCCCTTTGTATGCCTCCAGGAGTCCACTACCCCCCCCAAAAAAACAGTACTAATGACAGATGAAAAAACGACAAATGAAATGACAAATTTTTGAGAAATTTCGCGACAAACGGAAACGAGCCGAAACGGGCTGGCTCCGACACACGACAACTCGAAACGTCATTTTTCCTGGTCGTGCCCATCTCTAATGGCCGCATTGGAATGCTCCAGGAAATAGCCTTTGGGCTTTCTTTGCTCTTTATTCCTTTTGCTTGCTAATTAATTGCCTGCCTGCTGTCCCTCTTGTCTGGCTTTGAAGTTTGGTTTGTTTTATTGGTATTTAACAGAGGAGGGCAAGAGGGTGGTGATCATCTGGGGTGGGTGGGCACTTTGAATGTAATATCCAACCTAGTACCTAGGACACAGTTTTCTGAGAGAAACAAATGTTTTGTTGCATGACAATTGTTACCTCACAGTGTCTTGTCTCGGAACAGAAACTGGGAACAAACCGTGACAAGGAAATACCCTGCCACAGCGCCAGGTACAGATTTGTCTCACTTAGCACCCGTTCTGGGGGCATGGTCGAGACAAATTTCAGCTACTGCACAACAGATGTGAAGTAAGATTATTATTTTTGTACCACTCCAAAGCGCAACACTTAGAGAGACAAAATAGACATGAAGTAGCCGCCTGAAAGAGTAAGGAACAAGTGTCTCTATCCTGGGAGTGGGAAGGATAAGTATCAGCTGGGAAATAGTGCTCTGCCAAGGTGGGCAATCTTACACCTGAGCCAGAAGCAGGTGTTTCTTTAGGTGACTCAGGGCTGAATACTGACCACCTGGTGCAGTGGAATCCAACACTTCAGCAGCAGCAGCAGCAGCAGCAGCAGCACCTTTCCTTCCGCAGGAATCAGGGATGAGTGCCAGGTGGAAAAAAGTTTCCAACTGATGCAAGCAGATGGGCTATGGAAGTGCAGGAGCTGGAACAGAGTAGAATACATGACTTTCATACAGGCATGTGGTGGTAAAGAAAGGAAAGAGATTTGTGAGACATTTGCTTAGATGCTGAAGATCCAACACATTCCCAAAATGGATGACGCTGAGCAGCACCCTCCATCCCAGCCATTGTTTTCCCCAAATTCACCTTTTCCCTCCTTGATTTTGAAAAACACAAGTTCCTTACAAACAAGCTTTTGGGGTGAGGCTGTTGGGAAATGAGGACAAATTGGATCAAGCCACCTTCAGATCAGCGTGCAAGTGAATCTGTCCCAATTTGCATAGGACCAATTTCTATAGAGATCAGCTTGGATGGTATTTTCACACCCTGTATCAGAGCTATGGATCTGCATCCCACTGCGTGCCTTTTTGCACCTACACTTTTCCTTTCTAAGAATTAATTAGCTAATGCTACTGGCTTTCGCCCTAGTGAGCTTGTTGTACTTGATGCTCTCTTTTTTTTTTCAGGGATGACTTGGGAACAAGCCACCTGCATCCTGAGTACAATGGCCCAAAGTGGTCTAATAATTTTTTTTGCCTCAGGGCTGTTTAAAAAACACAGGGAAAAGAAACCCTCCCAGAGATGTTCTCCTTCAATTCATTCCCTTGTCTTTTTTTTCCCCAAGTGGCTTCTAAATTTTACACTTCTGTCATTGCCAATTTGGAATGGCATTTAAAAAACATGCCTCTTCAATAATGCATGTGCAGACTGCTCAAAGAATACCATAGTTCAGTGAGGTCCTGCTCAGTAAAACAGGGACCCCCCCTCCCCTTTGAGATTGCCTTTCCTATTCCTGCTGGAGGGGAAATTCTGCCCATGCTCCCAGAAAGGTTTTGTGACACTTTCTGTAGAGTCTCTCTCTTCTTCTTCTTCTTCTTCTTCCCATTTTCCTTTTGTTTTCAGAATAAGGTCTATACAAGGTATGAAACTGCCCTCGGATGAAATGAAACGGCGTGGATTTATGTTGGGTGGTACCAGGGAAAGGTTTTAGAAAGCTCAGCTGTTGCTCTTGTCGCTGCTATTATTGTTGCTATGAGGATTTCACACAAGAGGATTGTCGAAACCTTTGGGAGCAAACTTCACAATTTACAAAAATGCAAGTTACCCATCTCGGGGCCTCGGCTGAGTTCTCTAGGACCTCCTGTGCTTCTCTGGGTCTCCAGGTATGGAGACCATCTCAAGTCAAACAGCAATGGAAGAGGAGATTTTTGGGGGCCCGTAATATTCTGATTGGCAAGCCAACTAGGTGTGGGTTGGAGGGAAAAACTGTCTGGTGGATACAGAATACTCAGGAGGTAGTGATTAACAGTTCCTTGTAAAACTGGGAGGAGGTAACAATTGGGGTACCCCAAGGCTCATTTCTGGGCCCAGTGCTCATTAGCATTTTGATTAATCATCTGAATCAGGGGGTGCAGGGAAGGCAAACCAGATATGCAGATGATGCAAAATTGGGTGGAATAGCTAATACCCTGGACAGCAGAAACAAAATTCAAAAGGATCTAGATAAGCTCAAGCACTAGGCTGAAAACAACAGAATGAAATTCAACAGGGATAAATGCCAAGTACTGTACTGAGGTGGGTGGGTGGCCAAATACAGAATTACAAGATGGGGAACTACCAGGCTCAGTAATACTACAAGCCAGAAGGATCTTGGAATCATCATAGAACACAAGCTGAATATGAACCAACAGAGTTGGCGAATGCTCCAATATTGGAGATATTCAAGAGAAATCACCTGGCAGACATCCCATGATTTGTATTCCTGCCTTGAGCAGCAGGTTGGTCTTGTAAACTATGGTGTGGGGACAAACAGTGCCTTAAAAGTCTGGGCACACATTTCCACTCCTTTCCAGCTAGCTTATGAAACAGAATGTTGCATCTGCACATTGCCTGAACCCTAAAAAGCTAGGAAGATGGGGAGAGGGCTGAGGGCATTGCTAAGTGAGTCTGCTCTGACCTATCCTGCCATTTGGAGTCTCTTTTGGTTAGCCAGGTTTGTACACTTTCAGGGCCCATTGACACAGACTCTCCTCAAGCCTGCTTCCATAAGTAGTTTTCAAGGCAGTACCTTTGTTTCCAGTCCTGAAACATCCCGAAGGCCTGCTGTATGGTGTTGACCCCTGGCATCTGGGGCAGTGCATATCTCGCAGCTCTATTGGGACATATCTTATGCAAAGCTTGAACTTTGAGACTGTGCGGTGCAGTGCTCCGAAAGCTGCTGCTCCCAAGAGTTAGACTCTAGTCCCAGGAAGTCATGAAATGAACTGCATGCCCTTGGGCCAGTCAATTACTCACTTACTCCAACCCTGCTCTACCACCTTTCTCATTCTGCGGATGAAAGTGGAGTCAGGAGAGCGAGCTTGAGCTCAATGGAGGAAAGGTGCAATAGAAATTGAAGGAAGGAAGGAAGGAAGGAAGGAAGGAAGGAAGGAAGGAAGGAAGGAAGGAAGGAAGGAAGGCTTCTTGAGAGCTACAGGAAGCAACAATGCATATACCTATGCAAATATAAGGAACCTGCATAGGCATATAATGGTTGTGTGTGCTAAATGCATGATTTCCGACTATGTGGCAATAGGAGCTTTCTCCTACTCCATAACAATTTCTGCAGTCTCTTACACCCCTCTTTCTGCTAGCGAGTGTTAATATCATATCAATTCATACTCAGCACCCATTAAGCTGTCAGGCGGCGAGCTGTTTCAAATTGTCCTGTTTACTGGTTTTGACTAGAATGGGCATTAAATGAGCTTGGATGAGGTCCATCCTCTAATTGTTATTACCATATGAAAAGTGCTTGGGGATATATAATTGTGGTGTCATATATGCTAATGAGATCATACCCCTGCCTCAGTAATCATGCTATTATGTCACTAGTAATTTTCCTAGAGAGGAACAGACACCTGAAACTGACACTATCAAAAGGGATCTCAAGAGAGAGGGGGGTGAGGATGCTAAAAGAAAATATCCCAGAGCCAGGACCAAGTAGTTTATTATCTAGGTTTTTGAGTGGGGTCTTGGGATCCTTAGAATACTTTGAAACCCATGGAAACCTCATTTTATGGAGTGGGAAGAAGTGATGGGACCATCAGTCTGTTTTTCAGTTCTATGACACTTTTGCCTGAGTTAACCCAAAAGTACATTCTGCCTTCTACGTACCTGCATTCACTTGCAAATGTAAGTGTGTCATGTTGTTTTTAATCCCCGTGGAATTAAAAGAACATGCTGTATTTCAGCATGTATTTAAAGTACTGTGGTACCTCTACTTATGAGTTTGATCTGTTCTGAATGCATGCTCATAAGTAGAACAACTCATACGTAGAGCAGCCATATGTAAAAAAATGAACAATTAAAAATTTAAAAAAATTTAAAAGTTTGTAAGTAGGGCAGACCGCATCTAACTTGAATTAGAGATGGCTTTTGAAATTAGGTACTCTTTGGAAGAATAGGTAAATATACTGTAGATGACATTTAGGATATATATAGTTAGCTAAAATGTATCATAAGTTGTTTAGTATTGAAGAATTAAAGATCAAGATTGAACATATTGTTGAGATTTTTGTATTAAAAATAGATGTAAGTAAGGATGGATAGAATATAGATGAAATAATAAGGAAACTAAGTATGACAGATGTTCCTTTAAGCTGGGAAAGGAGATATGAATTATACTGGGCTGAAATGTTGAGAAAAATGTGATTTAATTGGTAACACAACAGGAGACAAGCAGCACATTTGTTTTATTTGGTTTAGTGTAGAAAACAAAAATGTTATAAAAGAGATGAGGCACCAAACATCCCCCCAACCTCCACCTCAATTTATGGTAATCATGAGACGTTACAGAAGCACATACATACACAATGCCAACACACTCTGATTGGTACAGATTCCCCCATATCAACTCTGGGATCCTTAAACCCAAGGGAGGATAAAGCAAACTTCTAGCATGTGTCTTCCTTCCCCCCAGTCCTCCTCAGAAGAAAACTGGAATCAACATTTGGAATTTGTGATAGGGCTCTGCTGATGCTTGTAGAAGTGATGGCCTTCACACTACTCACATAGCTTTCAATCTGGTGCAACACCTTATGTGGCTCAGTGTCCTGCCTCATAAGTTTCTGCAGCTGGACAGCATCACTATGATTCTGGAAACCTTCCTTCTTGGCTGGCCGGACAGCTCCTCAGCCTAAAAAAGATGGAGATTGGAGAGTATCTGGTTTACAGATGATTTAAATTAAAACATCTACACCCTCATACCAGGGTGTCTTGTAATGTGGGGGTAATGCAAGTTCTAAGCAAAAAGCCAAAGGTTAATCATAATATTGCTGTTACTGTGGGCTGACATATTAGGAGGGCTTGGGTGAAGAATTCTTTTTTTAAACTCAGAGAGGAGAGCACCATATTTTCTGGGAAGCTGAAGCAGCACCATAGCCTGTGTTCCTCATGCACGGACTCTCACAGTAAACCTGCAAACTCCATCTGTCTCTGTGGGTACAGTAAAATTATCTAGGAATTATCTAGGAAGTAAGGGTAGAAGTAAACTACAAGCAATGAGATTTTTTTTTTTTTAAAAAAGGTCTTTATGAATGCTCTATTCAGCAACAAAATATTGCTGGTACCAGCAAAAAGGTATGTCTGAATAAAATGGCAGAGGCTATTCATTTGTACATTATTGTTGTTGGTATCATACCAGAGTGCTCTTCAGCCCAGGGGGAGTGGGGGATGTGGTCTCTCTTTTTAAGAAATGCTATTCCAGTGGTTCTCAACCTGGGTGTCACGACCGCTTGGGGGGGGGGTCAAACGACCCTTTCACAGTGGTCACCACAGCCCCAATGTAAAGCTGTGTGGGCAGGGCTGGCACGTCCATTAAGACGAAATAGGCAGTTGCCTAGGGCGCCAAAATGGACAGGGGGCGCCGGCCAATGCCGTCCGTCCCTCCGCCTGTCACCGTCCGCCCGCTGCCCCCTGCTGCCGCTGCCGCCACCACCGTCTGGCCCCTCGTCCCGCCGCCGCCACCCGCTGCCCGCCCAGCACCCCCTGCCGCCGCCCCACCCCTGCTGCCACTCCGCCTCCCCCAACGCCGCCACTGCCTCCCCACCCCGCCCCACCCCACCCCCGCCCCACCCACCCCACCACCACCCACCACCACCCACCCACCCCTCGCCTAGGGCGCAAAAAACCCTAGCGCCGACCCTGCGTGTGGGCCTGGGTGCTGGCTGGTCTGACGAGCACAGGGAAACAGAGGGCAAGAGGGCTGAATTCCACCCCCTCATCCCACCTGCAATGCAGGTGCGTTGGTGGTGCAGCCATGCTGCCCCAAGCAAGGCCACCCATGTGGCGGAGTGATCGCCTCTCACCCGGCTGGCCGCAATGAGCTGATCTGCACCAGGCCACTTGGGCAGCGTGAGGTGAACGGGGTGATTCTGCTGTAATTGAACCCGATGGCCAGCTAGGCCTCTCACCCAGCTCACCGCCTCTCACCATGGCTGCCTGTGTGGCAGAGCAGTTGCCTCTTGCCCAGTCAGCCACAGGCAGCTGGTCCCTGCCGGGCCGCTCGGGTGGCATAAGGAGGTTGGGTGATCCTGCTGGAAGTGAACCCAGCAGCCGCTAGGCCTCTCGCCCGGCTGTGCCACCCCTCACCAAGGCCACCCGTGCGGCAGAGCAGTCACATCTTGCCCGGCTGGCTGCAGGCAGCTGGTCTGAGCCGGGCCACTTGTGCAGCATGGCAGGCAGCCCCGGGGAAGTGGGGCAGTGGTGACAGGCCCACCTGTCCCAGCCTTAGTGGGCCAGGTGGAGAGAGTCAGCCTCCGTTAGGCAGCTGAGGCTGTGTGGTGGGGGGTGGGAGGACTGCAGCACTCCTCCCCAAGGGTCACAGCATTAGGAAGGCTGAGAACCACTGCACTATTCTTTATGAATGCTTCTCTGCAAAAATCCAAGAAACACTACCTACACTAAATGTTTCTGGGTGCTCTGTAGATACGGGGGCAGTCAGTCCTACAACTGACCCACAGTAAAGTAGAACAAGCAATTGAAATGAGATAACTAAATTTTGATTTAGAAACTTGCATTTCAGATAGGAAAATCTAAACCCTAATCCTAAAAAGACAGGATTAGGTGAAACAGCATGTCTTCACCTTAAGAGAACTGTGAAAGGAAGTGTGGGATGAAATTAATTGGAAGGCTCTAAGCGTACCATCTGACAGTACAAACGCAAGGAGAGGTAATAACTTTATTATAGCAATAAACCATCAATCAGCAAGGTTTTGTGGCTCAATTCCACTTTGCTCCAATGTCTTGTGGACAGTGCATAAATATTATATTAATGAGAGTCCAAAAAATTCACAGCAGATGGCTATGCCAAGCTTATGTCTTAGAGGTAATTTGGGGGAAATACAGGCTGTATTGGAGGTGTGGTTTGCAAACTACATTGCAGGTTCAATAGAGAGGTCAATAGATGAGCCTTCCTAATGGATAGCTCGGTGGTTTAGGTAACTGACTGCAGAGCCAGAGTTTGAGAGTTTGATTCTCCATGTTGCCTCCTTGGCAAAGGTTGGAGTCAATACTGCCCAGTGTTTTGTGTATTAAGAATGGCCAAATCACCAGATGGACATGGTATAAGTTGAAGAAGAAGAAGAAGAAGAAGAAGAAGAAGAAGAAGAAGAAGAAGAAGAAGAAGAAGAAGACAACAATGACAACAATGACAACGACAATGACAACGACAATGACAACGATGATGATATCTACTCCCAAATCCCCCTTCTGGGATTGAAGGACGATTTGAGATTACTGCAACTTAATTGAGTTTGCAGACTGAATATGTAAATGCTGCCGAGGTATTCTTCTGGGGAACACAATCACTGTAGTCTAATTTGCGAGGACATCTAATTAGAACCATGTTTAGTGAGTAAAAAAGAAAATCCTATAGGAATCAGATGATTAGAGTGGTTCCTTCCTATTGGAGAAGGAGGTGAGAGGCTATTTAGACACAATAAAGAAAGCTCCGGTGGCAATCGAGACAACTAGTAATTTTAAAATCAAGTATTATATAGTCTCCAGGATCAATACTATTTTGTTTAGACCTGTCCACTAGACAGCCAAAAATTGCATAGAGTGAACAGGAAAACCTATCTGCTAATTTCTGAATTCCAACATTTGGGTGAGGGGCAAGATTTCTGCATTGGGGGCAAAATCAGTAGAGTTCTGACTGGCAGGTAATCACACAGATGACATCAAGATGATACTCAAACCTCTAGAAAACAGCATATTTCTGAATACAAGTTGCTGAGGACAAATGAGGAATCTTATCACCTTCTTCCTTCAGAAGTGACCACTGGACTAGAAATTTCTTTGATCTGACCAGTGGAAGTGAACTTGTTTTGCAAAGAAACTACAGTAGTCTTCATATTTGGTCAGTGAAGGCATGTTACTGCCTAGAGCTATGCAACAGGCCCATTCTTGAAAAATTTCAGTACCGACACCTGGAGTTCAATCCAAGGTACTCAACTTACAGAACCACCAAGATGATAGATACAGCATGTTATCCGTTGCCCACCAAAGAAAGCACACTGTTGCGAACAAATTTATTGAAGGATAAATTTGTTACAAAAGGCCACAGCTTTGACTGGTCGAAGCATAATCCTATTGGCACCGCCTAAAGGAGTGGATCCCTGCATTAGGTGATCCGCCCACCAGCCAATGCTTGATTTTCCAGACTGACCTTGGGTTAATAAGAGTTGTGTGTGTCTGTGGGCACATGACCACTAGGGGACACCTGCTCTGAGGAACTTTGATGTCCCTCCTGACTCTGGCATGCCCTTATGAATCTCCTATTCCTTGATTGAAAGGGTGTGTGTGTACCCCGTGCCTGGCATAAGGCCTAATACATATCTCCCTCACTGAGGATCTACTCCCCACTGTAACCAAAGAAGCAGTGAAGGGGAGGGAGCACTAGCAGAAATATGGCATAACAACACACAAACTCCCCCTTCCTTCTGCACAACAAAATTTGCACAAAGCTCTATAGGACAGATTGGGTGAGTAGCTGAAAGATGAGCCCCATGGTGCAGTGATCGAATGCCTGTACTGTAGGTAAAACTGTGCTTACAACCTGGGGTTCAATCCCTGGTAGCAGGCTCAAGGTTCACTCAGCCTTCCATCCTTCTGAGGTTGGTAAAATGAGTACCCAGCTTGCAGGGGAGGGCAATGTGTAGCCTGCATACTGTAATTAAAAACTGTAAACTGCCCAGAGACTACTTGAACTGGTATGGGATGGTATATAAGCAGAACACTTTGCTTTGCTTTTATGGGTGAGTAAACGTACAGAGGACGCTGCCAGAGAGGAGGTGGAGAATCTTTCATATCCTGCCATGGAGGACTAGAGTGTGAATTGTTGTACACTTCTAATGAAGGCCCTGCACGCTGACGTACCAGCCTTCCTCCAATTGGCTTGCTTTCCTGTGCTTCTCATCCTGGGCACAGGGAAGCAGTCTGGAAATAAAACCCAATGTTGGCAGCCTGCTTTGCTCACCAGGCTGCAAACAGCACGCCAGCTAAGGTGAGACTAGGGGGCGTTCACATTTCTTGGAGGTCTTACTACACTTGAACGACTCGCAGACAACTAGAGTGGGGCCGTTCAGTCGACTGGATTGTATTAACTCAGCATTCTGTAATTCACGAAACGGGTCTACTCTTGTTAAATTCACAACCGGACAAATTAACAATTGTCAATATACTTTGGCAGCTTGAATACTAAGCAGCAGGTAGGCACGAAAACAAAACGTGAGGCTGTTCTGTAGCTGAGCCCTAAGAACAGCATGCTTTAAATGAGAAAGGATACAACTGTCTATCGTAGACAGCTTCGTGAACTGCATCATGCCAACTGTTGTGCTGTTTAGGAAGGCATCCACTGTAAAATTAGTGGCACAACTAGCAAGGCAGCAGACACCTCGCCAGATAGCACAATCTCTCCTACAACGTCAGTTCAACTTGCAGCAATACCTAGCAGGATCCTGCTCAGTAAGGGTAAATATTAGAATATATGGGTAGCCACCCTCAATTCCTCAGGAGAAAAATAAATCAGAAAAAAATATGAAGAGACACCTCTGAGGTCCATACTAAGACCATAGGCTTTCTTCTCCAATGGCATAGTCTTAACCTTGATTCTTTTACTGCATTATAATGCCGCAATGTGACATGATTGGCTGGTAGGAATAACTTTTATGTGAGTAGATATAGATGGGGGATACTAACTGTTCACCTAATCAATGTTTAAATAATATTTTATTTGATGTGTTTTAAATATATCAGTAAATTTATGATCAACTTCATGACATTCATTCAAAGAGTGCAATGTCTAGGGAGCAAAAGCCACATTTTATGCTGTTCAGTAAATTTCTCTAGCTAAAAAACTAAGGTTGAGCATTGATTCATTGGTTATATATGTGTTCCACTAGGTCTGGCCATCTTCTCACCTGAAACAATATTAAGCCCAGATATTGCAAGAGGGGTTCAGAATAGCAAGGGCAATATAGACACATGCGTGCAAGAGTCTCAATTCTTCCCAGATCACATGAGCAGTGGAAGACAGGGTGCAGAAAGTAGGTTTTATGGCACACATGGTGAACTATGTTGAAACAGCACAGTCTGAATCTACGCTCCCAGACTGAGCCATGTTGAAGGACCTCCAGTTGCAAATATTGTGTTCATTATGCCAATAAAGTTTATATTGTTATAATCATCAAGTACACAGGAGAAGGTGGAGAAGATGATGTGCTTTGCGGCATAAGCAGCCAAATTACACAGAATCTAACCAGACCTTGTTACTATTTTAGAAAACCTTAATTAAGCTCTACTGAATGTACTTGCCAATATATAGAATTATACAATTATTATAGGGTTGGAAGGGACCTTTGAGGTCTTCTAGTACAATCCCCTGCTCAAGCCAGGAGACCTCATCCCATTCCATGTGTGTAAATCTGTGTCTTATTTATGCCAATAAAGGTTTTGATTTGATATGTGTTGTTCTTGCTTGATAGATACGCCTAACTCATCACCGTGCTTAATGTGCGTCCTGAATTGGATCTGACCAAGGTGGTCTAACTGGTTTCTGAATCATAGTTTGTGTTTTGAACTGCATATGGGAAAGAAGTCTTTTAAATTTTCCATTAAAGGTCCATGAACCGCAGAGGCAAATCAGCTCCCTGTCCCAACTTTCCCCTGGGACCTCAAAAGCCTTAAGATAACAAGCTTGGGAATTGTCTGAGGCAGGCGTCCTTTGCAATTTCAGGTCTCGCTGCCATCCCAGGGAAGAGGAGTGTTTTCTACACTGAGAGTCAATTCCATTAAACTGCTAAAATATGGTGCTCCCAAGAACACAGTGATGAATGGGTCCCTTTGGGGAAACAACATGCATCATTTAGCAGCTGATGTTCTTTACAGGTTAAATGGCATCTCCTCATCAAGCTTCTCTCAAAATGCATATACAGACTATAAAGAATCGTAAGATTTGCACAGAAAAGATTATGCCTGCAACCAGTAATACCCTCCCAGCCCTTATTTATGTCTTGTGTGTGTGTGTGTGTGTGTGTGTGTGTGTGTGTGTGTGTGTGTGTGTGTGTGTGTGTGTGTGTGTGTGTGTGTGTGTCAATATGAATGAAAATTAGATTTGCCTGCTATTGCCCTAGTAAAAGCCTAAATGTCTCTAGTTCTATGAGGAAGCATTAGAGTAGCTTCCTGCCTGTGAATAAATATCAAGCCTTCGTCCTAATGTTTAAATTATGAAGAGTCTAACGTTTACTTCACACTTAGGAAATGCTCCATTCAGTTCAAGGGGCCATAATCCCCCATTGCAGCCTAAATGCAGCATTAAGGCCCTCCCAAATCTCTCATTCCACAGAAGTCATATCTGTTGCTCAGCTTTGCCACATCTAGCTAATTGCCAATGAAAAGAACAATCACTCATAATGGCTGAAATCCAGTCGTCGCAGCTGGATTAGGCACACTGAATGAACGGAATTTACAGAGGAGTTGAATCACCAAATCCCCATTGGTTCAATGGTCCTAATTTAATTGCAACTAGACATGGGCACAACCAGAAAAAATGATGTTTTGAGTTTTCGTTTGTCAGAACGGGTCCGTTTCGGGTCATTTCCGTTTGTCACGAAAATTTTCAAAAATTTGTCGTTTCCGTTTGTCATTTGTCGTTTCCACCGCGATTTAGCACAATTTGACTTCCCAGAGCATAGGGGCGTCCCGTAATCAGGGCCCACACTAGGTGTTTTTGCGCCCTAGGGGCGGGCGGGGCGGGGGGTAGGGGCGGGGGGAGGGGCGGGCAGGCGGCGGTGGCTGGGGGCCATGGGCGGGTGGTGGCCGTGGGCAGGTGGCGGCGCGGGCCACAGGCGGGTGGAGGCACGGGCGGATGGGCGAGTGGGCAGTTAGGAATAGGATATCACTTAGGATAGAGGTTCTGTTCTTGGCTTGCACCCCAAATGTGTGTGTGCAAGCAAATTGAAGTTGGGAAAATAGAAAATAAATGGTAGTATATATAATATATTTTTAAAATAAATCCACACCTTCCACTCCCAGTCGAACTTCCCCATTTATCCAATATAAAAAAAAATCCTCAAACTGCCAGAGAAGAAATAAAGAATAAACTGCTATTCCCTTCAGCAGACAAAGCTGCAGGGAATCAAAGAAATTATTTTCTAAATTCAATTCCCTCCCTGCCTGCCTAACTTAAATCCTAAAGCCTCCAGCCTCCCTCCTCAATCTCATCAGATCACACCAGCACCAGCAGCCAGCCCTCCTCCCTCAACTACATCCATACACCCGACTGCGATTTCTGGAAGGTGCCTTGGCTTTTTATGCCCTCCGAGACATCCAGAAGTGTCAGTCAAAAACCTGGTGATGCCATTGGTGGAATGGTTCAAAAAAATTGCATGGTCCCATCCCATGCCCAGCCCAAATGGGCATGTCTAAAAAAATAAAAAATAAAATGAAATAAAATAAAATCAATACGACGTTTTATTGCTATAAAAAAACCCACTGCTGCTACTATAAAAATTCAGGCATTTAAAATAAATAAATTTCACAGGTTTCTGTGGTGATGTGGTGTGTTTTTTGAGCACGATTTCAAAAGAAAAATTGTGGTCGCCATTTTGGATCCCCCCCCACCGCATGGCATGCAGCGAGACAGACGATGAGGATGACCCCCCCCCCAGCCTGGTGCAAGCAGCCCAGGACAGGAGAAGAGGGGGGGAAAGGCCAGGGACCCCCCAGAGACCACCCCTCTGGTAGGTGGCAAAGCCTCAGGCAGGCATATTTTCGCCTGCTTTTTTGGCCGGGAGTTGGGGTTTTTAAAAAAAAACTTTTAAAACTTTTTCTGTGCTTCGCATCGCGCGATTGCCGCGATGCCACAAACGGGAACGAAAAACCCGACCAAACTTTTCTTTTTTCGGTTCGAGTTCGAGTTCTGACGGCTTAATTATCGTTACCGTTTCTGTTACGTAAAGGAAACGATAACCGAAAACGTAAACGACAATTTCGCCAAGTCGTACCCATGTCTAATTGCAACCAATTGTTGGATTTTAGCCACTGTCTTTTAGACAACTGTATCTGTCACCATATCATCATAATTAGGATCATAAGCAATGACTTTTTTGATGATTAACTCCCCTCCATCTTGATGCTTCCCCAGGAAGAAAAAGACAGGAAATAGAAAGCATTCAATTACTTCTAATGAAATTTTACCAGTGCCAATTTATGACATCATCAACCTGCACCACCTGAAATTATGCAAATAGGATGTTATCCCATGTGTGCATTTTGATATGATACAGCAGTGGTTCTCTGCCTTGGTTCCACAGACATTCTTGGACTGTGACTCTCAGAAGCCCTTGCCAGCACTGTTTGTCCTGAAGACTTCTGGGAGTTGTAGTTCATGGTTGGGGAAACGATGTTTAAAAGAACAACAAAAAATGCTAGCATGGATTTGCTACATCAAAAAGCTACATGTAAAAATGAAAATATTTGCAATTTAAATTCACTTAAATCACAGCATAATTATACAGTATAGTACAGGAGTCCACCCCCTCACATTTTGTAAATATTTTAGTATATCTTTTCATGTGACAACACTGAAGAAATTGTTGGCATAGCAAGGCCTACATCCAAACATATGGCAAAAGCAAACTTCAACATGACTCAGCAGTTTGCATGTCTCTTTAAGACCTTACTACTTAAGTAATGGTTCTAGCCTCAAACACACACACTCCTTGGCCACGCACTGACCAGCCTGACACTGGTCTTGTTCCAGAGGCACAGAGAGAGCTGCAGAATACTTCTGACTCATTGCTATTTAAGGTTGTATTTTATCCTTTTTGTATTTATAACAAGCAAGGCAGTATATATATGTGTATAGCTCCTTACCCCCTTTTTTATGAACTTTATCACAACTGCTGTTGCCCTAATTTTCTATTTTGTATATTTTTCTGTACAGATATTTAATGAGTGTTTTATTATTTTCATAGGTCATCCCGTTTACCTTTTCCCCTTAGAATATATAGATAAAGTATATTTTTCATATACCTGTTGTGTCTACGACTCCTCCTTTAATCAGACTGCAGCACATAATACCCAAATAATACACTAATCTCCCAACAATCCATCAACACGTCCCAACAAAATGGACATTTGACTTCAATGTAAAGCAATGAGTATACAGCTTGTATAAGAGTGTAAATGTGTTGTCCCCTCAAAATAACATGTCTAAACCGCTGGCAACAAAAGTGAGTATACCCCTAAGTGACAATGTCCAAATTGGGCCCAAGTAGCTGCTTTCCCTCGCTGTTGTCATGAGACCTGTTAGCATCAAAAGATTTCAGATGTGAAGGGGGAGTTGGTGTTACCACCCTCACTCTCGCATTTGGTGCTATCACTCTCACTCTCTCATACTGGTCACTAGAAGTTCCCCTTGGCACCTCATGGTAATAAACTATCTGAGGATGTGAAAAAAAAATGAATTGTTGCTCTACATTAAGAAAGCCTAGGCCAGTGGTGGTGAACCTTTGGCACTCCAGATGTTTTGGACCACAGCTCCCACAGTCCTTTGTCATTAGCAATCTAGGCTCAGAATTATGGGAGTTGTGGTCCAAAACATCTGAAGGGCCAGTTCACCACCACTGGCCTAGGCTATGCACAGATTGCCAAGTCCCTGAAACTGAGCTGCAGTACAGTGGCCAAGACCATACAGCAGTTTAACAGGACAGGTTCCACTCAGAATAGGCCTCCCCATGGTCAACCAGAGACATCGAGTACCAGTGCTGAGCATCATATCCAGGGGTTGGCTTTGGGAAATAGACATATGAGTGCTGCCAACATTGCTGCAGAGGTTGAAGGGGTGGAGGTCAGCCTATCAATGCTCAGGCCACATGCCCCATACTGCATCAAATTGTTCTACAGGGCTATCGTCCCAGAAGGAAGCCTTTTCTAAAGATGATGCACAAGAAAGCCCGCATGCGTTATGCTGCAGACAAGCAGAATAAGGATGTGAATTTCTGAAAGCATGTCCTGTGGTCCAATGACACCAAGATAAACTTTTTTGTTTAGATGGTGTCAAGTGTTTCTGGTGGCAACCAGGTAAGAAGTACAAAGACAAGTGTGTTGTGCCTAGAGTCAAGCATGGTGATGGGAGTGTCATGGTCTAGGGCTGCATGAGTGCTGCTGGCACTGAGGAACTACAGTTCATTGAGGGAACCATGAATGCCAACATGTCCTGTGACACACTGAAGCACAGCATGATCCCCTTCCTTCAGAGACTGGGCTGCAGGGCAGTATTCCAACATGATAATAACCCCAGACACACCTCCAAAATGACCACTGCCTTGCTGAAGAAGCTGAGGGTCAAGGTGATGGACTGACCAATCATATCTCCAGACCTAAACCCTATTGAGCATCTGTGGGGCATCCTTAAATGGAAGGTGGAGGTGCACAGGGTCTCTAACATCCACCAGTTCTGTGATGTTATCATGGAGGAGTGGAAGAGGACTCCAGTGGCAACCTGTGAAGCTCTGGTGAACTGTATGCCCAAGAGGGTTAGGGCAGCGCGAGAAAATAATGGTGGCCACACAAAATATTAACACTTTGTGCCCAGTTTGGACATTGTCATTTAGGTTGAACTCACTTTTGTGGCCAGAGGCTTAGACATTAAAGTGTTCTGCTTATATACTGCCCCATAGTACTTACAGCACTCTCTGGGTGGTTTACAATTTAATTTTGCAAGCTACACAGGTGTGTTGCATTATTTTGAGGGGACAGCACATTTACACTGTTAGACAAGCTGTATACTCACTGCTTTACATTGTAGCCAAGTG
The DNA here is from genome assembly GCA_029282475.1 of Phrynocephalus forsythii. NCBI lineage: Eukaryota > Metazoa > Chordata > Lepidosauria > Squamata > Agamidae > Phrynocephalus > Phrynocephalus forsythii. The sequence continues at coordinate 109,263,598 of JAPFRF010000008.1, read as the reverse complement.
TCATTTCTTCAATGTTGTCAAAAGGAAATATATACTAAAATATTTACAAAATGTGAGGGGGTGTACTCCCTTCTGTGATATACTGTAACTAAGGGACAGAACAGGAATTTGTTCCATTTGCTGTATCACCACGGAATCAAACACAGTGATTTTAGAATAGCACCATTTGATGTACACTCTCTAAAGTAAACACGAAAGGGGTGAGCATCTTTTTGCTCGTGCCTGGCCTGCTGCTTATCAGTTTTGAGGAGAAGGGAGAAGAGGAGGAGAAAAAGCATTCCTGATTGTCCTGACTCAAGCTAGTTTTGTGCCTCTTCTGTCATCTGCTAATCTATGTGTGGCCATTTGGGGGCACTTGAGCACCGGGGTCCTGAGATTCATCCTTGGTTGTAAGAACAGGAAAGTCCTCTGCCGAAAAATGTGTAACTGAAGCAAAAAAAAAAGCCTCTTTCCTTTTGCAAAACCTTATCATATATTTTAGATGTGATTTTAAGGTATTCTCACAAGATCTGCATAAACTTGGAGAGGCAAGGACATCAGAAATCATCTTCCAGCGTTGAATTCATCAAGAACCAAGAAAAAAATCCTCTCCCCCTCCCCTTCCCTCTCTCTTTCTCTGTGTTTTCCCCCTGTGACTAGGCTTCAGCTCAACCTCTCCTCATTAGCTGGTAAACTAACCAACCTTCGGAATTCCAGGCAATATTCAAATAGACAATACAAAACAAAAGAGAGAAGCATGCGGCACCTTCAAGACTCAGGATTATATTTTAATGTAAGCTGTTGTGGACATAGAGCAACTGAATGAAATGCTCAATGAAATATACAATGGGACATAGGTTTCATACAAACCATTGGTTGTTGGATATAGGGTACATTTCCATGCAGTGATTTGGCTTGTGTTGCTTTAAGGACTCAGTTATGAACATTCCTCAGGAGATAGAAAACATACATCAGATCTGGGTGAGGATGAGCAGGGGAGGGGGAAGAGAGAGGAGGGAAGGTGAAGACTGAGGGATCACTTAAGAGTGAGAGAACAGGGGAATTGTGGATACAGAAGTAACAGGAGGGAATTTGGGGCATACATTTTTACCTTAGAGCCTTGTGGTGAAGGGTGGGTTTAGTAGTGGTGAAGAAAATAACAGTGGCAGTACAGAAGTATTACATTTGGTGAAGAAACCTTCACTTATATTACAGTATATCCTTTTTATGGGTGTTAACCATGCATATGAATTTTATCTGCATATGAATGTGTTATGAACTATGTATGTATTATTTTGTGAGGAAAATTAATGAAGCTTCTGTCAAAGATCATCTGTCCTGAACCATTTCTCTTTATCCCGCCAAACAATTTCCTTACACCATGGAAATTAAAGTAAAATGACACTCCATTCTCATAACATTACCAATTTTTAAGCAGCAAGCTTTGTTATCCATGATTAAAGGGATTCGTGTGTTGTTGTCAAAGGGGAAAAATGGCAAGGGCATTTATTGGGCTTAACAAAAGCAAATGTGAGCATTATTCCAGCAGTACATCATTGATGCCACCAAGAATTGCTGGATAGTGGGTTAAGAAGTATCTGTCTGTTGAGCCAGAGTTTGGGAGTTCAGTTCCCTACTGCGCTTCCTTGACAGACCTGGACTTGATGATCCATAAGAATCCCTCCAGCTCTGCTATTCCAACATGATGATAACGATGATGGTGATTTCCTCTTACTCCTGAGGTTGAAGAGATCAAGATGCCTCTGAGCCCCAGCTTGGTGCTCTGGCACCGGATCTCCAGTGATTGTCCTTCTAGCTAAATTAAAAAGTTTATTAGCATACTCTTGTTTCCCTCCTCAGCTGCAGCTGTTCCCACGCATCTCTTTGAAGTGCTTTTTAGGAAAAAATGGTGTGTTCAAATGTGCTTCTCGGTCTAAAACAAGCGGATGCTTACGGAAATATTCCTAAAGTCTCCCCAAAGGCACCTCAGCAAATACACATTTAATGAGCTACTGTCTCTTTGTGCTCTTTCAAACTATAGCCAATCTGCAATAGAGCATAAAGACCCCTGGATCTGGTTGCTTTCGGCAAATGGTTTGCTTCCACAGCACCTGAGCTGTTCACATAATGAACAGCTGCTAACATCTTATTGCCCTAGGCAAGCCATTCCAATCTTCATCCTTGAAAATAATAGCAGCAGCATTTATATAGCTTCCTTAAGCAGAAGTTTCATTTGGTCGTGCTCATGGCCAAAGTCAGAGGCATCTGAAAGCCTTTTGTTCCCACTTCTGAATTATCCTAGTTCAGGCATGTCCAAACTTCGGCCCTCCTGATGTTTTGGACCACAGTTCCCAGAATTCTAAGCTTAGATTGCCAATGGCAAAGGACTGTGGGAGTTGCAGTCCAAAACATCTGGAGGGCTGAAGTTTGGACTTGCCTGTCCTAGTTGATACAGGACATCCAGCTTATCCCTTTTCTCAATTCCAACTAGCTTGGAGTGCCTATCTTCTGGACTCCTTGTCTAAGATCCATCCACTCTATAGTTTGGTGCAAGGTGACAAGCAGGTAGCATGTAGTCCTTTTCTCTCACTCTTGGAATAGGAGGACTCTGTGTCAAGGCTGGGGCTAAGAGGTAGTCTCAAATGGTGCAACTGCCCCCTATGGCCTGTAGACGGCACGGGGGATGTTTTTCAGTTTAAAAGGTGGAGAATAAGGAGAGGCACCTGTGGTCCACCAAGGTCAAAAGGTGGACTTATGCAGCCTCTTGACCTCTTGATGTTCTCCACCTCTGCTCTTTTCTGTGCCTGCAGAAGATGAGTGGCTGTTTGAGACAGAGGAGGCAGGGGAGGGGAACCAGGGTGAATCTCTACTATTTACTGTATATTTAAGAGGGAAAAAACAAAAGTGAATTTTGTTTCCTTCTTCACCCAGAACCATCCTTTCAGGTGAGGATGGCCCCCTAACAATGAACAGGACTGCTCTCCACCTTCTTGGTTGTGCTCACTCTTAAGTGAAGGAGGAGGTTTCTGAGGTGATGTGACAGAGGAGGGAGTTTTTAAAATGGCCACCCCTTTGGGTAATTTCTTTCAAGAACTCTTTATCAACACAAAACAGTTGATGGTTTTTCTTTCCGTGGAGTGGTAGTGATACCATTTCAAGCCACTTCCTTTCCTTAGCAACCATTTGTTTCAGGGAGACAGTTTCTTCCAGAAGGGCACCTTGCAGGCCTCCTTCCTCCTCCCCATTGCTGAATTACAGCAAAATGTGGTGGGTGGTTTAAATGCAAAGTGACAGCTCGGAACAATTTAGGGCAGGAGGGAGACGGCATCATACCAAAAGAGAACTGTAAAACTGGAGGGAGGGGGTTGTCTTAATGGCAGATGAGATGCAATTATTCAAACTGATCCGGGCCAAAACGCTGAATGAAAAAGGCACAATGGGGTATTTAAGGACAGCCCATGAACAGAATCTGAGCTTGCCATCTTAAACGGTAGACTTGCACCTTCATCAACTCATGGTGCCTATTTATAATATTAGTCACAGAGTGTGAGGGATATATTAAAAAGAAAGAATGCCACATTTTAAAGAATAAGCGTCATCACGTGACTACAGATGATTTCCCTTTCACTGTGCTTAGCAAATGAAAGGCTCTTAAGTGATCTTGATGGTAAGGAAGGCATTCATTTCATTTAGCATCTTCCACCCATGAATTTAAATCACTTACAATCATTGCCAGCTCTGTGTACATCTTTTTTTTAATGAATGCCTACATTTATCACTGAATGTTTTATCTCTTTTAGCCATCCAGTCTGCTTTATTAAGGCACACAACTGACTTATTAAATTTAACAATGGGTAAAGAGATAAAGACAATGTGAAAACCATCATATCCTTCCAAAACAAATAAATGTGCTTAGGAAAATATAGGAAGAACTTTGCTGTTCCACCAGCCCAGCATTCTGTTTCCAATAGCTCAGGCTTCTCTACCCAACCCCTCTTGGCTGATCTCCCACTGAGACAAAAAAATAAAAAAGTGGGGCAGAGAAAACCCTTGCTTTAGCTGGAAGTGGAAGGTCAGCCGAGGAGCTGCCAGAAGCTAGCAAACTGGCCCTGGGTGAGTGGCTAGCTTGGCTAAAGAAGTGAGCTGTGCTGCTGCTTTTACAAACCAGAACAAACTGGGATGAACTGGTTTGTGCTCATCTCTAATAAAGATCAGTTTTGTATCTCTTGCAAAACAATGGGATGGGGTCTATTTATAATAGTATGACTTCACAGAGTTTTGACCCAGGTTGATGTGGACTTTTCTATTTTACCCTTGGCACTTTAATTATAGTGCTATCATCATTGACATACAAATGTTTAATTATCCTGGGAAGGTGTTTGTAACTGTAAGCATTCACACATTCAAGCATTCAGCACCAGCATCGTTCTATTCAAGGTCTGCATTGGTCTACTACGCCAAGGGGCAGCGGTTTGCCCACCCCCTCAAATGATTGTGTCCTTCAAAAGATGCTCGAAGGGTGGAGCAAAGAAAGGGGGGGACAAATGATGACAGGACACCGATTACCCCAGACATCCTCTTGAAATTGCATCCAATATGGGAGGACATTTGCATGGATGCCTTCGAAGTTTACCTGTTTAGAACACCTACCTCAATAGCATTTTTGGAGCCTTTAGGGTGGGAGAACTGGTACCAGCTGCAAAGCAGGACCAATCCCATTCCTTTTTGCAGAAGACGGGTGGGACTCTTGAAAAGGACCAGGTGGTCATTAGGTTACGTAGATCCAAAACCGACCAATGGGCACGGGACATGTAGATTAGACTGGGGAGGTGTAGTCATATAGGGATGTGCCCCATATTTTCTTTGAAGAATTCCTTGGAGGTGGGGGGGGGGACACATAGCAATGCAGAACCACTCACATGTTACCAATTTTGGGTAGTGACTACACGGGCCTTAAACAGGGCAGGAGTGCAAGAACTGCACTTTGGTACCCACTCCTTTAGGATTGGGGTGGCATCAACCTCAGCGGCTATGGGTTACTGGGGGGTGACATACGGCTACTGGGGCACTGGTCATCTAATCATTATAAGAGTTACGAAAGGCCGCTACCAAAATGTTAGGTGTGGCTGGTGTTCTTGTTGTGTTTTTACAAGTATGTTCACCCGAGGCCACTTGCGTGTAGTACTTGGTGGCCACAGCTATATTTTTTGGGCACCTAAATATGCTCAACTTTCAGCATGGGGCCAACACCTTGGATTGAGCTACCGTGCCCTTGTCAAATGGAAATCGTAGCAAGAAATGAGCTACGATGTCTTTTCTGCAGTTGCTTTTCATTGAGACTAGGAGGCACTGATTGTTGTTTTGCTCATCCATTTGGGTGGTAGTGACCTGACCAGAGCAAAGGGAAAGAATCTCATATTGCTGATGATTGCTGATGTGAAAGAGTTTAAGGCCCAGGATCTTCATTGTGTGGATCGGGCTCGGAGATGCCTTAATAGAGAAATCAGTTTAGCATTTAGGCAAGGTTTAGGGAACCATTATTACATACCCGGGCATCAAGTTTTCATGCCCTAAATTATATAGGGCTGATGGAGTGCACCTTTCTGATCAGGGCCTGGACATATTTTTGAGTGACTTGAAGATGGGCCTCCAGGCCAAAATTTTTGGCTTGGTGGGGGGCAAGGAGCATGCCTAACAGCTCCTTTGCCATGGCAGGTAGTGCAAGGAAATTTCATACCAGTGATGTCAAATTATAAATTTCCTTAAAGGGACATGGCAGACGTACAACATAACCTAAGAGAACGTACGGTGAGGTCCACAGGCAATTAAAAAGAAATTCAGGTTGGAACGTTAAAAGGCTTGGTATAGCTGCCAGGAGTAAAAATGCAATCCATCTGTATCCCACTGAAGGGAGAGGATAATTAACGTCACGGTGAGAGACCAACAGTTTGACTAACAGAATAAAAATTGCGCTATGGAAGGCCCATCTGTTTAAGGTAAATTACTCTTGTTTAAGTTTACTAATAATTAAAAGTTCAAACTACAGTACGACCCTGGTATCCAATCAGCTTAGCTAGGTGGCCCCAAGGGCGTTTATACATGACCCCTAAACTCCGGGGCAAATGGATCCTAGCTCCGGAGCTTTAAAATGTTTCCCCACCAGCTCCGGACTTAACAGGAAATTAAGTGCGACCCCGCCCACTTTAGCGCATCCCAGCGCAGCTTTCAGGTACCTGCTCTTTGGAGGTGAAAATTATTTGATCCGGTGTAACAATAGTGAGTGCAGGGCTCTCCTTGCTTCTGTTTGTTGTTTTTTGTGTCCCGACCCTTTAAGAGCTACTTTTACAGAGACGAGAGGCAGAACGAGGTGAGCGGCATGCTTTTATTTCTCTTTTTCTCCCTCCCCTCACGCAGCCAGCAGCCAGGAAGTGCGGAGGGGGTGGGAATGCAGGAAGAGCGACGAACCCCTAAGATCTCTGGTCCGAATTTAAGTGGCCAGCGGATCTTAGGGGTTGTGTAAAAAGGCCCCAAGTTCACATGGGGTGTGGGTGGAGCAATAGGGACAATGCTTCCTAGCTACACTCTGCAAAGTTCTTTGGTTTGCATCTATTGTGTGCAAAAGAAGGCCACAAGAAGAGAGGAGGCTTGATAACTCAGGCCAATGACTAATCTAGTCCACTGTCACGATTCCTGCCTCACACCTTTTCTATGGTTAGTTCTGGAAGAACACTTTGTATCATAATGTGTATTTTATTGATTGTACTCTTTCATGTCCTTCATTGATTGACTGCAGCACAAAGAGACTCTTTTATGAACATGTGCAAAGGCAATTTACATAATTGGCTACAAACCAAATATGTGGCTCTAAATCGGTATTTGACTATCAACACAAATTGTGTTTATTATATTCATGTATGATCACCCATTATTCCTTTTCCCCACTTAGTAGCCAGAACCATTGTCACTAATGCAAAAGGAATTATTAAAAAGAAAACTTTACTTTCTACGTTCACTCTAAATGAATGCTAACCACAACTGCTGTTAAATCATTAAATGTTTGTTATTTTAACAAATGCACTGCTTTGTGCACATTTCTACTGAACTAGCAATAAATAAACTAGAATAAATTATAAGTATTTTCCAGCATTTAGCAGCTGTAGTCCAGAAGTATGAAAAACATTTCAAACAAAAGCATATAGAGTATATAGTCTCCAATAGAGATGGGCACGAAATGAACAATTTTTGGTTCCATTTTCGTTTTTTTCGTTTCGTTACGCAACGAAACAACAAACGAATTTTGTCTCCAAAATGAAACGAAACGAACAGAAACACCGGAAATTTTGTCGTGTGTTTCGTTTTCATTACTGCAATACAGTGAACTGCTTTAAATGCTTTAAAAATTACAAAAAAATGAAATAAATGGTAACAAAACGGTAACAAAACGAATGAAAATGAAAATGAATTTTTTGTGAAAATTCACGAAAAACGGAAACGAAACGAAACGGACCCCCCCAAATGACAAACGACAAACGAAATGTCATTTTTTTGATTCGTGCTCATCTCTAGTCTTCAAACCAGCTGCACCTAACAACTAGATCACTGTAAGGTCATTACATATTTTTGGTACTTAATTGCAGTCAAGAACACTCTATCATATCCTTGAGGAGAGAATAGTAAGAATAAGAAAAAGAAGAATGAAGAAGTATTGCCCTTCCAGCAAACTGTGTACCCCTTTGTTTGCCAAAGAGAAATGCAGAGAAAATGTAGAATGACACACACACACAATCAAAGTGTATAAGATATATATCAAATCCATGTAGGCAAAATGATGGAACTATATGCATATATGTTTTTTAAATCAGTATTAGCTTATCCAAGTCTAGAACTGAATTATAGATAAGCTACCAAGAGAAGAAATACTCCCTTAACCGATGAAGGTATCTGACTGATCTTTTCTCAATTTCCATAATTTGGAAATCAGTTCATTTTATTTCCAGATTGGTCTTTGGGAGCTAAGCCCATCTTTGTTTGCAAGTGTGATTGCTCATTTATGAATGTCTAAATGAATGACATATTGGGAGCACTAACATGTTATGATATATGTAACATGTAGTTTGGCCCCCTATCTAACCTTCAGTGTACACTGAATTTTCACCAATGTACATTTCTTTTTTTGAAAACTAAGTAGTGTGGGAGCTGATGGTCAAAGGAGGAATAAGCTGTCCATGTGAAACTGGAGGTTGTATTTTTCCATGCTGAATGTAGACAGCCTACAAATAAATAAATCATGGTTAATAGTTGTCCTTTTTGGCCACATCCCCTGCTTCCTTTGTTTGAGGAAGCTTCCATATGCTTCCTTTGTTTTAATAAAGGTGGCTCGTTGCAGTTTAAATTAGCAGAGGCCTCTAAAGCAGCTTAGTCCAACTGCAAACACCCTAGAAACTTACCAGAGCTCACTTCTCTCTGTTTCTCCCTCTCAGCAGCAGCTCTGCTTGGGAACACACCCAGGCTCAAAATGGCTGAGGCTGACCTTCCTCAGGGGAAAAGAATTAGTGTGGCTCCACCCCCTGATCAGAGAAAGGATTAGTCTGGCTCCACCTCTCTGCTTCCTTTGTTTGAGGAAGCTTCCAGCTGCTTCCTTTGTTTGAATAAAGATGGCTCTCTGCAGTTTAAATTAGCAGAGGCTTCTAAAGCAGCTTTAGTCCAACTGCAAACAGAGCTCACTTCTCTGTTTCTCCCTCTCAGCAGCAGCAATGCTTGGGAACACATCCAGGCTCAAAATGGCCGAGGCTGACCTTCCTCAGGGGAAAAGAATTAGTGTGGCTCCACCCCCTGATCAGAGAAGGGATTAGTCTGGCTCCACCTCTCTGCTTCCTTTGTTTGAGGAAGCTTCCATATGCTTCCTTTGTTTTAATAAAGGTGGCTCGTTGCAGTTTAAATTAGCAGAGGCCTCTAAAGCAGCTTAGTCCAACTGCAAACACCCTAGAAACTTACCAGAGCTCACTTCTCTCTGTTTCTCCCTCTCAGCAGCAGCTCTGCTTGGGAACACACCCAGGCTCAAAATGGCTGAGGCTGACCTTCCTCAGGGGAAAAGAATTAGTGTGGCTCCACCCCCTGATCAGAGAAAGGATTAGTCTGGCTCCACCTCTCTGCTTCCTTTGTTTGAGGAAGCTTCCAGCTGCTTCCTTTGTTTGAATAAAGATGGCTCTCTGCAGTTTAAATTAGCAGAGGCTTCTAAAGCAGCTCAAGTCCAACTGCAAACAGAGCTAGCTCACTTCTCTGTTTCTCCCTCTCAGCAGCAGCAATGCTTGGGAACACATCCAGGCTCAAAATGGCCGAGGCTGACCTTCCTCAGGGGAAAAGAATTAGTGTGGCTCCACTCCCTGATCAGAGAAAGGATTAGTCTGGCTCCACCCCCCTGCTTCCTTTGTTTGAGAAAGCTTCCAGCTGCTTCCTTTGTTTGAATAAAACTTGAATCAACATTTGAATCAACATTTGCAGTAGAGGTATCAAGTGTTAGAATATGCAGATCAGTAGTCTCAGAATGTGGTATGTCAGTCAGTCTGAGAATGCTGTCTATACCAGGGGTCCTCATGTCAGGGCACCCTGATCTGACTTACTACCCCCTTTTTGGTCTGCTGCTTTTAGACTATCCGGCCCCCAGTGGTGTCTGGGTGGTGGTGGACCCCGCTGTTTGAAAACTTTCTGGTCTAAAGGCCTGTTTCAGTTAAAAAGAAACAGGAAAATGACAGTTTTAATCTCTCCCCATGGCTGTTGAAATGGAGAGTCTTACCATCATGCATACCATCCAGCTTTAGGGGATGGTGTAACAAGCATAGGGATATTCTTCAATACAGACTATTTAATGTGGAATATTTATTTTCTATTTAAAGTTTAATAAGCTGTTTTTAACTTTAATGTGACTCATTATTTGCTCTGTGGGGAGTAATTGGACTAAGCAATAGTAAGACCACTAACATCAAGAGAATTTACGGGCAAAGAGATCAGTAATGAGACATGTGCTAGTTCAGTGATGGCAAACCTTTTACGGTCCAAGTGCCCAAACAGTGTTTAAAACCCACTACTTTTTCGCAAAGTGCCAATACAGCAGTTTAACCTGAATACATGTGGCTGTGAAGGGGCAATATCGAGAAAGCGTTCCGAGTATCGCCTTTGGCACCCGTGCCATAGGTTCACCAATACTGTGCTAGATGAACCTGCTTGCAATACCTCAGTGATTCTAACATCATCATATTTTGATACTGAAGTTATCAAAGTTGTATTTACTTTAGAGTATTTGTGTCCACTTCTGATAGAGATTGGTTTTGACCCGGAATAGGTATGTCATGTTGTGGAACTTGTGGGCAGACTTCAGGTAGCTTTGCAGTCTTGGACCAATAAGGCTGACAGGCAAGGCAGGAGGAACAGGATAAGAACAACAGGGCAGGAACCGGGAACAAGGCTGGACATGCAGGCCAAGCCACAAGAGCAGAAAACACTTCCATTGCTGAGGCAATGTCTGGGAGGGAGAACCACTCCTTAAAGAGGCCTTCCCCCCAGGCTTCCAGGTGGGCCTCCTGAGTGGCCTAGTAGCTGCTGCTGAGAACAGGGCCTGGGCCTGCAAACATCAGACAATTCCTAGGTCAGGCTGGCCCTGATCTTGCAGTTACCAGGGCCATGTAGGCCAGATCCCGACACAAAGTTACAATGTTAGCATGTGTGTTGTTGCCTGCTGGCACGCTGGACGCTGAGTGAACTACTAGGCCCCCTATACAGTCTCATTCTCAGTGGACAACTGACTGCACACAAAGTTTCCCCTGCTTTCATTTACATGGGGGGAGGGAATTCCCCCCCTTCAATTTCAGTCCTTGGTGGAGGTCTACGCTATCTGAGTGCTCTTGTTACTATTGTATATATCTGTATGTAATTTTTTCATTTAATGTGGGGGCCCTTGTTTTATCCTGGTTCAGCTGCACCATTTGCACTATTGCACCATATTGCCCATGGACCACGGTAAATTCGGCTATGGAGAAATTCTGTGGTGTCCCGTCTTCCCTTGGTGCCCCAAATGCATGTGCTTATTGTGCTTAATGGTTAACCCAGCCCTGATTTTGCCATCCATCAAGATTTTGGAGGAGGGCCACACCAGCTGAGAGATTCTGAGAGATGTAGTGTAAAGCAAGTAACATTGCCAAACTCTGGGTGGGTGGGTGGGTGCAAGAAAAGAATTCAGACCCTCAAATTGCCTCACAGCCCCACTAGCAGCACCAATGTGACAAGCTTCATTTTAGACAAAACTGCCATTACTTCTTGCACTTTCTATCTTGGGTCTAATGTCAGATGCAGCTATCTTGAAAGAACTGCATGGCGGAGGGGTGACTTTTTCTGTCTGTGTGTGAATAGATGAGTGTGTCAGAGGGAAGAGAGAGAGAGAGAGAGAGAGAGAGAGAAGGCATTATAGAAGTAGCTTCACTGGTTCAGAAAGAGCTACCATGCATCCAATCAAAAGGTTTATGGAGCTCAGTGAACAGGGCACAAACATCTCTTTCCCAAATGTAAATAACTGCCGTTATTTTTAAAGCACTCGTACTTGAAAGTTGCCGACTACTCCCACTGAAAAACAAACTGCAAAGTGTTAGTAAAAGCTTTCATGTCTATTTCATGAAGTCTACACAGAAGTCTCCTGTGGGCGATTTCCCCACACAGTTTTATGGGATTGCTGTTCTTATTTCTTCTGTGTGGATCTTATTTGAACTTCTGGTTGTGTTTATTCTTATTGCTGAGGAAAGTAATTTGTGAGAGAGAGTGCTTTGTTTTTGTTTTTTTTTTTTTCAAGCGGCATCGCTTTTCTTTTTTCTCCTCATGGTCTGTAATGATAGAATGTCCTGTGCTGGGTGGGGTGGGGAGCCTTTGTTTTTCAACAAGTGATGGAAATAACTGTCTATAATATGTTTTATTATTTTCCTTAAAAAACTGTAAACCACCCAGAGTGGCTTTTATGCCAGATGGTGTGGCATATAAGTCAAATAAACAAAAAATAATAATTGCTGGTGTTTCATGTCTTTCTGCTTATCTGCTTTCCCTCATCTGTCCCATTAAAAGGTAGTGAGTGCGTTAAAATAAAATAAAACTCTTCAAAAACAACCCCTCTGGTTTATGAGTATGGAGTATTTTGCTTCCGTATCCAAATTTGAAATGCCAGGAAATGGCACAATATTGGTGCACAGTATCATGCCTGCATTGCCATCTGGAAAAAGGCTGGCAAGTTTTACATAACAAAGGAAAATCTGAATGTTGACAACACCAGTGGCAGCAATCAAGATAGTCTAATAACAGTGGTGGCAAACTCCCACAGTCCTTTGTCATTGGCAATACATGCTTGGGATTCTGGGAGTTGTGGTCCAAAACACCGGGAGTGCTGAAGGTTCGGCACCACTGGTCTGTAGGACACCCTCTTGTGCTCACTGTGATTCACAAAGTGACACCCAGCAAGATAAAATCCCAGAAGCTGATTTTCCCCTTTGAGGATGTGTCAAGAGCCTTGTGCTCAGAAATCCTGAGATCATGTTTACTGAAGGTGCTCAGGGCTGGCACAAATGCAAATGCTTTGTGCTTGTGACATGTAGAAATACCCATATTTTTATGTCTATAAGATGCCCCCATGTATAAGACCACCCCCACTTTTCCAACCCAAAATTACAGTTTCTTAACTGTACGGTTCTCTCCTCGGCTTACTCCCATGTGTATAAGATGACCCTCAATTTTGAGTCTAACAATTTTAGAAAAATATATAGCCTTATACATGGAAAAATAATGTACTTTGAATGTGCCCTACAAAATTATATGCTAATTTGCTCTGCTGCACAATAACATCACTGCGCTGTCATGCAGTTATAATCCGGGGACGAATAGAGTTGCCCACCAAGTGCCAGTTAAAGTGAAATTTTATGGGTAACCCAACAGATCTTGTTTCATAAAACATACAGGTAATATGCAGGGAAATCTGGGTGAGGAACTGGAAATCAAAAGGTCCATGGGATGTCATAAGGCACACAGAACAATAGTTTGTGGTTAGAAGAATGCATCAGCCCCCCTCTACAGTAGGTTGTTATAAAGATTTTTGTACGAAACAGAACTGTGGTGACAATTACACTGTCTGGGCATTCATTTCACTGTGGTTTTTTTTTATCCCAGAGCTATAATTGTACTTAATAATGAACTTTAAGGACCACCAGCAGTGAACACTGGGACAACATTACCCAGCCTGTTGTGTAGATGCTTGTGGGTTTTTTTGGGGGTTGTGGGTGGGGGAGTGTTCAGGGATTATTTATGTGTGTGTGTGTTGAGGGGATTTTTTAATGTGTGTGAGAGTGTTTGGGGATTTGTGTGTGTGTGTGTGTGTGTGTGTGTGTGTGTGTGTGTGTGTGTGTGTGTGTGTGTGTGTGTGTGTGTGTGTGTTGAATGACAATAAATTATTATTATTATGTTATTGTTATGTAGCTAAGTAGAGCAGGAGCAGGTCCTCCACTCTTTCACTTGCCATTGTATATTATAAAGGATATGCATCACCCTTACTGCAGTATATGTACCCACTAGAGGCCATGCTTTTATGGAGTGTCTTTACCTACCTAGGTGTGTCAAGGTCAAATGTATGGTCAAAAAGGGCCAAAATGTCAGGTCAAAAAGTATAAAAACCAGCAAGAATGACAGACTAAGCAAAGAGTAGAAGGCAACACTGACAGAGGGGAGAAAACTCTGTCAGAGGGTGTTAAGGAGTTTTATAAGAATAGGGAAACTGTGCATTGTGTGATTATGGAATTGCTTATGCTTTAGAAACTAAGATACTAAAATAGATGTGACTTAATTGAGATATGTTTTTAAAAGCATGGTTGCTATAATTTTGGTGCATTCTTGATTGCTTAATGCTTCATTTCAAACACCGCCATTAAGTTTTCACAGTTACGTTTTTGAATATTCCCTAGATAAAACAGTATCACATATATATGTCTTAAATGCGCTTGAACAATAAAAAGAAAACAGGATTTTTTAAAAAAATGTGACAGATTCCTACTACCAAAGAATATTACAATATTATTCTCATGTTTTATACTGTTCTTAGGACAAGACCCTGGGAGGCATACTTTGAGGGACAATATACAAAAAAGCAGATAATTTCCTATTGTGCCTTTGGGTCTGGACTGCATGTGGCGGTGGTGGCTGGGTCCATGACAGTAAGTTTGGTCCTGCTCTTCATTGGTTACCAGTTGCTGCTCGAGCCCAATTCAAAGTGCTTGTTTTGACATCTAAAGCCCTAAATGGCTTGGGACCTAGATACCTGAAGGACCGCTTCCTTACATATGAACCCACCCAGTAATTAAGATCTAGCCAGGGGGCCCTCCTGAAAGAGCCATCCCTCAAAGAGGTGAAAGGGATGGCTTGCAGGTATAGGGCCTTTTCGGCAACTGTCCCCAGACTATGGAATGCCCTCCCGAGTGAAACCTGCCTGGCACCAATGTTGATGACATTTCGGCACCAGGTAAAAACTTTCCTGTTCCAGGAGTTTTAAAACTGATTATTGTGGGTCTTGATGACAGTATTAGTGTTGTGTTTTAATGTATTGTATTTATTGTATTTATATGTTTTATTGTTTTAATTTTATTGTAATTTTGATGTTTTAATTGTTTATTTTGATTGTGAGCTGCCCAAAACAGAAGAGGGGGAGAGGAGGACCCAGGGCCACGACCATTAGAGTCCAAAGGTTTTCCCAAAACATCAAACTTTTATTCACACCATAGGCGGGCACATTTTCTTTAACATCTGTTCCAACTGTATTAACCTTAATAAACAAAGAACTCCTTAACATTTCCCTGGTTTCTGAGGGATTTTGTATATCTCTTCCATTTACAAAGGGATTGGTACTTATTTGGAGGGATGGGGACTCTTCAGCAGCATGGGTGCAAAACATATGGTCCCGCAACAATGGTGCTTCACCGCATTCAATTGGGTCTCCCAACCCCATCCAGGTATCCATTTTGATATGGCTCCTCCTCCCTGGGCTACTGTCACTGTGTTAGTCCCTCTTATTGGACTTGCTGTCACAGTCTCTGGCATTGGAAGTGGTAGTCCGATGTCAATCAATGGTCTGATTTCTCTTTCTGTCTGGGTATCTCGATCTGTGTACCTCAGGAACTTTCCTCCCTCAGTCTGTACTTTGACATCTCGCCCACCCAGTTCTGTCTGAGTTCGTTCATTCTTTGCCCCTCCTTTAACCAAATTCCTCCTCCCATTCTCCTTTCCCATTCATCTATAGTAACGACCATCAACCAATAACTTTCCATTACGGGACCCTCCCGAACCGGCTGTATCCCTCTGTCTCTAACCTCCTTCACCTCAACCCACTCTATTAAGTCTTTTCCTATATCTCTTTCAGTTGTTTCTCTCTTCTCTTTGTGCTTTGCCATCATTTCCACCCCTGTGGACGGCTCAACCTTACTCTTCTCACACTAGGCATGATTACAGAGTTACCCTCCAAGCATGCCTTCAGTACCACAAACTGTACACCTTTTGGCCTTGTGGCGCAGTAGTTAAATACCTGTACTGCAGCTAAAACTGTGCTCACAACCTGGGTTCAATCCCAGGTAGCAGGCTCATGGTTGACTCAGCCTTCCATCCTTCCGAGGTTGGTAAAAGAGTACCCAGCTTGCTGGTGGGAGGTGGGGGGTCAATGTATACCCTGCATACTGTAATTAACCTGTAAACTGCCCAGAGACTAAGTGGTATGGGGTGGTATATTTTAAAAAAACTGATGACATAAAAACTGAAGAAAAATCCATGTTGACACCACCCAAAAAAGGATATATCAAACAACAAAAATAATTTTGATCAATTTCCTGGCATGTGGTATTTTAAATTTCTTACTGGCTGTCTCAATTGTTCCCAGCCTTGGGTAACCCAGGTGTTCTTGGACTGCAACTCCCAAAACCTAAACCAGAACAGCTGGTGGTGAAGACTTCTGGGAATTTAAGTCCAGGAACATCTGGGGTACTTAAAGTTAGGAACCACTGGTTAATAGATTGGCATTGGTACTGTATTCTAATCTGAATATTAATAAACTAAGGTACGAGACCTGCAGAACTCTGCCAATCTCTAGATATGGTTGTGTGCACTGACATTTCCATTTTGTTTTCATTTTTCTTCCAAAGCCCTTTTTGAAATTTTGTGACAAACAACTGTTTATTAAAATGGGTGAAATATAGGTGAACATATCAAGTCTTCATGACTGGCAGCAGAATTTTTAAGATGCCTGCATTTTCCATTATGTGATGTATAAACCGACTTGCTTTGTTAAAATGTTCGCAATCCACCCCGGGTTAATGATATTCACTGCAAATCTTTGTACTTCAGAGCACAAATAAATTGTCTTCCTAATAACATTTTGAATTACTTCATGAAGTGTTTATTGCGCTTCCTAAATAGATACCAGGCGTACTAAAATATTTTTAAATATTCCATACCAGAGCTATCCTTTGAGGAGTTTGCTGCTGTTTTCCTTGTGAATTAAATACTCTCTTTGTGAGATTGTTCCAAGGAGAATGGTTGAAGAGAACCGTGCATGTATTTGCATGTATTAATATACTAATAAACTCCCAAGAAGAAAATTTCCCTTCATCTGGGTGGAAATCAATCAGTTTAAATCAAAGCCTAATGAATTTAAAAGATTATTTTCATTTTATGGGAAGTCGTGAGAAAACAGCACCTTAGGAGCTCAAGGTAATTAAAAAGTACAAATAGTCATTTCAAATATGAGCTCCAGAGCATATTTTCTGCTACAGAAGGTATCCACTCATCTAGGGAGTTACCATTGGCTGTATTTAGGGGAAATGAAAAAATAATTATGTACATGATACAAAACCTCTACTAAATGTTACAAGGCAAAGGTATGAGTACCTGTAAGTACAGAAACTGCAGCAGCCTCTCATCACTTTATTTGAACAGGATTCTTACCACCTGAGAATCCTTGAGAGCAGGGTTCTGAAATGGTCAGAATACCAGCTTCATAGCCACATGTGATGCAGTGGCCCTATGATGAGGCAGTTTTTACAGTGAGAGGCTACTGCTTCCCACATGTGAGGAAGGTATTATTGCTGCTGCCTTCTTTTCCTTCCCAGCTCCACTTGCTGCACTGTCTTCTCCATTTCCCAACCTTCTTTCTTTCTTTCCTTAGCCGCAGCCCCTTCTTACCGCTGCCCATCACTTGTTCACACCCACCCAACCATCCACTTTCTTTGCCCCTTCTTTTTCCTACCTCAAGTTGTGCTGGAATCAATGGGACATGACAGAGGAATAGGGGTGAGGAGGAAGGGCTTCCCAGTCCCACAGCACAGGAGTGGCCTCAAAGGCAAGTGGCAACAGTGGCACATCTCTTCCCACCTCAGGCAGCAGCAGACCTTCAGTCATGGTTGCTCCTGGCAGCTGGACACCTAACAAGAAAAACACGGCATTCTTTTATATGCAGATTTCTCATGTGCTGCTTTAAATATTTCAGGATTTTGGAGGAAAGTCAGTATCAACAAGTTTTAAAGCGCCAGGGGTGGTGTGCTAATTCAATCTGTCTAAACATGTGCACTGTATATTTCTTTTCTCTGGAAAATGGTTCTCTGATTTTTCAGTTTAATACAGACTAGAGATGGGCACGAATCAAAAAAATGATGTTTCGCTGTTTTTGTCATTTGGAGGGTCCGTTTCAGTTCGTTTCCGTTTTTCGTGAATTTTTGCAAAAAATTCGTTTTTGTTTTCATTCATTTCATTACCATTTCATTACCATTTATTTCATTTGTTTGTGATTTTTTTAGCATTTTAAGCAGTTCACTGTATTGCAGTAACAAAAACGAAATGCACGACAAAATTTCCGGTGTTTCTGTTTGTTTCATTTCATTTTGGAGACAAAATTTGTTTGTTGTTTTGTTGTGTAACGAAATGAAAAAATGAAAACAAAAACAAAAAAATGTTTGTTTCGTGCCCATCTCTAATACAGACCAAACTAGAAAAAGACCAGCTGCAATAGTTGCCTGTTGACTAGTGCCAGAATTATCTTCAGCATATCTGCTCTCAGTCATAAAAGGTTTCTGACTGGGCTTGTGGTGGTGGTGGTGGTGGTGGTTTTCAGGTTGCTGAAGGTTCTAAGGCTCAGAGTATCATCGGATTTGTTATGCAGTTGCCTTGCATTGTACACTTTCTATGTTGCCACAGGCCATTCTGCAATCATAAGTACTTCTAGAAATGGGTCTATAGGACATGTCCTTTGACAGTGGTACCTTGTATAAGGGAATTAATTCATTCCAAATGAAATTATGTTATGCAAATTTTCCTTTATGCAAATTCCTCATAGAAATTCATTGAAAACAGAGTAATCCCTAATCGCGACCATTTTTACGATGGACAGAGTCACCCCATAGAGATTCTGTTAAGCAAATTTCCCCTATCTCCAGAATTTTTTATGCTGTACAGATGTTTGTTATACGAGGGTCCACTGTACTTGGAGTGCTAAGTTCTCAGACCACCACTAATGCTGCTGAAAACTGCTTCAAGATATGTGGCCTAATAAAAAAATTTATGCAAAACATTTCAGACAGATGAAGATTTTTCCTGCTTAAAAGCACCTTATATTTGAAAAGAAAGAGAAGAGTTGCCTGAGTTGGAATAGATGGTACTATAATACATGGCTCAATAATCACTCAGAAATAACAGGAACAGATATGTGAGGAATAGCCGTTCACTGTAGTTGACTTTAGTTCCAAATTGGCAGAATGAAGCTGTGATGCTCTGCCTCTTTTAAAAAAAACTACCCTGGGAAGTACTAGTAGGCCCAACCTGTGCCTGTTGGGGCAAACAGTTGCGTATCTTTGAAGTCCACTGGTGCTTCAGGAGGTTGTCATAAATGGCGTCAGCTGGATACCTCTGTGTAAAGCAGTCTGCCATATTCAAAAGGAGGCAGAGCTGTGGGTGCAATGGAGTTGGTCCGGTGCCCTTTAAATGAGCCTCCTGCCCTTGGATGGAAGGATGCCATCTCATCACTAGCATTAGAACTATGGTTCACCTGCCCATCGAGCCAATGGAAATGAAGGTGGCAGTGGGGAGAGTCCTAGGGTCCTTCTCCACAGGCACCAAGATGCTCCATGATGGCCTGGCCAACTTTTACAGCATAGCCCTAAATCTTATTGTGAGCCCAGGGACGTAGGGGCAAGGGGGCCCAGGGTGCTCTGGGCTCAGCAATTAGGGGGCACCAAATTGCCTACCAACCCACCACCACTGCCCCCCACCTGCCATCCAGATAATATTTTGCAATGGGGGACACAAAAACTGATGGTTGCCCCATGATCTGGAAGCCCTAGCTGTGCCTCTGTGTGAGCCTGAACCAGAGTAGAGGCAACTGTGATGGGGAAGTCTTTTAAGATGCATCGCCTTAACACTGAAACTTTCAAGCATTTGTATATAACGCTTTCAAATCTTAATCAATCACTCTTAATTATTGGTTTTTAATTTTTCTATGTTGCCTTGGGTTCCCCAAAATGTGGGATAAAAATCAAGTAAATAAATAAAAAATAAACCCACTGTTGCACAAAGAGTCAACAATCCTGTAAATCTCATTGATTTAGTGAGTCTGCTCCAGTTGGGAATGCCAATACAAATTCCTGCCACAATTGTTTAGCACAGCAACATTCCCCTTGCCCCACCAGCTTGGAGGAATGAGGCGAGACAGAAGAGGTGGGTTGAAACATGGGCCATACTTTACTAAACTGATTAACCCAATATCCCCTTTCTAAAGGGGAGTTAATGTAGGGCAGGAGCATGATATGAGTCCAGACCTGGCCTTGCCCCAGACCCAGACCATCCTGGTGCTTTTGCATTATTACTAGGTACCCTCACAACAATAACCACCCAAGGCTCCCAGCTCCAGGTGGTCATTATCCCTTGGGAAACGCTACCTTCTCCTTCCTCCCAGTGGAAAGTCCTCCAGGTCTTCAACATTGGGAGTGGGCTGGCTTACACCCCTTAATCAGGTGCCGCATCTTCCAGCTCATGCTTTCTGCCACTACCTGTCACAGCACTGGGGTCATTCCATGTGCCCCATGACCTCAACAAAGGCTGAAACATTGGTCTCAAGTAGAGATGGGCACGACTTAGCAGTATTCCCGTTTCCATTTCTGTTACTCGGTTCCGTTACTCTACAGAAACGGTAACGGGAATTACTCCCCCAGACTTCGAGCTCGAACCGACGAACGAACAATTTTGGTCTGATTTGTCGTGCTCGTTCCTTGAATCGCGCGATGCCACGCGGCACAGAAAAAAAGTTTTTAAAAGTTAAAAAAACCCGGTTCTCGGCCGAAAAGCAGGCGGAAAAATGCCTGCCGTGCCTCAGGGCACCTACCAGAGGGGTTGTTTCTGGAGGTCCCTGGCCTCCCCCCATCCCCCGTCCTGGGCTGCTCTGGTGGGACTCGCCGCAGGCTCGCAGCCAGCAAAAAGCCCAGTCTCGCCGCTGGCCGCCGCAATTAAAGCGCAAGCAAGCGGCACGGACAGGACAGGAAAAAACTTTTAAATTCTCCCCCCACCCATTCCCGGGCCAAAAAAAGCAGGCGGAAAAATGCCTGCTTGACTAAGGGCGCAGGGCACCTACCGGAGGGGTGGTTACTGGAGGGGGGGGTCCCACCTCCCCCCCGTCCTGGGCAGCCGGACTCGAGTCGCCATGCCATGCGGTGCGGGCGGGGGATCCAAAATGGGGCGGCGAATGCAATATTGTTTTTGAAATCGTGGTCCAAAAACACACAAGCACAACAGAAACACACGAAAATTTATAAACTGCCAGATTTTTCACAGTAGCAGTGGGTTTTTTCTTGCAACAAAATGTCTTTCCTCTCCTCCTCTGTCCTCCATTGATTTTATTTTATTTTATTGTTTTTACACCTGCACAATGATGGGCTGGCCGAGTGGCCAGCCATGTGGGAGTGGACGACCATGCAAATTTTTGGAGCCATCCCACCAATCGCATGGCCACTTGGCCATGACTTCTGGGATGTGCCAAAAAGCCCCCTAAAACCTGCCCTAGCCCCCTAACCCTAACCCTAATCCTTGACTCCTCCTTACCCATACGTCACAGACTGTCTTCTTAGTGGGTCAGAGAGGCACCCAGAGGTGCAACCCACTAGCCCACCGTAACCTTACCCATCACTAGCCTAACCCTGGCCCTTGCACTAACCCACCTTAACCCTAAGCCAGATCTACTTGCTTGCATTGCACTACACACAGCAAGTACAATTCCCTTCTGTGTGAGACATGGTGGTGCGAGAGCCTAGGCATCACCTATGGCTCTGGGTTCACTGCCATCACTACTAGTCTCACTGTCTGCAACTGGTATATGCAATATCCATATGGCTATTGCATACCATTTTGCAGCAGCAGGTGAGGAGGGGAGACCCCCATGTTGAGGGGTCTCTTGGAGCCTGCTTCCCCTTCCTAGTGGGTGAGGATAGGAGGCACCCATGGGTGCCTCCAGGAGCCCACTTTCCCTATATAGCGGGCCAGAGGAGGCACCCACCCTACAGAGGTGCCTCCAGGAGCCCGCTACCCCCCCAAAAAACCAGTACTAACGAAAACAAAAAACGAAAAAAACAAACCGACTAATTTTTGCCAATTTTCACGAAAAACAGAAATGACCCGAAACAGAACCGGCCTGACTAACGACAACTCGAAAAAAATTTTTTTCAAGTCGTGCCCATCTCTAGTCTCAAGGCCCCACTAGGACCACTTTCTGCAAAGCCTGAACAGTCACCTTCCAAAATTGAAACTTGTCTAGGCTCCCATCCTTATTTATTTATTTTATTTATTTCTATACCGCACCATCTGGCACAAGTGCCACTCTGGGCGGTTTACAACGATTTAGGATAAATACAGCAAATATGATGTCAAGCATAAAATCAAGCATAAAGCAAACGAAATAAACCATAGCTAAAATCAAAATCAAACTTATAAACAATGACAAAATCCAAGGTGCCCTAAAAGAAAGAACAAAGGTGGATAAAGTTTTCAGAGACAGATCAGATGTAGTGGATGTCAATAGCCAGGGAAAGCCATTCTGGATAGCCAGGTCTTCAAGAGTTTTTGAAAGACTTACCGTGTGGAAACCAGGCAGATGAAACAACTACCATCCTCACCCCTCAATGTTGGCTTTTGTTATTTCAACACAACCATAATAAATGTATTTTTTTATTTGAGAAGAATTTTAATGGACAACTTAATTTAATAAATTATCACAATCCTTTATTTATGATTACTCATGCATATAGACAGTTACCTTAAGAGAGAATGTACGTGCAATACTGTATAATCTTAGAACTGCAGAACTGAAAGGGACCCTATGGATTGTGGAATCTAGTTCATCAAGGAGGCGCAATGGGGAATCAAACCCCCAGCCTCCGGCGCATGCACGCACGCACGCACGCGCACACACACACACACACACACACACACACACACACACACATCCCATGAACATTCATCACGCAACAGTTCTTTTTTCCAGGCAAGATGAATTTATGCTAGGAGTGTGTTGAATGTGATTTCGCTCGTGGTCTTCTCTCCACAGTATGGCCTAGAACAGGCAAATGTCCTCTTATCTCATGTAACTGAGTGAGTCTCAAAGTAGAACAGCCTCAAAAATTCCTGTGAGCATGATTGAATGTTGAGAATATCCTGTCAACTTCTACATCATTCTTCTGCTTTCCTATCAACTGAAGTTCTATTCCCTACATGTTGGAAGTCAGACTTCATAGCATGAAATTGGAATTGGGGCGGGGAGGAGTTTAAGCAGATAAAAATAATCATCCATTTTATATATCTCACCACCTCTAGCACCTCTTGGAATTTCTTCATGTACCCCAGTCGGAAAATCCAATGCTCGAAAGCACTTTAACCTGCTGCATCATGGTTCACAAACCAGGAGACAGGCATTGCAGCAACGGTTCTCTCCGATGAAAAGCTGCAAATTCATCAAACATAAGTTTATTATCTTTCCCTTCTCATTCTTCTGCCAGTACCTCTCTGTGCTCGCAAAACAGTTCAAGTGGTGATGACAGAGTGATTTGCAAATATGCAGCACTTTATTATATACAATCATTTATTGACATGCGTTTCATTGTTCTAGGAACTTTTCTTCCCGTCTATTGGCAGGCTGTCAGCATCTTCCCATCCACGCTTTGCTGTGATTCAGTCACACTGTTTAAGGGCCTGCTCCCACAGCCGGCATAATCGGGCAGAGGGATGATTTCTTAAAATTCAGGTCAAAAGCATGTGGCCTGTTGCCTGAATCCAAAACATTTGATTCCACTTGCTGCCCCCTTCTCTTCCTCATACTTACAGCTGCTGACACAGGCTCTCTGCGCCACTGTATCAATCTCTGACCAGATTCTTCTACTCAGCCAGGATGATGCCAGTAGCATCAAATGGAAATTGAGGTGGGTGGGGGAGAGATAAGGAAAAGGAACAAGGGGTGAAGGAGAGAGTTCAGGGACAGGAGCTTCAGTGATGGGTGAGCAAGTGTGCAGTCACTGATTTATTTATTTTTGGGGGGGTGCTGGATGGGGAGCAAGCCCAGTGCTTTCGTTTTATTTTACAGTGGTACCTTGTACAGTATAAAGGAATTGATTCATTCCAAATGAAAATCTGTTAAGCAAATTTTCCTTTATACAAATCTCCCATAGGAATGCATTGAAAACAGAGTAATCCCTAATTGCGACCATTTTTATGTTGTATGGATTCACCCCATAGGCAATCCAATTTCCCCTATGTCTGGGTTTTTTATGTTGTACAGATTTTATGTTATACAAACCATTTGTTATACAAGGCTCCACTGTACTTTTTCAATTCCTGCTACCTGGTAACAGGAATTTTATAACAGCAAGCGGGGGCATTCACGTACGTGGAATCGATCCCAATGAATCGAATTGACATCCATCCCAAAATAAATGGACCTCTGGCAAGGCAGCAGAAAAACTCATTCCCCTGACACAGTGTTCCGCATTGCATATATACCTTGTGTGTACGCCGAAATATAAATTGTGGGTTTTTTTAGGAGACCTGATAAAAGAGCAGATTTTATTGTCAGTAGATTCAAGACCTTAGTTTCACCACTGCTACAAGGTTTAGTAGTGTTAGGTCATTCTCTGCCCTTCTCCTTTTAGTACTCTCAGTAGGAGAAAATAGTAGAGAGGCAACAGAACCAAAACCTAGACAACATCTGAAGGAAATACAATCTCAGTGAAACAAATAACAAAGCCAACTGTAACACAATGGTTTTTATTTCGCTTTGCTTTCTTGTATACTTGCTGAAACAAATGCCTCTTTGAAAGCTATTGAGATAGAAGGAGCTGGATTTAGCCAAACCAAGTGGAAATCCAACAGTCTCATGACATCCTGGGCCTGAGGAAGTGAACTGTAATCACAACTGATAGTGCTGGAATAAAGCTAGGGGTTCTAGAAGCCCCACAGTACCTTGGATTTTGTTTTGACTTGATCATACATGTTGAAACAGGCCAATGCAGGTACTTTCTGAGGGGTAGTGATGGTGAGGGGAATAGTAAACTACTTTTTTAAAAATGGTCCAATGTTTGGGTTAGGTCTCTGAATTATATCATAATTCTCTCTCAGATTCCAGTATTTATAACTGTAATGCCACTGCAGCACAACTCTTTTCTCTTATAGCATTTCACTGAAAAATAATCCCTTATTATACTTTTGCTCTGCCAGAGGTGAGGAACTTGCTTTCTACAACACTTTCCCATCTGAAGAAGGGGAGCGGTGACTCACCTGCCCTGAGAGACTGATTTGATGTTTCAGATGATTTACCAAATACAATGGGCCCTTGTATAACAGACAGTTTGTATAACATAAAGTCTGTACAACATAAAAATTCCAGAGATAGGGGAAATTTGCTTAACAGAATTGCCTATGGGGCAAATCTGTACAACATAAAATGGTCATGATTAGGGATTACTCTGTTTTCAATGCATTCCTATGGGAAATTTGTATAAAGGAAAATTTGCTTAACATAATTTCATTTGGAACGAATTAATTCCTTTATACAAGGAATTAGTACTCTAATTCCTTTATACAAGGAATTAGTACTCTAATGTATTTTAGCTGGTATTTTGTCCTTCTTAGGGAGTGACTAGGCAGATATTGGTCTCAGTCTTTGTGCCATGGTTCTTATTTTTCCTTTTAGATATTCACCCAGCTGACCACAAGATGTTAGTGCTAATCTCAAATAGGCAGAATCTTTCAGAATGAGCATGCCATATATTTTGTTCATCCAGCAGCCCTCCCCCTCCCCATCAAATTATTTTGTTGTGCTTTTGACTTGTTTGGGCACCTACCTCAGGTCTCCAGGGGCATTGTGCATGTCCAAATGACATCGCTCATGATGATGCATGAAGTGGAACATGGTATAGGAGAGAACCCTCAACCTTTGGCTCACACTGGTCAAGATTATAATGGTCAGCCACAACCAAGGTCCCCTCTAACATGTTTGCACACAGGGGTGCAAGCACCTCTGTCCCCCTTGGTGCAGGGCTTTCCCTCCCCCACACATCTTCAGTGGCCATTTCTGTTTCGGTTGCAACAGAACCCACATAGGGGAGGGGAATATGTGCACGTATGCATGGGACAAAGCAGCACACAGTGGGGCTACAAATTAGAAGGCACATTGGCCACATTAAAGCCATTGACAGGTGAACTGAATATCATGGATTATATCTTTACACTGGTACTTGTCAAGGGATGGGATATATTAGGCAGCAAATGAACAGCCCTTGAATTGCATATCTTCGAAGCAGGAAATATGGGCAAGGGAACAGATCTAAGTGACTTTGACAAGGGTCAAATAGGGATGGCTAGACAACTAGATGAGAGTGTCTCCCAAACAGCCAGTGTTGTGGGGTGTTCCTGGTATGCAGGGGTTAGGACCTAGCAAAAGTGATCCAGGGAAGGACAACTGATGAACTTGCATCAGTGTCACAGGCACCTAAGACTCACTGATGCACATGGGGAGCAAAGTCTTGCCTATCTGGTCTGATCACACAGAAAACCTGCTGTAGCTTAAATGGCTGAAAACCTTCACGCTGGCCATGATGAAAGGTGTAAAAACATACCAAGCATTGCATTTTAAGTGACCTGAATGACCAATCCGCAGCCAAAAGCATCTACAGTGGGAACATGAGCATCAGAATTAGACAATGGAACAATGGAAGATTGTTGGGTCCGACAAACCATGTTTTCTTTCATGTTAGGTGCAGGGCCAGGGGCTTTGGCGTCATTTACCTGGGGAAGAGATGGCAGCAGGATACATTATGGGTAGATGGTTGGCCTGCAGAGGCAGTTATGCTCTGGGCAATGCTCTACTGGGAAACCTTGGGTCCTGGCAATCATGCTATTTTTACACATACCATCACCTACCTACAGATTCCTGAAGACCATCTACACCCCCTCATGGCAATGGTGTTCCATGATGAGAATGCCATTGTTCGGCAGGGTAATGCACCCTGCCACACTGCAAAAATTGTTTAGGTATGGTTTGAGGAGCATGACAAAGAGTTTAAGGTGTTGCCTCAACCACCAAATTCGCCAGATTTCAATCTGATAGAGCATCTGTGGGATGTGCTGGAACATCCAGTCCAATCCACAGAGGCCTCATCCTGCAGTCTGAAGAACTTAAAGGATCTACTGCTAAAATGTCTTGATGCCTGATACCGCAGGCCATATTCATAGGTCTTGTGGAGTCCATACCATCAGAGTCATTCCGACAGCATGAGGGGGACCTATGCAATATTAGGCAGGTGGTTTTACTGTTGTGCTTGATCAATGTACAACGATGATGCCATTTGTAAATTTTACTTCTTAAAAAATATTTCCTTTGCTCCTTATTTAATGTTACAGCTATAGCACTAAAGTAATACAACTCTAATTCAAAAAGTCACCATGCCTTGACAGTCTGGTGATATTTCACTTGCTGAACACTTGCTGAAGAAGAACAGGTGAAAGGGATGGTGATAATGGTAAAGAAAGGTGAGGGAGAAAGGAGGATGTGGGACATTGAAACACATCTTCACAGGACAACTAAACATTTCTGACAGCAGCATTTAATATGACAGAATACAGTACAGAAAAATTTGCATCAACCCCGGAGAAATTTCTGTGTGGTCATGCACTTAGTTCTCTCCACTTGTCCATTCTTAGTGAGCAGTGAAAGCAATAGCTCTCTCTCTCTCTCTCTCTCTCTCTCTCTCTCTCTCTCTCTCTCTCTGAGTGTGTGTGTGTGTGCGTGTGTGTGTGTCCTCTGCTCTCTCAGCCTTGCCGACTCACCCCATAAACAAGACAGTAAAATATCTTTAAATGTAGTTAAATGCTGCAGCCGACTGGCAGCCATTGGAGTTGCAAATATATCGGTAATTGCATTAACAAATAGGCCGATAATGAATTTTGAAGTTTAAGCTCATAACTCTGCCATGCTAGTTGGTTTCCCCTTTAGGAAAAAAAAATAAGCTTTATCAATCGCTCATGAGGCCTGTGTTCATCAGAAAATAAATGAGTCTGCATGCAGCACAGTTTCTCTTCAGAGCAAGCTGGCTTGCAGAAGTTTTTTAAAATTAGATCTGGTGCACAGAGGGAGGGAGGGAGGAGGAAGCCAGTTCTGTAGCTCTACTTACTCTTTAGCATTCCAGATGCCTTTGCTGGCATATTGCACAAGACATGGGGATTTATCTCTTGCTGCTATGTATATTATCAGAGCCCACTGAATAAGAAATTCTGCTCCTATTTTAAGATAGAAAATAATGTGATGTAGGGATTTGAGGAGACAATAGCAGTATCTATTGCCATCACTGTGTCTCGCAAATGAGAAAGGAAAGGAGCTTTCTACTTAAAAAGCTCCAGCCTTTCAAAATTGCTTCCTCTCATGATAGAATATTTTAGCGCATACCTGCATCCTATCGGATCTGTACTGGCTGCCCCCACTACCACCCTTCCCAAATGTTATGCCAGGAACCTTCCCCATCTGTTTCTGGACAATCCTGAATATCAGATTTGCAGCCTCCAGGATGCAGTGCTCACCTTAGGTCCCTCCTTGAGTCATCTGGGTACTACTCTTTGTCACTGAGCACCAAGGAGATGGAAAATCACTCCTGGTTTCTTAGAACATGAGAACATAAGAAGAGCCATGCTGGATCAGGCCAAAGACCCATCTAGTCTAGGTTCCGGTATCTCACAGTGACCCCACCAAATGCATCTGGGAGCACACTAGTTATCTGTCTCCTGATACCACTCCCCTGCTTCTGGCCCTTGAAGTACCCTGGTTTTAAGCCTGGAGATTACACATCTCCATCATGGTTTGTAACCTGTGATGGACTTTTCCTCCAGGAATCTGTCCAATCCCCTTTTGAAGGCATCCAGGCCAGATGTCATCACCACATCCTGTGGCAGGGAGTTCCACAGACTAACAACATGCTGGGTAAAAATATATTTTCTTTTGTCTGTTCTCATTCTCCCAACCCTCAATTCGAGTGCATGTCCCCTATTTCTAGTATTTTGTGAGAGGGAGAAGAGTGTCCCTCTATCCACTTTACTCATGCCCTGCATTACTTTGTACATCTCAATCATACCCCCCCTCAGGCACCTTTTTTCTAGACTAAAGAGCCCCAAATGTTTTCGCCTTTCCTCATAAGGGAGGAATCAGTAATCATTTTAGTAATCATTTTAGTTGTTCTTTTTGCACCTTTTCCAGTTCCACTATGTCTTTTTTGAGATGTGGTAACCAGAATTGCACACAATATTCCAGGTGCAGCCTTAGTATTGTCTTGTACAATGGCATTATAATGTTGGCTGTTTTATTTTCAATCCCCTTTTTGATAATCCCTAGCATGGAATTGGCCTTCTTCACCGCTGCTACACACTGGGTAGACACCTTCATTGAGCTGTCCACCAGCACACCAAGATCTCTTTCCTGATCCGTCATGGATAACTCAGAGCCCACGAGTTGATAGATAAAGTTTGGATTTTTTTTTGCCCCAATATGCATTACTTTGCATTTTCTTAAATTGAAACACATTTGCCATTTGGCAGCCCATTCACCCAGTTTGGAGAGATCCTTCTGGAGCTCTTCACAATCTTCTCTAGTTTTACAAGGAAAAGTTTTGTGTCATCCACAAACTTGGCCACCTCACTGCTTATCCCTGTCTCCTGGTCATTTATGAACAGATTGAAAAGCACTGGTCCAGGACAGATCTCTGGGGAACACCACTTTTCACCTCTCTCCATTGTGAACATTGACACCTACTCTTTGTTTCCTGGATCTCAACCAATTCTCAATCCAGAAGAGGGCCTGCCCTCTTATCCCCTGACTGTGTGTAAACGGTCTGCCTCCATGGTCTGCTTTATCAAGGGTATGGGCCATGAACCAAAACACAGACAGCAAGGGCAATTTTATTGGTCCAAGTCCTGGTCAAGTGAAACTACTCCAGCACCTGACACGGGTTTTTACATGGTTTTCCTTTTCTGGCACTTGCGCTAGGAAGCATCCGGAACCTTCTTGTGCTTGCTCTTCAGAATGGAGACCTCTAGTTGCAGCAGAGTAACACAAAAGTCCCCATCCCAAATAAAGTTGGAGGAGTAATAAACAAATGTTGTTACACTTTAAAGGAAAAATACTTCGAGCCAAGGGCTGAAATCCATTAACAGTTTCCACTGAATAGGTCTGAGGTCATCATCCACAACTGTGCTTTGTCAATCAAATTTTCTCTATCTCTCCCTCACCAAGGCTCCCTTAAGCTCCCTTTTGAAAGATACCAAGGGGAAGGCACCTCTCAAATGGGAAGTGGGAAGGCATCTCTCAAATGTCTGAAGATCGTGGCTGCCAGTTCCAGCTGCTGCACCAGGTCCCAAGTGATTTTCAGACTAAGATTCCCACTGTCTCCAAAAGCTACCTCAGGAACAATGGGATCCTAAAGGAGCCTAGGAAGCGTGGTCCGGGAGGGAGGAGCAAGAAATGCTTAATTATTAATATGGCACAAGCTGATCAAGACATCATACTTAACATCATCAGATACAGTTTAGCTTGATGTTGCTGGATTCCAGCCCATTAAAAAAATACACACAAACCAATATTGTTATGCCTATGTTATATGCCCCATAAGATGTACAAAGGAAAAGGTAAAGGTTTTCCCCACACATGTGTGCTAGTCGTGTCTGACTGACATTTTCAAGCCTTAGAGCCAGTGTTGTGCAACTCCATGGCCATGTGGCTGGCATGGCTGAATGAATTTCTGTGCACGGAACACTGTTTTACCTTCTCGCTTTTTATGGCGGTACCTATTTATCTACTTGCATTTACATGCTTCCGAACTGCTAATGGTGTCAGTGGAGTAGACAATCCATCCTGGATTACAATGCCAACTTCAAATGAGCTGTCCAAGGTTCTGAAGTAATTGGGGAGCTAGGCCTCAGGCTCCCAGGTTCCTTCTATAGGTAAAGGTAAACATTCCTCCCGCGCATGCATGCTAGTCGTGTCCGACTGTAGGGGCGATGCTCATCTCCATATGCAGTCTGAAGAGCCAGTGTTGTGCAAGTCCATGGCCATGTGGTCGGCATGGCTGTAAGGAAACATTATTTCACCTTCCCACTTTTTACAGTGGTACCTATTTATCTACTTGCACTTACATGCTTTCAAACTGCTAAGTTGGCAGGAGTTGGGGTTAACAACCATAAAATGTACCAGGTATTTATTATGCCCATGAATTTCATTTAGAAAAGTTAATATTGCTGGGAAAACTGTTATGGGAAGACTGTAGGAAGAGAGAATAGTCTAACATTAGATGCTGTTAGTGCAATATCTGAGCAAAGCTGTTAAAGATATGATACCTGGGAGTTTATAGTGTTAATATAGTCACCTGTTAAGTGTTAAGGAACTTGACTGCACATATCTTTGGAGGGTTTTTTTAAATTACCAAGCAACTGTATAGTGACAAGATATGTAGAATGGAGACTATGAAAAGAGAATATGACAGGATATGGGCACCAAACCTCATGTAAGATAGCCCCAGCGACAAAGCAAAAAAAAAAATCTAGCAATTTCAACAACTTAAATGAGTGAGCTTCTGAATATTTGTTTTGTATTTCAAAAATATTTTCAAAATCTGAATAAAATACTATTTTGTGCCTCCTTTTCTATTACTAGTAACAGAATCTCCTTGAAGGCATGATTCTGACTAGAAATGGGAACAAATCAGAAAAAAATATTTTCTTTGTGATTTATCAAGATCAACTGAACCATAAAAATGAATTTCTAAATGAATTCATTCTTTTTTTTTTTTTACTTTAAAACCCAGTGTAATGGAATCAGATGAAATGAAACAACAAATTTACACGACCAAAGCATGTCTGGTGAGTGCCTTTTCTCCTAGAAAGGGAAAGCCTGATCTTTTTCGCGAAAATAAAACACAATCGAAAATGCACCCACCATCGACAGAATTTCTTGTGTACGTGGAGTTCGGAAAGTCCCAACCCCAATCCTGCAAAAGAAACGAAAACGAAAAAAAATAAATAAACTATTCCTTAGCTGCTCCTTATCAATCCCAGCCTTTATTCTGTTTTCGTTAGGGATACCTTCCTAATATAATAGAAATATAATATATAAATATAATATAAAAAGGTATCCGTTAGGGATACCTTTCTAATATCGTCGTCGTCGTCATCATCTCAGCACTGGAAGGGAGTCCAGCCCCTGTCAAAGGATGCACAGGGGGAATGAAATTCAAAACCCTAAACCACTGAGTTATTATTTTAACTGTGTTAATTGTTTCTAAAGAACCGTTTCGCCCTCGATCTCGGTTAGATTCAATCTGCACCTATTTAACTAGTAAGAAACATGGTTTTAAACTGGCACGGTCCGTGCGAGCGAAGATTTATCGGCAACGCCCCCTTCCAAGTACAAAAAAAAAAAAAAGGGACGACCTCATCAAACATGGCCGACCGCAGCTTCCACCTGCCTGCACCTAAGATGGATGTCCCCTGCGCCGCCTCGGCTGGGACCTCTCGAAGCTTCGGCAACCTACTCGTCGCCTCGAGCGGCCATTTGGCGAAAAGGGAGATCGCGCTGTGCCCTCAGCCAAGATGGCCGCGGGAGCGTTGGCTCGCCCGTTCTTGGAGGAGCCGCCGGGCCTCGCGAGCCAAACCCAAACCAATGAGAAGGCTCTCTGAGAACGCGTGGGTAGGAAGTATTGTCCTCCCAGAAGGCCCTGCGCCAGGCAGGCTCTAGAACGCGAGCGACGCGTCGGCGGCGGCGGTGGGGACGTTGAGAGGTGAGAAGGGTCGTCGGCGGTGTAGCTGGTCGGGGGGAACGGGGGCACCGGGTCCCGCGGCGGGGGGGGGGAATGGGGCGCCCTTTCATCCCTTAATGACCATATCCGAGGTGCTGCCTTCTAAAGGGTAATTGCACCCATCTTGCCCCTCCGAAGTTAGGAGGTGTCTATGCGTCACCCGCAGCCTGGGGGGAGAGGGGGAAATCCAAGGGGGGAGGGTTATTTCATATTTTACCTAAAATATTCATTTATCTCATGCTGATTCTTGTTAGGTAAAAGATCCCAGCTAGGGTGTTTCTGGTTTACTTTCAAAATCACGATCTCGCCCTGCTTGTTTTTTTGGTACGATGTCTTCTCATACGTCCGGAGACTTTGGAAGCCCGAAAGCCTCCCGATTGTATTGTAGGGGTAGCAGCAGCAGCAGCAGCAATTAGAGTTTTTCTTAATCAAGCACAGGATTCGGGTGTTCCACGCTGTGGGTCGTCATCCTGCGTTGAGGAAAGGCTCCTTGCTCCCAACTTTGGGTAAACCTGGTGTTCTTTGGACTACAATTCCCAGAAACCCGGACCCGCAGGGCTGGTATACTGTAGAAGGCTTCTGGGAGTTGCAGTCCAACAATACCTGGGTTACCCAAGGCTGGGGAATCCTCTTCTAGGGAGCCTTTTCTTTACAGAGGTTCCTTTAATCTAAGACCAGACTAGGGGGTCTCTAACGTCCCTTCCACCCTCAGGAATTTAGCTGCAATGCCTAAAAACGTGTTTGTGGGGAGCAGAATGAAACCAGATGCTGAAAAATGAAAACATTGAACTTCCTTAGAGTAACAAGTTGTTAATTGTTTAACTGGGTTTATAAGGCCAGCGTACTTCAGAACAGGCACTTAACAGAAATAGTACATTATTGGAAAATCTTGTCTGTGTAGTTAGTGTAGTGTCACCTTCAAGAAGAATGAACCTTTTAATGTACATTGTGATATAACAAAATTCATGCATCTTTATTACTTTAGGTCTATTCAGAAAGCAATTTCAAAAGAGTATACTCATATTAGCAACCTGTGGGACCATCATAGTAATGGTGCTGTAATTCTAAATTATTAGTATCAGCCCAGAATAGCTTCTTTGCTGTATAAAAGTTACCTAGTAGGTTTTAGTACACATGCCTTTTTCTGCCCTACACTTTATGACGTTATAAAACTATGACTCAGCAGGTAGTTGCTTGTGAAAGACTGCTAACTCATCATGGGATCTTGCATCAAGAAATATTGCTTGTCTCTTGCCTCATCCCTATGGTTGCTGCTCCCTCTTGTTTTTAAAACTTTGGAAAAGTAAATATGATGTCTTGGCCATATTGGCAGAAATCCAGCAGTAGATCACATCAAGAGTAGACCCTTTTAATCAATGCAATTTATAATATTTGTGACTTACAAAATTCCCACTGACTCAATGAGCCTACTCTGGTTGTAACTTACTCCTGGGTTTTAGCCATTTATTTTAAAAGGTCCTAACAGAACAACTCTGGGTAATTAATTAAGTAAATTTCACTTAATTCATTGAGACTTGAATAGGCTTGCAAGGCTGTTCTTAACATTATCTGTAAACTTCTGTAAGATATGCAGTGAATCTAGAAGTAACTGAGTAGTAGTAGTAGTAGTAGTAGTAGTAGTAGTAGTAGTAGTAGTAGTAGTAGTAGTAGTAGTAGTAGTAGTAGTAGTGTGTGTCGTTACAGTCGTGACTGACTCTTCGTGACTCCATGTCCATGGAGTTTTCTTGGCAGGAATACTGGAGTGGCTTGCCAGTTCCTACTCCAGGCACCTACAGCACCTGGTATTCCCTGGGGGTCTCCCATCCAAGTACTAACCAGGGCCGACCCTGCTTAGCTTCCGAAATCAGGCGAGATCGGATGTGCTTAGGGCATGTAGTAGTAGTAAATTTATTTATGGTCGAAGACCAAAAAGGAAGTAACTGAGTGGTTTTATGTGACAATATTATTTAGAGAGGAAAATTATTCCCTTGCATTGTATCAAAGCAACTGAATAGGATAATAAACATTAATTTCATCCAATACTAAATATTTTGCGTAGATCTTTCCCAGACATAAACAATTATTGACGAAGTTGTTTCTAAAAGGTTCTGTGTAATGTAATATGCATAGCATCATTTCCAATTGTTTTACTTCCTAAGATTTTAATGAAAACAATCTTGAAGCAGGAGGAGGAGGCACCAGTGATTGCAGTCTCCCCAGCCGAATACAGAATATGCTGTTTTGGTTTTGTAATTTAACATTGCTTCATCATTAAGAGCTCTGGGTTGGATTTTCACTGGTGACACATTTCTCAAACCCTTGCCACTGTTGTTTCTTCTATATCTTAATTATGGACATTAAAAGTGCTTGCTCATATGGTGCCTGTTTCATGAAGGGCACCAGCAGTCTGTCTGCATGGAGCTTTTGGAAAGGTGCTGGATGGGATACAGTGCAGTCTAGCAGACCATTATGATCTATCTTTATTTATTTATTTATTTATTTATTTAGCGTATTTTATCCCACCTTTCTCCTTCGAAAAGGACCCAAGGTGGCTTACAGTAACGAGGGACAATATACAATCCAGCACAATTAAGACATATACAAGTGGGACATCTTACACCATTAAAAGACAACATTAAAGCTACAAGGGAATGGGATTAGTTAAAGAGAGTAAAAGTTCCATGTAATCATGCATGGTAGACTATCCAAAAGTTATGAGGGATGTAAACTAACATTGAAAACATAGTGTCAATGCAGTCACACAAGAAGAGGTATAAACACAAGTTATAAGTGGTTATAAACACAAAGTCTGTGTAATCATGTATGGTAGATTCATAGACACATATCAATTCATAGACACATAGTATAATCCAGTAATGCCGGTCCGTGGAGCAATCAGGAACTTCCAATCATTCCCCTGTGGCGGCGGCCCGGTTCCCGGAAATGAGAGAGAGAGAGAGAGAGAAAGGAGCCCTGCTCAGAAGGGCCGCTTTCTCCTGGCGACTCCCGAACCCCTCGGGCTCTTGGCTGGCGGCGGCGAGGCCAGGCGGGGCTTTGGCCGCCGCGCATCAGGCCGGCTGGGCTTTCCAGCCAGCCGGCGCCGCGCGTGCCTCTTTGGGGGAGGGGGGCATCTCAGGCCGGCCGGGCTTTGGATGCATGTGTGCCTCTTTTTAGGGGGATCTCAGGCCGGCCTGGGTCTTTTCCCGCCGCCGCGCCTGTGTTGAGGTGGGCGGGGGCGGCGCAGGCCGGCCCGGGTGTTTTCCCTGCTGCCGCCGCCGCGACCCCCAGCAATCGCGCCGACGCGCGCCGCCGTGACCCCCTGCCATCGCGCCCACCCTGCCCCGCCATCGCCGCCACCATCGCCGCTGCCGCGACCCCCGCCATCGCCCCGCCCCGCCCGCCCGCCGCCGCTGCGACTCTCCCACCGCGCCGCTGCCGCCACTGCAACCCCCTACATTCCCCTGCCAACACAACAACCCCCGCCATCGCGCCCGCCCCGCCATCGCCCGTCGGCGCGCCGCGCGACCCCCGCCATCACCGCCGCCGCGACCCCCCATCACACCCCCGCCATCGCGCCTGCCCCCCATCGCCGCCGCCAGTGACCAGGGAAAAATTATCAAACATTTACGGTCCCCGGTGATAAAAAGGTTGGGGAGCACTGGTATAATCCATAGATACATAATAGGTAGTTTATCATTCAGGGATGGTCCTGCTCTACTACATTCCCCTGCCAACAAACACAATCACAGAAGAAAATCAACCAGTTGCCTGTTGTACAGTGACCAACTTGCTAGTCCCAGAATCCTACTCCTTCATCTCTACCAGCATAAATCAATTGGTGTGCATCTTAATGATGAATTGACATTGGTGGGGAATTGGGTGATGTGTGTCAGTTGGAAGACTTGGTGCACAATAAGAAATACAAAAGACCACTTAATAGCTAACAGCAATTCACCTCTAAAAATTAAACGGGTAGACCTGTGCTGATAAAATTATTCAGTTGGATTCTGGCAACTGATAAAGTGGAGATTCTGCCTGTTGGTCAGGAAGCCTTGATGAGCTCAGGTTATCACAAATGCTGTCCTTTTGGAGAAAACTGCTGCTTATATACTCCCCCCCCATATCACACCACTTTTACATGAGGACACAACAAGCATCAACTGGGTGAAGAAGCTAACTGGTACTAGGTTCTTTGACTTCTGTGCCATGGAGCGGCCTGTTAACATAGTTATATCTGGCAATCTTATATCATTCCTATATCTGACAATCCCTTATATCCGACAGTATGACAATCTCTACATGGAATCTGCTTCCCCCTGTTACTCTTTGTCTTTTGCGTACTATAGTGGCTGTGGAGTAACCACCTTGCTTTCATATTTTTCCAGGAAGAATTTGCCATTGACTTGACTGCCGCAGTCATGTTGGCAGCAAGGCTGGTATGCCTTCGGGCTCTCCCAAGCAGGGGCCTCCGCCCTGCTCTCACTCGGGCATCACCTGCTTTGAGAAATTCCACCCTGAAAACAGAGCAGTGGCTTTTGCAGCCATATAAGGTGAGTGTTGTTTGAAAGCATATCCATGATTTTGAGATTTCTTGAGTGTGTGCTTTTAAAAGCTTTGAGATGTAGAGGATTCATTCATTAGATGAACTGAGGTGTGAGATGAGCAGTCTGATTTTCTCTTCTTGAAAAAAAGTTCAGTATCATCTGGCATACACATGTAGGACTTTAAGAATATGACTTTCTAGTGTGTCTTTTGATTTGTCCATATATCTGAAATATAACAGAACAGTTTCCTTTTATGCAGCCAGACTCAATCGGTGTTCTTTGGCAACAGATGACAAATAGCCTGGTTCAAGTGTAACAGCCAGCAGCAACATTCTGTGGTTGTCATTGGTACAGGTATATTGCATTGTTCTCGATTTGTTTTGGTATAACAGGGATATGCCACGAGAGCTAGGATGGGTATACGTCGGGGGAAGACTGGACAGGAAATTAAAGAAGCAGCTTTTGAACCAGCAATGGAAACAGCCCTTAAAGGTATGTAAATATATATAGTATTTTGCAAATGGCTGGATAGCTCAGTGGTTTAAGTATCTGGTTGTGGAGCCACAGGTTGGAAGTTCAGTTCTCTGAATAGAGGCAGCTTGTGTGGCCTTGGACCAGGTGCACATTCCCAGGGCCTTCCTCCCCAGAAGGAAGGGGAGGGTAAACTACCTCTGAATATTCTCTACCTGGAAAACCCTGGAAAAGTTCACCATAAATTAGCACATGATTATTAGCACGTGCATTGCTCAAATGTAGACTGTGTTCAAGCAGATCACAAAAAGACAAAAGTTCTTTCTGAGGCACACACACACAAGCGAGTGCGTGCCCCCCCCTTTTGTGCAGGCTTCCTCTTCCCCCTCACTCCTGTAGTGATTGTTTTTGTATTGATCATAACGAAACCCAACTGGGGGAGGGGGTGTCTTTCTCACATGGGAGGAAGACAGTGGCTGCCCAACAGGACTGAAAGTTCCAGGGAACATTGCAAACTAAGTGATTGGCTGTTCAGTGGTACCCTGACTTACGAGGCGTCCAACATACGGAAATCCCGACTTACGAACACTCTTTAGCGCTCCCCCCCCCACACCAGCTGCTAACGAGCAAGATAGGGATTCCCCATCTTGCGGGTGGGGGGGTGCCTTCCAGTCACCTAGGCAAACGCTGCCTCTGACTGGAAGGCAATTCAAAAGTGGTGTGCCGCTTTCCCCCCTCCCCCCCCACGGGGGGGCAGCACACCACTTTTTAAATCCCTTCCAGTCACCGAGGCAAGTCTGCCTCTGTGACTGAAGGGATTTCAAATCGTGCGCACAGCTTCTCCCGGAGGGTTGGGAGAAGCTGCGCGTGTGATTCCTCCCCCAGCCAGCGCCAATCAGCTGCTTGGCGCTGGCTTCAGGCCAGCATTCCTGGGGCCACCTCCAGAGCGCTGGCTGGGGAAGGAATCGCATGTGCAGCTTCTCCCGACCCCCCAGGGGGGAGAATAAGTATTTTTATTCACAAAATGTTAAGCTATCGGCGTTCTACAGCTGACAGTTGATTGGAAATTGGATGCTTTTAAACATATCATTTCTAAAAACCTGTGTAAAAATAATATAGTTACATTGGCATATTATATACTCAACTTTGGTGAAGTATCTAAATGTCTCTTACAACTAATCCAGGGTAAGCTATTTTTTTCAAGCTTCCAATTTTCCATAGTCATATTTTATGTTCCTAAAGCAACAGAATGACTTTCAAGCTGCAAAGGGACGGGGGAGTGCTAATGTAGCTTTTTTGTTTAGTTTTTCCAAAAAAAGTCCTTTATCCCCCCCCTCAAAATTGGTTTTTTTCCAAGCTTTAAAATTTCCATAAATTTTACATCTCTAGGTGTTGTATAGGTTAGAAGTAGGCTCCAGGTCCAAAGAACTTAAATTTAAAATATACTTCGGGCTCTGAATGTTTTTTAAAAAAATCATGCTGTAACTGCTTGTGACACTCCTCTTCCGCACCCCCCCCCATCATAATGGTCCATCTCTTTTGGACCACTCAAGGATTGATCCAGGTATTTAATTTTTGCTGCTAGAGACCGGAAGGATATGGAACGATGTGTCAGTGTTCCTTCACAGGTACAGGACATGGCTGGTGAGTTGTAGACAGCACACTGCAGCCTTCTCCAATCTAGAACCTTCTGGTCTCTTTTGGACTACAATGCTGTTAAACCTAACCGGCATGACCAGTTGGCTGTGGGGGTCACCAGATTTGGGAACCAGCGCGGCTGGAAGAAGGAAGATTGGGGAAGCTAAGCATCGGGCAGGAAGTTGTTCCGGCCTTGTGCATTTTTAAAGCTATTCATTGAGCACGCCGTAGTTTTTGCTATTCCACAACATGTGTACACCTATATGTCAGTTGTCTGTGATTGCAGTGTGTGCATATCAGCAAACATGTTTGTCTAATTGTGTATCATAAATAGTCAGGAAATGAAAAATTTATAGAATGTCTCTCCGGCATGAACCTTTAACTGACAGTGGAACCACACTGAAAATATTACTGTTATTTTTTTGTCCTTGTTCCAGTGGATCAGATGGGAAGATGGGTTCTGGCCGGTGGTGCTATTGTCGGGCTTGGTGCCCTCTGTTACTATGGATTGGGAATGTCTAATGAGGTTGGCGCCCTTGAAAAAGCCATGTAAGTAAAGCACCTGAAATCTTTTAATGTTTTTCAATGCAAAGCAAGATAGTAAAAATCTGTTGAGAGATGGAGCTTTGATTTCATGGAGCGGAGCCTGGAATTAGACAGAATGCTAAATTAGCATTGAAACAAATACATTTATCAGTTCAATTGTAAACCCAAAGGCTGAGTTAGCTAAGCTGAGCTGAAAGCAGTTAGGATTAGGTAAAACCTTGTCAGCAATTTCCCTTTAGGGATGGGTCAGAAACGATTAATTCATTAATCCTCAGTTACCCTGTTCTGAATGGGATTCATTTGATCTCCATGACACTATTTCACATATGGTACGTAAATGTTTGGGATAGCTTGAAAAAGAAGAGGTAATAAGAACAGTGTAGACAGTGTAGTTTCTTAGAAAAGATAAGAGAGGGATTGGGAAAGAGACCTGAAAGTGAAACAAACAAGGGGAGCTATGTTTCACCTGCTATAATATAAGGACACTTGCAGTTGCAGTGTAGCAATCTTAGATGCAGAGTCTTCCCTGCAAGTATTTTGTTGATCTTTATGGACTAGCGTGGCCATAAAGCCCTGCCTTAAAGCGCTATTTCATTAAAAACCCATTTTTTTGCTTGCAAAGCAGTTTGGGTTCCATTGTGCAACATGGTCCTATTTGCTTGTTTTGTTCCATAAAATATTTAATAACTTGTGTTCTGTTTGATTTTAGGATTTGGCCACAGTATGTGAAAGACAGAATTCGTTCCACCTATATGTACTTTGGGGGAAGCATTGGTTTGACTGCCTTGTCTGCTGTACTTGTCAGTAGATCTCCTGCCCTCATGGGGATGATGATGAGAGGTTCCTGGCTGGTAAGCTTTCCTTTTAGTGTTATCTATCTAAACTAAAGTTTATGACAATGTCAGCTTCTCATGAATTGTTTTTGTAGCCTCCCAACTGCAATGGAGAAATGGGAAGTATTTTGTAGATAAATGGTGGCATCAACTGGGTGGGTGGGTGGTTTCGTAACAGTCGTGACTGACTCTTTGTGACCCCATGCCCATGGAGTCTTCTTGGCAGGAATACTGGAATGGCTTGCCAGTTCCTACTCCAGGCGCCTACCGCACCTGGTATTCCCAGGTGGTCTCCCATCCAAGTACTAACCAGGGCCGAACCTGCTTAGCTTCTGAAATCAGTCGAGATTGGATGTGCTTAGGACATCTAGGCTGCTGGTGACATCAACTATGAGTGGATTAATTAGAGGTTTTGTTTATTGGTTTATTTTCATTTGTGTGCTGCCTTTCTCCTAATTAAAGGATGCAAAGTGGCTCATAACTTATCAAAAAAATTAGATTAAAGCCACAACAAATTACCACACTAAGAAACAAGGGCATGCCAGTATTAAGACAGTTACTTAAAGAAGCATGGCCTGGATGCATATGATGAGGAGATATCCATAAAAGAAGCAGTGCTGGGTGACCTTCCTTGATAAAAATGCATGTAATCAGAAACCCGTATTTGTTATAGTCCTGCCTTTGGCAAAACATGTCTCAATATTGCAATAACCTAGGTCAACCTGAAACAGGTATAAAATATGTAATGCTGTAAAACAGTTGTAAAAATGATTTGCTAGTAATAATAATCTTTTACAGGCAATAGGAGCAACCTTTGCAGCAATGATTGGCGCTGGAATGTTGGTTAGATCAATAGATTATGAACAGAGTCCTGTCCCTAAACACCTGGCTTGGATGCTGCATGCAGGTATGGAGCTCACAGTACAATAGTCCCCTGTTTATCGCAGGGGTTAGGTTCTCTGACCATCCACAATGAAGAAAAATCCACGATATGCGGACACCTCCCGTTGCCTCGTTTCGCAGGAGCCAGGATTCCACCCCCTCCCCAATCATCTCATTTCCAAAGGAGCCATATCCTCCACCCCTTCTCCCCTTCTCATCTCATTTCCAAATACATTTCCTCCATCCCAGTTTGCAAAACTTCTGGCTGCAGAAGGGGCCAGGAGAAGCTTGGAGGGAGACCCAAACAGTTGATTGTTTGGGGAATCTGGCTGCAGAAGGGGTGGGGAGAAGCTCCATGGAGGGAGACCTTTGCAAACAGTTGATTAGTACTGGGGAATCCTGGCTGCAGCAGGGGTGGGGAGAGACTCTGTGGAGGAGGCCTTTATGCAAAGGAGGCGATTGGGGCAGGGGAATCCTGGCTGCAGAATGGAGGGGAAGAAGGTGGCTCTCTGGAGGAGATGCTCTTGGAGGAAGCCTGTTGATTGGGGCGATGGATTGGGGGAATCCCGGCTGCACAGCAATGGAGGACTCCAAGGCAAGGTGGTAAATGAAAATGGTGGGGAGATGCTCCTGGAGGAAGCCTGTTTCTATATGCTTGAACATTTTAGGAAAGGCGTAAAACATAATTAATATTGAGAACGAGTCTGAAAAGGGATCTATTTCTTTAGTCAAAGTCAGAGTTCTGATGTGTGATTGAAAACTCATTTGGCACTCAAGACTCAGGAAAGCTCAGCTGAAAGTGGCAATTAATTAATCTTGTGTTTGTGAGCATTACTGTGTCTTACGGTTAGATCCCTCACCCCCTGTGGGAACAGAACCCTTGGAAGGGGTTACGCCGGTATTGCAGGGTAGGAGCTGTCCTGAGGGAGGAGGTACCTTTCTTCCTCATTAAGTAATATTTGGCTTGACTGAATGGCCTCTAGCAATGGAATGTCATAAAATCTAAGGAGGTGATTATTCCTGCGCTGCTCCAGCGCCTTAATCTGATTTGGAGAAGAGCTGCTAAATTTTGTAATAGACTTTCTTTAAAAAGTGTTGGCTGTAGAACAGTGACTCCCGACTCTGAGTAATCCCAGGGTGACCCAGGTGGTATTGGACTGTTAACTTCCAGAAACCCTGTGCAGCACTGCTAGTGGTGAAGGGTTCTGGGTACTGCAATCCAAGAAAATCTGGATTACCCAAGATTGGGAACCACTGCTATAGAAGGCCACATTTCTTTTTCTGCTCCATAGAATGTTGTGTACATCAGCAAGGTAGTGTTATTCGATTTTAAGTGTATTAGAATTTCTTTCTGCTTTGCTATGAAATTCCTGTTATGTGCACAGAAAATACAATAGTTTTACACAATTCCTCTTTCTATCCTGTGGCTCCTGTGGTTTCCAACCTTTGAAACAGGTTACTTGTAAGTCGGACAAGTTGCAGAACAGAAAAAGGAAGTCTTTCATTAGCAAATAATAATAATAATAATAATAATAATAATAAATAAATAAACCTCTCCCTGCCAGTAATGTCCTCACCTTCTAGAGGTGTAACATAAGCAACTGAATTTTGGCCACTGTTGAAAATATCCCTTAGCACCCTTACTCTGTGGATTGAAAAAGCAAAATGTGCAATGGACTTGATGTGCAGTTGGCCCCTTGAATTCACAGGAACATCTCTTTCCAGGCGTTATGGGTGCTGTGGTGGCTCCTCTGACTCTTCTGGGTGGCCCCCTGCTCATTCGGGCTGCTTGGTACACAGCAGGCATTGTAGGCGGGCTCTCGACGGTGGCCATGTGTGCACCGAGTGAGAAGTTTCTGAACATGGGAGCACCGCTGGGTATTGGCTTTGGCCTCGTGCTGGCATCCTCCGTTGGTAAGAAAAAAAATTGGTATCCTCCGTTGGTAAGAAAAAAATTGGTTAAGGATTTGATTTAAATGTACAGGGTAAAATGTATTTGCCATGTTGAAATTATAGGTCAGGCTTTGATTACAGATCTGTGCTCCTTGGAAAGCTGCTTACAAATACTGCCACATACGTATCGTTCACCTGTAACCATTCTGTTAGCTGTATTTTTTGGTCAACATATTTATTTATTTATTTTTGCACTTGTTGACCTCCTGTTTTTCCCACGGCAACTCAGGGCGGTGTACAACAGGTTGCAAAACAACTTGTCCAAACATACAAACCCCAACATAACAAAACAAAGTATGAATAATAAAGAAAACAATGATAATAATAAAATAAAATACAAATAGGAATAAAAATAAGCATTAACTCATCAGCCACCATATGGCATAAATAAGATCCGGCAAGAGAGGGCTGGGACCCACAGACATACAGACAAATATTAGGAGACTTTAACTTAAAACTATAGCTTAGACTTGGTTTGTTGTAGTTCTCAGGCCTTTCTCTGCCCTGGTGAAGTGGCATAGAAACAGGTGCCTGACTTTTAGAGTAAGTCAAAAAGAAAACCCATAGAATTAGTCTGTCATATTGGGGGTTATACATGCACCTGGAAAACGTGGTTCATAGCATTATCTTGTTCAGACATAGTGGTTTCCGTTGCAAGGAGAGGGGAGAGCCTTTAGTGGGGCTCTGCAAGTATGCATTGACAAAACTCAGACTGTCTTCCTCATGTCCCGTATGCATCTCTTCCAGGATCAATGTTCTTACCGCCAACGTCTGCACTGGGTGCTGGCCTCTATTCTGTTGCTGTTTATGGTGGATTGGTACTTTTTAGCCTGTTCCTGCTTTACGATACTCAGAAGGTTATAAAACGTGCAGAGACTCAGCCGCTGTATGGCTTGGGAGTCCAAAAGTATGATCCCATCAACTCGTAAGTGCTCTCTTTTGCTGAACAGAAGTTTGATATGATGAGTAAATTTCAGACCTGTGAAATACAAGAAAAGGAGTCACTTTTATTGTGTCTGTACTTCAGTAGACCAGTCCATTTCAGTTGCCAATGCTGGTTTTGTCCTATAAGGCTCTAGTCCAGGCTACCTGAAAGACTGATGCTCTCTCATCTGAGGCTGCCCAGATTTTAAGATTTTCAGTAGAGCCATTTTATTGGTCCCTCCGCCCTCATAGGCACGCCTGGAAAGGACATGAGAGACGACATTTCCAAGGTAGCTTTCAGCCTGTAGAATCCTCTTCCAGTGGAGGTCAAGCTGGCTTCTTCCCTGTTGTCTGTCTACCGACAGCAAA
Organism: Phrynocephalus forsythii; assembly: GCA_029282475.1. Lineage (NCBI taxonomy): Eukaryota > Metazoa > Chordata > Lepidosauria > Squamata > Agamidae > Phrynocephalus > Phrynocephalus forsythii. Next base: position 109,219,045 of record JAPFRF010000008.1, on the reverse strand, counting down.
GATCTTTCTGCTTCTAGCTACCAAAGAGCAGATGTCAGTGGAGGAAACTGTACTTCTTAAGCTTCACTTAATGTGTTTTTAAGTTCTCTTGATATTTTTATTTGGTGGATGCCTTAACTACCATTTTTTAAAAAATAATATAATTTATTGGATTTTTTGCTCAAAATATTATTTCAAATATTTAATAAGCTATCTTTCTCTCTCTCTTACAAAACAGAAAGGAAAGAAACAAAATCACCTTAGACTAGGCATGTTAGAAATGTTTACATAAAGTATTCAAAGACTATGTTCAGAGACCCAGTGAAGATTCTAACACCATACAATTATGACGTTGCTAATGGCTCCTCTTCCTGCAACAACTCTTTGTCAAAAAAAGAATGACGTGCTGGAGAATTGCCAGAGACCTGGGGTGTACATTCTTTGAATGCTTTGGGAACTGTTAATGGAAGGGGGAGGCTGGGAAACCCCTTATGTACCTGCAGCCCCTTAAGTCTACCTTTAGAAATATATAGTAGTTGACAAAGCAACTTGTACCATTCAAGGACCCAATGTAGTTTTACCATGGAGTAGGCTGGATGGTGTCCATGTCAGACTCTTAGCATTGTGACATATTGGCCAGTGGTACTTGCAAACTCTGCTGTATAGATAGTTCACGGCAAGGGAAGTTAAGTGTTCTGCAAACGTTCAGATGTTACCTTCATTGTCACTCCTCTAACAGTCTATGTGCATACAGTATTAGGGGTTCGCTCAAGGCCATACCTCATGTTTTTGCGACCTTTCCAGTAGTTATGACGAGATAAATGTGCCTTCCCCAGCCAGATTCCAGTTTAATGAGCCCCAAAACCTAGAGTTGGGAACATGAGATTTTTTTTCCATATTTTTTAACACTAAGTTTTTGGAATTCTCCAAAGCACCCAATTGCTGGGACAGTTAGAGAATAATTGAATTCACACTTCTCCCTTACATTGTGTTCCTGCCACAATCACGTTCTCTTGAAAGTTAGGACGGGATTAAATATGTGTGAGAACTGCATATTTAGCAGTTCTGCATAATTGTTGCTTATCAATAGTCCCCCCCCCACCAGTTTGGTTCATGTTTTATTTTATTTATTTATTTTATTTATGCAACTTACATGCCGCCCACTACCCAAATGTCTCTGGGCAGCTTACAGTTAAAATGAATAGCAAGCAAGAACCTTTATTGGCATATTCAACGCTAAGGCTGTCTTATTGTTAAAATGAGCAATTAAAACAGTTAAATCGTTAAAATGCCAATAAACAATTAAAAACATTTTTCCCGGTTTAGTCCATGAGCCAACAGTGGGACCATTTCCTGGAGAACTTGCTATTTGTACAGGTGATGAGTATCATCTCAGCAATCTGGTTTGCTCTGCATTTCTTGCTGTGGAAATGTGACCTTCCACAATCAGCTCATAGCTCACTTGGTTGACATCTCTCTCCCTCGGAGACCGAATAACTGGGTTGAATAAGAATGGCTTGCACACAATCAAGGAAGGAAATTTTTTGGAACTGTGTGGTTCTTAACAACATACTATATCAGGGCTGTCCAACTTTGAACAAGCCGAGGTCTAATTTATCTGGCCCAAAGTGCCTGAGGGCTACTACACTAATACCTCTGCTTACAAATTTTATCCATTCCAAGCACATGCTTGTAAGTAAAAAAAAATTGTAAGTAGAGCAGCAGTTTCCCATAGGAATGCATTGAAATCTGTTCCCTCTGGAATGAATTAATTGATTTTCAATGCATTCCTATGGGAAGGCTGAGCATGCATATGCTTCCCTTGCACACGCTCAATCATCTGGCCAGCGGGGGGAGCAGGGGACCACGCCATGGCCCTTGAACTGCCCTGCTCAGCTGAGACAGTGGCCTGGCAGACCCAAACGTTTGCTGGGCCAGTGGTGATCCTTGGGATAATGGGGGAGGGAGTGATGGAGAATTTATCTCCTCACTTTTTTATTGGCAGGCAGCGGGTTACTTTTGAACCCTTCGCGGGTTACTGGTAGCCCGCAGTCTACCTGTTGGGCCCTGTACTATATGATAATAAAAGAATATATGAGGAGTTTGTGTAGTAAACATTAATCTAAGTCTGTAGTGCCTTCTATGGACTGCAAAGTCCTTTGGAGAAAAGGACAGAGAGTCATCATAGCATCAACTAATATTTGCCCACTTGAAAGCATTATGCATTTTTATGTAGATGATACCAGCTAAATGCAGAATAATTGGAAAAGTTCATTTTGCTCCTTGCTTGCATTTCAGGTGCATGGGTATTTACATGGATACTCTCAACATCTTCATCCGAGTGGCTACCATGCTTGCATCTGGTGGCGGAGGCAAGAGGAAATAGGCGGCAGCTTGCTTAGTAAGCTGTGTCAATGCATCGTCCACCACTTTGGATTGTCTGCTTAGTGCATACTATTGAATAAAACCGCTGTTGTGTACAAGCAGCTTTCGTGTAGGAGTCACATATTCTGGTCATTTCAAACAGGATCTTGAATTTCAGTGTGACGTTGACTTAGTGCCCTGTTAAATTTATGGAAGCAGTTGAGTGGAAACAGGATTGCTAGGTTCAGACCCTTCTCCCCATTTTTTTTTTGTAAAATGGGAAAGATGTTCATTTCAATATGTATATGTATAGCAGGTGTAACTTCTCTTTCCTTCTCAAGAAAAAAATATGCATGCCTATTTTAGGACATGCTATGGTTTTGCTTTATAAATAGAAGCAGCATGGTTATGCGCAATGCTTAAGCCAATGTGAATCTTAAGACTTGACTATAGAAAATGTAGCCATCCAGCTGCACTAGAATAAAGCCCTCTGCTTTGATTGGTCACAAAGACAAATGAAGAAGTAGAGGTTTCAAAGGATGACTAAAGATACACGTCCTTGACACACGCACCCCACACATTTTAGCAGAAGACCCAGAAACTACCTAGGTACTATTTTCTTCTGTTGTTTACCCAGCATCCCTGATGTCAACACAGCTGGTCTTTTAAAAGATTGTGGATGTGATACTACAGCATAGGTAAATTAGTAATGGGGAAGAAGACCATTTGAACAGCATGCAAGAGAAAAGAAATCTAAGCGGAAATTTCAGATCTTTGATTTTGCTTAAGTCACCCTGGGATATCATCTTCTCTTTGAAACGTAATTTCCTGTCTGTTACCAGTTAAATGCTACACTTCTGGTGGTTGATCTTACTGAAAAAAGAAAGTAGTACCCTCATTTCAAAATATTAATTTAATTTTGGCTTTCTCTTGAATTCAGCAACCCACACTTCTGCAGTGGCAGTATTTTTATAACCTGAAGAAATGAGTTTATGCGAATTCATTCGGTCCAATAAAGGTTATTTTGCACTTGAGTGCTGTGGTGTTCATTGATTTGCTTTCCAACCCTCTTGCCCTTCTGTTGGTATCAGTTTCTGAAGCAATGCAAGTCCAAACCTACCATTTCATTGGTCTTTTTCTCTCTGAAACACTTGGAAGATACCTGAGTGTAGTTGCTCTTTTAATAAATATTTCCTAACAGATAAAGTCATTTTCACGTCTCTTGTTAGGTCTTAAGAGAGTGTGTGTGTGTTGTGTCGTTACAGTCGGGACCGACTCTACGTGACTCCATGCCCATGGAGTTTTCTTAGCAGGAGTACTGGAGTGGTTTGCCAGTTCCTGCTCCAGGCGCCTACAGCACCTGGTATTCCCTGGTGGTCTCCCATCCAGGTACTAACCAGGGCCGACCCTGCTTAGCTTCCGAAATCAGGCGAGATCGGATGTGCTTAGGGCACCTAGGCAGCTAGGTCTTAAAGAGTATTGGATATTAAATATTTCATAGTTTAGCATGCACTACATGCATTCTGCTTAGTAACACATTTTTCTCTAAATCCATGAAATCTTTGTCCCAAATTTTCCTGGGGTCTTGTGAAAGAGCCATTTGCTTGTTTTGTCATTTCCCACTATCTTAGTGGAACAAGTGGGAGGATTGTAATTATTTCCAATTAAAAATTAGTCCAATAGACTTCTCTACTGACCGTTAAATCTACACATAGCCAAAAAGAATAAAGTTGCCAGGGTGTGATTTCTTTACAGTAGATTCTATATGCTGTATTCTATTAATTACTCTTAAACAGTCCACATATTTTGTTCTGTTCTATTCAGTCCCCATACAGAAGCTTTGCAGATCTGTTACAAGTTTACCCTAGGATGAAATGCAGCATGTACTGTTCCTCAAAATAAAATATATGGAGAAAGGCAAAATGACTTCTGTTTTTCTCTTTTGCCATTCCTTTGTTCTGTTTAGATTTTTCTTAATGCTGTTGTGTAGGATAGTTCCAGAGGAGAGCATGTTGCAGAGTCAAAAAGTGGCTTTTCCTTCCTATCTAGATAATGTCCCCTAGCAAAGAATCTAGGGACCCCGGTGAAAGGCAACAACTGGTGCAGGGAACCAGGAGATCCTCCATTGAGCAGTTGCTTTCTTGTAATTGCCCGCTACAATTATAATGTTTGTGTAATGGATCAAGGAGGAGGGTTGTATTATACTGACCTATCATGGCACACTAAATTAAGGTAATAATGGCACTCCCAACTATGTTGTCTTTTATGCTTACTTTGACACTACCATGGTTCCTGTCCTCTCTCCCGCCCAGCTGCAAAGCTAGATATAGAGTCCACTTTAATTGATAAGATAACCCTATGTTGACTTTGACAGCACAGTAGAACTGTAATCCAACATTGATGATAATATTTGGATTGTGCTCTACACCAGAATTGGCTCAGTGGACTAGAGTGCTGAAATGGTCAGCTGCAAAGTCAGCAGCTCAATAGTTTGAATCCCCGGTGCCATACAGAGTGAGCTCCCACTCTTGACCCCAGCTCCTGCCAACCTAGCAGTTCAAAAGCATGTAAATGCAAATAGATAAATAGTTACTGCCATAAAAAGAGGGAAGGTAAACTGTTTCCTTGCAGTCTTGCCGGCCACATGGCCACGGACTTCCACAACACTGGCTCTTTGGCTTGAAAATGGAGATGAGCACTGCCCCTAGAGTCGGACATGACTAGCACACATGGTTTTTTTGGGGGGGGGCTTTTACTACAACAGAATACATCATATATTCTGTATTTTAACTATGAACCTTTGACCAAAATGTGAGTTGGAGCCAGTTAAGATAAGGTGATTTTCCTCCTGGTGCAGTGGTTAAATGCCTGCACTGCCGCTAAGACTGCTCATGACCTGGGGTTCAATCCCAGGTAGTCGGCTCATGGTTGACTCAGCCTTCCATCCTTCTGAGGTCGGTAAAATGAGTACCCAGCTTGCTGGGGGGGGGGGGTGCAATGTGTAGCCTGCATACTGTAATTAAAAAAATTCTAAACCACCCAGAGACTATTTGAAGTGGTGTGGGGCGGTATATATGCAAAACACTTTGCATTGCTTTAATGGGCCTATCATTATCTAGTTTTTCTTTAAATATTACAGGTCTCAGGAAGATGGAGGCTTTCATTTTGTTTAAATCGCTTCTTTCCAGTATTTAGATGATTTTGCTCCTTACCAATTGTCAAGTCAACAAGGTTAAAATAGGGTTAGCAGGAGTGATGTTCCAACCTGGGCACAACTGCATTGCTTGATTGAAATAGGGTGTTTTTGTAGCTTTCCAAGGGCCCTCTATTCCAGGGATGTGTGAATGTTAATCATAAACTCCCAACACTATAATGTGTTGTGCATTTTTTTTAGCAATAACAGTGCATTTGGCTGGGAATAGATCTCTGCACGCATGTTGACTGTGAGATCTGAGCAAATGTGTCCATGCGAGCATCCTAAATTAGGCATATTTATGACTATAATTTAAAAACAAATCAGTAACTGATATAACATTGTGTGCAATGAGTGTGTGTTTGAGGAGTGACTTGTAAATCATGCTAATAAACTATTAGTATGAACCCTCCCAACTGGCTGCTGTGAGGGGGCTCATAGGTTTTGGAGTTCAGCAACATCTAGCGGTGGTACATGTCCTGCAGACATGGTTTAGAGCAGTGTTTTTCAACCTTTTTTGGGCAAAGGCACACTTGTTTCATGAAAAAAATCACGAGGCACACCACCATTAGAAAATGTTAAAAAATTTAACTCTGTGCCTATATTGAATTGCAGTTTGGGCACTCGGTCTCTAAAAGGTTCACCATTGCTGGTGTAGGGAGAAGCAGGACAGAGGGGCCACAGATTGAGGCAGCCCGCTCTCTAGCACCCAGTTCCCACTTACCTGTGTTGTTTTTTTAAAGACATGGACTTCTGTGTCCAGTGGAGACCTGAGAAGGGGCACTGACTCTCCAGGAACACAAATAAGACCCAAAAGCCCATCTTGCTCTCCACGCTGTGGCCAAGGCAGATGCCTTCAGCAAGTCCAGCGACAGGAGGGGAGGAGGATGAAGGAAGGCAGGAAGGAAAGAAGGCAGAAAGTGTTCTGCTTGTATACCGCCCCATACCACTTCAAGGAGTCTCTGGGCGGTTTACAGTTTTAATTACAGTAGGCAGGCGGCTAGACATACACATATGCAGGCTAGAAATGAGCATGTTTCTATGAAGAGGGGAAAGGGTACTAATGGAAAGAGAGAGGTGGGAAAAAAGAAAGAAAAGACAGAGAGAGAGAAGAGGGCGACCCAAGACAGAAAGAAAGGGGCAAGACTTCAAGGAACCCATCGCGGGGCCCCTCAGAGATGGCTCTTCCCCTCCCGGACCCTAAAGGCCGGCCGTCCAGCCATGCCAGTAGCCCCCCCCACCCGCCTGCCTCCTCAGCCCAGGCCCAGCGGAGGCCTCCTCCATCCCCTCCTCCTCGCAGCCCTGCTGTGGTGCTCGTGGGGCAGCCGGGCACCCCTCCTCCCCTTCCCCTCACCTGGTGGTTTGTTCTGGGCTGGGGCTCCCGGGCCGGCTCGTGTTGGCGGGTGGGCTGTCGGGTGGCTCAGTCCATTGGTAGCTCCCAGGAAAGGGGTGGTGGTGGTCCAGGGTAAAAAAAGGAGGGGGGGAGAGGGAATCGAGCGAGTTGCGGCGGCGGCAGGAACAGGGCAAACACTAAGAGAATGAGCGGGGCCAGGTCCGGCCGGGGAGGAAGTGATGCCAGCGCCGCGGGCCTCAGGGGGGAGGAGCCAAGCTGGCCCTTGGACGCTATTTATAGCGCCTCCCAGCTGTGGGCTGCCCGCCGGCCCTGGGTTGAATTTCTTTAGAATTTTTCAATTTTTCCCACAGCACACCAGGCAACATCTCGCGGCACACTAGTGTGCCGCGGAACAGTGGTTGAAAAACGCTGGTTTAGAGCATTGAGAGATCACATTTCCCCAAACCTATAATGAATCTTTTAAGTCCTCATCTCTGCATACATTCCCAGCAAATAGGGTCAAAATAAATAAGATACTGTAGGGTTATGGTATCTTTGAGGTGTCAGCTCATTGTTCATAATTCTGTGTCGTGCGCAATGGGAAGGAATATGCTAAATACTCTGTGCAGACTGACTGCTTGAGCTGAGCTTGCCTCCTGTTCCATGTGTCAGGCTACCTGCATTTCTATTGGTATATTGAATGCTAATCTATGCCAGTATATTGGACACTAAGTACTAATACTTAGAAATATGGAACCAGTCACAAGTGGACATCCGGTGTTTACATCAGGGGTCCTCAATCTAAGGCCCCGGGGCTGGATGTGGCCCCCCCAGGTCCTGAATCCGCCCCCCGGGACCAATTACAACCCCCCACCTTGCCTCTGCTTTGCGAGCAAGCCAGCCTCCGTAGCTGCTTCTATTGCTGAGGCAGTTCAAAGCAGTGGGCTATGTTGCTTCTCCCATTCCCCCCAACTACTGCCCAGATGATCAGTAGGCTGGCTAGTGGGGCATTCAAAGTGGAAGGGCTAAGGCAAAGTCCCCCACCCCCCACCCACCGCCCAGATGGTCGGGGCACTGGGTGCAGACGAGCGGGACAATTTAAAACAGGAGGGCTGCGGCAAGGTCTCCCACTCCCTCCATGTTCCTGAGGCCCCACCCCTGCTCCTCCTCCACCCTGCCCACCTGCCTTCCTTGTGTGGCTGCCGCCTGTGTTATTGTAGTTGTGAGGAATGAAGGGGCAGGCAGAGGCAACGTCAGCCAACCTTCCGAGCCAGAGGAGCCATGGCAGTGGACCGCTGGAGGGATGGACGGCAGGGGGAAATGGAGCTACTTCCCACCCACCCAGCCCCCTCTGAGCTGCTGCCTTGCTCCATGGAGTGAGGGAGGGTAGGAGGGAGCACAGTCATGGCTGGAGGCTGAAGCTGCCACCACCATCACCAGGTTAGAGACCAGCGAAGAGGAGGTGGTGGAGAAAGAAGAGAAGGGAAGAGAAGGCCAACACTGGCCAGGGCCTGGTGCCTGCGAGGCTGGCGGGGCTGCATTTGTCCCCGGTTGGTGATGGGTGGGCTGGCGAGCCAGGAGAGCACCACAGCCTAGCTGGACTCGGCCAGTGAGCGGGCTGCAGGTGGCTTTGGGCGTGCCTTCCTGCCTCCCCTCCCTCCTTCCCAGTCCTTGCTCCCTCCCTCCCTCACTTGCAGCGCACCAAGAGAGGAGCCAGGCCAAGAGAGGAGGCAGCTTTCCCTCCAGGGCACAGTGAGGACACGATGCGCGCAGTGGCACCAACCTTGCTGCCCTTGCTGTGGCTGCTGCTCCTCATCCTGAGTGGCCGCCCAGAAGGTGATGAGGGGCCTGAGTTGCCTGGGCTGCCACCTCCTTCCTGACACAATGAAGGAAGGAAGGAAGGAGAGCCACTCCAGCTGCTGCCACTGGAGGAGGAGGAAGAGGAGGAAGAGGCACAGCAGAGGGATCCCAGCGGTGGAACCTCAGGGTGGTGATCTGGAACAGGAGGCATAGCTGGAGTCCTGGAGACACAATGATCATGGGCCAATCGTGGGGGTCTCAGCCCACTTGCCCCTCCCCCCTTTTTTCCATGTTGGCCTTTTTTTTCTTTTTTTCTTTTTTTTCTTTCTTTTTATTTTATTTTATTATTATTATTATTATTATTATTTGGACTGTGGTCCGGCCCCCAGTGGTGTCTGGGGCATGGTGGACTGGCCTGCTGTTTGAAAACTTTGAGGGCCCCTGCCTACATGCATGTGTCCACACATATAGATACCTTGCACAAAAGCAAATCTCAACCAAAGAGCCTTGTTTGCATGAACAGTGGGTGAGGTCTGAACCATTTAAAAGTTTCCAGGCTGGAGCAACGGGGTCTGGAAACCGCCATCAGAGAGAGGTTGGGAGTGGAAGAGGGAAATTCGTAACAAATGTCTCACATTACCAGCTTCTCTCGCCTCTTGGATTATATAAATGTGTTTGCTTTCTTTGGTGACTGTTGCCCAGGACTAGAGGACAGGATGCCTTTAAAGCCTGATTTCACAGACCTGGAAAGATGGCCTCTATCACTTCCATGAAATATTAAAAAAGCTTTCAGGTCTAATCGAGGGCCATCCGTATAGTCTGTTTCTGGATTGGCAGCCTTGGTTTTGCTACTCTTCCTTCCTCATTCTTGTGGGAGGTTGGTCTGACTAGATGATGAACTATGGACTTGTCAAAAAACAAATCGATCCCCGAACTTGGTCATGAGCCCTTATCTTTTTATATTGTCCCATTAAGAGTTCAATGACCACATTTTTGACTGATATCCACTTGTAAATGAGGCTGTGGCTGGTCGGTTCTCTGCTTATTGGCTGAACAGTACCAGGGCCTTATGGTCTCCCATCTACAACCTGTGTTTGACTCTGTGTGTACGGTATATAAGCAAGCTTGGTATCGTGGGTAACCGGCAGGTGTGGCACAAGCTTCTTTCAGCGACAGTTTGCAGCCCGGGTTAGAACCATGAAGTATTTGAAACTCCTCAGCGTGCTAGTCATCCTGCTTCTCTGCCTTGGGACCTTCATGACTGAAAGTGCAGGTAAACGGTCGTTTCCATGAAGGCAAAGCTTACTTTTTTGTAAGAACTGGTTTAATGTATCATGGAAAAAAGGTTGGTCTAATTCTGAATTCTGTTTCCAGGGTGGACATAACAACTTGGAAGCTCAACTATTGCTTCCAATGTTATAGCAAAATACATTTCCATGTTCCCATGGATAGCATTTGAAGTTCTGGGGTGGGAGGAATTTGGAGGGAGCAAGATTCAGAAGACTGAGATACCCACTATCTTTTTTAAAAGTACACAGTAACTGTTAAAAAGATTTAAAAGATAAATTGATTCACATTTGTTATTTGCTCTGGTTGTAGCAAACCGTTGATTATACTTGGGAATTGCCATATGTATTGTTCTTCATCTGATATATTGCAAGACACGTTTGAATACCATTATGGGGGAAAGCAGTAGAAAACGAAGGAATAAAGCACTGTATTTTAAAAGCATTTATTGTGGATCTTTTTGTATACTTCATAATTGCCAGTGATACCTGTAGTTCTGAGAAGATTTACTCTCTGAAACATAAGGCAACGGGGTAGCTATGCCACTCCTAGTATTACTGCTCATTTTGTTGAGCTGGAGTAGGTACACATTCATTATCAATTAGGTTAGAACCCATGCACCCTATCCTTTTTGCAACTAGCTGCATAGCTGCAATTATTTCATTGCCAGCACAGATCCAAGTTACAGTACAGCCATGAGGCCAGAATAATAAAAACAGAATCATTTAGGCATACACATGTACATGAGAATCTTCTTCTTCTTCCCAGTTTTTTCTAAGAGGTGCAGGGTCCAATTTTCAGATCTTGAAATACCTTCAGGGCACAGGCCAATGATTCACATGTCCTTATTGACAGTGTTCTGCCCACATGGCTACCAGCCATTGATTTTCAGGTGGTACACAGTTTGGGCAACGGTGGAAGGTGCTGCTCTGAGGACATGGCCATAGCATCAGAGCCCACTTTTTCTTATCTCTGTTATTGATACCACACCTCTGTTTATTCTCTGTCTCCAAGCACTGGAATCTTCCTATATTCTCGGATACTCAGGAGTGTATCGGGGAGGGGGGGCAGAAGGGTACATCTGCCCTGGGCGCAGCAATCTGGGGGCGCTTGGAGGGGGAGCAGCAGGAGGAAGCTGTGCACCCTCCCACCACCCAGCAGTCCTCCTTTCCCCTAAGGCTTGGCGACGGCACCCCCTCCACCCCCTCCTCCTCCTCTTCCTCACCTTGGTGGGAGAGGTGTAAGGCGCGTGTGTGCTACTGTGCATGCGCACGTGCACACACACATGTCCGTCCACCTCTCTCCGCGCGCACACACACACACACACCATGCCCTCAGGGTTTGGATCCCCTTTGCAATGGGGGTGGCAGGAAGAGCTCAAAAACGAACTTTGTCCCCAGACGCTCCAAATCCTGGCTAAACCTCTGCCGGTACTTACTGCTTGTTTCTCAGTCACTCAGTCCTGTTGATATATTTGCCTCCTGAGTTTGCCTTACAGTTGGAATAAGACTGTCCTTTTGTTGCAATTCTATTGCTTAATGTTCTTTTATGTGCTTTGTAGTTTTTCATCTTTAGGTTCATATTCCTAATAGTTCAGTCCATCTTATTATTTGGGATTAGCCTTCTCCATGTTCTCACGGCTGCCTTAAGAGGTTTTTTAAAATCCTACTATAATTACTGACAACTCTCTTTTTTTATGATTTCGTAGGTCCAAAAGGTAGAAGAATCTGCTGCTACAAAATGAACCATGCCATGGAGCAAAGAAGTACGTCTGTCTACGGTTTTGATCATGATAAGTCGATGGTGATCACTGCAGATGAGCGGTAGCCTTCCTCACATCAAATGCCTGTAGACAGAAGCCAGAACTGAAAACCTGGGAGTTTTAAAAAAGTAGTCGTCTGCCACTGATTGGCACCTTGGGGTTGAAAAAAAGTGATGGTGACACACGTCAATGCCCATGCCAATTTGTTGCTTCCTAGTCCAGATAGCCAAATAACTTTGCTATGGATGGTACATATATTCCTTTTCTCATCATCCTCACCACCACCACCACCACCACCAGTATTAGCCAGAATCCTGTTGGTTCCATGGAGCATTAATTTTAAAATTTGATTAAGCAAGCCTATTTGCATTAGAGGACAACCACCAGGTTCCTCAGCTTCATCTGGTTAGGGAACCAGCTGGGTGTCTGCTCATCTGCTTGGTTGTGGGCAAAAAACAACAAGAGAGAAAACCTTATTGTCTTTTGCAAGGGATTTTCCCCAAGTGGCCGAAGTCAGTGGAATGTGGCAACTAGAGTGAGCCCATTGAATCCGTGGAACTTATAGAGGGGTTGAATTGTCAAATCCCCACTTACTACACTGAGCAATAGGATTTCATCAATAAGATTTTGACCATTGTGCATTTGACAAAATGTTGTTGTTTTTAAATCTCCCACGTGTCCCAGAAGACCAGTGCCTTGTGTGTGATTGTGTTAAAGGGCACATCCAGATAGGCCTGCAATGGTTCTCAACCTGTGGGTCGCCAGATGTTCCTGGACTGCAACTCCCAGAAGCCTCCACCACTCACGGTGCTGGAAGGGGTTTCTAGGAGTTGCAGTCCAGGAACATCTGAGGACCCACAGGCTGAGAACCACTGAGAATAGGGGAAGTTGAAGTGGTCTGGTATGCACTTTAGTGCAACCTATCTTATCCCTTATTTGAGTGTTTCTTCCATTCAACTGATCTTTTTTTTTCTCCAGTGAGAAGAGTCCAGACTGGTCTTTGGATCCCTCCAATTTGTCCCACTTTCAATTAATCTGCTCCCTTTCCTGACCCATTCCCCACCTTTCCCCATTCAATAGGAAAATGACAACAACTTTCCTCTTTTTGATGTTAAAGTGACATAGTGAAACAGCAATGTATTAGCCTAGCATAATAATACCACCAGTTTATTTCATTTATCCAAAACACTGCTGCATCAATAAGAAAATGTATTTAATATATAGTAGAATACAGTGTTTATGAATATAATCCATTCTGGGAGCATGCTCATAAATCAAAATATGTCAAAGCAAATTTCCCCATAGGAAACTTACCTGATCCATTCTGGGATCTCAGTTTCTATGATTTCCTATGGGGAAAATTGCTCTGGCAAATTTTAAAACAATAGAATAGAGAAAAACAGAAGTTTTCTCCATCATTCTTTTCAATGTCACAACCCACCAAATATGTCACAGGACTGTCACCTCAGGTAACAGCAACCCACAGTTCTATTTTTGTGGACTATCTATCCACACAGGCTATAGAATGGATTAATTAGTAGCACTTCAAATTGTGCTAAAACACTTTTATCCCTACCGCTGTGCCAAAAAAGGAGAGGGACAGCTCTATAAGGGGGCGGGATCGATCACTCTAACTCAAAACTCATGAAGACAACACAAAACAGACAGCTACAAAAATGATCCAAAAAGCCAAGGTGTATCTGCAGAAATATAACTTTTCAGCATTACCTTGTTCACTACAGAAGCCAAATCAAGCCAGGAAGGATTTATACTCCCATTCTGCCAGTCAGATTTTTAGTTGCACTGGAAATTACATGAAGGAGTGTGTGGGAAGCTTCAGCAGGCCTGGAAAACAACTTTCCCCAACCAGGACCTATCATGGTCTGCATCTAATTCCTCTTGCTGCTGTATCAAATGTCAGTGGCAAAGTAAAAAGAGTCATGTATGGAAAAGGCCCTAAGATGGGTCAAGCAGAGGGAGAGCAAGAGACTAATGTAACTTCCCAGGGAGTTGTGTAGATGGGCAAAGATGTCACTCTAGATTTCCTAGGTGGAATTCCAGCATGACAATCAGTGCATCACACTGTTCATCCACAAACAACCCATTTTGACAATCTTTTTTATCTTGATGCAGTTCTGTTGAAACAATACCACTAGAAGAATCTTATATTTTCAAAAATGGATTCACTTGAAATGTTACACAACAGATAGAGGAAGGAGAGAAGACCAAGGAGGGCATATTTTCAGGACTAATAGAATATACAGTATATAGAATAGGTGCAACTTTAATGAGAAAAACAGCAGAGTCCAGGTTTTGAAAAACCAACTTTCAAATAGACAGACTGAAGGAGATGAGACATTTGTATCTTTGTTTAGCCCGGATTTCCTCTGTGGGAGCACTCCTCAAAATGGTTTGATATATGATCATTTTACATACAAGAAATTTTCAGTTAAACTGCCTCACTTTTTCCTTATTCTGGATTGCAGGGTTTGCTGGACACTCCAAGAAGAAGCACTGTAGACCTTGCAATGGAAAGCAGATGAAATACATCAATTATTCTGGACCATTGCCAAAAATCTGATGAAAAAGGTTTACAGCCTTGTTTTTCCTAAGTGTACAGAGTTTGAAATCCTTCCCACATCCTACAAGGTTTTCATCCAGAGACATCCACTCAGTTGTCCACAATTCCTTATTTGGACTGGCATTTGGGCTTTCTAAGAAGAGTTCCAGACACTTCATTGATTGTTCACAGGTGGTCATTATCTGAAGACATTCATTGTGTGTACATTGGAGCACATCTCTCCCCACTTGGGTCTCCACAAAGCACTGCCCTGCACAACTCAACATTTCGGGAGGAAGTGGTCGAGGGCAGGAGCAGAGTCTGGAAAGTTGCTTTTAAAAGGGATGAATGATGGAAAAGGGTCAAGGGATGTACCACCAAACAAGGGTAGGAGGGTGTTCTGAGTCCCAGCGTCTTGCAGCCCCACTCCATCTGAGGCAGTCCTGAAAAAGAAGACTGGCGCTCTCTGCTCGGACATCTTAAGGCAAGAGTGTGCAGCTTGGGTGGGCCTGAGCTTCAATTTTGACCTCTTGATGTAATTGTTGAAGGTATCCCAGTGTAGAAAGTCAATTAATTCTTGATATCAAGGTATGTTTACCTATTAATGGTTCTTTGTATCTGTAACCTGCCACGTCACCATTGACCACAAATCTGTTTCAACTGTTCAGTTACAACACAATTCTGTGAACTCACATGTTCCTGTAATTTATCGTGCATAGTTTCCTCTGAAAGCATGACCGCAAACCATGGGCCGAATTGGCTCAGTCAAGTGCTCCTGGTACAGGATGAAGGAAGAGATATGCTCCAGGTATGTGTAAGCCTGATCATGCCATCTGCACCTAAGGGAAAGGCCTTGTGAAAGTATTCCATCTTGTGCCAAATGCATGACCAGATAAATGTAGAGTTGTAGACCATTTCTTGTACCTATTTGAATGTATCAGTGCATCTATTCCATTATAAATGTTGCTATGTACCTTGCTGATTGGTGGAATTGCCACTCCAACATTCTTGCTTTGAATACTGTAAAAGCTGTGTGAAAACTGTGTCTCTTTCTGCTCTCAGCCTACTGGAGTATCCACCATCCAGTTGGTAATAAATGATCATTTTGCTGCCTCACTGACTCTCTGATTATTTTATCTCCAAGAAATCCTCACCAGGGCAACAAACCTCTGGGTTTTATTACACCAGTCATAAAATAAAATAAAAGAGGGTGGTGGCAGTAAACCATAACAAAAGAAGTACTGTCTGGGACACTAGTTGATCCACTCCCAAGACACAGCCCTCACTCTGAGACTGAGTGTGATGAAGAATTGCTGCACAGTCCAAAGTCAGTGAGTGGGGCACATATTCTGATGCTAGAAGGACCGCCTTGGGTCCTTTTCCAAGGAGAAAGGTGGGGTAAAAATACTCAAATAAATAAATAAATAAATAAATAAATAAATAAATAAATAAATAAATAAATAATAAGAAAACAAACAAACAAATGGACGCATGAAATGCCAAAATAGCATTTTTTTTTTTTTTTTTTTTTTTGTTTCATTTTATTTGGAACAAAATGATTTTTTTTAAAAAAATTCATTTCTTTTTTGTTTTGTTTTGTTTTTTTGTTTTTAATGTTTTTATACAGCCAACCAGCCTGGCCAGTCAGCGCTTTTTAAAAAAATACCTACCACCAACCAGCTGGCCCACAGGCCAGTTGGCACTTTTTTTTTTTTTAACCTAGCATCAACTAGCTGGCCTGTGGGCCAGCTGCTCGACACTTTTTTTATTATTTATTTTGACAAGCGCTGAGATCAGCGCTTTTCAAAATAAATAATAATAAACAGAAATGAAATGGCATGAATTGAAAATTTCCATTTCATTTCATTTCATTTCATTTTTTAGAAGGGCACTTCATTTTTCATAAAATGAAAACTGAAACAGAAATAAAAATTGTTTCGTGCCCATCTCTAGATGGAAGTGCTCAGGACTAGAGATGGGCATGACTTGAAAAAAAAATTTTCGAGTTGTCGTTAGTCGGGCCGGTTCCGTTTCGGGTCGTTTCCGTTTTCAAAAAATTTGAAAAAATAGTTAGTTTTCGTTAGTACTGGTTTTTTTTTTTTGGGAGCGGGCTCCTGGAGGAACCTCTGTTTTCCTCTGGCCCACTATTGGCTTGGAGGCACCCATGGGTGCCTCCTTCCTCACTCACTAGGAAGGGGAAGCAGGTTCCAAGAGACCCCTCAACATGGGGGTCTCCCCTCCTCACCTGCTGCTGCAAAATGCATGCATAGCCATATGGATAGGCATACCAGTTGTAGACAGTGAGACTAGTGATGATAGTGAACCCAGAGCCATAGGTTGATGCCTATGGCTCTCACACCGCCATGTCTCAAAAAGAAGGGAATTGTACTTGCATGTAGTGCAATGCAAGTAGATCTGGCTTAGGGTTAAGGTGGGTTAGTGCAAGGGCTAGGGTTAGGCTAGTGACGGGTAAGGTTATGGTGGGCTAGTGGGTTGCACCTCTGGGTGCCTCTCTGACCCACTAAGAAGACAGTCTGTGACGTATGGGTAAGTAAGGAGTCAAGGATTAGGGTTAGGGTTAGGGGACTAGGGCAGGTTTTAGGGGGCTTTTTGGCACATCCCAGAAGTCTCCATGGCCAAGTGGCCATGCGATTGGTGGGATGGCTCCAAAAATTTGCATGGTCGTCCACTCCCACATGGCTGGCCACTCGGCCAGCCCATCATTGCGCAGGTGTAAAATAAAATAAAATAAAATAAAAAAAATAAAATCAATGGAGGACAGAGGAGGAGAGGAGAGACATTTTGTTGCAAGAAAAAACCCACTGCTACTGTGAAAAATCTGGCAGTTTATAAATTTCCGCGTGTTTCTGTTGTGCTTGTGTTTTTGGACCACGATTTCAAAAACAATATTGCGTTCGCCGCCCCATTTTGGATCCCCTGCCTGCACCGCATGGCATGGCGAGTCCGGCTGCCCAGGATGGGGGGGGAGGTGGGACCCCCCCTCCAGAAACCACCCCTCCGGTAGGTGCCCTGCGCCCTTAGTCAAGCAGGCATTTTTCCGCCTGCTTTTTTGGCCCGGGAATGGGTGGGGGGAGAGTTTAAAAGTTTTTTCCTGTGCCGTCCGTGCCGCTTGCTTGCGCTTTAATTGCGGCGGCTGGCGGCGAGACTGGGCTTTTTGCTGGCTGGGAGCCGGCGGCGAATCCCACCAGAGCAGCCCAGGACGGGGGATGGGGGGGGAGGCCGGGGACCTCCAGAAACAACCCCTCTGGTAGGTGCCCTGAGGCACGGCAGGCATTTTTCCACCTGCTTTTTGGCCGGGAACCAGGTTTTTTTAACTTTTAAAAACTTTTTTTCTGTGCCGCGTGGGATCGCGCGATCGCGCGATGCAAGGAACGAGCACAACAAATCAGACCAAAATTTTTCGTTCACCGGTTCGAGCTCGAAGTCTGGCGGAGTAATTCCCGTTTCCGTTTCCGTAGCGTAACGGATACGAGTAATGGAAACGGAAATGGGAATACCGCTAAGTCGTGCCCATCTCTACTCAGGACTTATTCACCCATTGCTATCTGGGGAGGGTGAGCCTAGATAACAGAGATGGGCACAAACCACTCTGTGCCGTGTCATGTAAGTTGCCCTGTGCTCCGACCAGCTCCTCCACTGACCTGCTGGCATGTACTGCTCCTTCCCTCCCCATAGTGTTATATTTCATTCAACAGGAGACTGTGCTTCCCTTCTCTGCCTCCCCCAGCAGCTTCTCCGATGAAAAGGTGGGGCAGGGATTCCTGCAGCGCAACCTGTGAGTGGAGGGAAGTCCATGTTCCAGTGAGAATTGAAGCGTGCACCACAGGGAGGCAAGAAGCAGAGTGTGCCAGCAGGTAATGGAGGAGCCAGCCAGGAGGTGCGGGAAGTGAACAGGCAGGACTTGTGATGCCATGCCAACAACTAAAATGACATGGCACAAAGTGATAATAATATTGCAACAACACACACACAGGTCCGAATATGGATTGTGCTGAATAGCTGTGAAGAGGAGTGTTAGGACAACTTCACAAGCTTCAGGGTTCTTACCTGGACCTCCATTTGGAATAAAAAGCTTCTTTTCAGCCAGGGCTCTCCTATGATGTTTTTCTCCATGAAATAAGGCTAAGATGGCATCCGTGCTGTCTTCCACATGCAGAAGTCAAGTTGTTATAATTCTTTTTAGTTTATTAAATCACTGCTACTTGCCCATTGTGGCATTTATAGGCAAAAGATGTGATAATCTTAAATAATTAAAATTTTAAACACCTGAATAATGACACAGACTCAAGAGTGTTGTGTCCCTCCTGTGTGTATGTTTTCAGCACTTTCAATTAATTTAAATATACTTCTGTGCTAGAATCATGCAGTGCCATTTTCAGTCACTAAGTGGCAGCCTTCCCTCAGCTGTGTATAGACTTGCAACTTGTACAGTTTGATGTAGAGGGAGAAGGACCTAAGAAATGATAAGGCTGCTACATCTAAAATGGGCATGAAGAGGAAATAACAGCCCTCAATAGACCATAGGACTGCAATATTGCAATGTCCATTATTAGGAGTCCTAGCAAGAATGGCTTCATTCAGAAGACTAGGACAGAATACATTTGTCTCTGACAGTTGCAGAATTTTGCTTAAAACTGTTGATGTCTCAAATTAAAGGCTCTTCTAACCTGTAAAAACAGAGTATTACCAGCAGTTTGTAAATGAGGATGTAACACCTAACCACCACTAGCACCATCATAAGGGTCTAGTCTTATGGATCTTGTTTTGGGATAAGTATCATTGAAGCCCTGAAGATTTATTGCCCATTTGATGTGCGCTAGAGATGGGTTTTATGTTCCAGCTGTTCTTGTCTCACAAGGAAATAAGTCGTATCACAACTTGCAGCTGAACTTCCATTTGCTTGGGGAAGTACAAGAGTCATGGTCCAAACATGACTTTATGAACACAATGGGTCTTGTCATTTCTTAAAATCTGATTCCAAGTTTTATATGAAATAAGCTTTTGTGGACTACAGACCCACTACATCAGGCTCCAGACATCTGAAAAAGTGGGCTGCAGCAGGTGAAAGCACAATGGCAAGTCTGTGTCGTCGTTGTCGTCGTTGTCATCTTCTTCTTCTTCTTCTTCTTCTTCTTCTTCTTCTTCTTCTTCTTCTTCTTCTTCTTCTTCTTCTTCTTCTTCTTCTTCTTCTTCTTCTTCTTCTATTTGCAAGAGAGCCACAGAGATTAGTCTTATTTGTTTCAATGTTTTCCGAAGTCTGAGCTCCGCATGGGTACACCTACCCTTGATTTTGGTGTGGAAGCTGCTACTTAACTACTGAAAGCTAAAATCATCTCTGTTACTGATGTTGTGAATGTGGCACTTCCATATGCATTTTTGGGGTAACATTTCCATCCTGTCATTATTTTCTGGTGTGTTGCGGGTGGGGGGGAGATTTAGCGTTCATAGTTTCTCTTTGACTCCTCTTCAGGCTGGAAGTGGATAAAGGCACGGATTTGCTGTGCGATAATCCTCTCACAAGCATAACACCATCTGTCCACCTCGTCAATGTGTAAATGAAGAAATCAGGTCACCTGTGGCAGTACAAACAGGCAGATCACATGACTACTTAGCCATTTTGATATCTACCCTTGGAACTCAAAACCATATGCATGCCCATGTACAAGCACGAGAGTGCGCACTCACTGCTTATGTATATGAATGAATGTCTTAAAAGATATGCAGAGGACAACTCTGTAATTTCTGGGAGTCTTCTATTTTCTTCCATTATCTGTTTCTGCAGTCTAGCAGTTTAAGCCAAGTACAGTAATAGAAATCCAACATTACTGTGAGGTTTTAAAGTAAAAGTACAGTTGAACTAACACGAAGCAGCAATCATGGAATCCCTAACTCAGGCTGTAATAGAGCCTAAGCAGGTATTCAACAATTCACCTTAAATATAATCCCCTGTACACTTACTTGATAGTAGCATTAGATGTGCAGGATGGTTGCACCTCTGATAGTGTGCAGCGGACCAAGTCAACATACTAAGAGTCAATTTCAAAAATGGAAACTGGGATTCAGATTGACACTAAATTAAGCGTAGTTGTAGCAGCCTGTCTCTTCCTGGTCTGTACTAGATTCAGAGAAGTTTGGACAAACGGTGTTTAAATTATGATTTTTTTAACAAGTTGAATGCCCCCCTCACCCCCATTTAGAAATAAGCAACTCCAAATTGCATCAGATTTGAAACAGCTCCATAAATTGAAAGGGCCAATCATATTTAGTTTGAAAGAATTGCTTTTCCTACCCGGTATTTCTTATTTGGAAAGAATCCAGGCTGTACGGGATGGAATATTGCACCATTAAAAAGGCCTTTCAAATGGGAGAAACAGCTGTTTCTTGTAACACTGAACATGCACGGTACAGCCATGGCAGGAAGAAGTGCGGCTCCAGCAAAGGCTAGAGCCTTTCTACCTCGCCTTCCTTCACTGTCTGTCTTTTACACAGTATGGAAGAGTTGACCTCGACTGCACTGATGATCAATGCTAATTCCCAACCCCTCTTCTTTTTGCTTTAAAAAGGCAAGGGGGAATATTTTGGAAAGCATGCAGGTAATACAGTTTGTAGAACCAGGGTTTGGAAACTGGAAGATAGCTTTCTGGACTGCATTCTTGGGAATGGGAATGGGAACAATAATTTATGTAGAAGGTTAAAGGATGTGTAATTTTCGCGATTTTATGTGCTGCTCTAACTCACACATATGTTTGTCCATATTTTGTTTCTTTGTTTGTTTTGAAGAATTTTATTGTTAATAGGGCAGCTGCAAAGATTGGTTTCACAAAGTATTTAGGATATTCTTTTTAGTCCTTGAAATGTTTGTCCAGGTTTTTTTAAAAAAATCACTAAAGAAGCTGGGGAACATATAAATGAACATGATTTGTGAGCAGAGATATAGAAAAGTGGAGGGGCAAGTACTGTGAGAGGGGCATCTGTGGAACCTGCAGCCTGTTTGTACCATGGTACATTTCCCATTGTCAATGAGATTTACCACCACAACCCCAGCAAGGCTGCTGTAAATTGGAGTTGAATTGACATCAAATAATTAATTAGATTTTTGCAAGTACAGGATTGCCGCCTAAAAGCCTAATCATATATAGCTGGTGTGAGGGGATATGTGACCTTTGAGATTATACTTGACTGCAACTCCAATCACCCCTAACTAAATTGGCCCAGTATAAAGGATGATGGATGTTGCAGTAGAGCCAGCACCTGAAGGGCTACTCCTGCCAATCACATCTTAGAACAAGTTACTTTTTTGAATTATGGCCCCTGGGATAAATAATTTATTGCACTGACTGGGATGATGTTATTGTTCAATTATAATATTTTGAACCTTGGCTCAGAAGTAACCCTCACCAACTTCTATAGGGCTTAGATCTCAGCAAGGGGGCACAAGATTGTTGCAGCCAAAATATTAAACAGAGCTTTCAGATGATCACTGAGGTCTAGTATTTTGCCATGTTTCATACATTAAACTGAAGGAATGGCTTCTATTGCATTTTCCAGAGAATATTTTTAATATCCATCTGGGAAGTCCTATTGCAACTGCACCAACATCGACTGCTAGTCCCAAAGCTTCCACATTAAATGTTGGATCTACTCCATACAATGCTTGTGTGCCCTATTTTGCTAATGACAGTCCTCGGATTGAATACCCTTTATTTGAAGGGTTGCTCAATTGATTTCTGCTTTAAAGAATCAAGGGACCCTGAAGAATAGACTGATCAGGCAAACATGTCATCTATTGACAGTCTAATCCACAGGGGGGAAATTACTTTATTTAATTCATGACAATTATTTCTACATTTTACTCTTAGGCACATAAATTACCTCATAATTTTTTTGCTGGTTACCATCCTCTTTTGTCCTCTTCTTCCTTCCTCTGATACATTTCCTCTTCTTAGGTGACACATTGCTAGCTCCGCGGGCGGCTCGTCCGCTAGCGGAGCCGATTTGCCCCGCCCGAGGAGGGCAAGGAGGCGAGGCAGGACCTTAGGTCCTGCATGGGCGGGGGGAGGAGCGCCCTATAAAGGGTGGCTCCTCCCCCCCCAGCTTCAGTCACAACGGAGCAGCGTTCAGAGGAGGATCTCCGGCTGAACGCTGCTCGGCGCCGCCATCTTGGCTTAGCCACGTGGCGGGCGCCATTTTAGAGCAGCCCGACGCGCTCCCGGTGCGGGCCGGTGGGCCCGGTTTCGGCTGGTAGGCCGGTCGGTTGCCGCCCGAGTGGTCGGCGGGGGTCAGCTGCCGCGCGCGCGCGGCAGCGTCGGCCTCGGCGGCCGATTCGCGCGGCGGTAGCGTCCCGGGCCTCGGCGGCCGATTCGGCGGGCAGCAGCGTCCGGGCCCTCGGCGGCCGATTTTCGCCGCGGCGGCTTCCTCCCGGCGGGGGCCGGGCAGCGGATTGGGGGGAGCGGCATCAGCCCTCCCCCCCTTGAGTGAGGGGGACCTTGGGCTGAGTAGGGGGGGTGCGGCCGTGCGGCGGAGAACGGCGGCCGCAGCCGGCGCGGGCCGGCCGGCCTAGACGGCAGACGGGGGCTGGCCTGCGGGTGGCGGGAGCCCCCTGGGGGGGCAGGAGGCCGGGTGGTCCTTCACGGGGTGGGGGTAGGACAGCGACCACAGCCTGGGGCCTATCGCGCGGGCAGGCGCGGCCGGGGTAGCTCAGTGTAGTCGCCCCCCCCTCCCCGCTTTACTAACCGGGCCTTCCTGGCCTATTATCCCCCCCCCCGCCCTTGCTGGTACCGGGCCTTTGCCCTCCCCTGTGAGTCCCCCAGCTGACTTGGGTGGTGGTCCTGGCCTAAGAGGCAATCGGAAAGGCCTGGTCCTGGGGTTTAAGTGGTCTGGGCCCTTGGAGTTTCTGTCGCAGAGGGGCTGGGGCTAGGGGGCTGCGCCTAGAGGGCTCCCTCCGCCATCAGTCTCCCTGCGGCCGGCGGGGGCTGCTGTGCTTCCTCGCACTCCCCTTGCCAGGGTTGGGGGCGGGGGGGCGGAGGCCGGAACAGCACTCAAGACGAGCCATGGCG
This sequence comes from Phrynocephalus forsythii, assembly GCA_029282475.1. Lineage (NCBI taxonomy): Eukaryota > Metazoa > Chordata > Lepidosauria > Squamata > Agamidae > Phrynocephalus > Phrynocephalus forsythii. Next base: position 109,195,690 of record JAPFRF010000008.1, on the reverse strand, counting down.
CCAAAGAGGGGCAAGGGCGGGGGCAAGGGCAAACAGCCCGCCCCCCGCCCGGCCCTGCAACCAGGGCCCGGCTCGCCTGAAACCTCTGATGAGGAACAGTGGCCCATATGGCAACAGATGGAGGCGCGCCTGAGGGCCTTGGAGGCATCCAAGGGGGTGGACAGGCCGGGTCCCCAGACACAGCAGGCCCCTAGGGCTGGCACTAGGCCGGCCAAGGCACGTAAGCGGGCGCAGCTAAAAGAAAAAATTGCTGACATGTCGGCTCGCTTTGCAGCATTGGAGCAGATGGATGCAATGCCTGGTACGTCGGCCTCGACGGACCCGCAGCCAGATCCAGCGAAGCGGCCACGCCAGGGACCGTCCACCTCAGATGACGACGGGGACATGGAGAGGACCGGAACAGAGGGAGTCCAAGCCCATCTGACGATTGGCAGCCCCGAGTGAGTTGGCGTGCGCGCCTGAACAAGCGCCCATTACAACATGGCCCTGGTCAGCGGGCAGTGCCCCGGCCGGGGCAGCGACGCCCATGCACGGAGCGGCGGGCAACTGGCCCGCCCAGGGCCCGCCGCAGGTGCTCCCTGCGTGGGGCCCACTCCCACCCTGGGCGCCTGGGGCGTCGCCCCCGGCCATGGGGCCGAAGCCAGGCCAGCCCACAGCCGCCATGGGAGGACTTGGGATGGGGCACACTGGCTACCCGGGGGCCTCGTCACACTGGCCGCCCAGCCCCACACCTTGCTGGTCGGGGGTGGGTCACATGGCAGGGGGGTGGACACCTTGGATGGGCGCGCCCGCAGCCCCGGGCTACCCGGGGGTGGCGGCATGGCCATGCCTTATGGGGACTACGCCTCCCGTTTGGACACCATTTAACGAGGCCACGAGGGAGAAGATCTGGAGGGGGGACTATGTGGATATTTTTAGCTTGCTGAACAGGGAAATGGACGTTAAGGAGATGGATAAAGAGGACCCAGTGGACAAGGAGCGCAGGCTCAAAAAGAAGCCGGAACGCTCCTGGGCAGCATGGCTGCCAGCGTATTTGATCTTTATGTCGCTAACGTTGCAAGCCCACCCCTGGAGGGCGCAGGCCCTGCTGAAGTACCTCGACATCATATACAGGGCCTTTGTAGATTACCCGGGGCACTGCTGGCTGCTTTACGATGAGGAGTTCCGCCGTAGGGCGGCCCTCGACCCGTTTGTCAGATGGGATGAGCCCCTCCCCCCGCTTTGGCTGCAGTTTATGACCCCAAATAAGCCTATGGGCGACAGATACGATAGTGGGCACACCATTAGGAAGGCCCCAGCCAACGCCAATGCCCGCGCAGCGGGTCAGTCTTCCAAGTACGGCTGGTGTGTTGGGAATATAATCGGCAAGGGGTCTGCAATAGGAAGACCTGCCGTTTTAGGCATGAGTGCTCCGTCTGTGGGGCGTCACACCCAGCCAATACCTGCGGCAAGGCACGCCCACTGCAGGGTAGAAACAGGGACGGAGGGGGGCCTAAGAAGCCAGGTGGGTCCGACGCCCGCCTGCACCTGGGACCCAGCCCAATTAGGCTGGACGTTTTGAGGAGTTGGGCGGCAGAGTACCGGACAGGGCCGCCGCAGAGTTCTTGGTTAAGGGGTTCGAGTTGGGTTTTCGTATTCCATTCAGGGGGGACCGCCTCCCCCGGTTGGCTGAGAATTTGAAGTCCCTGGAGATGGCTGAGGGGGTGGCGGAGGAGAAGATTAATAAGGAAGTCAGGGGGGGCCGAGTGGTGGGCCCTTTCCAGACCCCACCGCTGCCCAACCTACGGGTGTCGCCGATCGGCTTGGTGCCTAAGAAGGCCCCGGGCGAGCCTGATCCACCACCTATCTCATCCGTCAGGCGCGTCCGTCAATGACGGCATACCTCCTGAGTTGTGTTCGGTTAGGTACACGTCCTTTGGCGCTGCGGTGCGCATGGTGCGCGCCTGCGCGGCCCGGGCGGAGATGGCGAAATGCGACATTAAGTCAGCCTTTCGCCTCCTCCCCGTCCACCCCTCCGACTTTGAACTACTGGGGTTTCGGTTCCGGGGCCAGTTTTATGTGGACCGGGCACTGCCGTTTGGATGTTCCGTTTCTTGCGCCATCTTCGAGGCCTTCAGTTCATTTGTCGAGTGGCGGCTCCGCCACGAGACGGGCTGGGAAAGCACGGCACATTATTTAGACGATTACCTCTTCTGTGGCCCAGCCGGCACAGGCAGGTGTCGGGGCCTGTTGGACAGCTTCCGGGCTTTGGCGGGCGAACTGGGCCTACCGCTTGCAGAGGAGAAGACGGAGGGGCCCAGTGAGGTGCTTACCTTCCTAGGGATCGAGATTGACACCAGGGAACAGGCTTGCAGGTTGCCCCAAGATAAGCTTCAAGCCCTACGGGACAGGGTGGACCACGCCTTACAGCGCAGGAAACTTTCCCTACGGGAGCTACAGGAGCTGGTGGGGCACCTTAACTTTGCTTGCAAAGTGGTGGCCCCCGGGCAGGGCCTTTTTGCCGCCTCTGTGCCGCTATGAGTGGGCTGCGGAAGCCCACCCATAGGACCAGGGTGACGGGGGGACATGCGGGAGGACTTAGCGGTATGGGGGCATTTCCTACGGGGTTTTAATGGAGTCTCCTTTTGGAGGGACGAGCTCCGGTTGGGTGCCCGGTTCCAGGTTCACACCGATGCGGCGGGGACCCTGGGGTTTGGCATCTACTGGAGGGGCGAGTGGTGCAACGGGATATGGCCCCAGGACTGGCGGGAAGAGGGCGTGACCCGTGATCTCACCTTTTGGAACTATTTCCCATCTGGGCGGCCCTTTACATCTGGTCGGAGGCGTGGGCCAATGCAGTAGTACACTTTTGGTGTGACAATCAGGCGGTGGTGCATGTCATCAACAACCTGACATCCCGTTCCCCCCGGGTGATGAAGCTGGTGCGGGCTTTTGTACTGCGGGCGCTGCAGTTTAACATAGTGGTGCACGCTCGTCATGTGCCGGGGGTGGAGAATGAGATTGCCGATGCTTTATCCCGCCAACAGGCAGAGCGTTTCCGGCCCTCGCCCCAGAAGCGGCCCAGGCCCCTGTGGAGATCCCGTTGGAGGTATGGCAGGCTGGCGCGCCCGAGGCCGAAGGCTCTGTCGCCCCAAGAACACAGAGGGATACTCGGCGGTGATGGGGAGTTTTCAGAATTCCGGGAGGAACAAGGCCTTCCCCAGCACTGGCCGCTGCCAGTGGAGCACTTGCAAAGGTTCTTGGTGTATTTGCACCGTAAGGGTCTGGCGCCCGGGTCCCTGCAGGGGAAGCTAGCTGCCCTGGCATTCTTTTCTAGGCTGAAGGGATACACTGACACAACGAGGGACTTCCGGGTGCGGGGCATGGTGGCTGGTTGGTCCAGGATGCGGGGGAGGGTCCCTGATGCTCGCTTCCCGCTCTCGCCGCGGCTGCTGGAGCGCATGAGTGCCAGTTGGCCAGAGATGTGCAAGGATGGCTACGAAGCGTCCCTGTTTCGGGCGGCCTCGTTGCTGGCCTTCTTTGGCGCCCTGCGTGTCAGCGAGCTCGTGGCATCGAGTGGGAAGGATTCGTCTTGCACGGCGCTGGGCCTGGCCGATATCCGGCTGACAGGAGAGACCTTAGTGGTGAGGATAAGGAGATCCAAGACAGACCAGAGGGGAAAGGCACAGAATTGAGGCTGGGCCCATGCTCCATAAGGGGGATATGCCCGGTGGCTGCCATGAGGGAATATCTGGCACTACGAGGGGTGGACGGTACGTATGCCTTCGTGCATCGGGATGGGAGCCCCTTGACGAAATTCCAGTTCGCGACCCTCACCAACAGGGTCTTGGAGACCTTGGGGCTGGGGGCATTACGGTTTGGCACCCATTCGTTTAGGATTGGGGCGCCCGGCGGGCGGCGGCGGTGGGGTGCGATGAGGGAGCCATCCGCCGGCTGGGGAGGTGGGCCTCACCCTGTTATAAGAGGTATGTGCGGCCGTTGCCGCCGATTTAACCTGTTTTGTTATCCCCCCAGGTCCGGACTGGCAAGAATGGCGGTTAATGTGTTAATTTTGTCTTCCCAGGTGCAGAGGGCGGCACCCGCCGGTCGAGGGTTGTTTTTGTGGGGCACAGTTACGTATACTGGGCAGAGAAGTACGCCCGCAGATCCGGCTGGGGACCAAATTTAGGGCTGGGTAGTCGTGCTGTAATTGAATGGTGGGGAAGCGAGGGATGAAGTGGCGGGAGTTCCTAGGGACGGCCATTATGGCTGCCCGGGGCAGGCCACCTGATTTCTTAATGATTCATTTGGGGGGAAACGATCTGACTACCCAGACAGGCAAATCGTTGATATGGGAAATTTTGAGGGACCTGGAGGATTGGCGTGCCAGGTTTCCCACAAGCAGAATTTTGTGGTCAACATTGATACCACGGCAAGTGTGGAGGGCAGACTGTGACCCCCGAAAGATTAACCGCTCCAGGAAGGGTGTGAATCAGGAGGTTTGTAGGGCGGTCTGCAGGGAGTTTGGGGCAGTGCTGGGCCACCCGGAGTTCGATGCGCGCAGGACGGAGCTGTACAGGCCGGACGGGGTGCACCTGTCGGACGTGGGCATGGAATTGTTCCTGCGAGACTTGAGGAGGGGCCTGGCTGAAGAATTGGCTGCTGGTGGGGGGCCGGGGCCATAGCAAGGCTAGGCCTGCGGCCGTGGCGGCTAAAAGCATGGAGGGCAGCAGGGAGCATAACATTGGCAAGTTAAAGGTAAACGCCCCTCCACCGCAGCACGGCGGGCCGGGAGGTCACGGGGCTGCGGTGGGGGAAGGCAAGCGCCTCCCTGCGCTGGGAATGACCCAGGTTTGAGAATAGCAGGCAGGGAGGAGGAAACCAAATTAACCGGCCCGGGCCGTGCCGTCCTAGGACGGCACCACCTGGGGGTTCATGGCTCGCCTAAGGCTGCCGGTCGGAGGGGTCCCGGGAGACCCCGGGGTTCCGACCAAATGAAGAGATGCTTGGCCCCTCCAGTTATGTTATAATGTTATTGTTAATAAAGTGTGGCCCAGTTTACCCCAACAAACTGCCTCGCCTCGTCATTCCGAGTGGGGGGGCAAAATCTGTTGTACACTCTGTGTTTGTGGCTTCTTCGTTATATTCCACCCTGCCCCCTGTTTCTAACACATTAATCCATTTTCCTCTCCCTCACATTGGACATCAGCATTTTTATGGCTGACAGGGTGAGTAAATTAAGCTTGCATTGACCCTTTTAGGCTCAGTTCACTCAGCCGTGGACCTCACCAAAATGGCCATCCATCACCCATTGGCAGAACCCAAAGGTCCACCAATTTTGTGACAACCAAAGCATGGAGACCCATGTCATGTTCTCCTGGGCCCCAGACATCAGAATCATAGAACCAAGACAATTGCTGAACATTGGACCTGGAGAGCATTTTTGCGTATCCTTTGCAGAATGACAGATGAGGAGATAATGAAAAACTGAAAATACATGACAAATTACATGTAGGAAAGCATTCAAGGAGTATAAAAAGTCAGGGGCATACCCATTTTCTTTTTATCTCTCCAGATTTTCCTCTCCTTAAAGCTAAATAGCATTTTCTTCCTCAATTAACACTATTTGATCTACATGTTGCAAAACTATGTATGCCCTTCCCACAGGTGCTTATGGTGTCAAGATCAAAGTACACCTTAACCAGAGTTATACGTAATGTGGACTTCAGTCCTCACAAATTCATAGCCGAGATATTTTGAGTGCAATGGCACTGTTGGGTAATTTCCAGCTTAATGGTCTTATCAGGGGCCCTAATATTTAAACGAAGTTCTTCCTTTACTTCAAAATGTGGTAAAGCCATGTGGTGGATGAAGCCCCAGGAAGCTGGTAGGCTCTGAAAGATAGGAAGACAATTTGCAGGATAAGTAGAGGAAGTATGTGCATGTTGTTGTTTTTTGTTGTTTTTCTGTGTTTTTAACTGCTTTTATTGGAAACCGCCCTGAGTCCCTTCTGGAAAAAGGTTGTGGTATATAAATGCATCAAATAAATAAATAAATAAATAAATAAATAAATAAATAAATAAATAAATAAATAAATATGTCTGTGTGAGGTAGCTTTAAAGGTGGAGGTGCATGGTGCACTGCCTAAGCTACTGTACTGCAGCCAAAACTCTGCTCACAACCCAGGGTTCAATCCCAGGTAGGCAGCTCATAGTTCATTCAGCCTTCTATCCTTCCAATGTCGGCAAAATGAGTCTCCAGCTTGCTGGAGAAGGGAGCAATGTGTAGCCTGCATATTTATTTGTAAAACACCCAGAGAGCGCTTTAAGCACTGTGGGGTAGTATATAAACAGCACATAATTTATCCCCCCTTTTAAAGCCTAGTATCGGTCCCTGCCCCAATTCCCTGCCCCAGAGTTTAGGTTGAGCAGAAAAAGGCATTTCTCGTCTACATGAATGAACGTTTGCAGATGTTTTCGTAATGTATGCCTTTTGTGTATGACTTTTTCTAATATGTATATTTTGAATATTTTTTTTCCACCAGTTTTTCAAAAAAATTGCATTTTTGAGTGAATTTTTCCAACATTTGCTTTTTCAGTTGCGACTGACATTGAAATGTACGTAGGGTTTGTGTACAGTTTCCCTCCAAAATTCACTACAGGTCTTGCAAATGTACACTCCCAAATTACATTCCCTTGTGCTATAGGTTTTGACAAATCTGAAATGCACTGTCCCAGCAGAGGCTTACATCTTGTCAATGTACAGTATTTCTAGACCTGGTTTTTGACACCAACCTCAAGCTGCCTGGTGTGGTCGCTATTATTTTTTGTCCCCAGCTCGGCATCATATCAACCTCCAAACAGCCCCAATCCTCTCTCTTTTCTGGAGAGTAGGGAAATATTCATACCCAAACATACATTTCAGATAAAATAAAGTTGTAATGCTGACTCTGGAGAAAGTGGTTTAAAAGCTGCTCCTAGTGATGGACCCTTTTGCATCTGTGAAAGGAAAAATCTGCTGCGTAAAAAATGTCACCAAGTCTCGGCATAACTAGTAGTTTTATTTCCTCCAGAATCTGCAGCATTGAGTATGGGCATTTTCCCTTTGTCGGGCTTAGTCTGGGTTAGCTTGCGTTCCTTGGCAAATATTTATTTTGCAATTACTGCCAGTTGGCTCAGGACTGGCTTTTCCTGATTGGACATGTTTTTGCTGATTGTAGTTATATTGGGGGCTAATTGGTAGCACATGCTCCACGTTTTTATTTGTTATGACTTTTTATGTGTTCTTTCTCATGGTGCCATAAATGTGAATAATCCACAGTTGTTAGGCAGTATCTAGCACTCATATTTGTTTTCTCCCTTTTTAACACCTCACACCACTAAAGCAGGAATTGAAAAGCCAGTGAAGTAGCTAACCCTGAGGGAGCTCACCTTAGAATTTGAGGCAATATACTGGGAATAGGACATTCGACTTAGGATATCTCCACATTCAACCCTCTTTCTCTCTATCAGCTTCTGTAGTGAAGGAAATATTTTGCAAAGAAAGTGTGATGTTCAGTTTCATTTTAATCTGTCATACAAGAGGAGCAACGTGGTATATGCAGTCCAGTGCAGTGAGGAGTGTGCGGAGCTCTACATCGGAGAAACCAAACAGCCACTAAACAGGAGGATGGCCCAACATAGGAGGGGTAACAGCCCAGGACCAAATTCAGATTGAGGAGACTCATTCATAGATGAAGATGTACGCATATTAGATAGATAGGTGGTTCAAGAGAGGGGTCAGGGAAACCATTCGTGTATGTATAGGAAATAGCACTCTCTCAGCAGAGGTGGGAGACTCAGGCACAATCTGTCTCCCACTTAACATACTGCCCTTTCATTAATTCCCAGACAAATCAGAACCACTTTACACCTGTGCTGGGAAGGCCACAACTAATGAGCCATACTTAGTGGCTGTTGGGAAGGGTTGCACAGGTCCAGTGTTCACGCAGCCCTGTCTATTGTTCATCTAATGAGCCTATTCAGGCTGTTGTTCACCTAATGAGCCTATTCAGATAAGAGTAGTGTGAAACCAAGATGAAATATAAATTGGAAGCCTCCCACCAACTTTTCTCAGACTGAAGAAGCTACTTGAATGAGTACCGAAATGTTTCAGTCCCACAAGAAAAGAATCCCAGTTGTCATGACTCAACTCCCAGCCAGAACCTGGTTAATGAGTGGTAATTTTCTATGTAGACTTGTGCAAGTTTCCCCATATAAGTGCAAATAAGCACTAGGGGGTTGGCAATTGCTTTAAGTGTGTAAAAAGACAAAAGAGGTACAGACCCCAGCTCTGTCCTCTCAGCTCCTGACCTTGTTTTGTCAGGAAATGTCTGAAAAGGGGCTGTATCCACACAATCTTCTCACAAAGCAGGGCTTCTGATTATGGAGCCATGAAACTACATCCATATGAGTAGAGTTATGGCCATTTTAAGGGCTTCACTGGCAATTCAAGGAAGTTGACAGGGCATTGAGCTTGACATTCAGATAATCTTTTAGCTTAGCCTTGCACAGGGAGGGCAGAATTCTTCTACATGCCTTGCAATAAGTTGAGGTGGCTAGTAGAGATGGGCACGGAACGAACATTTTTTCGTTGCCGTTACCGTTTGTCGTTTCCGTTACGTAACAAAAGGACAAATGAAAATTGTGATGAAAATGCAATGAAATGAACAGAACCACAAAAATTGTGGTCGTTACGTTTCATTTCCTTTAATGGCGATGCGCAATGAAATGAGCTGTTTTAAATGTTAAAAATGCCCTGGACATCCGTAAAAACACAGCGATAATTATTTCTATTGTCTGATAATACCTACCAGGGGGATTGGGGTCCTTAAAACATTTGTTTTAGTCTTCTCCCATCGCGATGTATTTTTCTTTTCCCATTTAAATTGATGTTGCCACCAGCCACAAAATGGAGGCAAGCCATGTGATGGGATCATGTTCAACCAATAGCATGCCCAGGTTGCAGACTGGGCGGGCAGGTCTGGCAGCCACAGAGGGCATAAAAAGCTCTGGCAGCCCCCGTCCTCCTTGCAGTCTCTGGTGGGAGTTAGGGTGGGATTGCTGTCTCTGCGACTCTAGCTTCAGTCCTGCAGCCTCCCTGTGTGTGCGTGCTGCGTACCTCTCGGTGTGTACCCTCCCCTGCCCCGCAGTGCAGTCACTCTGCGGCTGCCTTGCACCCTGAGCAACGCCTGCCACTGCCTTTGCAACCTCCCTGCATACCTAGTCTATACTGTGTCTCTGCCAGCATCCATTTTTTTAGTGTTTTCCCTCTGCTCTGGGGCGTTGGAGGATGCCTGTGCACGGAAATGCTTTTAAAATTGCGCAAAAAGTGGGTAGAAACGACAAACGAAAAAACAAAAAACGGTAACGAAATTTTTCAAAAAATTCCTGACAAACGGAAACGAAACGAAACAGACCTCTCAACGACAAACAAAAAACCAAAACACCATTTTTCTGTTTTGTGCCCATCTCTAGTGGCTAGTGGCATACTTGGCAAAAAAAAATAATAAAAATAAGAACAATTGTTTATCCAAATTAAGCAAAATTACACGAATAATGATTTAATGCAAAAAATTAGGACAAATTGATCAACAAGAGGGAGCCTACTGCTTTGTTCTGGAACTTTTAAGAATTAGAAGCGTTGGAGCAGCTGTTTTCGTCTTTTAAAACTATTAGCCGGTCATCCTATGCTTGCGCTGTGTGTGTGTGTGTGCGCGGATGCACACACTTTGCTTCTTGAAATAAAAGGACACAAATTTTGCACAGGCTTTTTGTGCCAATTATAGATAATCAGGACAAGGAATCTCATGAGAAATAAAAAAAATATTCATCAGTACTGGATTAAGATTTCATTTTTATTTCCGATTGAATATAACCCTAAAGAACCAAAAGGGGGTTCATTCATTCAGTCATTCACTCAAAACATATTTAGCAGGGGACACTTTGCTCAAAGAATGGCCAGTCCATTGTCAAAGGATGGATGTCTGGTCACAGCAGCAGCCTCTATCCATCTCCCTCTTCTTCTTATACACAACTTGATGCTAGGGTAGAACTGGAGCAGATTCCTGCACCTATATCAGTTCTGGGTTATACTCCTGCACCCATGTGGCTGTTTCCTCTGAAAAAGCCTGTTAGCCCTTCCATCACATTCTTACACTGCACACTTTCCTTTTATTTCTGCTTCCTCTTGCCTCACGGTCGCATCTTGTTTCTACCAACTCACAAAAAAGTCTTTTGATATAAATTCGATTTGCACCAATCTGCCTCAGTTTTGTATATACAGTGGAACCTTGACTTACGTCATTAATCCGTTCTCAAACATGACTTAAGTCAAATGAACGTTTCCCATTGGGAAAGCAGATTAATCCGTTCCAGATGATGAAAAAGACCCCCGAAAACAGAAATTTAACACAAATTTGACTGAGATAGGAGATTCCTTCCGGGGATGTGAATGAAATGTCTCTTCAAAGAGAGGAGGAGGCAGTGGAATTATAGTCCACAAGTTATATGCCTCCACTTTTTAATATTCATAGCAACAATGTCTAACATTTAAGTTTTACTGATTTTTAACCTGACTTTCCAAGTTCTGAACAACCCCATGCTTACCATTAGAGTCCCATAACTGTACAGCTCCCCAACTAAAATGCTTCCATTGTGGACCAGACTTCTGCAGCCAGATTTTTACAAGACTGAGCCGACTGTCATTCTCCTCCTCCGGCAGCAGCGGTGGTCCAGGTGCTCTGAGCTGGCCTCGCCGGCCGCCGCTGCCGGAGGAGGGGAAGAAGGCAGGAGCAGTTTGGGCGGCAGCCGCGATTGGGTTGTGGCTGCCGCCTTTCCGGTGCCTTGCGCCAGGGCTCCGAGATGTAAGTCAAAGCCTGCGACTCAAGTCAAACAGGCCCCTTCTTGCTGCAAGTCAAATATGATGTAAGTCAAGCAGTATGTAAGTCAAGGTACCACTGTATCCCCCTTGGTTCTTCCCCTCTTTGATGGCCATGCATTCTATTCCTGACATCAATAAAGCCGTACTTTTAATAATGAAGTATAAAATATATGTGTCCCAGGAAAAGTGTAAATTACCATTAAATGGTAGGTGGATATTCTCCCTCGTTGGTTGATTGGTTGGTTGGTTAACTAGTTTAGCACACGGAGGGTTTTTTGTTTTTGTTTTTTGTTTTTTAGCACACTTGGTTTGAATGAAATCCTTTCCAGCATTATGTGAGTGGCATCTGGTTGTGCTTTTAGTTTTCGGTCAATAATTCTCAGTCCTAATTAAATCTACCATGGTGTTAACAAGTGTTATGTTGTCAAATGGAGTTTGCATCCACGTCTGAAGGTGAAATTTGAGTTATTATGCTTTCTCCCTGTGTTTTTAGCACCTCTGAGTGCAGGTGTGACACAGAGAAAGTATGTTGGGAAGAAGAACAAGCACCAACATCCTGTGGGCGTTGGTTGTCAGAGAGATTCAGGACAAGTCTTTTCTTAAGTAAACATTTGTGTTGTAGAGTAGACCATATTCAGATGTTCTGTCTTGCACTGATATGGAAGCTGGTGCACCTCTCTTCTTGAATGTGAGTGATAATCTTGTACCAAGCCCTGTGCCACATAGCTGCTTACAGGGCAACACAGTTAGACACACAAAACCTATCATCACAGCAGAAGAGCCAGCATTTACTCAACTATATGCCATCAGAAAGCAAATAAAGGGGGTAAGACATGACTTTGTGTAACAGAGATGTAGTTTAGGCAGGTAGTAATCTGGAAGCTTGGGATCTTAAATGCTACTTTTCAGTGATGCTGATAAGCCCTTGGGTGCGAATCCCAAATCTGAGCCTATACTGTATCTTTGGTGCCAAGTCGCAAGTCCAAGTTCCTATTTGAAGCAAGCTTTTCCCCCCAGAAAAAAGAGGAATTCATGGGGTCTTAGTTATGAGTTGAGTCTGAGTCACTGAACACGCACGCACGCACACACACACACACACACACACACACACACACACACACACACACACACACACACACACACACACACACACACACACACACACACACACAAAAGAGGTTGAGTCACTGGTGCGACTTAGGTCCAACTTGACAGTGAGTCCCACAAAAGGAATCTCCATCTGGCTACTTGTTTGTTGGGCAAGGAGATGTTTTCAAAGGAAGAACATTCAAGCAGGCAGTCACTTTGCATGAATCTGTAATGTTAGGGTTTCCAGGGCAGCTGTTTCCCACTCCTTGAGATTTCAGGACCAAAAAGGGAGACCAGAAGGGACGGGTCCTTGTGATGTCACAGAGGGGAGGCAGGCAAGAGTTGGGAGAGAAACATGGCTGCCAAACCCAAGTCCTTGTGCCAGCTAACTCAGGCTTTGAAACAGGATTGAGCAGCCCACAGCCTGGGAGTGGGGTTGGGGGTTGGGGAGGTGAATGTGCCCTAAGGAGTCTTTTAGCAGCTCCTGTTTCCCAATGAGCATCCATTTAAAATGGCATTCCTAGCCGAAAAGACAAACTGCTACACTTGGGAGTCACTAGGAGCAATATTTCACTTTTTAAATAGGTTGAACCCTCCCTGGCATTGTTTACTCTCCAAATACCAATTGTTTAAAACTAGACGTAAATGATTGGCTGCAACTAGGCTGTGGGTGTTTGTTTGCTGGCTTTAGTTTGAACATGGAGCTGTTCCTGGAGGACCCCTGCTATGCTTTCATCTGCCATGAAGTCACTTCCAACTTAGGATGTCCCTATTAAACTAGTGGCCTCCAGGAATTAGTGTCCCAGGAAACAACTGTTCCATCATAAGTCACAAATACAAGTACATTATATGAATTAACATATGTCCACACAGCCTATTTTCTTTTCTGGATCCCACAGTAGCTAATTGGCTACCTTTTCTAAATAAAATGGAGTTCATTTATGAAAAGGTAGAATATAACCTCTAGGAATCAGGCCTTTTGGGGGGTTCATGTCCTCTGACCTTCAAGAAGTGTACTGAAGCTGGGGTTTTCAAGGAGGCCTTTAAGAACATCCTTCCCCATGACAGACTTGTGACCCACTGTATCTCGGTTTTGATTTTGTTTAACGATTGCTGTGGCGACAGGTTTCCTGTTAATATTGTATGTTTCCTTTGAGGCATGGGACGGGTAGGTGTGTTTTGATTTCCGGAAAATGGCCCAAAGTAGAGACTTGTGATTAGACAGGTCATATATAAATGAGATAAAGAAATCAATAAATCATGGGCTTCCTCCAATTTATTTGGTCCTCAGAATGTAACATTTAAGAGTGTACTACGTCTCAGCTTGGAGGGCCCATTTTGTTTCTATAGATAATGACCATGAAATAGACTACTACTCTATAAAACCGAATGATTAGTCTAGTCCAGAAAATTGATACTAGAGCAGATTTATGAATGTCTGACACCCTGGCATAGTCTTTGCATGAGTGGCAAAAATTCTTCAATAGGGAGGAGATGGAAAACTCTCTAAATTGGACTTTGAGTTTGGTAGCCTTTTTCCTAGTGTTGGGGCTACTGACTTATAGCTTGGACTGAACTTGTAGTATTTTGCATCCTGTGTCTGGAACAACATAAAATATAGAAAGGGAAATACAAAAAAGCCCCAATTATTTGTTGTTGGTAAACATGTAATTTATTTGGAAATCTACAGAAATAGCTAAGAACACATGCCGCCCTTAGACTGGTTAAATACATTTCTGCATTCATGTTTTATTGAGTTAACATATGAACCCATGTCTATGTGAATCCTGATCTATGTCTGCAATCAGTAGGACTTAAACTTCAAAGTATCACTATGTGTGATTAAAAAAGACAACAGTTAACTACAGTATCATGCACTAGACTCTTTTGCAACCTGTAGTTAAAATTTTGGTGGCAGTGCTTTCTGGCTTTTTCCTTTGTTTGAATGAACTCTGTTACTTTAATTAGTCCTTCAGAAGCTTATTTCAAATTCTCAGCAGTTTTATTCTATACAACAAAAAGTGGAATAAAAATCCTGTTTAATTACTTTAGGGAGGCTATCTGTGTGGGTTGTAAAATTTGTTGACTTTTCACTGAAGCACTAAAAACCGTAATAGGAAGTCATTCCTGAATGCATAATAAAATAATAACATAATAAAAACAACCCACTAGGCAAATGAACATTTGATAGACTTCTCTTCATTACATTGGCTTCAGGATTTCATGCCCTGATTTTCCAATGATGAAAAATGTTACATGCTCATTCTGTAAATTAACAGAATATTGGCCTACATTTGAGAATTTGTACTATAAGTGTTTTGAGGAACATAAGAACATAAAAGTGTAGAACCTCAGTTAGCCCCTTCTTTCATTTTGGGGGAGAAAAAGAAGAAACAGGCATTAAGGCTGATGAAGAAGAGAAATGTTTGGAATCCCTATATTACCTTGTCTTTCCCAGATCTTGAGGGTGTTTAGTCAGGCGACATAAGCTTAGTACAAACAATAGCAGCCCCAGCAGAGAGCGACACTGACTCCCCTCAGAAATGAATCCCATAGCTTCTTGCAAAGTAATTGGTCTAATTAGGAGGAAGGAAGGAGCGCCTTTAAATTCCTCAGAAATTAAGTCCTGTCATCCACTTAACGTCTTAACATCTGTTCCTCCCTCTTCATGTGCAGCTCCTCCTCACCATGCAGGTCTGAAGGACCACTTTTGCTGGGCTCCTGGAACCTTATTCCCTCCCCCACCATTTTCTTGAAATAAGAAGAAACTGACCTCCTCTTTGGCGAGATGAACCAATTATGGCACCTCCCCCCAACGTTATTCCTCAATTTGATGCATATTTGCCTGGGTAAGTCTATCAACACCTCCTTGGCTTCTAACAGTAGGACAGAAGCAATATGCTTAGGCTTTTGTAGTAATCTTTGGTAATGCAGCCTCACAACTTTTTATCCAATAACTGTATATGACAATTACTTGCAACCTCCCTCCCCCCCCATAATCCCCTCCCCCCCCCTCCGTTGGCATATTGGAAGCTTCAAATGGGGTGATTTTTTTAAAATAAAAATACTGGTCTGTGATTAGAATGCAACTAATTTTATTTTTTTATTTTTTTTATTTTCTGTGAACTTTGCTGTTCTCTTGCAGCAAGTAAGTAATTATTTCATTACGGCTTCTTGATAGGCATCCCTATATAAAATATATGTATATATTTAAACATATTCAAAATGCTTAGAATACTGTTTAGATTAGTTAGGGATTGCCTGGAGGTCGAATGAGTTAATAAAAATGTATGGCACGGGTGTACAGCAAGAGGGCATTTTATGAATGTTAATTGACTAAGCAGAGGTCCTTGGAACATCTACTGGGTTCTTCCTGAGCTCCTGTCCTGCGCTTTAGAGATATGTGCAAGTTTATAACGTGGTAATGAATTTATAGCCGTTGGGATTGTTAAGAACATAGTCCAGGATGCCTTTAAGGTGCACATCAATGTTCGAAAAGGTAGATAAGATCGATTAGCATAACTGGATGGGTTATGAACCCCCTGATTATTCCCATGGGAGTTTCACGGTTGCTTTGTACTCAGAGCAGGCAGGTAAGCAATATGCCCGCTTGTGATTTACAGATGGCTTTGCTTCTGGCTTTCCTTTTGTTTTTGCTCTGCAGCCCAAGCCAATTATGCTCCTTACTTCTTTGATAATGGCGCCAGCAGCACCAATGGGAACATGGCCCTCCTCAGCCTCTCTGAAGATACAGCTGTGGGTTAGTAGCACAACATACTACCTATTTTTTTTTAATCAGTAGCTCTTTGTTCTTATTATGAGACACAGGAGCGAAGCCAAGACACGTTTATGGTAATAGTATCCTCCAAAGGTCTTATTTTCAAACGTAATGCTGTTAGGTGCTAAATTAGCCAAAAAATTGCTCCTTTAATGATTTTTTTTGGCGCATATGCAAATGCATGCATTCGTGCTCACATCCATCTCAGCTGTAGCTGTGCAAAACAAATAATGCCACCTCACCAGTTTAGTGGATGAATGAATATTAATGAGCAGCAGCATGTCTGTTTCCTTCTGCATATGATATATTTGCTCCATCAGATCCCATGCATGATGTTTAATGCGGGCAGGGACATGGCAGTCAAATGGGTTGTGGGTTGTCAGGCTAAACACCCTTTTCTATGTGCTGTGGCCACACTCAACATTTGCTTTTGCCAAATGTTGCCTGTGTGTTAAGAGACCCGTGTTGAATTTCTTTTATAAAATCTCCATGCTATTCGGTCTCACTATACTATTATTACCTGGCTTGTCTTTCCAGAATGCTTCATCAGTGCCACTGGTGCCACCTCTCACCAGTTTCCTCTTCTCACGATGAAGCAACTCTCAGTCTCTCTGAAAGAATACTCCCTGAGGCCCCTTACTAAATGCCCTGCTTGCCCCCCCACCCCCACCCCCAGTATCCTGCCTCATTGGATTCACTTCAATCCACTAGCCGAAAGAGCCCTCTCATTCTAGCTTTCTTTTCTTTTTAATGTAGCCATTTATGGTATGCTCAAAAACAAACGAACAAACACAAAAACCACCTGCCCACCCAGCCCCCAGTTTTTCTCTTGAATAACGGCCAAACTAAACCAGTCACTGGTTCCATATCTAGAATCAGAGCACCTAAGAGGAAAATTTAGACAGGAGAGTGTCCCAGTCCACATTTCAAAAATCAGCTTGAAATTGTTTTAAGCTTGGGAGATACACAACTTTTCCCACATGTGTGATCTCCCATCCGTCTGACCCTGAGAGATTTGAACTCCTGGAAGGATAATGTTGTAAGAGGATGAAATGCCCATTTGCCTTACCATATGATCTAATCCTCAGGTGCCCTGTACTCTCCCCCTGCCCCACCCCCTGGCTCCCTTTAAAGTGGACGTAGGAGCAAACACTGAAGCTGTCATGCAGTGCCAGTTATTGATGAATAAACCTCGTTCCCTGGCAAAAGAACCTTGGCTCTTTTTTGTGAAGGAAACTGTGTTTAGAGACTGTTGAACTGTGTAAGATGAGTGTGATAGGGACAGGCAGCTGCATGTATGGACTCCCTGTCAGAGCTTGTCAGTAGAGATGGGCACGAAATGAGCGATTTGTCATTTTTGTTTTCATTTTTTTGTTTCGTTACGCAACAAAAATGAAATGATTTTTTTAAAAAAAACAAAACAAAAACAAAAACGAAATGACCAAATTTGCCGTGTTTTTCGTTTTCGTTGCAGCAGATGCATTGAACTAAAAAGAATGCGAATGAAACAGCAATTTTTCATTTTCGTTTTCATTTTTTTGTTTCGTTAGTTACCTAACGAAACAAAAATGATTTTTTTGCAAAAAAGTCACGAAAATGAAAACGAACCAAAACAGACCCCTAAACGACCAAACGACAAATGAAACACCATTTTTTTGAGTCGTGCCCATCTCTACTTGTAAGTGTTACCTTTTGTCTTTAGTGCAACCCCTTACTAAAACCCTCAGAATCCAACTGGCAGCACAGGCATTGGTCCTGGCTCTGTGGTTTACTCAAGGTTCTCCTAGGTGGTGCTGATTGTATAAGCACTGTGTTCACTGAGGTGACCTCAGGACCTCCCAAAGTTGTATTTTTAGAGTTTTATTTGTGAGAGTTCATTTACATAGATGGATGATAGAGGCTAATTCAAAATTAAAATAAGCCACACAAACGCCTACTGTGCAGACTTGTTCATGGGCTGTGAAGCAAAGTTTCTCTTTAACTGAGGGCAAAAAAACCCAGTATAGGAGTTTACCCATAATATGGGATTAAAGAACATGTCCTTCCCACTCCTTTGAAAATGTGTAGCCTCCCTCTTTTTTTCCTGGGTTTTGCTTGAAGCCACTGCAGCAAAGGAGGTGAATGTAGGCAGAATTACCTTGATTCTGAGGGGATCTGGAAGTTGAGTCATGGTAACTGGACTTCTTTTCTTGTGAGATCAAATCTCGAAAGAAAAAGAAGTCCAGTTGCCATGACTCAGCTTCCAGATAACCTCACCTGGATGACTGAGATTCTTCACTGACATTCTGAGGGGAAACCAGCTTTATCCTTGTCCCCATATTGCAAGGAGCACAATCTTTGTTCTCCATGATGATGGTGTATACCCATGTATGGCTTGTTAAATAGCATTTCAACACCATCTCATTCACAACATGGTCCTGGGCTGGCCAGCATTGTACAAGAACAGAATGTCAAAATGTGCTGAGCGAGCCGAGAGATGGATCATTCTAGTTGCAACAAGACACATGGTTACCTTGAAGAGTGACAACACTTTGCAGTTGTAGGGCCCCACCATCTCATCCCACATAGTTTATGAACGGAACATTAGTATAATCCAGACAAAGTTTAAATAGATGGTATAGTAGCTGTACTTAATGGGAGAGATTGGCTGCTCCATATGTTGGCTAGTAGACTACTGGTGACACCCACAACAGTGGAAATGAGAATAAAAAGATTTTAATAACAAACACGGTTCTTTAAAAGTCAGTGACTTTGGAAAATCCTTGTAGTGAAAAATATCCACCCACCAGGGCTGAAATATAGCATTGCTGTGTGAAATAATTATGTGGAAGATGTAAAAGAAGTCAGGATAAGCACTACTGCTGAATCTGAGAATTTATCTACACAACAGCAGTTTGATTTAACTGCAATGGTTATAGCTCAGGCCTGTGAAATCCTGGAGCCTGTGATCTGCTGAGGTGCTCATAGATCTCTGCTGCCTTTCAGTGGAGTGCATTAAAGCTGTCTGACAGGAAATTATAATTATTTCCAGCACACTACAGTTCCCAGGAATCTGCAGGATGGAACTGTGGCTCTTGAAGCTGCTATAACTGTGTCATGTGAAAATATTATTACGGTAGAAGGAACAATGTGGCTGCCATTACATCTTCAAGCTACAAGTTGCAACAACGAAAACAGGAAGACTTGGAAAATCACTGTAAAGGGATGAATTGATTAATAATTTCAGTTAGGGGAAACCAAAGTCTAATTTCGTTTTCATTAGTTCTAGTAGGTCAAATGTTTCACTAAACAAGCAAAATATTATATTAAATGTTACGTTGGTTTTAAAATGGCATGTGTTATTACAGATGATACCATTTTAGGTAGCAGCATTCAGTTGTTTATTGCTTTATTTTGGCTTTTGGCTTTTGGCTTTTAGTTTAAGTTGGCATTTTCCAGATGCTTTAGATTACAAACCCCATAAAGTACCTTGCTGTCAGAGGTTTGTGGGGTCTGTAATCCAGTGCATCTGAAAAGCATCTGGTTGAACATGGATCTCAAGAGCTCTTTATTTAAGCTGTGCTGCCAATCTACATCTCCCTCCATTTTGTTTCCACCTCCCCTGTCAGTTGTTGTTGTTTACCTGCCTCCAATACACCATGGATTGTTTCTCTGGAGTTAAAAGGGATAAGAAAGAACACTGAGTCTGCGTAATACTGAAATGCAGCAGTAAATGGCTATAAATGGCAACAAGTAAATAAAAGGCAAAGTATTCGTAATGGGAAAAATATTTTGAATGTATGCAAAACATTTATCTGCACTACTGAATAACTGTGCCCACATCCTGTCTGTGCCCATAGAATCAACATGACTGGCTTAAAAAGCCCAGTAATAGGTCACATGATTTGCTTGCTGGGGCTGGAGATCTCACATATAATCCCAAATGTCTCCAGTGTAAAGGACCTGGAAACCGCAATGCTCTACACCAGCAGTACTCAACATTGAGTCCCCAGATCTTCTGGGACTACAGCTCTGAGAAATCTTGGCCTGCACACCTTGTGGTGAAGGCTTCTGGCAGTTTTAATCCAAGAACATCTGTGGACTCAAGGTTGGGAAAGACTGCTCTACACATCTTCCTTGAGGATTCAGTGTTCCTTTGGTTCCTGCTGGAGTGAAGACATTGAACTGCACAAGCTTAGTCGCTTCAGATAGGGTCCTCTTTTTACGCGCTCATTCTTGCATGCATACCTTACCCTCTGTGTCCCTTTCCCCTCAGACCCCTATTCTGTTGTTGCCTCAGTCAGATATTCTGGCTGCCCAAATTAAAAATTTAGGTCAACAGTTATAAGATTTAGCTGAATAATTATCCCAGCTCAGCAAAGGGAAATTGATATTCAGTTCACTTTCCCTTCCTGTCCCCTCCTTCCAATAGTTGAGAGGACTTAACCCAGTGGTTCCTAACCTGGGGGTCGGGACCCTTTTAGGGGTCGAACGACCATTTCTCAGGGGTCACCATGAGCCAGTGAAGAAAAAAGACACAAGGCTTGGGTCTGGAGTAGGAGGGGGGAAGGGGGAGAGTAAGTTACAGCTTGATAGGATGGAGAGGATGTCAGTCAATAGCACCGGGGCTGCAATTGGCTGAGAATGCCTATAGAGGAAAGTTCTCTATGGCACCTGTGACAGTGGCCTGCCAAAGGGGGCTGGTGGCCTCTTCCAAGCAGGACAAGGGGTCAGCACAACCTGAGGAACTGTATTAAAGGGTCAAGGCATTAGGAAGGTTGGGAACCACTGACTTAACCCATTCTCCTGCACAACATTTCTCCAATAGAAGTTGACCCTTTGGAAGCAGTTGGCACCAAAGATCACATTAAATTAGGTTCTTTAGGAAATAACTTTCTCTGGGCCTCAGACCCTTATCTGTAACATAGGTAACACTGGCCTACTTTGCAAGGTTGCTGTGCAGGGGTAGGGAGCCATTCTTAGGAGAGGGATTACATTGGCAGGGGGCAAATGTGTTGGGAGCCAGTGCGGTTGCCCAGACAACCATCCATGCTGTTGAGAAATGGCTGTAATATGCACTAGTTTCATCATTTGATCTCTCAATTTCTGAATCAAGCTTTGTCTTAACCAAAGGTTATTTCCTGTGGAATGCAAAAAGGGAGTCCCAGAATGGACAGTACAAAGAACACCCAAACAGCCTGCCTGGCTGGGAGTGTTGTAAAAGGGGGTCCGATAGGCAACTATGCCAAACAGTTCTGAAAGGAAGGAGACTGGTATACACACCTAGCAGAAAACAGAAAAAGCAACTATTCTGGGTTGAAATGGGCCAACAAAACGGCTTAAAAGTGTCAGAGCAAAGAGGAGCCATGCCTAGACGTTGGGTATGGAGACGTCACACGTGAAACTACACAGATTGGTGCTGGAAGGCAGAAAAGGAATTAGATGTAGAAGTCAGGAATTAAGTGCAGATAGTCTTGAGAATCGAACTTCAAACATTAGGTTAGTGAAGGCAGCTGGCCTGTTGCCAGCAGAGAAAGCTAAGTGCAGGAGGAGAGACAGGCAGAGGAACAGCTTTTGTGGCATGGTCATTTTTCTTGTGTACATTTTTCTCTGCCAATGTCCAAAAGCCTCTTTCTTGTATTGTAACTATTTCATGTCATCGCATGGTTTTTATTCCCTGCCATGCAGCCAAAGTTCGCCTTTAGCTTTCTTTTTATTCTTTTTCAATTCTTTTTTGACACATTTTTAAAAGACTTTTTAAACTATCTGGAGATTGCTTTGGATTAAGAACCCAGATTCTGAACCTCATGCTTGGCCATTCATCCAAGACTATTGTATAGGTTCTGAGAGTTTGTTTAGAGCGCTCTATGTGCACATCAATTTTAATCAGAAGAAAGAGGTCATGGCATCCTCCTCTGATGCCTAGTTGGATATATCCTGACCTCCAGCAGCTTCTTAGGAATTTATCCCACCTCAAGGAAAAGCTCTGAGACCTGTGTGCATGTGTAATGGGTCCACTGGTCCCATTACATATGCACGTAGAGGGCGTCACTCAGTCATCACTTTTCCAGCTTGGGAAGGACTCCCTAGAGTTAGAGACTGTAGGAGAGGCTAAACAGGAAGTCTGTGGGGCCAAACAGGGCCTACCCCAAATTGGCAGTTTATGATCCTTGCTGTTTCCATTTTCCTTCCCACCCGCTTGCAATTTCGGCCTTCTTATGCTTTTCCTCCAAAGCTTTATTGCGCCCATTGCAGCTCTGATATATTGGGTGCACATGTGGATTTATGCCGAGATTAAGGTTCAGCACTTACTGATGGCTGGAAGGAAGAGATTCTTCTGCGGGCACGCATGCACACACACACACACACACACACACACACACACAGAAGATGGCTGTGCTTCCTGGTTTGCATTTGATTGTGCTCATAAAGATAAGACAGCGTTCACTTTCCCTTTTTTTTTGCAGGAGGAGGCAGAAATGCCAAGGATAGATTTTTTTAATTGGTGTTAATTCTGTGCTGGGAAGTGTTCCCAGGGTGTTAATGATATGGAGAGTCGGCATGGAGAAGGGTGTAAAAATTATCAGCCAGTCACTCTGTGCCTGATCTGGAAACAAAGCCATGAACCCCTATTCCTTTAACACTTTATTAGCATTCTAGCAGTTGTACAACCAATGAAACATCTGTAGACATTTGAGCATCAGCTCTGTTCCTAAGAGGCAAGAAACACAAGTGAGTTTCTGCTAAGTGTTTGCTCTCTAGATGGCCATGAATTTTAATATTTCATGCTGTCTTCAACCATAAGTCATTCATTGTTGTACTGATCTGAGGGGCCCTTAAATGCACCCTGGTAAACATTTGCCATTCCTGTGCAAGATCCGGATAGAATTTGTAAGCAAACTTCCTGCATTGTATGTACAATAACCTCTTAAAATGAAAGTGGTTGGATCTAATGATTTAACTGGAAGCAGATCTGATTCTTTTGTCAATTATGAAAAATATCCATATTCATGTTTGATATTTTTTCATAACATTCCTGTTTAATTGGGTTTTTTTTTTTTTTTTTTTTGGGGGACTCCAAGGAATCCTGGGAATGGCAATGTGTTGATTAGACAGAGAATTCTCTGTTAGAGTTCCTTAAATCTCTGGGAGGAAAAAAATTGTTATGAGGCAAGTTGAAGTTAGCCATAATCCTGTGTGCACTTGTATGACAGCCCGGTGCTACTGAGCACATTTGGGGTGTGATAAGATGGAGATATAGCTTGAATTTTGGACAGCTTATAGTACAATCCAGTTTGAGTTGTATTTTGGGGAAATACAGGAAACTGAGAACCAACCTGACTCAGATTCACACCCAATCTGTGCCATTCTGGTCCAGCAGGAGGGTTACACATTTTGACTTCTGGCCGGAGTGATTCCTGTCTGCAAAGAAGAGTTGTTTAAAGAGAAATTGTGTCCAGCAAAGCAACACTTCCCAGCATGTTTTAAGGCAATCCTGAAGCATCATGGGATTGCACGGTTGCAGTTACACACCAACAGGCCTGTTCTGTAATCCTTAGAGTTTCCTCCTACTGTTACAGATTTCTGTTCTAGGGATCGTGCAGGAGTTCAGCGAAGTCTGGCTTGGATTTGGCCTGAGGGGGGGGGCTAAGACATGTGGCAGCCAAGAGTGAGGCTTCTACTATCTTAATATCCCCTCACCCCCAGTGCTCAAACTCCAAGTGGTCAGGAAAGCAAGTTGCACAATGCTGTTGTGTACTGTCTCTCTTTGCTCCTTTCATTTGTGTGGAAGGTGAGGGGATGAAATCCTGCAGAGGCAAAATTCCGGGGTTGGCTGGCAAATAGGCCACCTGCAGGGAAGCAGGGAAACGGCCTAGATTATCCCTTATGATTTTGACATGTGAGTCACTCAAGCCAGGAAACAGACATTGAACAAGCAAATCCTCCATGAATTCTGTTTCCTCACAACTCTGTCTTTGCTCCTTCATCCTTTCACCCACCTTCAACAAATGGATGGCTGTCTCTATTCATATTGCAGCAAGGGACACGACTTCCAGAGGTGTCACTAGGAGTCCAATCCACCCCACCCTACAATCCACAGGGTCCAGAACTTAAAATTCTCTGCACCCCAATCATTTCTAGGAATATCCACAGGTTTCTTATTTGCTACCATAGGATTGAATGGCTCTGTACATTCCTTTGCGAGCAAAGGCTTTTGGTTTGGAACAGATGGAATGGCTGAGATGGAAACATTCAGAGTCTTCCTAGCCATTTCACAAGAATTTAGGCAAATTTGTAAGTAATATTAGGGAAGACTGCCCATTTCCCCTGAAGAATCTGAGTCTCGGTCGTGGTGGTTCCAGTCAATATAGGAGCAAATCCGCTCTGGGGTTCAGTCTGAAGCAGAGGTACAAAAGGTTGTGTTTTTGAACTGTAATCTTCAGAATCTCCCTAGCAATGTGGCTATGGCATGTAGCTTAGGGAATTCTAGGAGCTGTACTCCAAAATCACAGATTTGTGCATCTCTAGTTTGAGCTTTGCAGAAGCTGTCCAAGGTGCTGAATGCTACTTTCAGAGTAATTGGAGCATCTTTAGTAGCCCCCTTAGAGATCTGAGAAAAATAATGGATTCACCACTCAATTGACATCAGTGACACTGAGGATAGGATAGCAATCCAGATGAGTTTCTTTGATTATGGTCTGACAAAGAAGAAGAATGACTTTTAAAATATATTTTCCTGTTTTGTTTTTCCCTCTCCTCTATAGGGTAACAGAAACAGCAGCCTCTTTTCTTTCCCATTATCCACAAAGCTGTCCCAGCCATTGTCTTCCATGCTGCTAGACACAACATAGAATACATATGTCTCTTTTATAGTCAGCAGAGTTCTTTTCTGAGAATAGAAACCATGCCCCTACAAAATGAGGTGGTAGAGTGGATTGTAGCTGAGGAACCCCTACCTACACCCACTAGCATTCACATGTTTTTTCATAACACTTCTCTCAAATATTAATAATACCGTGGAAGAAAAAGTGATTCTAGCTCAGGTTCCTGCACAAAGAAGCTTCAAAAGATCATCACTGCCATTTTCCCATTCCGAATAGACATAACTGTATAACTAAGGTGATTGAGCCTAGTGCTTCCCCATCTTTAACTCTTTAACTTTGATCTGAGCTCCCAGAAGCACCTCTAGTATGGCCAATAGATATGAATCCTTGGACTTGATGAGATTGATAGCCAGTCCAAGTCAGTATCTTGTACCATTTGAAGACTCAGACACTGCATTTTTTGCTTACTATCAGTCAGCCCAAACACTCAAGGAGGTAATGAGTCAGAAGCTTTTAGATCAAGCAAAGCCATTTTGACTACCATTTCAAACTGAGCAAAAGTCCTGGAGCCATGTTACTTCAGTGACACAGGAGTAAATTTCCTACCACTTCACATCCCATCCTACCACTTCCCATCCTGTTGACTCATCAAAATTTGAAATTTTTGAAAAATGTACAAGAGCACTTTCCAGAACAGTCCTAAGTTGAGGGCATGTAAAATCTATATTCTGGGGGCAAGCTCTAGGCTGCCATAGATCTAAAAGCCTGGGCAGAATCCTCTTCGAGACCTGCTCAACCATGGCACAGGAGGGGCACCTCTACTAAAACCTAACCTCATCCAACCAGCAAGAACCAGGGTCAAAGGTTGCTCACTTAAGTATGTAGCAGCTACAGCCAAACAAATTGCATACAGTAGCAGCTTTGTTCATGTTCCTTTTCAGCAATAATAAAAGTATAGCAATATTCATTTCATGTAGTCTACATAATTTAACAAAGTGTAACACTACTTCTTTTGCAGTGCAGTAGAGATGGGCATGGAACAAACATTTTTTCGTTTCCATTATTTGTCAGTCATTCCGTTACGTAACAAAATGACAAATGAAAATTGTGATGAAAATGCAACAAAACAAACAGAACCATGAAAATTGTGGTTGTTACGTTTCTTTTCCGTTAATGGCGACACGCAATGAAATGAGCTGTTTTAAATGTTTAAAAATGCCCTGGACATCCGTAAAAACACAGTGATAATTATTTATATTGTCTAATAATACCTACCAGGGGGGTTGGGGTCCTTAAAAGGTGCATTTATGTCTTTCTCAGATCGCTGTATTTTTTCCCTTTAAGGGGAGTTAGGGGACATTGACCCAAAATGGCTCCCAGATGCCTAATATTGATTGATTTCTTGGGTATTAAAACACCCTGCACATCTGTAAAAATGCAGCAATAATATGATAATTATTTGAAATTATTACCTACCAGGGGGTTGGGGTCCTTAAAATGTTTGTTTTTGTCTTCTCCCATCGCAATGTATTTTTCTTTCCCCTTTAAAATGGATGTCGCCACCAGCCACAAAATGGAGGCAAGCCATGTGATGGGATCATGTTCAACCAATAGTATGCCCAGGTTGCAGATTGGGCAGGTCTGGCAGCCACAGAGGGCATAAAAAGCTCTGGCAGCCCCCGTCCTCCATGCAGTCTCTGGTGGGAGTTAGGGTGGGATTGCTGTCTCTGCGACTCTAGCTTCAGTCCTGCAGCCTCCCTGTGTGCGTGCGTGCTGCATACCTCTCGGTGAGTACCCTCCCTTGCCCCGCAGTGCAGTCACTCTGTGGCTGCCTTGCACCCTGTGCAACGCCCACTGCTGCCTTTGCAGCCTGCCTACGTACCTAGTCTATACTGTGTCTCTGCCAGCATCCTTTTTTTATAGTGTTTTCCCTCTGGTCTGGGGCGTTGGGGGATGCCTGCACACGGAAATGCTTTTAAAATCTCACAAAAAGCGGGTAAAAATGACAAACGGAAAAATGAAAAACGGAAATGAAATTTTTCCAAAAATTCACGACAAATGGAAACGAACCGAAACAGACCTCTCAACAACAAACGAAAAATCGAAATGCCATTTTTTTTGTTTCATGCCCATCTCTACAGTGCAGTTATGATCTCCCCCGCCCCCAGTTCTATTTATTGTTAAGGATGAGTAGCATCATTTGGTGATGGAGGAGGAATATCACACAGCTAAAATCCTGGTCTGTTCTGTGCTTTGTACTATGTTGTGGATGTCATATGACACCAAGTTGAAGGTCTTCTGTACCAAAGGGCAGCAGCGGTTGTGACATACATGCCCCCACCTGTAATATTCCTGTAATATTCCTGCTGCCACCACCAGTCTCCTAGATCAGTTCACCCATTTCAGGAAGAAAGTCTGACACCATTTGTATATTTTCAAATAAAACTTCTAACATTTATTGATTTACAAATGGAACTTCAATGTTATTGGTATAGCGATGACCGATTGAAAGGCTTTACTAAAACGTAGTTCACAATAGTTTCTTAATTATTTACACAGTTACTTCTTTGTATTAGCAACTATACTTATATCTACTTATATACATTTTGCCATACCATATTTTATTCTGTATTTTAAGCACCTGTGTAATTTTAATTGGGCACATACTTCTTGTCTGTGCAAGTATTATTGCCTGATGTCTTGTATGGTTTGTTTGGTGCCAATAAAGGTCCTGGCTGACTGACTTATATACCAGACCCTAGCCAATCTCAGGATCTCACACCTGACTACTTAAAAAGATTGCAAAGTTAAAAAAAAACACCTGAAACGTCTACTGTCAAATACTTTTTCTGATCTTAGAATTAAAACTATAAATATTTGCTTTTTAAAAATAACTCCTTGAATATTATCTGGCATGTACAGGCTGGCTTACAAAAATAAGCTAAATTAAAATTTGATATTACTACAACAAAATCTTGTTGGTTTTTAACAATGCCATTTGAAACTAAAATTACCCAGAATTTCCTGCAAGAACATGTCTAAATCTGTCTCTTCCAGGTACTCATGTTTATACTCTAAATGGAACTGATCCAGAAGGGGACCCAGTCACCTACGGCATGACCTTTGAAGCAGGATCACGAAACTACTTTGTTGTGGATGAAAGTTATGGAAATGTTA
Source organism: Phrynocephalus forsythii (assembly GCA_029282475.1). Classification (NCBI taxonomy): domain Eukaryota; kingdom Metazoa; phylum Chordata; class Lepidosauria; order Squamata; family Agamidae; genus Phrynocephalus; species Phrynocephalus forsythii. The sequence goes on along the minus strand of JAPFRF010000008.1, from coordinate 109,167,943 downwards.
CACTGATTGAAGAACTTGACCGAGAGGTAGAGTGCAGTAGAACACAACTTGTTTGCAAAACAATGATAAGTTTCAAAATAGCTTTCCCATGGCACCTCTCCATTCATGGCATCTAGATTGTACCTCTTACAATGTCAGGGGGGAGATGATCAGATGCTCCTGCATACAAAAATATATATTTCTTCACAAAGAAAACTAGGAAGAAGCCTAAACTCCATGAAGGTCATGGAGGTCAGTTGAGTTTGTCATTTACTCCAACATAATTACAACTGAACTCAACAACCTTCATCTGGCAGCAAGCTCTGTTGAACACAATTTATTTGTTCAATAAATACACAAATTAAGGGGGTGAACAGAAGCTCTGTTCAGAAATACAATTTGTCTCTCTGTGAATATCTACAGGTTTATACTATTAATGTTTCCTCAGAAAGTTTTCTTCAGACAAAAGAACCACATGCTTTCAAGGGTGGTGGCAAAAAATTTACCAGATTTTATTTTTAACTTTCGGAAACTCTTTGCTACTGTTTCAGTCCATTACTTTTTGTAACATATGTGCCCAAAGAATACTGCTGGTTCCAAACACTCATCTTATTTTTAACATTTTACTGATCAAACATGTGCAATACTTAAAGCAGACACTTATATTAGATCTATGGTAATTGGCTACCTAAATTCAAAATAAAGTAAGAAACGTTTTAGAAATGGGCTCTTTCTCCATTCTGGAAAAACCTTAGAATTGTAACAACTATTATAACATTGATTTTGTTTTTTTGTTATTTTAATGTTTTTTGTTTTGATTTTCAGAGAGAAGATGAGATAGAAGTCATTGTCAGCATATCAGATGGCTTAAGTACCGTAAGTATTTCATCAGGAAACATTCTCATCATTGCTGATTCATGTAACACTTTGTGCAGTGAAAGTTATAATAACTTGAGCTGCACAATAACCTCCCTGAATATGTATTTTGCAAATGAAAGATTGTGTTATCTGATGAGCTTCTGCAAGATTATTTGCCGTAGACTTATGAAATTGGAACCAACTTTAGAAACCAATTTGCTATGACATGAGCTAATGCTCTTCCTTGACCTCAATATTTACCCTACCAAGGTCTCTTTGCTTCATTGCTTGATTCACTCTGAGATGGGAGAGATTATGGATCCAAGAGTTAATGGCAAGCCTATATGACTTAAGTAGGCAGCATCTTTTGACTCTTCAGATTGTGAAGGACTGCAGTCCTCGAGAGCACTAGCTAAGATATCCAGTGCTGAGGGAACTACAGATGAGCAACATCTGGAAAGCCACAAGTGGTCCATCTTTGCTGTGTAGAGAGTAGAGATGGGCACAAAACGAGCGATTTTTTGTTTTCATTTTCATTTTTTCATTTCGTTACGCAACGAAAACGAAACGAAAAATTTTTTAAAAAATAAAACAAAAATGAAAACGAAACGACCAAATTTGCCGTGTTTTTCGTTTTCATTGCAGCAGATGCATTGAACTAAAAAGAATGCTAACGAAACAGCAATTTTTCATTTTCGTTTTCATTTTTTCATTTCGTTACCTAATGAAACGAAAACAAATTTTTTTGCAAAAAACGTCACAAAAACGAAAATGAACCGAAACGGACCCCTAAATGACCAAACGACAAACGAAACACCATTTTTTTGAGTCGTGCCCATCTCTAGTAGAGAGTGAAACAGGAGAGGGTTCCTATTTGCCAACATAATAGCTTGTAGTGAGAGATTCCAGAAGGTGGAATTGTCATGTTGCCGTCCCTATACTCGTGCTTGATTTGTGAGTCAAAATGGGTGTTTGGTCAAATGGGCCTACTGGATTTCCAAGATCTGCCCTCAACAACCCTCAGCAGTGAACGATGAATGGCATTTCTTTGCTCAGAGTGGTGGTCTGAATCTGAAGGCAGTGGGGAAAAACTTAAGGAGGGCTCTTACTGTCCTGTTCAGTATCTTCATTTTTGTAATGGTGCCCCAAAATGGCCTACTTTCATCAACTGGATGCTTAGACTGGAAGAGGACAATTTTTCTGATCCAACAGAGGCCCTTCCTCTAGCAACAACAACAAGAACAACAAGAACAACAAGAACAAGAACAACAAGAACAAGAACAACAAGAAGAACAAGAACAAGAACAAGAACAAGAACAAGAACAAGAACAAGAACAAAAAAGACACTGCAAAATGCATACAGACAAGGAGAGGAAATGGGAATCTGCCTCAAGCTGGGGCAGCTCATGGATCCTTCTAGCTCACTGTTTTCTTCACAGTCTGCCTTTTAGAGAGGGACCTATACAAACCTACCTGGGCATTGCAGTGGTTGAATGTTTCACAAAATGTTCACAAGTGAATTTTTCACAAAATGTTCTAAAGATGACTCGGACTGTGAAATAAGTTCAGAAGCTCCCACCATATTCATGATTGTTTTTCTTCAAGTGCTACCATTTCATATTTGAACCCAATTCTGAAGACAAGTATTTTCTGTACTATTTCTGAGTTTTACTTTTTGTAGGCCAGAATGCTATGTATGAACTCAACGGCAATTTCAGAACTCTGACTGGTGTTACAGCTTTTAATGGCTGAGCTTTCTATTCTATTTGTTATTTTTATGGTGCTTAAAATTATTGCTGTTAGGCTATACTTTCACTGATAAGCCCCAAGCAATCGTGCATATAATCACCTCTAGGTTTTAATTAGGAATGTAAATCTTATTCTCAAAGAATGAAAACATTGCAAACATTTTCTCCATGATATGTATTGTTTTGAGGGTCCCTGAACATTTTCCACATGTTTGGGACTTGTGAAAATTAGGGAAAGCATTTTTGTTTTGCATGAAAAAAACTGCATTTTATTGAGGCGAGGGGAATATTTCTTATACCCTAGCCACATTTTTATGGCAGATAATGGTGTTTTGTTTGCAAAATAGAACTTGTTGTTAAATACCATTTTTTCTACTGATGCTATTAATGCAGGGAAAGACTCTCATGTTTCCAATTTCATGAAATATTAAAATGGTGGAGAGTGGATTTTTTGTTTGTTTTTTGACAAGTTGCCTTGAAATGTTGACACGCCTCATGAAGAGTGAGAACACTTTAATTCACTTTGCAAAGTCAGTTTTAATTCATTGTGTTTCTTTAAAATTTCATTGTGTTTGCCTTCAGGTCTCCGAGAAGGTCAGAATCGTTATTACAGATGCTAATGATGAAAGCCCAGAATTTATCAACACACCTTACATAGTTCAAGTTCCAGAGGTTAGTGACATTTATTCACTCTCTTGATTATCTGTGAATGGGCAGCAGGTTGAGTAGGGTGACTCCATGGTGGAACAGTCCTGAACGCAGGATATATACTCAGGACAACTAGTTACTTTTGTGGTGAAAGTAGCCACCACCCACTTCAAAGGGAGATTTCTGATGGATCATCCTAGAGTTGCAAAAAATAGCTGGGCAACCTGCAGGAATTGCCAAATTCCATCACAAATAGTATTTCATCCTGGAGAATAACCTCGGACCAAAGGAACACACAGTCATCTCCAAAGTTGAGGAACCTCCTGCAGTCATGGATTTTAGGACTAAGACTGAAGACGAAACTGACCCCTTCAGGTCAGTGCAGTCTGTCAGAAGTTATAATGTAACTGAAATGTTTCCAAAGAAATCTGGAACTGAAATTCACGGGGTGTTTTATTTCCTCAGAACTCAGCATTTCTGTTTGGCTTCTCTCTAGGTTCAAAGTTATGCAGGAAGAAGAGACTGCAGTGACAGATTTTACTTTATTTATTTTTGACTATTTTTACCCCGCCTTTTTCCTTGGAAATGGACCCAAGGTGGCTTACAGTAAGGAGAGACAATATGCAGTCCATTACTCTTAAGACACATTCAGTTTGAGAAACAGGGAATTGAGGGGGGTATCTTACACCATTAGGCAACATTGCGACTAACAATGGATAACAGTGTCAACGAAATCAGACAAGGAGAGATATAAACACAAAGTTACAAGTGGTCACAAACACAAAGTCTGTAGGTTCATAAAAAGACACAGTAGATAGTCCATCATTTAGGGAAAACTTGTCTGAAGAGAAAAGTACAGTGCTTTGACAGAAGACCAGGTGTGATATTGAAAGGGAAATTTAAAGCTTCTTAGATGCCATCTGTGCAAAGCCTATGTGTTTTAATGATAATGGCTGGAATATATGCTGTTGTGCATTCATGCTAAAGGTGCAACTTTCAGAGGTGAGCTGCCGTAACTTAAGAAATCCTCGTAGATGTTATCTTTTTCTGTAAGGATCAGGAGGCAGGATACTGAGGGAGCCCAGGCGTTCGCCAACTAGCTGCTATTCAGCTTCTCTAGAAAACTGGAAGAAGGTTTTTGGTTTTTTACCTCAGAACATAAAAGTAAATGCACATTGATCACCAAGAAAAAGCATTGAAAATGTCCCCTCCTATTCTTTAGAGGTCATGTCTGTCAAATGTTTAAGTCTTGACTGATACTTGTCCAGAGGTTCCTCCTGAGGTTCAGTCTGTATATTTTGATGCTCAGCTGACATTAAGCACAGTCTGTTTTTCTGTATCTCTTTGTCTTGCTGCCTTTGTTGGGGTGGAGCTAAATTATATTCCTTTTCCCCTTCTATCCAAGTGTCATTATTTGGGGTTTCCTTTCTCTTCTAATGAATCACCTTCCTAGCATAATTTATATTTCCATTTTACTAAGAAGACTGCCCTTTCCCAGTCAGTAGACACTTTCATGCCACCCCTCCTCTCATATTGTCTCCACTGCCTTTTCCCTTATTCTTGGTCATCCTCTCTTGCTTCTATCCACAGAACACCCCTTCAGGGAGCAGCATATTCAAGATTGAAGCAGTGGATAGAGACACAGGTTCAGGGGGGAGCATAACTTACTTCTTACAGGTAAGCACTGAGCAAAAGGCCTGAAAATCTTTGGGGGGAAGCCAGAAGCATGAGGAAGAGATGTCTGGGGACCTCTTGAAACATCTAGCTTTGTGAGAATGTCATTTGCCTAGGGCGTTCAGCCCTACGAACACTAGAACAAATGGAGATGTTGCCACCACAATTAAGATAGCAAAGGCTAAGTGTCCAAAATACCAACAGGCTAAAGAGGAACAACATGGCTGAAAAACACTAGGAAGCATGGTACCATGGGTCTCAGTTCAGCTTTTTTAGACATGTGAACTCTTGTAGGAAGCAGTTAATATGCCGTTAGTTGTGTATTCTTCTGGGGAACCAAGTTTCAAGGTAAGATTGGTAAACCAGGATTTTCCCAGAAGAGGGCAATCATGTTGGTAAAGAGTCTGAAAAAACATGTGTAAATGTGGAACAAACTAGGGGGCTGGATATGTTAACCTGAATAAGTGATTGAAAGATTAGGAGATAGTCATCTTCAGATATCTGGAAGGCTGATGGCACAATTTTTTTCTGCTGTTCCAGAGGTTAAGTCCAGAATCGTTGCGTCTAACTTCCAAGAAAAAAATATTATGACAAAATATTAGGAAGAAATTTCTAATTGTAAGAGGCTCCAGTGATTTTACTCATTTTTCACTTCATAAACTTAAGCCTAAGATCAAACCCAGAGTTTTCAAAGTGCATCTGTGCGTTTTTCCTTAGAATTTCAATGAAGGTTTGTTTAATCACAATTATTATTTACATGTATAAATCACCTTTATTCTGGTGACCTCATGAGAATATCCATGGCTCTCTACTTCCTCACCTGTTATTTTAATTTATTAAACCTAAACTCTGGCCATTTCACTGTTCTGCACAGCGTCCAGAAAACAACAAAATATGCAACTTTTTTTTTTAAAAATGTAAAAACAAAAACCCTTGGTGAACCATAAAATAGGCATAGACCATAAAATTAATATTACACAGGGGTGAGGTTTGTAAAGGTCTGGTTAAAACAGCCTTGACTTGTTTATCTTAATGAAGACACTGTGAGGGATATTTGGTCCATTCAGAGGCAAAAGTCAAGGTCGACTCCACCTGGGAATGTCAGGGTTCTGTGGTTTCTAGAACCTAGCTCTTCCACATCACAGTTCTGCTGCATCCTAAGTACCTCATACTGGCTTTCCTAGGCCCCCACCATGTCATGACTGCAAACGTGTTTTCCTGCAGGGAACAGAGATAAAATAACCATTTTGGAGAACTCAGAATCCTTCTTCCCAGCTGGCCTGGCTGGTATCTGACATGTTAGGGCCTTTTTACACGACTCCTAAGATCCGCTGGCCACTTAAATTCGGACCAGAGATCTTAGGGGTTTGTCACTCTTCCTGCGTTCCCACTTCCTCCGCACTTCCTGGCTGTTGGCTGCGTGAGGGGAGGGAGAAAAAGAGAAAGAAAAGCATGCTGCTCACCTCGTTCTGCCTCTCATCTCTGTAAAAGTAGCTCTTAAAGGGGCGGGAGCCAAAAAACAACAAACAGAAGCAAGGAGAGCCCTGCACTCACTATCGTCACACCGGATCAAATAATTTTCACCTCCAAAGAGCAGGTACCTGAAAGCTGCACTGGGATGCGCTAAACTGGGTGGGGTCGCACTTAATTTCCTGTAAACTCCGGAGCTGGTGGGTAAACATTTTTAAGCTCCGGAGCTGGGAGCCATTTGCCTCGGAGTTTAGGGGTGATGTATAAACGCCCTTAGTTCCTCCCATTCTTTTGTCTACGGTGCAAGGAGCCAGGCTCATTATGAAGCACTGGTGGTTCTGGGAAAGGGAAGAGCAAGTGGGGATATTTCTCCACTTTGTAGATAAATTTATACCTGCCGTTTCTTTAACTTTTCTACTGTACATAAAAGGAAGTTCAATGTATGATAAAGGTCTTTGAAGTGCACTTGTTAAAAGCTTAGACATTGTTTCCTGGCTATATCCTAGTCATGATTCATGTGGGAATACCAAGTTCCTATTGTGTGTCAGTGAATTAATTGTGCAGGAACGGATCCAATTCTTGAGAAGAAGCCATTCAAGATCTTTAATGGTCCCTTCCCTCTTTATAAATAGAGAATCTTGCTGCAAAGAAAGCCCCATGCTACCTGAGGGCTGGTGGCAATACAAAAATATTATAATAAATGAGTAATGTTGGTCTCTACCCAAATAGAGGTGTGTGTGTTAAGGGGTGGAAAAACAAAATCCCAGGTAGGCCAATTCATTTCAGTGTTTTCTTAGAGGCAGGAGGACTCATTAATCAAGTAGCTGCTTTGGAAAGCACAAATATTTAAGTTGGATTACATCTAATCTTCTTAAGAGGGGGGAAATACTGAGAGGCACCCAGAGCCAAGCACCAGGAACCGCCAAGGGAAACAGAGCGGCAGTCACCTTTTCTTACGGAAAAGAGAAAAACTCTTAAAAGAAATTTCTCTCTAAGCAGATCAAGGGCCACATATTGCAGTTTTATCTCTGATTTGTACCAGAGAATCCCTCCAGTCAGCTACTTTCAGGCTGCCGTTTTTGAAAAGAGCTTCTAAGGTCTCCATATTTCAGACAGCCTTTCAATCTGAGGAGTGTCCCTTTCTTATTTTAGTGTCTCTTTGTGTTTTGTCTTCCCGATTGAGTTTTGGTTAATTTTAAAACCTCTCGAGTATATGCTGCTTTTCTTAATCCCCCCGCCCCCTGTGAACTCTCATTTGAGGCCCCTTTTGAAGGACAAAAATGTGGTTTAGAAGTGCTTTCACATATTCAGTTAAATAAACCCATGCCAAGTCAGAAATGGCTTACACGCAAGACATTTCCAAACGGAAGGGTCCTCGCGCTATTAAATAAGTAATGGCACCATGACCCCATCTTTTTCTCCTCAACAGATTCTGCACAATGTGAGAAAGGAGGTGACAAGTAATAAAAAGTAAGGGAGGGATGTGAGTGAATGGGCAGTAATGCACATCTTCAAACTTATGTAGCCAATTTGATTCTGTCTGGTGTGAGCCAGTGGGTGTTAAGTGTCAGGCAGATGAAACACAAAAGAAGTCGTGGTTATTATTTTGTTTGAAGGTCGGTGTAGTCTGTTGGGGTTGTCTCTTAGGTGTCTGATTGTACTGTTGGTCTGATAACTTGTATGTTGATATGCCTTCTAATGAAGATGGCATGAAACTATTATGAGTCTGTCAAACTCAAGTCTGTACCAAACAAAATGTTTTAAATCATTGGTAGTTTATTCAACATACATGTTATAAAGTAAACATTTTTGAAAGTTATACCAAGACTGTGGGAATATTATTTTCAACTACTGGCACATTCAAGAGAGAATACCATTCATATTCTATGTTAGAAAGGAAACATATTAGTGTGCATGTAGATCTAGGAAAGTTGAGAGGGAAAACTGGGCTATTGTCTATCTGCCACTTTCAACAGGTTTGGAAATGAGATACTATTGCTACATGTGCTAGTGCTTTAATCTATCAGAAATGAAGCTCCCCAGGAGTGGACAGTCCTATACTATATTGAATTGTATCAAAAGTTAGATCCTCTAATGTCAGGTTGTGGGCCCTCTAGATGTTGGACTGCAAGTGGACTCCCAAAAATCTGCTCTGAACGGCTGAGGGGGGTCTTTAAAGCAGCATGAGAGGCAGCAAATGGGAAGGTAATGGAACAGGAAAATTGGTGGTGGTGGTGGGAGTCTTTCTGTTTTCCCTTTGTAGAGGAGCCTCTGTTGGGCCAGTTTTTCCAGTGAATGAAAGGACCTCTTCTCAACACAGAATCGCCACCATAGAGCCAACCTGTTGGAGAATCTCACATACAGTATATTCGAGTGGAAGGACAATCATGGAACTTATTGTCTAGTGTGCCTCTGACAGGCTCCCTGTCATGGGACTGCTTATCAGATTAATTGGCTCATAGCAGGGAGCCTACTGGGAAGGTTACGGCATGCTTACATAACTGCCCTCCAGCTCCACAGACTGTAGGGTTTATCACATTACTGCTCTTCTGTGGCTCATTTGGCAGACATCCAGAGCTTTAATTGTACACTTAATGAAATGATTATTTTTACACTAATGTTGCCTGCATCTGATTTTAATGGTTTCATGTTTGTTTGTTTGTTTGTTTGTTTGTTTGTTTGTTTGTTTGTTTGTTTGTTTGTCTCAAAGGTTATAAGCTGCCTTGAGCACTACCTTTTAGTAGAAAAGCAGGGTATAAATTTCAGTCACCCCCACAGTCATTGAGGCTTTAGGAACAAAGCTATGGGATTTTATAAAATATTATGATCCAATGCAGAACTATGAACTAACACTATCAGAGCTGCAACCAAAACATAACAAAACAACCAGCAATGTTAGAAATAGCATATATATGAGAGCCATATTTAACTGATATTTAAGTTTTTGGCTAAAACCTGTGTCTGTGATATAATGCCAGTCAGATACTGTCTTATATTTTCTGGTGGTAATAATAATAATAATAATAATAATAATAATAATAATAATAATAATAATAATAATAATAATAATAATAATAATAATAATAATAACAACAACAACAACAACATTTATATCTCACATTACCATAATTAAATGCAAGGAGCAATACATGTTTTTTTCATCTTCCTTGTTTTATTTTTGCAAAAACCCTCTGAGATTGGTCAGGCTGAGAGAATATGACTGGCCCAAGGTCACATGGTGTACTTCATGGCCCAGGGTCTCCCAGGTCCTACTCCAGTACTCTAATCACTAGGTTGTACTGTCTTCCTTGTGAATATAGCTTTCTATATATTTGCAGTTGAGAATAAAACTTCATACATCTGACGCAGAAAGAATCTTTGTTGTTTTAGCCTATGCCCATGCTTCATTGCCTTTTGTTTGGAGTAACTACTACATAAGAACATAAGAACAAAAGAAGAGCCATGCTGGATCAGGCCAAAGGCCCATCTAGTCCAGCTTCCTGTATCTCACCGTGGCCCCACCAAATGCCTATGGGAGCGCATGAGACTAGATATCTGTCTCCTGCAACCACTCCCCTGCATCTGGCCCTTGAAGTACCCTGGTTGTAAGCCAGGAGATTACACATCTCCATCATTGTTTGTAACTAGTTTGGATCCTGCATGGGATCCCCTGTCTTCCCCCAAATTCCTCACCTCCTAGACTGGTTCTTATACAGATGGCCAGGAGATGAAAAAAATATTGGAGTGATTTAGAGTTTACCATTCTTCCAAGCTGTAACTAACCATGTAGGCCTCCAGGGCACCCACCAACTCTGCCATGAGGCATGGGAGCCATCTCCCCATGAAAAATGTGGAAGAGAATGTTACATCCACCCAAAGGAAAAGGAAATGTAAAGTGAATAGGTCCAAGAGGCATTGCTATTTATTTTCACAACAGAAACCTCTAGATTTTGGTGACCTCTAGATGTTGGGGCTGTTGGGCAAAACCCCCGTTTGGCCCACCCTAGTCACAGCGCAGACATTATTTTCATTTTAAGACACTACTGTCTTATATTCACATAATGAACAATAGGTTGAGGATGCTAACCCAGTGGATTGCAGGAAATCCATGAAAAATATTTCCAAATGAAAACAGCCAGTGAGAATAAATTCTGTGCTTTCTGCACTTTGCTTCATTCAGTTGAGGACAGCTAGAGAAAGATCTCAGTGTGCAGAGGAGTCTTCTTAACTGTTTATAATATTTCAAGGATCCAGTAAATGTATTAAGAGACAACATAGCAGTATTTTTGGGGAGGGGAGGGGAATTCACATAGCCTTATAACCTGCCAAATAGACTCCTTGTCTTTGTAATCCATAGACCTTGGTTTCACCCCATGCCTAATGCTCTCAAAGCAAATAACACAATGTCAGTTCCTTACAGCAGGTGGAACCGAAATGAAATATAGTATCTCGCCAACCTTTTAAAGCCATATCTAATCTTACCTCATTTCTCCGTCTTTCTTTTTCTTCTAGAACATCCGTACAAATAAGTTTACTATAGATCGTCACAGCGGTGTGCTTCGCATCAAAACAGGGATCACGCTTGACTATGAAAAATCAAGGACTTATTTTGTTACTGTGGTGGCAAAGGTATTAGATATGCTCCTGACAATACTTCTGCCTAGCTCAAGGAAAGATGGTGCCCAAAGGCAGAATAGGGCATTCTTGCAGAAGGGGAAAATGGTGTAAGAGTTAAGAAGCCCAGAATAGCTTTTAACATCTGATTTTTTTCTCCATCCTCCGAGCAACAGCATTTTCCCCATCTATCAAAATAGTTTTCAAGAAGTCTTGCTGTGATTTCTCCTTGGGCTTACACTGAAGGAGTTGGCCTGAGCATCCTTCCATATTTTTTGTGATGAAATAACATAGGCATTTGGGAGCATGATGTTCAAAACTGGGTGAACACCAGTCTCCCCAATTGTCCTTCTAACTTTTTATTTAACCCCCCCATTACATATAGGAGATTAGTGCTATATCACTCAATCACCTTATTGTCATCATTGTTATTGTCCATATTTATACCCCACTAGTTCCTCATTAAATCAGCAGAGGTAGGACTAGAGGGAGGGAGGAAAGAAAGAAAGAAAGAAAGAAAGAAAGAAAGAAAGAAAGAAAGAAAGAAAGAAAGAAAGAAAGAAAGAAAGAAAGAAAGAAAGAAAGAAAGAAAGAAAGAAAGAAAGGAGGGCTGTGGGCTGCAATGGAAATCGCATCAAATCCAGTATGCACAATGAACTCCCAAATCAATTTGCAGCTTCTGTGTGAGCGCTAACTGCAACTTCAAACATAATACAGGCTATGAATCACATCACAGCAAGGCCGAATCACTTATATCACTAGCATAGTTGAACCTAGTCTTATCTTACTAACATAGTGCTACTTTGCCAGCATTGTTTCTAAGCAAAGCATAAGAACACATCAACAGTGTCTCATTCACACTGCCTTGTGAGGTCATAATCAAAGACAGAGCAACAAAAAGTTGGCAAAGTCAACAGCAGGAATCATCCTTCTGATTCAGCTTCCCAGCGTAATCACACTCTTAGTCATAAAGAACCCAGAAATGTAAGGGTCTCCACAGGAATACATACTGTGTTCCGCAGCCCCTTTGCAAAGCACGTGGTAATTGTAAGTACTGAAGGTTTTGCTCCATAATCTACTGATTTATGTAGCTTTGAGGCTCCAATTTCTGCTTAGCCACATAACTCCTTGAGTGCTGACAGTCCTTCTCTGTGCCTGCAGCTCAAGCAGGCCTCAATCCCCTACCGGTTCCTGCTGTTGGGTCTTTTTGCTGCTCTGTCCTTGATCATGACCTCACAAAGAAGTGTCAAGGAAACACTGTTAATGTGTGATTTTCCTTTATTAACACAACTACCAAAAGTAGCACTAGGTTGGTGATACAAGACTTTTACTTAAGGATTCTGGCAGAATACATTTGATTTTAGTCTCTGCATAAGCAATGTCTGAACCTCCAAGAACAGAGCTTTTGAAAAGGGCTTATTTACTTGTTGTCTTGCTTGCTTGGTTAACGCAGTTTTTTTTTTCCATCTGCTGTTTTCTGAATCCCCCAGCCATCACATAGCAGCCAATGCTGGCTTAGAGAAGTATGTCAAGTTTTATCCAAAAGTAACTTTTCTGAGCTTTGCTGTTTTGCTCACTGACGTTTACAGAAAATCTTGACATTAGTCTACTCCATCTAGAATTTTTCTTTCTTTGCTGTTTCTGATGTCTTTTAAATGTCCTATTTTGGAGACAAAATTGGGATGTGAGCATTCACCAAATAGTCTCTAAAGAAATAAAAGTGAAAAAGAATTATTCATCTACCTCCAGTTGCAGATTCCCGCTTTTGAACTGATCAGTTGGGCATTTACCAGAGTGTACAGTGGACCCTTGTATAACAAGTGGTTTGTTTAACAGAAAATCCATTTAAAGGAAAAAATTTCTGGAGATAGGGGAAAATTGCTTAACAGAATCGCCTTTGGGGTGAATCCATTCAACAGAAAAACAGTCATGATTAGGGATTAATCTGCTTTCAATGCATTCCTATGGGGAATTTGTACAAAGGAAAATTTGCTTAACAGAATTTCATTTGGAATGAATTAATTCCTTTATACAAGGTACCACTGTATATCTAAAACAAAGGAGAAAAAAAAGCCAAAGTGTTACCCAGAAGAGAACAGGACCCATGGTTGTGCCTGAAATTCTTGACCTTGAGCATAAGTGGTGAAACTGGGGAGATGGCATTTTGGCCTATAGTCTTTGAAGGAAGGAAAATATCTTTAAAAGGGGGAGCTCAAAATAAAATTTAAAAATTTGGTACGTGAAGCTATTTTCCCTCAGTTTCACTTTCTGCCTAATGATCTTGGAACTCTTCTCCTTTCTAGGATGGTGGCGGGAAGCTGCGTGGTAACAACAAAGTGTTTTCAGCCACAACCACAGTCACAATCAATGTGGAAGATGTTCAGGACACCCCTCCGATGTTTGTTGGCACTCCCTATTATGGATATGTCTATGAAGACACAATGGCAGTGAGTATTATTGCCATCACATGTACCCTACTGAATGCAAATTTTACAACAAGCCATTAATCCTTTCCCTGTCCATGTCTGGTGGGTTGTTTTGACAGAAGTATAATCAGGAGTTAAATTTCAATATCGCTGGCTTATGGTCATACCCAATCACATGACGATGGCCACTTTTCTTTGGCCCTCCTTTGCCCCTTCTAGAATGGCATGAGGGCAGACATTCTGACCCTGAAAGGGAAGGTTTTCAAGGCACCCTGGGACACTGCTCTTAGTTCAGATACTGATATTTATTTTCCCTTTTTAAATGGTGGCCAACATCCTGTTGTGCAGCTACACAGAAGGAGTCCCTTTTAGCAGCAGATTGCCATGAGCTAAGGAATCTCTGCACACATTATTTGCCACATGTCAGGTTATGTAACCAAATGTGCAGTAGGTAATACCTATGAAGATTTCTTAACTTATAGCAATTCATTCTTAAGAGTTATTCCTTTTGCCTAACTGTGTAATGTAAGAGGATTCCGGCCGACAGGTGATGTGATCCCCAAAGCTCTACCTGATGCTCATATATGGAGATGGGCACAAAATGCTTCGTCACACTTTGGTTCAGTTCACTGGTATGGCTGCACAGTTGCTGTATGTTCCTTTTCCCTACCCCCTCACTGGCACCTCCTCTCATCCACCTCCACACACCTGCTGGCTCATCCTCCAAAAGGGGCCTGGGTTTCCCTGCCTTATCATCTCCAAGGAGCCAGGCACTCCCTGCCCTGCCTCATCATTTGGACAGCTGGCCCCAGAAGACAAACTGGCTGGTGTGTGGAGGTGAGTCTGTGGAGGTGCCAGTGGGGGCAGAGGCATAGCCAGGATTTGGAGCGCCTGGGGCAAAGCTGGTTTTTGCGCCCTTCTGGCCACCCAACCCTCACATCGTGTCCACACAGCAACGGGGGCTGAACCCTGTGGGCAGACATGTGGACATGTGTGTGTGTGTGTGTGTGTGTGTGTGTGTGTGTGTGTGTGTGTGTGTGTGTGTGTGTGTGTGTGTGTGTGTGTGTGTGTGTGTGCGTGCATGTGCATGTGCATGTGTGAGCGCACACATGCACTCGACTTACACCTCTCCCACCAAGGCAAGGAAGAGGAGGAGGGGGGCACCGCCCTCCAGGCACCCCCAGATTGCTGCACCCGGAGCAGATGTACCCTTCTGCCATCCCCTAGATATGCCCCCGAACAGGGGAGGTGAGGGTAAAGAAACATGCAGCAGCATAGCTGCCACACCCACAAACTGGGCCAAAGCACCACAATTTGTGTCCATAGCTGCTCATATTGAGTCATGTGATGTTAAGTAAAAGCAGAATTATTCATATGCTGACAGCTTGATAGGATACTTGTGAAGGAAGAAGAAAATATTAGGAAAAGAAAGATAGGCAATATGAGAATAAATGATGATGATGATGATGATGATGATGATGATGATGATGATGATCATCATCATCATCATCATCATCATCATCATCATCATCATCCTCTTGGAACTGCGGACCTGGAAAGGACCCTGTGGATCACTGAAGCCAGGCCCTATCAAGGAGATAATGGCTCCCCCAGCTAGGCACATAAGCCACTGAGCTGTCCAGCAGTTTTGACAAATATATTGTTAAAGAAACCTGTGTAACATAGGAGTTAAGGTGGTTGCCTGAGTATTGTAAACTCATTGGCCAGAATCCTTCTGGCGTTAAGGGTTAAGTGTGCATAACTTGCTCCATCTAATTGATGAGGTGTGAGGTATGTGTACAAGATTTTGGGTTGTGCAGTGGGGTGCAGGATCAGGCTCCAGCGCCTTGCCAATTAGCCATGGCAGGTCAAGTTCACCTTATGCAAACCTCGTTAGAATTCTCTGGCCTCTTTCTACTTAGCTCTTTCACTGTTTAATAGGGGATGGCCCTGCTGTTAGGCACAGCGAGAACATGATCTCAGGCCCGTATTTTGAGAGTCATGAAAAAGCAGGAAATGGACAGTCAGATGCTTTATTTTGACTGTGGGCTTGCTGCCGGGTACTGGAAGAGGTGCTTGTAGGATTTTTCTTGCTTCGTGTGCCAAGAAATAATTTGGTTGGTTTGAGGTGGTATATCTGCCTTGATCTGGGTGAGTGGGATAACCATTTGACACTCCACCTGCCCTGCTGCTTAATGGCGTCATCCAACAGCCCATTGCCAAACATCCAACAGCGAGCTGTAACCTTAGCAGAAATATGAGGTCAGCTTGCAGCAGAACATAAGATGTGTTTAATCCTGGCTTAGCTTATAGGACTACAAACAGATATAAAGCTATTCTGAACTGCAGCCAATGCATCCTAAAGCTCTGTTTGTCCATAGCGTGCTCTTCAGCCAGAATGTACAGAGGCTTCCTTCTCCTGCCACCTTTTGCCTTATTTTGTAGTTATTTCAATATCCTGGTACCATATTTCACTGCATAGATCATTGCAGCCTGCCAAGTCAGAGGACAGAAGAGCATGATTTCTGGGAATATTGGAATTTTTTTTTCATACACTGCAATCTTTGGCAATAAAAGGTGCTATAAATTTGTGAAACCCAATAATTTACCTTGTGCTGCTGCTAACCAACGATTTGGAGATGCCCATAATTATTAAGTGTGCCATATTTTTTTGGGGGGGGATCCACTGAGTAAATCAAGGGTAATTAACCATTAAATACATCTGCTCTGAGACCCATAAGAAAAAAATATTATCATATTATAATGATGGAGATAGCTGCATCTTCTTTGATTCAGTTATAACAGGAAACTCCTCAGAGGACAAGGACACTTGCCAGCTACAGTGTTATTTACAGATCGGGACGTGGTCCATTAAAACTCACAAATTGGGTGGGTGGGAGTGTAATTTTCCAATCCAACATCTCTTATTTCTGTCTTGCATTATATTCTTAGGCACCAAATTGAGATGTTTTCATTTTGTGCCTTCCAAATCCTTTCAAATTTCCTTCAGAGCTTTTCAGATACTTGCAGGAAAGTTTCTTGGGAAAACCATCAGATGTGAACCTCACAGCCTCGTGCACCATCACCTCCCAATGAGCAGTATCACATTTTTGTGGATAGACGGGCAGCCCCCTGATCCTGATGGAGATGCAAGAGTTCCCTTTTTTTCAACTATAACATTCCCAATCAAACAAACAAACCTTTTCCATACTCTGGTCGCAAATAGGATGGAGGATGAATGCAGTGACTCCTCTGGGAGGGCAGTGGTCCAGTCATCCACTTCTAGTGTTTCTTTATATGATGGTGTTATCTTCCACCCATCACCCAGTGGTGGTGAACCTTTTAGAGACCGAGTGCCCAAACTGCAATTCAAAACCCACTAATTTTTTCACAAAGTGCCAATACAGCAATTTAACCTGAATACAGGTGGCTGTTAAGGGGCAATGTCAGGTGCCCACAGAAAGGGCTTCCAGTGCCATCTTTGGCACCCGTGCCATAGGTCCACCAACCCTAATTTAGACTGTAAGTTACTCGGTGGAGGGCCAAAGAATTTTCCTGCCCAGGAGGCAAAAGATAAGGTGGCACACTAGAGATAGGCACAAAAGGGAAAATAGCATTTCAATTTGTTTCATCTTAAGATTCCTTGCTGTTTCACTTAATTATTAACCTTTTTTTGAAAAAATCATAACAAAATAAAACAATATGAAACAATTCATTACTGTACACTATACAGGCCTGCTTCTCTGGGTCCTAGAAATACCCAGTTTTGTGGGTAGCTCAAGAGTCAGAGCAATAGACTGGAAGACACAATTTATATGCAGAGAGATGGGATCTAGGAATGGATGATGTACCAACAAAATATTGTGGTCCGTCTAGGAAGAGATGAGCCACCAGGCAGATCAGTGTGGAGGATGATTTGACGGTGGTTAGGAAAGAACCCATGCAAAAATCATATGAAATCAAGAGGATACGGTAAGATCTGGATTCTTTTACCCACAATCTTTTTTATTTAAATTTAAAGAGAGAGGTTGGCTACTGGCTAGCCACCAGTTATCTCTTCCCAGACAGACCACAATATCATCCACCATCCATTCATAGGCCCCATCTCTCTGAACACAGATTGCAGTTTCCAACCTGTTGTCCTGATTTCCTAGGATGGTATTGGCATATTCTGACAAGGGAGGATGAAACAGTTCGTTTTCAAAATGGAAAAATGGCATTTTGTTTTGTTGCTTGATAGAACATTTGCTTTTGTTTTGTTTTGTAATATTTCATTATGTAATGAAAGAACAAAACAGTGTGCCATTTTTCATTTTGTGCCCGTCTCTATGGCACATTCCTTCATGCCACAGTCCACATTTAGAAATCAACTGGTCTGGCAATGGCGTCATTTCAGTAATGCCAAAAATACTATTGGTAATGTGGGTGTCACTTGTCATAGCTGATTGAAGGTAACTGATGTCATAGTTGGGTTTCTGGTCATACACCCAACGGCTTAACATAGGTACAGCCTGATGCCTTGCCAATTAGCTGCACTCAGCCACAGTAAATTAAACCAAACCTATGCCAACTCCAGAAGGATTCTGCCACTACATCTCGGAGAGCAGCCTACTTCAGCAGGCGCAAAGAAGGCTGCCTGCTCCACTCAGCTATACCTTCTAAAATAAAAATCCCAGGGATTGGAATTCCGAAGGGGAGTTGACAGGGACTGACATTGCTGCTTCTCTGTAGAGTGCCACATCTGAGGTGGCCATTTCATTCTCTCTGGTAGTAGGACTAGAGCTGCACTGTTGTTGGGTGATGTTCTATATAAAATTCAGCAGTGATAGCATGAGTTTGTTGTAAGCTGCCCAGAGTGGCCAGATGGCCACATGGATGGGGTATGTAGGTAGGTAGGTAGGTGGGTGGGTAGGTAGGTAGGTAACAACAACAACAACAACAACAACAACAACAACAACAACTGGCATGCTGGATGCAGTGCCTAAAGAGCTATGCAAGTATTTAGAAGAAATTGGAGTTGACAAAGTATTTAGAAGAAATTGGAGTTTCTGCAGCAGCTGCAGAAAGTCACCTTACTGGGATCTGCTCGCATAATTCGCTGATACATCACGTAGTCCTAAACGCTTGGGAAGCATTTGATTAGTGATTTGTAATACAAAATCCAGCATAGTTATCTTGTCTGATGTGTGATTAATAATAATAATAATAATAATAATAATAATAATAATAATAATAATAATAATAATAATAATAATAATAATAATAATAATAATAATAATAATAATAAAAATCTGCTCTCATAATTCGCCGATATATCACATAGTCCTAAAAACTTGGGAACAACATATTCTAACAACATATTCTAAGTTTCAGTCGGTCCAGGATTACTTCCAACCAGAGAAGGGAGGAGCGTACTTATCCTTATCCTTCAGAGTTTAAGAGAACAATATTTATAGCTATCTCTATTTAAAAATAACCGAGAGCCAGTGGGGGGAAAGGAGATAAGAATGTCAGAGTAGGATTTTTAGGAAAACTGAATTCAAATCCCCACTCAGTCATGGAGATTCACCAGATGGGTGGCAGTTGTAAATGACTTCTTGAATATCTCACATATCTTAAAACCCTATTAAGACAGTGGTGGCGAAACTTCAACACTCCAGATGCTTTGGACCACAACTCCCACAGTCCTTTGTCATTGGCAATATAGGCTTGGAATTCTGGGAGTTGTGGTCCAAAACGTCTGGAGTGGCAAAGGTTTGCCATCACTGTACTAGGGTCACAATTGGTCAGATGTCTCATGACAGTATATAGCAATACTGTAACATCAAAAAGTAGCTCATAATAATATTGGTAATATCTTGGGACCAAAATATCATATAAATTACATCAATAACATCTGTCAAGAGTTTTACACTTCATGTCCTTCTTTGGATGCCTTTGGCCTGTATATAAAGGAACATTTGTACTGTGTTGTCTTGGATTAACATACAGTGTTGCATTTGTGGGTATCTCGACCACCCAAACCTGAGCAACTGTGAGACTTATCCTCTCTGACCCACAGGCTATCTGTTTTTAGCTCATCATCTTCACTGTATAAAGAGGGCTTCCCCCCCCCCTTCTTCTGCAGGGTTCTGACGTAATAACAGTTGTTGCAATTGACGGAGACCGAGGAAAGCCTAATGATATTCATTACCATCTTATCAATGGTAAGTGGATAGAGCTGATGCAAGTATTTAAAAGCAAAGCCATGCATGATCCAGAATGAATGGGAGAGCTTGTTGATATTTTAAAAAATATCTAATGAAAGAAATCTGGTATTTTAACAAATTCTTGAAATGGTTTTAGAAATCCTGTTTCCTGCATATTAACTCGCAGAATTACGTGGACTGTTTAAAAGACTCTTAAAACTGAGAAGAGCGTAGCTACTAGACATGGGCACGACCAGAAAAAATGACGTTTCGAGTTGTCGTTTGTCAGAACGGGTCCATTTCGGGTTGTTTCCGTTTGTTTTAAAATTTTTCAAAAATATGTCGTTTCGTTTGTCGTTTGTCATTTCCACCGCACAATTTGACTTCCCAGAGCATAGGGGCGTCCCGCAATCAGAGCCGGTGCTAGGTGTTTTGTGCCCTAGGCGGCGGGCGGGGTGGGCAGCGGGTGGCGAGGGGAAGGTGCAGGCAGGTGGTGGTGGCGGGGGGCCATGGGCGGGCGGCGACAGCGGCAGGGGGGAGGCGCGGGCAGGCGAGCGGGCGAGCGGTGGTCAGGGGCGGGCGAGTGGGCGGGCGGCGCCACCGGCCGCAGGTGGGTGGCGGCACGGGCAGATGGGCGAGTGGGCAGTTAGGATATCACTTAGGAGGTTCTGTTCTTGGCTTGCACCCCAAATGTGTGTGTGTGCAAGCAAATTGAAGTTGGGAAAATAGAAAATAAATGGTAGTATATAATATATTTTTAAAATAAATCCACACCTCCCACTCCCAGTCGAACCTCCCCCTTTATCCAATATCAGAAAAAAATCCTCACAAACTGCCAGAGAAGAAATAAAGAATAAACCAACTGCTATTCCCTTCAACAGACAAAGCTGCAGGGAAAGAAATTATTTTCTAAATTCAATTCCCTCCCTGCCTGCCTAACTTAAATCCTAAAGCCCCCAGCCTCCCTCCTCAATCTTGATCGGATCACACCAGCACCAGCAGCCAGCCCTCCTCCCTCAACCACATCCATACACCCGACTGCGATTTCTGGAAGGTGCCTCGGCTTTTTATGCCCTCCGAGACATCCAGAAGTGTCAGTCAAAAACCTGGCGATGCTATTGGTGGAATGGTTCAAAAAATTTGCATGGTCCCATCCCATGCCCAGCCCAAATGGGCAGGTCTAAAAAAATAAAAAATAAAATAAAATAAAATCAATACGATGTTTTATTGCTATAAAAAAAAAAACCACTGCTGCTACTATAAAAATTCAGGCATTTAAAATAAATAAATTTCACATGTTTCTGTGGTGATTTGGTGTGTTTTTTTACCACGATTTCAAAAGAAAAATTGTGATCGCCATTTTGGATCCCCACCCCACCGCATGGCATGGCGAGACGACGAGGATGACCCCCCCCCAGCCTGGTGCAAGCAGCCCAGGACAGGAGAAGGGGGGAAAGGCCAGGGACCCCCCCAGAAACCACCCCTCTGGTAGGTGGCAAAGCCTCAGGCAGGCATATTTTCGCCTGCTTTTTGGCTGGGAGTCGGGGTTTTAAAAAAAACTTTTAAAAACTTTTTCTGTGCTTCACATTGCGCGATCGCCGCGATGCCACAAACAAAAATGAAAAACCCGACCAAATTTTTCTTTTTTCAGTTCGAGTTCGCGTTCTGACGGCTTAATTATTGTTACCGTTTCCATTACGTAATGGAAACGATAACCGAAAATGGAAATGACAATTTCGCCGAGTCGTGCCCATGTCTAGTAGCTACTCTTAGAGCAAGGTAAAACTTCCTTAGGAAGGACAGGCTTTTCCTAAGAGAGACGCATGTATTCTTCTTGGCTTTAAGTTGTATGGGTGGGTATGCTGATTGGATTCTGAGGCCTGATTGCTCCTTTTCTTCCAATGCACCACTATTGAGAATATTATGAGAATAATTGTGAGAATAATTTTCACTAAACCACTCCGAGTTAAGCTCCTGGAGATAAGCTCAGCAGTTCCTGAGATTTCAGCCATAAGCTTGAGAAGTGGCAGATCTAGCTCCAACTGAATGCAGCAGGAAGAGCCTGTACTTGTTTTAAAAGAATAAAGCAAATGCAGTTTGGGGCTTTCCAAATCATATAAAACAACTTCATAAGGTGGCCAGAATGTTACTGGTAATTTATGCATGCATAATTGTCACTGAAGCCAGTTGCCACTAATTAATGGAGTGATGATTGCCTTCCTGGGGCAAGGCCCACTTGCCCAAAGGACACACAACCAGAAATGAGACTAACACCTTGTTAATTAGTGGCAGTTCACCACTACAACTTACTTGTCTTCACTTACTCGTATCTTAATGACCCAGTAAGATTTTGGCTAATTAAAAAGAATATACAGAGAGAGAATTTATTTGTATATGTGTTTAGTTATATCTAATATGATAAACAATCCCATAAGTGCACGGCAATTTTCTGGGTTGTGTACATATCAAAGAAGGAATACTTCAGTCAAATACATTATAGAACCATACAACTGGAAAACTAGAATAGGCCAGCATTAGGCTTTGAAGTGCAATGTTTCCGAGCAGCAGTGCAGAGCATGAAAAGTCAAGAGGGGCTACCACTAAAAGCCTCTTGAAAGAGAAGTGTCTCCAGCAGCCTCCAAAAATTAGGGAGGGAAGGGGCCTAGCTTACCTCCACCAGGCCATTGGTTGCCACTGTTGAGAAGGCCCAACTTCTCATTAAGAGGCTTTCTGGCTTCCTTCAGCATGACCACCCAAAGCAACATTGCCTGGGAAGATCTGGTAGCACAAGAAGATGACCTTGGGGGGAGGTGCTCTGAGACGTAATACGGTCACATACCATGAAACATGAGAACTAATTGTTGTTTAGCATTTGGCATTGCATCCAATATTAATTTATTTTTGACCAATAATCCTTCACTCATGCACTCTACCCTACATATGTAAAAACCGAGCTTCACACTTATTTTTTTTTTAGCTTTTTGCATTATTTCCATTTCATTTCTATTAAACAGTAGAATATTAGGAAAATACAGAGACAGAGTTTAAGAGAACAATAGAAGTCAGACACACACAAAGAGAGACAAATTATATATTTTTATTTTAAACAGTTAACGTTTAACTTCAGAGGAGGCTCTGTTATAGAAGGCACACGATGGTGCATGTTCTGAATGGCCAATTTCCACACAATAATTAGGCAACATCATGATGTATGAGCACTTGAAACGACTATTGACTTCATTTCCATTGTAGTCAAGATTTACTTTTCTGGCCTATGGACCTTGATAATAGCCTTCCACATGAGTCAATATGTGTTCAATGTGGAGGCTAATGCCCTCTAATGAAGTCGCGGTTATTGCAGATATTAGCAAAATGAGACATTATTGGACAGTTTTAAAAAACGAGCATTGATGTCAAATTAGAGTGTAGGAAACAGAGCAAGAGAGAATAATAGTACTGCTGCTGTTTTCTTTAGTGGACTTTTCTATGGATCTAATAATGTCAAATAAGGCTTTAGCTTAGGCCCAGGGCTTCTTTCAGCCCTGGAATATTAGGAGGGGTCTCCCACTGAAGTACCTACATCCGTGATGTACTGGACCTGCACAACATAAAGGAATCCAGATAAGAACAAAAAGGAAAACACGAAAGACAGTTTAATGTGTACATTTGTAGATGAAGTTCTGTTCGTCAGACATCTGTTAGTCTTTATAAGGTGCCATGTTGTTTTTGATTGTGTGTGTTTGTGTGTGTGTGTGTGTGTGTGTGTGTGTGTGTGTGTGTGTGTGTGTGTGTGTGTGTGTGTGTGTGTGTGTGTGTGTGTGTGTGTGTGTGTGTGTGTGAGAGAGAGAGAGAGAGAGAGAGAGAGAGAGAGTCTGGATATTCTTGAACAGACTAATAACAGCTATTTTTTTTAAAGCTGCTCCTGTTGATTGTCCATGTAACAACCAAGACTATGTGCAGACAGCTTTTATTAGATAACTGATGGGCAACATCCAGTTATGTAACTCTATGGCTGCAATTCAACATTTGAACCTGCAGTAGTTACAGTGCTGCCAAGGCAGATGTGCTGTCTACTAGAGATGGGCACAGAATGAACATTTTTTCGTTTCCGTTACCGTTTGTCGTTTCCGTTACGCAATGAAATGACAAACGAAAATTGTGATGAAAATGCAATGAAACGAACAGAACCACGAAAATTGTGGTCGTTACGTTTTGTTTCCATTAATGGCGATGCGCAATGAAATGAGCTGTTTTAAATGTTAAAAAACGCCCTGGACATCCATAAAAATGCAGCGATAATTATTTATATTGTCTGATAACCTACCAGGGAGGTTGGGGTCCTTAAAACGTTTGTTTTAGTCTTCTCCCATTGCGATGTATTATTCTTTTCCCTTTAAAAGGGATGTTGCCACCAGCCACAAAATGAAGGCAAGCCATGTGATGGGATCATGTTCAACCAATAGCATGCCCAGGTTGCAGACTGGGTGGGCAGGTCTGGCAGACACAGATGGCATAAAAAGCTCTGGCAGCCCCCGTCCTCCTTTCTTTGGTGGGAGTCCTTTTCTAGCTTCAGTCCTTCCCTGTGTGCATTTTCCCCTCTCTGAGTCTGCCCTGCACTGCAGTCACTCTGCGTTGCACCCTGGGCAACGCCCGCCACTGCCTTTGCGCATACCTAGTCTATACTGTGTATCTGCCAGCATCCTTTTGTTTTTTGTGTTTTCCCTCTGGTCTGGGGCGTTGGGGGATGCCTGTGCACAGAAATGCTTTAAAAATTGCGCAAAAAGCGGGTAGAAATGACAAACGAAAAAACGAAAAACGGTAACAAAATTTTTCAAAAAATTCCCAACAAACGGAAACGAACCGAAACAGACCTCTCAACGACAAACAAAAAACTGAAATGCCATTTTTCTGTTTCATGCCCATCTCTACTGTCTACAAAGCATTTCCACCAGCACATTGTGTAGTTGGTTGCACAACGAAATTACACCCAAATTGCATTTAGGCTGCTGTAACTTTACCTTATGCTAGTGTATAAAGGATTTTTGCCAGGGATTAGCAATCTATTTGCAGATAACGGAGATGAAGTAGATAGGGAACAGGAAGTATCCAGCTTTTCTGTCTCAAATGCCTGCGATTGCAGATGGTACTTTGCTTGAGCAGTGATCAGAATGAGGTTGCAGTGGACAGCCTAACTCTTGAATATGTATTGCTTAGAGGGATGCAATGATCTGATATTTGCATACACAATAGCAGAGCTTGTGGACAGAGTCAGCTTGTATTTATATACCTTTCTAGCAGCCTGGATAAGGCAGATAGGGCCTGGAAAATGTAGAAGATAGACAGGGAATGACTTATGTAACATCAGTTAGATAGAGACCTATGTGCAGTGGGTGGCATATAACCGAATTATATTAAATAAATAAATAAATAAATAAATAGAGACAGATAGAGAACTGATGAATGCAAAGATAGGGATCTGACATGGGGTAGTGTTAGATAGAGATTTGACTAATGTTAGAAAAAGCTTATATATATTTGTAACAGAAGATAGCAACCTAATTCCTGGTTGTATTTAATTTGTATTTAATTGTTAGAATAAACTACACTTGGTTATTTTTAAAAGTACAAAATGTGTGAGACTCCATGATTTTAGTAATACACTCAGGTAAAACAGATAAATCTAAATATTGGCAGCGTAAACATCCGAGAACACGATAGGGTTATCAGGCAAATACTACCCTGGTGTAAGATGTCTAACAGAGAGAATCCCAGGGACTACTGTATGTTGGCTACGTTGCATGCAAAATGACTGGAAGAGCCCAAACCTGTTCTCTGAAAAGCATCCTGCAATATGACACCAACAGTCATCAGTGGCACTTTTAGAAAGAAGCCAAGTGTGACATAGTGCCCTTGCAAACCTTTCACAAGGCCAAATAAATTTTGGCATGATTGATAATGGGATTTCCATCCCAACAAGACTCATTCCCCAGTCTTTCTGCAGACAATTTGTGCCCATAAGCAAAAGGGCTGAGTCAAGCTTCTCCGTATTCTTGATGAGATATGTCAGGTTCTTCTTAGCCCTATTGTGACCCTACTGTGGTGACTAGGCATGGATGTTTCATTTTGGAAGTGGGCTGGTTCTGAAACAAAATGCAGGAGCCCAGCTGGTGTTCGCAACTGGTCCAACCCTCCGGGATGAATTCAGCCAATCCCTTACCTTGCTCTGGGTTTGTGTGGGGCTAAACTCCAGTGTCATCTTTCCTTCTCACGGGTGCTGGCCAATCAGGAGGTGTGCAGAGTAATGCATCATCCCACCTCCCTGTCTGATTGGCCAGCGCCCGAGAGAAGGAAAATGATGCTGGAGGCTTATTCCTCATTGGAGTTTAACCCTGCATGAGCCCAATGCAAGATAAGGAATTTCCAAAATGAAATGCCCGTGCCTACTGGCAACCCTTCTCAGGGGTGGGGGAGCTTTTAGTATAAGGTAAAGTGGACCCTTGTATAACAAATGGTTTGTATAACATAAAATTTGTACAACATAAAAATGCCAGAGATAGGGGAAATTTGCTTAACAGAATCGCCTATGGGGCAAATCCATACAACATAAAAATGGGATCACTCTGTTTTCCCTGCATTCCTAGGGGAAATTTGTATAAAGGAAAATTTGCTTAACATAATTTCATTTGGAACAAATTAATTCCTTTATACAAGGTACCACTCTACTCAGATATGGTCCATTTACCTGAGTGTACTCTGGAACAGTGCTCAGAAGAAAACAATAGAAACCCACTTCTTGGTACTCTATATCTAGGAAACTCTGGAAAAGTTTGCCCTAAGTAGGATTTCACTTAATGTCCTGTAACTGTTATTCTTATTGTGCTGCATAAAATCCTTCATTCATGTCTTTTTTTCCCCAACAAAGCCTTTCTTTTTCAAGAAGATGGAAAAATCTGTAGACTTCACCACTTATTTTTCTGTTTTGTGACAGGAAGTGAAGGATCATTTGAAATAAATAAGACAACAGGGGCCATTTCTGTTATTAAAAACCCCAATCAGCTGAAGAAAGAAGTATATGAACTGAAGGTCCAGGTATTTGTCTTAAACTTCTTCAATAAAAGCTGAGCCTCAATCTGTTTGAATCCATTCTGATGGATGCGTACTGTGCAGAATTTCAATTGCTGGAAATGTGCTACACTCTTAATGCACTAGATAATAGATACATATCGACTTGCTCTGCTGTGGGATTATTTTCAAGGCTTTTCTTTTCATTAGTGCCTGCCTCTTTCCCAAAACAGAGGAGGGGTTGATGTATTATCTGTGGAAGATCTAGTCTCTTCGAGCAAAGAAACAGAAATTTGAACAGCCGTGGAACCCATAACAATGGTTTGCCATATAATTAGGGATGGGCACAAAACGGAAAAATGACGTTTCGTTTCGTTTCATTTCATGCTCACCCCTGTTTTGTTTTGTTTCATTTCTTACTATTTAAAAAAAATCATACAAAACAAATGAAATGAAATGAAATGAAACGGCTCCCCTGGGTCCTAGAGGCACCATATTTGATGCCCAGGAGCCGTTTTTAAAGGCCTCCTGCTGAACTGTTATTGGCTGGACCCTTTTAAAACTGGCCCAGTCATCTCCAAGGCATCCTGGGCCAGTTTTAATTGGGTCCAGACCATGACAGCTCAGCAGGAGCCCTCTGAAAATGGTTGGGTGGGCAGTTCCAGGTGACCACACTGCCCACCAGACCATTTTCAGAGGGCTCCTGCCGAGCTGTCAATGGCTGCACCCAATTAAAGCTGGCCGAGTCAGCACCGCGGGATCCCCCTGATGCCGACTGGGCCACTTTTAAAGGGCTCCAACCCATGACAGCTTGGCAGGAGCCCTCTGAAAGTGGTCAGATAAAGACAGAATGAAACGGTTCGTTTCAATGAGGGGGGGAATGTTTCAAAAATGTAACAAAATGCTGCTTCCTCATTTTGTTTCATTTTGTTACACAACGAAATAATGAAACAGCATTTCATTTTTCATTTCGAGCCCATCCCTAAATATAATCATAGGGCACTCTATTCACCGATAGCCAAGGTGCACTCTACTTCTGATTATACTCCTTTCAAGAGGACCTGTTACATTGCAACATACCATCTGGGGTAAATTACATCATACCAAGCAAGAGCTACAACCACGGGCCAGAACTGGTCCAGGGAGCAAAGCCCAAGCCAAATCTCAGAGTCTTTCAACCAGCATGGCAATGGGCATGATAATTTGGGAGTTCTGAGTGCTGCAGTCCCCCCAAATAACTTTTCAGAGTTCTAATTATGAGATAGGTGGCACACCTCTGGACCTCTGACAAGACAGACAAAGATGTGCCTGAGATCATGCCAGTCAGATAGATATAATTCCCAGGGATAGATAAACTTGGGAAATCAGGATAATGCAAATAAGGCTGAGTCCTAAAACCAGTACAGTAGGACCCCTTATCTGTTGATTCACCCATCTGCATATTGAAGGAGAAAATATTTAAAAAGATAATTCAGTAGTTGCAAAGCAGGCTACTGTTGCAAGCAGGAGCTGCAAAGCTGGCAGCGAAGAGGGCGGCTGGCCGCTGGTGCGGAGGAGTGCTCAGCATCAGTAAGATTTCTTTTGTTTTCTTCCCTCCTCACCATCGCTGCTGGCCCCAAAAGCCCTCCGCCAAACCCAGTGGTGAAGAACACAGCTGGCCAGCAGCGACAAGGAGGGAAGAAAACAAAAGAAAGCTTACCGATGCCAAGCCCTCCTCGCCGCCACACTACCAATTGTTTGGGGAGTGTCAGGGGCAAAAGTTTGCACCCCCGGCACCCCTGCCACTAGCGTTATCTTCAGAAAAGAGCATTTGCTCTTATCAGTGGATTTCACTATCCATGGGGGTCCCGGGACCAATCCCCCATGGATATGGCAATCATACTGTACTCATACTGCAAGAAGCAAGATGCCATCTCAATGGAGGGCCAGACTAAGTTTCCCAGGATTGGCAACAGTTTGGCAAGAGTGGGCTAACAAGCAAGTAATAGGGCTATAAATTCTAGAATAAAATGCAGTACAACAAAGCAGAGGGAACGGGTACATCCACTGGTAGCAAAAGTACAAATGGGGGACAAATGCAAGACTAGGCTGTGGATGATAACTTTATATGCCACCACTAATAACCATTGCAAGCTTTCATGAAGTGGAATTTATCAATGAAAGCTTGCACTTATTAAAATTATTAGTAGCCTAGGAAGGTATTGGCCATACATAGCCTAGTCTTTCATTTGTATGGCCACACAGTTCTCTGCTTTTATTTAAATGGAAGACAGAGTCTCAAGATGTATGAAAAATATAGTCAACATAGGCTTTGTTCTTATCTAAAATCTCAAGCTCGATGCATTTCTTCTTCAGGAGCTAAGCATAAAACAAAGATATATATGTTCAGAAACAACTAGTCCCAGCTCTTTTATCTATGGATTGATTAATCAGTACTAAGAGTTTATTGATCTTGGCATGTGAATATTCATTAATATTTTATACAGTTAACTGTCTAGATGTGAGATAAAAGATCTGTGAGTGTCCCTAGCCAGTTGTTCTAAACAAATTTATCTTTGTTTTATGCTTTAGCTCCTGAAGAAGTCCACAGCTGAAACACATTGAACCTGGGTTTTTTAGATAAGAACCAAGTCTATGTTGACAATATTTGATACATCTTGGGACTCTGCATACCATTAGTAGTTTTGCCAGGAGAAATGCAATGACTTAGCTGCCCTCCTAATTTCAGTTTTCACATTTTTGTTTTAGTTTTGAATAACATTTTTGCCCATGATGTAGCACATTCAAGAGGGCCAGAGTTAACACTGACATTTTAACTATTTGGTTTTGTGTTGTCCCCAAATGCCAAGCTTGATTAAAACCAATTTATACTGCTGTTTATTCAAATTCTTAAAATATCATGGCCAGGTCAACTAAACTAGGAAACCCATGCACACTTTCTAGCTCAGTGTGTGAATGCATGCTGCATTATATTTTTGAAATATATTGAGCACTTTTCCTTTAAGACGCTCATAAAACACAAAAACACAGAGAAATCTTTATGAATTAATGCAACAGCCTAAAAATACAACATAAAATCATTGCATCTGTCCAATTTCAGAAAATAGCGTCATTGTTTTTGCCACAAACAATTATGTCTGGAATGGGACTTCTTTGATTGCCAAATCTATAACTGTTAGAGTAGCTTATTATCTAATCTATAACAACTGGAGAGCACCATTACTAAAGGCACTGAATGCTGAAGAAATGCTCTTCAGATTTACCTTATACGTCTGGAGGAGTTACTGAAGGGGAAAGATCTGAACAGTATTGAGAATGTAAGGAATTTCATATTACTGATAAAATTAGAGGGTGTTTTTTTTTCAACAGTCATGTAACTTTTATACATTTGTAGCCCTCCCAAAACTGATAAGTAAGGGCTCCCATTATCCCTCCCCATTGGCAAAGCCTACCTAAATCCAGTGGGAGCTGTAGACTGAGAACATCTGGAGAACCTCATGTTCCCCTTCCCCGATCTACAGTGTCATGTGATTGCTTGGATAAGGAATCCCAGCCTTTTGAAAAACGCAGTTGCTGGCTACATGCTTCTTTTTTTCCTCAGTGGAGGAAATCTGTCCCAATTCCAACACATTTCCAAGCATGAATCTGCCAACCATGGCTCTATAACAGAAGGTCTGTCTTCTTTTAATTCCATGTTCTCTCTGCTAATTAGTTCTCGGAAGGAGAGGTCCCTAATATTCTGCTTCTTAATTACACATAGAAAACAACACCAGTGATTGCTGCTTCTGCTTTTCTCCTCATAGGAGCATTTTGGGCAGCTGTGAGGGACTGAACACCACAAAATAACACACATGACACAGAAAGGGTAGAAAGAGAGAGGAGTGAGGCTGGAAATAACCCATACCGTTTTCTCTCTTGTTCACTATAGGCCTCAGAAATTAGCCTGGAAAGTGAAGAGGCAGTGCATGCCTTTGCCACGGTAACCATAAGGGTCGTTGACCTCAACAATCACCCGCCAACATTCTATGGGGAAAATGGGCCACAGAACCGATTTGAACTCATAATGTATGAGCACCCACCAGAGGGTGAGATCCTGAGGGGCCTCAAAATTACAGTCAACGATTCTGACCAGGTCAGTATGTACTGTTGACCCACTGTCACATCCCTTTCTGTTTCTCATTTTAAGTAGCACTGACAACCAGATGCAGGGGACCAGAGGCAACTCACGACTAGAGTGCGATGCATACCATGGACATTGGGGTTGATGCCCCAAGCGAGTGACGTAAATGATAGTTGGAGGCTATTGTCTTGTACTTACTTCCCAGGAACATCTGGATGGATGTTCTTTAAGAAACACAATGTTGGACTAGCAGGCTACTTGGCTCGGTCCAGCAAACCTTATGTTCTTATCCTGACCAGACTCTACCCTTTCTTTCTTGTGTTATCATTGATTTGCTCTGTGGATGGATGGAAGTAATATGCTTATGCTCCCCCCCCATTCTATTTTCATTAAATAATCTTCTGATTTGAATGTTTCTGCCTTACTGAAACATGGTTTCCAAAAAATAAGCTGTGCCACAAGCATTGCTGTATTTTAGTTGGGGAGCTGTATTCCTTTACATTTACCAAATATCATCTGATGCGGTATAATATACATGGAAACTATGACAAAGGTTGCTATGGAAACCTTGCTACTGGCTTCCACCTGATCTAACCTAAAAGGAAAAGTTAAGACCTTAAAGTTTAATGCAGATGAAAGGGCTGAGATTCTTGAAATGAAAATACATTATAGCCATCAACCAGTTTATATTGGCTGGCTACAAAAACTATATTCCAACCACCTGCAAAGGGCTATACAGCTATTTCTGAGGCAGCCCGGTTTGTGACTGTTGCTCTTGTACTCACAGATGGCAGAAGGATTAAAATCTAAGTGCTGGTTTTCATGACATAAGTGAAGTCTTCCAAAATAAAATGCATTTGGCTACCTTTGATGCTACCTTTGATTTTTGTTGTGTTATATCTCCTTTTCTGGCACTGTAGAACAAAGACAATTTTTAAAATGTCTTTTCAACTTTTATTTATACATTTACACATGATCTGAAATGGGTCTCTTGTTTTTTTGTTGTTTTTTTGCTGATTTTTGTTTTTTTGCTGTTTTTTTGTTTCCCCTCTCACAAAGTCTCCTTTGCTCCTTTTGTATTGTTACAGCCCCGGTTTTTTCTGTTCTCTCCCATTTTAGTGAGTGTTTCTTTCTTCCTCATTCCTTCGTACCATATATGCTGCTGTGGACTGGAATTATGGAAGTTTTCTTGGTATGCCACTCAGTGTTTTCCACCTTCCGAGGCACTTGAGGCTGGGTCAATTCCTCCCTTCATGAGAATTCTCTCTGCCCATATATTTGGACTGAGCATATTTACACAATATTGTTGTGGTCAGAGTGTTGGACTGAGGCTTGGGAGATCCAGGTTCAAATCCCAATTGACTTCTGGAAGTTACTGCATGACCCTTAATCCATGAGAGCTTGACTTGCATCACAAGTTTGCTCTGAGGATAAAATGGGAAAGAAAGAGACATGTGTCCTGGGTGGAAATTTCCCATTCTTGTCGATTGAGGCTGTATTGACCAGATGAGATACTCGGATGGCAAATTTTAAAACCCTATGAAGCCCTTAGCTCCAGACATCTTTCATGTTCTTTCTCTTTCATGCTCTTTTCTCTTTCAGTATACTCATAGCAAGGACTATTTAAATAGATGCCAATAGCCCATATCTTGCTTCAAATCTTAAGTAAAGCAGCAGGCATCTGTGTTTTGGGTGATATGCACACTGTGTGCAATTTGTGAAGTACTTGTTTTTTAACCAAAGCTAGCCAATCTAGTGTAGCAGTGGAGTTTTCTCCCCTATTCCCTGAAATTGTAACTTAACCTTCAAGAAAATCCTGGCCAACTACCCCAGCAAGGAGAAAAATCTTGCCATTCCTTGTCCTAGTCTACAGGAGGTGGGGCAGGCAGAATGTAAAGGTAAACCAATAATGTAATGTGGTTACATCACTTTTCAAAGATGCCTCTTGGCATCTTTCTATTTTGCAGTGGACTTATAGGATGGTGTCATATTTGCTCAATCTCTAATTGTGTTCCATTCCCTCTTCTTGAACCCATTCCATGCCAACTGTTGTTGACCTAAATGAAATTTCATACTCCTACTTTTCTTAGCCTCCAACCATTCTTTTTAAAAAAAAAAAACCATGAATTTTCCTCCCTCAAATTCATAATTTTGCTGCATGTCTTTACCTACCTCTTTCTCCTTGTGATTTTTTTCCCTACTCGATGTAGGAGTATACTCTACATGGTAGCACAGAGGTACAGCATTGCAAGAGCACTGCCTTAAACTCTGGAGTCAGTGGTGATAATGCTAAGTCTATGGATCTGTGGTCTGACTTGGTATAAGGCAATTTCCTCTGTTCACAGTTGGATTGTTGAAAATTCTTGTCGACACTATCAAATTAAGCTGCCATTAATTGGCCTGTTGTCTGATCAAAGGTTGGTAGGAAACTACTTCTGTTGTGAAATAAGGCACTGATATTTTCAGGGTGATAGTTAGGTTAGTATGTTGTGGCAAAAGCAACCAATAGTCCAATGTGACCGTGAAGTTTAATATCTGTTTTTGGTATAAGCAAATCTATACCAGATAAAACTGGTTCGTCTTTAAGGTGCCACTCTGTGTTTGTTGATACTCACAGAATGTTCCCATGTGTGTCCCTCCCTGACAGAAAAGATGATCACAATGGTAAATCATTTTGGCCTATGCAGCCTATTGCCAGTCACAACTTAGAGTGGACTCATAGATTCAATGGGATTTATATAAGTGTTGAGTTACAGTGGTTGATTCAACATGTCCTCTCTCGAGCTAAGACTAGGAAAAATGTATTGGTGTTTATGACTGCCATTTGTATCATTCTGTCCTTAGAGTGCTTTCAGATAAGGCTTTTATTGTATAGTCACGCTGCCTCCTTTATATAGGTTTATGGGAAAACCAGACTCTTCTCTTCACTTTGCCTTCCTCCCTTCTTTTCTCATTATTGTTTCCATCTTTTACCCATACGTGAACTGCCCTTTAAATAACAATAAGAACAAGACATATTAGCTGCTTAATGTTTTTTAACCATGGATACTTGGAGTCTTCTTTCTAGAAGTGCCCTTGGAAATTTATCATGAAAATACTTCTTACTTGTACAGTGACCCCCCTCCCAAAAAAAACCTATTGCGGGGGTTAGGACTCAACCCGACCTGCAATAATTAAAAATCCGCAATATGCGAATTCAGGTTGGGTTGGGCCTGGGGGGGGCTAACTGGGGGCTCTTGTACTTACCCCCAGCCTGGCACTGCCCCAAACAGGCCTGCAAGGGCCTTCCCACATCTTCTGGAGGCCCCAAAAGCCCCCCCTGCAAACCAGAAGTGACATCTGGGTTGCCAAAATCATTTCTGAGGCCTCCAACAGGCCTAGAAAGGCCCTTGGAGGCCTCTGAAATGATTTTCAGTGACTCGGAAGCCACTTCCGGTTTGCAGGGAGGCCCTTTTGGGGCCTCCAGAAGGTCTGGGAAGGCCCTCTCAGGCCTGTTCGGGGAAGCCCCAGTGTTGGGGTAAGTGTAGGAGGCCTGAAACAGACCTTTGCCCCTTACCCCATGGGGCCTTTTTTCATATACTATGGTCCCGTGATATAGCGGGACCGCAGTATATGAACCTCAAAAGGAGGGGGGACCACTGTAGTCAAGTAAATTCTGACTTATGATGGTGACCCTTTTCAGGGTTTTCCAGGGATAGGGTACTCAGAAGTGGTTTCCTGTTCCTTTCTTCTTAGATCCACTCTGGGGCTGTGCAGCTTGTCCAAGGCCACACAGGCTGGCTCTACTACCTGGAGGCACTGTGGGGGAGCTGAGTTTCCAACCTTTGGCTCCACAAACAGATACCTAAGCCACTGAACTAATTGAGCCAGCTCATGTCATGATAAATTCCATATTAATTCATGTGGAAATAGCTTAAAGATATCTGTAATTCATTCACATCCTTGATCCCAGTGGAGACCCAGATGGCATCTGCATGGCATAATATTTAACTTCATTCTTGGTCAAGAAATAAAGAGGTGTTATTCGACCTAAAAATGGTCTATTTTTAGATAAACACTTCATTCTGAATATTGATCACACACATCTACCTTTCCAGATTATTCTTTGTCAGTGGAGGGTAGGTGTTCTTCCATTTTAACTAGATGAAGCGGCAGCCTGCCAAATCTATTTTTACAAAAGCTGCCTATCTCTTGTGCGCTGGGAGGATTACTTTAGAAAGCTCCTTAATATGCTCTACACCAACAGCCGAGGAACAAAAGGTTATAAAGAGTCCTTCTACCCCCCCCTTCATACTTCTTTCCACACATGGAGGGAGGTGGGGGTCACAATTGCTATCCTCTATTGTCTGGACAGTCTGCAGCAGGCATGTCTAAACTTTGGCCCTCCAGATGTTTTGGACCACAATTCCCACAGTCCTTTGGGAATACAGGCTTGGAATTCTGGGAGTTGTCCAAAACATCAGGATGGCCGAAGTTTGGACATGCCTGGTCTACAGACTGTGAGAACAGGTCACACATGCCATTAGGAACCATTTTTACAGCAGATTTCCAGATTCTGAGAACATTTTCAGTAGTCTTGGGGATACATTTCCCCATTAGAGATGGGCACGACTTAGTGGTATTCCCGTTTCCGTTTCCGTTACTCGGTTCCGTTACTCTACGGAAACGGTAACGGGAATTACTCTGCCAGACTTCGAGCTCGAACCGACGAACGAACAATTTTGGTCTGATTTGTTGTGCTCGTTCCTTGCATCGCGCGATCGCGCGATGCCACGCGGCACAGAAAAAAAGTTTTTAAAAGTTAAAAAAACCCGGTTCCTGGCCAAAAAGCAGGCAGAAAAATGCCTGCCGTGCCTCAGGGCACCTACCAGAGGGGTTGTTTCTGGAGGTCCCCGGCCTCCCCCCCATCCCCCGTCCTGGGCTGCTCTGGTGGGACTCGCCGCAGGCTCACAGCCAGCAAAAAGCCCAGTCTTGCCGCCGGCCGCCGCAATTAAAGCGCAAGCACGCGGCACGGACGGCACAGGAAAAAACTTTTAAACTCTCCCTCCCCCACCCATTCCCGGGCCAAAAAAGCAGGCGGAAAATGCCTGATTGACTAAGGGCGCAGGGCACCTACCGGAGGGGTGGTTTCTGGAGGGGGGGGTCCCGCCTCCCCCCCGTCCTGGGCAGCCGGACTCGCCATGCCATGCGGTGCGGGCGGGGGATCCAAAATGGGGCGGCAAACGCAATATTGTTTTTGAAATCGTGGTCCAAAAACACACAAGCACAACAGAAACACGTGAAAATTTATAAACTGCCAGATTTTTCACAGTAGCAGTGGGTTTTTTCTTGCAACAAAATGTCTCTCCTCTCCTCCTCTGTCCTCCATTGATTTTATTTTATTTTATTTTATTTACACCTGTGCAATGATGGGCTGGCCGAGTGGCCAGCCATGTGGGAGTGGACTACCATGCAAAATTTT
Source organism: Phrynocephalus forsythii (assembly GCA_029282475.1). Taxonomy (NCBI): domain Eukaryota; kingdom Metazoa; phylum Chordata; class Lepidosauria; order Squamata; family Agamidae; genus Phrynocephalus; species Phrynocephalus forsythii. The sequence continues at coordinate 109,131,695 of JAPFRF010000008.1, read as the reverse complement.
GGAGCCATCCCACCAATCGCATGGCCACTTGGCCATGGAGACTTCTGGGATGTGCCAAAAAGCCCCCTAAAACGTGCCCTAGCCCCCTAACCCTAACCCTAATCCTTGACTCCAGTCCTTACCCATACGTCACAGACTGTCTTCTTAGTGGGTCAGAGAGGCACCCAGAGGTGCAACCCACTAGCCCACCGTAACCTTACCCGTCACTAGCCTAACCCTAGCCCTTGCACTAACCCACCTTAACCCTAAGCCAGATCTACTTGCATTGCACTACACACAAGTACAATTCCCTTCTGTGTGAGACATGGTGGTGCGAGAGCCTTAGTTAAGCATCACCTATGGCTCTGGGTTCACTGCCATCACTAGTCTCACTGTCTGCAACTGGTATGCATATCCATATGGCTATTGCATACCATTTTGCAGCTGCAGGTGAGGAGGGGAGACCCCCATGTTAAGGGGTCTCTTGGAGCCTGCTTCCCCTTCCTAGTGGGTGAGGATAGGAGGTACCCACGGGTGCCTCCAGGAGCCCGCTTTCCCTTTATAGAGGGCCACCCCACAGAGGTGCCTCCAGGAGCCCGCTACCACCCCAAAAACCAGTACTAACAAAAATGAAAAAACAAAAAAACGAACTGACTAATTTTTGTGAATTTTCGCGAAAAACGGAAACGACCCGAAACGGAACCGGCCCGACTAACGACAACTCGAAAAAAATTTTTTTCAAGTCATGCCCATCTCTATTCCCCATCTTCACTGTCCACCTCATGGGCACCACTGGGGACACATAGGCATCTAAGGTGGGGCCAGACCCCATGATTCCACTGCATGTTAGCACCTTGAATGAGAGCATGGAAAAAGTCCTCTTCCACAGAAGCACACCAATACAATGCACAGCACACATACACATACAATTGTACGCATCAATGCAAACTTATTCGAGTGTTTGGGAAAGAGTTAACTTGGGCCCATCAAGGAAAGGAGCAGGCTAGTTCTGATTCTTTTGAAGTCCTCTGGGGACGATCCCTTCCTCTGTGTGGGCTGCCTCTCTGTCTGAACAGAAACCCTGATTTCTGGGATGCTACATACCCACTAGACATGGGCATGACCAGAAAAAATGACGTTTTGAGTTTTCGTTTGTCGAAACGGGTCTGTTTCGGGTCGTTTCCGTTTGTCGCGAAATTTTTCAAAAATTTGTCATTTTGTTTGTCGTTTGTCGTTTGTCATTTCCACCGTGATTTAGCGCGATTTGACTTCCCAGAGCATAGGGGCGTCCCGCAATCAGGCCCGGCGCTAGGTGTTTTTGTGCCCTAGGCGGCGGGCGGAGTCAGGGGGAGGTGCGGGCGGGCGGCGGTGGCGGGGGGCTGTGGGCAGGCGGCAGCCGCGGGCGGGCGAGTGGGCAGGCGGCGGCACATGGCAGCGCGGGCGGACGGGCAAGTGGGCAGTTAGGATATCACTTAGGATAGAGGTTCTGTTCTTGGCTTGCACCCCAAATGTGTGTGTGTGCATGCAAATTGAAGTTGGTAAAATAGAAAATAAATGGTAGCATATAATATATTTATATTTTTAAAATAAATCTACACCTCCCACTCCCAGTCGAACCTCCCCCTTTATCCAATACCAGAAAAAAATCCTCACAAACTGCCAGAGAAGAAATAAAGAATAAACTGCTATTCCCTTCAGCAGACAAAGCTGCAGGGAATCAAAGAAATTATTTTCTAAATTCAATTCCCTCCCTGCCTGCCTAACTTAAATCCTAAATCCTCCAGCCTCCCTCCTCAATCTCGATCGGATCACAGTCCAGCACCAGCAGCCAGCCCTCCTCCCTCAACCACATCCATACACCCGACTGCGATTTCTGGAAGGTGCCTCGGCTTTTTATGCCCTCTGAGACATCCAGAAGTGTCAGTCAAAAACCTGGCAATGCCATTGGTGGAATGGTTCAAACAATTTGCATGGTCCCATCCCATGCCCAGCCCAAATGGGCAGGTCTAAAAAATAAAAAATAAAATAAAATAAAATAAAATCAATACGATGTTTTATTACTATTAAAAACCCCACTGCTGCTACTATTAAAATGTTTCTGTGGTGATTTGGTGTGTTTTTTGATCACGATTTCAAAAGAAAAATTGTGGTCACCATTTTGCATCCCCCCCACCGCATGGCATGGCAAGACGACAAGGATGACCCCCCCGCCTGGTGCAAGCAGCCCAGGAAAGGAGAAGAGGGGGGGAAAGGCCAGGGACCCCCCAGAAACCACCCCTCTGGTAGGTGGCAAAGCCTCAGGCAGGCATATTTTCGCCTGCTTTTTTGGCCGGGAATCAGGGTTTTTAAAAAAAACTTTTAAAAACTTTTTCTGTGCTTCGCATTGCGTGATCGCCGCAATGCCACAAATGAAAACGAAAAACCTGACCAAATTTTTCTTTTTTCGGTTCGAGTTCGAGTTCTGATGGCTTAATTATCGTTACCGTTTCCGTTACGTAACGGAAACGATAACCGAAAACGGAAACGACAATTTCGCCGAGTCGTGCCCATGTCCAATACCCACATTAGTGGAAGGAGTTCATGAAGTGCTGAGAATGTCTAATTGACAGAACAGGAAAGTTTCCTTCCCTATTTAGTTTGCAAATTAGGTTGCTGTGTTTCATGACTGCTCTTTGTAAATGGAGACACAGTTCCTCTTTGCAAATAGGACTGCTGGGTTACAAATATCTGCCTGGATCACGACTCTGGAACAATATCAGATTTTGAGTTCTAATGAAGGGCTACGCAATATGCACAGTTTGTCCCTCAGTGTTCTGGATCTCATGGAGATCACTCTTACGCAGGCTCACTCTTTCAGGCAACCATTCAAAGAGAAATACAGTTGTTGGGGTGGACCTACTGTGTTTCCTTTCCTTATATGTTTATGTCACCCCTGTCCTGAAATGCTCATATCCAGCTGAAGGTATGCAGTAGGGACGGGCATGAAACGGAAAAAAATGTTTTGTTTCATTTTGTTTCATTTCGTGCTCACACCGTTTTGTTTTGTTTCATTTCTTATGGTTTTTTAAAAAAGAATTTACCAAACAAAATGAAATGAAGTAAAATGGCTCCCCTGGGTCCTAGAGGCACCATATTTGGTGCCTGGGACTCCGGGAGCCATTTTTAAAAGGTCTCCTGCTGAGCTGTTATCGGCTGGACCCCTTTAAAGCTGGCCCAGTCGGTACCAGAGGATCCCCCAGCTACCAACTGGGCCAGGTTTAAAGGGGTCCAGCCATTGACAGCTCAGCGGGAGCCTGAAAATGATGAAACAAAACAATGCATTTCAATGGAAAAACAACTGTTTTGTTTTGTCTCTAATGAAATGCTGCGTCCTCGTTTTTTTTGTTTTGTTTCATTTTGTTTTGTTACGTAACAAAATGACAAAACAGCATTTCGTTTTTCATTTCCTGCCCATCCCTAGTATGCAGCAATATTATTATTAAAGAGCATTGTAAAATAAAGCTCTTTCTTCCCCCCCTCACACTGACTCCTTTTTCCCCCCACAGGGAGCAAATGCTAAATTCAATCTTCGTCTCATTGGGCCTGGAGGTATTTTCCGGGTTGTCCCTCAGACGGTCCTAAACGAAGCACAGGTCACAATCATTGTCGAAAACTCTGCAGCTATAGATTATGAAAAGTTCCAAGTCTTCACCTTCAAGGTATCGTAACTGCTCCTGCCCATGTTTGTTAGAAAGTGTGTAAATGGGGGTGGGGTGGCATTTGCTTTCAGATGGTTTCAGCCCCATAGGCCACTGTGGGAAGTTCAGAATTACAATATTGGAGCTGAAAATCACACAGATAGGGCTGTAGGAGTACTGTGACTGCATGGAGCCAAGACCGGGAGCAGCTGCTATGGCCAAAGAGAGTTGAACAAGGTACCTCCTGGCTCAAGAAATAATACAAGCTTGAGGGTATCTCCAGAGCCAGACCCTGAAGCTGAATTGAAGGAAGCCTCCTCAACTTCCCTGTAACTGAAGCAGGGATAAAGGGGTTGCATGTAAGTGGATGCTTCCAAGCTGATTTTCCCAAAGCTGTCTCCACCAAGGCACAAACCACAGATGACGGATGAGAAGTTTAAAGAAAAGGTTTCTTCCATTTTGGCTATACTGTAGTTCTGTTGTCAGGAGCTTCGTGAGGCAGTGCATAAACTGCAGTAGTGCAGTCAAAACTCTGCTTGTGACCCAGGGTCAGTCCCAAGTAGCCAACAAGAGGTTTACTTAGCCTTCCATCTTTCCAAAGTTGGTAAATTGAATACCTAGTTCACTGGGGGGTGGGGTGGGACAGTGTGTAGTCTATATAATTATATAGCAGCAAGTGCTATGGGTCAGTATATATGCAGAACATTTCCTTCCTTTTCCTTTTTTCTTTCTTTTTTTCTCCACTCTGACAAAACTTCCAGCATATCCCCAACAATACATCCTCTCATTCTCCCACATGCACTGATGACCTGTCACAAGATAAGTCTTTAAGGCTGTGTTACTCTGTCCCTTTTCTGCTAGAATCTGAGTTATCCAAGTACAATACACTTGTGCAAGGCATTGGTCATAAAGGGTGTTTTTCTGTAACAGCTACATGTCCCATTAAACCTTCAACTATGGAAATGGAGAATATGTGAGCCTCCTCCAGATACTATTGAAGTAAATCTCCATCTCTCACCATTAGCTACGTATATACTGACCATGCCTGATGAAAGCTATACTGTATACTGGCCGTGGCTGATGTGGCAACTGTAGTGTGCTCCCTTCAGGGAGTCATTGGAGCCAGAATATGGAAATTTTATTTTATTTATTTTTTACTGAAGTTCTCAGAACCCCCCCCCAGCTATCATCAGCACTGGCCACACTGGCTAGGGGTTGCTGAACAAGGCAGTCCTTCTCTGATTCTTATTAAGACAAAAGTGTGTGTTTCTTTTTGCTTCAAAAGCTGCATTCCTTGTTTTGGTCAAAAAAATGTTGCTGCCATTATTATTTGCAAGGGATTGAAGGTAACCGCAGAGGACTTTGTTTCAAAATATACATCCACTTTCTAAATTGCATAATATCTATTGAGAGGAATAAAATTAGGCACAGACTCGCCATTTAAGGAACGCAAATAGCAAAATCCTCCCCGTGTACTGGGAGCAAGCTTTTCTAATGAAATTTTCCATTGGACCTACAACTTAATAATCATAATAACGTTAGCTATCTCACACGTGCAAGACAGCTGGTCTGTATTTTCCATCTGAGAATTATAGATCACAGACAGTTATTTTTAAATAACCTTTATGCTATGTCTGTTCCTAATGTTTGACTAGTCTTATTAAAAAACAGAGTGATCTGGCTGTTTCCCTCTAGGGGCTTACCATTATCTGTCTGATTAGAGCTCCACATATTATTTAAATGCTGGAATCAGGGTGAGCCTTGAGATTTCCGATTCAAGTTTTGAAAGGCTAATAGTGGGAAGGTCACTTTTCCACTCTTCCCATCTGCTGTCCTGTCTATTCCCCCAGAGGTCATGTAGACTGACTCCCACTGTTGCCCCCCCCAACCCCCAAGTGGCTTCCTTCTGCTCCCTATGATACACCACATGTTCTCTGCATGCAGACAGTGGCCGTTACTTCACGAAGTGCCTCGCTTCGAACCGACCTTGCCTTCGCTGTGAATTCAGAGGCGGTCACGTGGCGGTCACGAGTTCTCGCTTCGCTCCCGCCCCTGTTTCTCAGTACTCACAAGCTGCAGTTTTAGGACCGATTCGAGCACAACCTCACGTGCTCCCTTCGCATTCGCATGCCACTTTTCAACGTTCCTTATTTCCCATCCGTCCTTTAAAAAATACCTACCGACTCGATGCACTGATGCTGGACTGTCAGTTGCAATGGCTCTACTGATTTCAACTGTTTCCTTGGCATCATGGCAGCCCCCCAGCTTCCTTCCCCGCATGGCACAGCCGCCCGCCCTCCGCCGCTTGCACGCTACCTGCCCCGGGTGCCCTGCTCTGGCCGGGCGGCGGCAGCGGCTCCTCCTGCTCCCGCCAACGACGCCGCTGACGCCGCTACTCGAGCGAGGAAGTAACAGCGCACGATATAGCGATGCATCGATATCCCTGTTTGAATATTTTTTAAAAAACTTGAAATAAAAGCCAAAAACCGAGACCACACGTCACGTTGGGAGCGAAAAGATTCCCGGCCCCTGGCATTGGAGCACGGTAAAGGGGGCATGGTTGGGGTGGCAAAGCCAAAAAGGAGGAGCGTACTGAAACGATCGATTCATGGGGCACCGTAGAAGAGAAACAGGAAGCAGCAGTGGCTGAATGGGATGTACATTTCTGGATCTCTTCTGGAAGTGGTATAGAGTTGCCGCCAATTCTGGGATAGAAAAGCACAAAATGTGGTGATGATGCCCAATGCAACTTTCTGAGAATCTCAATTCCCATTGCTTTCTTTTGTTTTTGTTTTTAAATACACTTCCTAGCAGTCAGAATCTTTCTTCCTGTCTTTCTTCTTAATATGTACCCAACACCACAGTTTCTGCACAATTTTTTTGTAGCCAGTTTAAGAGGGACTTTTTATTATTTTGCAACTATGCCAACCTTTTGAAAGTGCAGCTGCTCTACTTTGATTCTTCCTTATACAGTAACAGTCTTCCTTATAAATTGTATCATATACAGTAGTCCCCCGCCACAACACGATTCATATATTACAATCTCAGTATATTGCGGGTTTTTTTCCTTGAGAGAAGCAGGCTTCCAAAGAGAGGTGTTTAACCCGATCCTGGCACCTGAGCAAACAGACCCAGGGCTGCTTCTGCTGGCTGGGCTTGCAAAGAGAGGTTTTTAATTCCCTCCTAACACCTCAGCAAACAGACCTTGAGCTCCTGGCAGCAAGGTTTTCTGAGGTGTCAGGAGGGGGTTAAAAGTCTATCTTTGGGCAGCCGGCAGGAGCAGCCCAAGGTCAGTTTACTAAGGCGTATGTATTTCACGGATTTTCCTTTATCGCGGGTGGATCAAGCACCTAACTCCTGCAATAACTGGGGGAGTACTGTATTCACACATGCTTTTTTAAAATGGCCTTTCCTTGATTGTCTCCTTAGCTTCTTGCAATAGAAGTTAACACACCTGAGAAGTTTAGTTCAACAGCTGATGTCGTGATACGTCTCTTGGATACCAATGATAATGTCCCAAAGTTTTCCTCAGATTACTACATTGCAAGGATTCCGGAAAATTCCCCTGGTGGCTCCAACGTAGTGGCTGTAACAGTAAGATTTCTTCATGCTTTATTTCATTAACGGTCTTTCTAATTTCCAGTTGTTCTTTCAAGATCTTTCATTATGGCCAGAATCCTTTTTGCATCCACCCCCAACTGATAACGTTAAAAAAAACCTCACCAAAATAGTGGGCTTTCACACAGTGGTAGCAAAAGCCTTGAATCTGAATACAAAACAGTCAAACTAAAACAAACATGAAAAATAACATTTGGATGCATCAAAGCCTGTCATTATGCAGGGAGTAATGGATTCTGGAAATTTCCATGCCAAGAAAAAATTGGTTTGCCAAACCACTCTACTGTATCTTGTGGTTCTGAAATTATGGTCTGCTAAGTACAATTCAGGCAGAATTGCAGTGTATTTCTACTTAAATCTGAGGAGGCTAATGAAATGTAAAATTTGTGTCATGCTCCGAAATGTAAAAAGACATCCCAACACAGAGGAAATAATAGCCACTTTCTCTACAATGAAGCATGCATAACTATTTTACTCTGAAACTCTTTTATGGGTAAGGCCCAATTGCCCAGAGTATGCAAGGTAACACTTTAGTTGCATAAATCATCCTACAGCCTTGGATGTCTTGCTGCATAAGCACAATTACCAGCAGCAGCACTAGCTAAACTCTCAGAAAAGCAGGCAAAGAGAAAGAGAAAATGACCTAGCGCTTATTTACAGTGTAGGTTCCAAACTGGTATCATTTCAAGTTTCATGGTTGGAAGGAATGACAGAATGTTATGCCTCCAATAATATAAAGCCTTACAGCTAGTATACCTCAGTGAGTTGGAGCATCTGCCTGAAGAAATAGAAGCTGTGTTTAAATTTCCATTGTGCCTACCAGGATTGGTGGTGGTGGTGGTACTAGCGCAAGGACACTGGAATCATCCTGAATGTCTCTGGCTGATAGGGTTGCACGCTCTGCTAACTGTGCTCCCCAGTCCTAGACTGTCACAAGAAGGAGGGATGGATAAAAACTGCTTCTGAGTTCTTTGTACTTAGATAAGTCCAGGAGAGCTGCCATAAGTCAACATCCACATGATTGTGCATAGTTATTAATTATGAAGCCTTATTACTGCACCCCACTACAGTGTCCAGAATTATTTGGAAGAATGTAGCTCAGCCAATAGCAAATGTGGACAGTTTTTGCGCTCTCTCTCTCTCTCTCTCTCTCTCTCTCTCTCTCTCTCTCTCTCTCTCTCTCTCTCTCTCTCTCTCTCTCTGTGTGTGTGTGTGTGTGTGTGTGTGTGTGTGTGTGTGTGTGTGTGTGTGTGTGTGTGTGTGTGTGTGTGTGTGTGTGTGTGTGTACATATATTAACATCTGATGTAAATGTATGGTAAAAGGCAAAGCGGTAGATGTTCACTCACTCCCTATATTTTCTATGTCCCCTGTTTCACATTGTTTAAGCATTTTCTGAGCACTAGAATGATCAGTAGAATGAGGGATATTTGCAACTTTTATAGTCCCAAAACAGTTGCAATAGCATCTAGCTCAGGTGAAGAGAGCCACCCAGTGGCCCTACCAGGATATGCTGCTGATCTGGTGAATTTCAGAGATGCTTCATCTTTTTCTTGTAATGTTATTTCACCTTGAGTCCAAATTAATGGACATGGGACTCTAATCCAGAAGCTCAGGCTGGTATCTAAAGAACATCCAAGGTCAAGGTCCTCTCTCTACACTTTTGAACTAGAGGCAAATGCATAGAGACAAGCCTCCTGTCCCCAAAGAGGTCCTTATAAGGTTCCAGATTAGAGATGATCAGTTCCTATGAATCCATTGGCATGGCACCCTCTCCCACACTCTGGCTAATTGTCCCACTTGCAAGCCTCTAAGTGCCACCGGGATCCTTCTTATTTGGTGGCACTCCAGTCTGGGCAGAAGCATGAGCTGCCTTTCCCCACCTTCCCTGACATCTGACCATTGAATGGCTACTCAAGGAGAATCCCCACCCTGCCTCCTCATCTGAGTTTTCGGCTGCCAGAGGAGGCAGGGAAGGGCAGCCCGAGCTCCTGGTTGGACTGCAGAGCTGCTGAAGAAGGAGGTCCTTGGCAGCACATGGTAGTTTGTGAGTGGGGCAGCCAAGGGGGTGGGTGGGACATGCAATGCCTGTGCTGCCACACCAGCAGATCCATAAGGAGCCTCGTGGTGCAGTGGTTAAATGCCTGTCCTGTAGCTAAAACTGTGCTCATGACCTGGGGTTCAATCCCAGGTGGCCAGCTCATGGCTGAGTCAGCCTTCCATCCTTCTGAGGTCGATAAATTGAGTACCCAGCTTGCTGGAGGGGGGAATGTGTAGCCAGCATAATTAAATTGTAAACTGCCCAGAGAGTGCTGGAAGCACTGTGGGGTGGTATATGAGCAGAACACTTTGCTTTCATACGAAGTGGCATGAATCGATTCATGCCCATCCCTGTGATGCTTAACATGCATCTCTGAACATGCCTGGCAGAGGGAGCTCCTGGGAATATTTTAGAGCAGGCATGTGGCAGGAGTGGAAAGAATTCACAGCTCTTCTTCATCCTGATCAATTCTCCACTTCAAATTTAACTCCACAGCTGCTTTTCTTAGGAAGTGGTGCTACCCTCCTTATTGCTGCAAACATGCATGCAACTTGTAGTTCCATTCTCCATATAGCCTGTTTTGCATGGTACAGGAGTTTTGTTTGTTTTTCTTTAAAATCAATTAAACCCTGGTTCTGTTTTCTTTTCAAGGCGACAGATCCAGATTCGGGCCTGTGGGGTGAACTGAAATACTCCATATATGGAACAGGAGCAGATCTGTAAGTTGAAAATAGATGTATAATTTCCTTCAGAATTTTAAAAGAAAATATTTGAACAATTTTCGTGCTGTTGGGTAAAGAACTGACATCCATTCCTGTGGGAGAATATATGTCTTGTGGAGGCTGTTTCTTGCTCACAGTTTGCTTTTAAGCAGAAGTCATGTGTTCAGTTTTAAGGGAGACGAGCCAGACTGTGTAGCCTTAAACCAAGCTGCCCAGTCCTGCAATGCCCCCGAGAAAAAGGAGATGGTGAACTGCCTCTCAATGCTTTATGCCTAGAAAACCCTGGGAAAACGGGCTGTCCAGAACTGACTTGGTGGCATTTACTTCTTAATTAGCAAGCAAAATGTAAAGCGGATCTGTTTTTTATACGGGCGGTATATAAGCCTAATAAATAAATAAAAATAAATAAATATTAGCGTCTCCTTTCCTGTACACATTAAATACTAAAGGATGAAAAAAGGTATCGCTGTCTTTTCTTTTGATGTTCACAGTTCTAGGCTGCAGATCTGCTCCCACTTACCTGGAATGGAATTCAGAAAGATTCACTTCAGAGGATTAGGGTAGTACACGATTGCGCTATCCCTTTGAATGCACTTGTTATTGTTCCCTAACAACTCTTGTGAGTTGTCTGTGAAGATTCTCAGTCATCCAGGTGAGTTTATCTGGAAGCTGAGTCATGGCAACTGGACTTCTTTTTTCTTGAGAGATAAAAACGTTTCACTGCTCATCCAAACAGCTTCAACAGGCTGACGAAGCATTTGGATGAGCAGCAAAACGTTTCTGTCTCTCAAGAAAAAGAAGTCCAGTTGCCATGACTCAACTTCCAGAAGAACCCTTGTGAGTTGCCTTGAAATAATGTGGGGGCCTCAAGAATGAAATGTTTTAAATGACTTCATCAAGTAAAATGAGAAGGGACCGGATATAGGGACTACCTACTTTCTTGGGGTACAAAGGTCATTCCTGAGATATACCCTTGAGCCCATTAAAAGAAATGCCAAAGGTCTCCTTTTGGGTCATTTGAGGGCAGCCGTCCTGAGCAGCCAAATGTTCCAGGCAAGTCCTGATGAAAAAGTCACAAAATCAAGCCTCCCTTCCTATGGCGATGACTTGGATTCCCTGTGTGACTTTAGATCTTAGAACTGCAAAGCTGGAAGGGATCATTGAGTCCAGACCCTATCAGTGAGTCACAGTGGGGAATTGAACTCCCAACTTCTGGCTGCCTAAGCCACTGAGCTACCCACTGGCCTGAAATAAATCAAGTTCTGTGTCTCCACCCATGACATGTCATATAGGCCAAAAGGAGCAAAGAACAAGAATGCTCATACTGATATTACAACAGCAGCAGCAATGTCAACAATTCTAAGAATACCTCAAAATGGTAGCTTGAGAGCAGAGCCTTCATCTTACATCCTGCATCCCATGATGCATTCCATGATGGGCCTTAACCTTCCCGGATTGATATACAAATTATATCTATATTACTAGGCAGTGAAGAGTTTGAAATAAACACTTAAAGAAACCTATGTATAATTAAGGCCAGGGCTGAAGAATTTGTGGGCCTGGAGTTAATCTTGGTCTCCATTGCCCATCAACCCCATCTAGCATGGCCAAGTCACTGGTATGTATTAACCGGATTTCATTTAACTTCTGAACACCCACTGGTTCCCTTGCCCTCATTTAGAAGCTCTTAGCTCCTTGTGGAGTTGATTTTCCTCTTCCACTATATTTGAAACACTGAAGACATTTAGGTAGCACCAGAAATGTTCATAGGGCTTCATAATTCACCCCTGGAGACTTATGGATCCTGAAGGATTCTTGGATGTGCTGGGGGAGTTTCCAGATGATATGGTTGGCACTCCTGTCAAAACCCAGGTCACCTTGTGGAACAAGGAGATGACCTGGGCTGTTGACACAATTGTGTCTAAGCACCCTCTCCCTGCCCACAGAGCCTATAAAGCTCCCTGGTATACAGAGAAGCTTCAGGCAATGAAGTGGGTAGGGAGATGGCTTGAGTGCAGGTGGAGGAAATATCACTGTGACGCTGACTGAACACAGCTTAGAGCCCATTATCAGGCCTATTCTATGGCAATACAGCTGGCCAACTGGCACTATTTCCCCAGTCATATTGCTTCTTCAGAGTGCTGCCCAGCAGAGCTATTTCAAGTGGTCTGGGATCTTCTTCAACTGGGTAATCTGGTGGAGGTCCTGGACCACTCCGTGGCTTGGTGTGATGAATTTGCCACCCACTCTGAGGGGGAAATTGTTCAGACTCACAGAGAATTAGACTCCAGATTTGATGTTGAGTCCACGGTTGTGTCCAGTGCTCCAGGCTTATGTCATAATTTATTGAATGTGTTTCAATTGTTGTGACCTGAAGATGTGGACAGGGTGCTTGGGTTTGTCTGTGCCACCACCACACAACTCGACCCTTGCTCATTATGGCTAATAAAGGAATCTGCTGGGGAAAGGGGTTTGCACTGAGTCCAGGAGGCCATCAATTCCTCATCAAGAGAGGGAGTGGTTCCTGCCCCACTAAAGGATTTGGCTGCTCCTAAAAAAAAGCATAACCTGGACCCAGGACAGGTGGTTAATTAACCAAATAGGGATGGGCATGAAATGGAAAAATGGAAAAATAATATTTCATTTCATTTTGTGCTCTCCCCTGTTTTGTTTCGTTTCATTTCTTACGAAATGTTTTTTTAAAAAAATTTAAAAATTGTACAAAATGAAATGAAATGAAACGAAATGGCTCCCCTGGGTCCTAGAGGTACCAGCGTTTGTGCCTGGGACTCTGGTAACCATTTTTAAAGGGCTCCTGCTGAACTGTTATAGGCTGGACCACTTTAAAACTGACCCAGTCAGCACCAGGGGCTCTGTCAAAGGCTGGAGCCCTTTAAAACTGGCCCAGTTGGTACCAAGGGACCCCATGGTACCAACAGGACCAGGTTTAAAGGGCTCTAAGCATTGACAGATCAGCAGGAGCCCTCAGAAAATGGTGGGGAGGGCAGCGCAAACTGCCTACCTGGTAACCCAACCCTTTTCTAAAGGCTCATGCTGAGTTGTCAATGGCTGGAGCCTTTAAACCTGGCCCAATCAGCACCAAAGATTCCCCCTGGTACCAAATGGGCCAGGTTTAAAGGCCTCCAGCCATTGACAGCTCGGCAGGAGCCCAAAAACGAAGGAACGAAATGGTTCATTTCAATGGAAAATGCTGCTTTCTTGTTTTGTTTTGTTTCATTTCATTTTTCATTTCCTGCCCATCCCTATCACCGACCAGTGGCAAACTTCCCTTATTTGGGCAAGGTTTTGGAGTGTATGGTGGCTGTGCAGCTCCAGGCTCTCCTGGGTGAAACGGATTATCTAAATCCATCTCAATCCGGTTTTAGGCAGGGATATGGGACAGAGACTGCCTTAGTTGCCCTGTATGATGACCTTTGCTGGGAGAGAGAAAGGGGGAGTGTGTCCCTGTTGATCCTCCTGGACTTCTCTGTGGCTTTCAACACCATTGACCATGGTGTCCTTCTGGACAGATTGGCTGTCATGGGAGTTGGAGGCACTGTTCTACAGTGGTTCTGCTTCTACCTGGCTGACTGGGCTCAGAAGGTAGTGCTGAGAGACAGTAGCTCTGGCCCATGGTGATTATGTGTTGGGGTTCCCCAAGGCTCTATACTGTCCTCCATGCTATTTAATATCTATATGAAACTGCTGGGGGTGGTCATTAGGAAGTTTGGGCTGAGGAGTCAGCAATAAGCTGATGATGATACTCAGCTCTACCTCTCATTCTCCACCAATCCATGTGTGGCGATCTCTGTTCTGAACTCGTGCCTGGGCTCAACTGAAGCTCCATCCAGACAAGTCGGAAGTGTTGTTAGTCCGCCTGATAGGTTAGAGGGCCATTCCCTTGTCATGGACCCCTAAGGGACAGCATCCGCAGCTTGGAGGTGCTTCTGGACCTGGGTCTTACCCTGGAAGCCCAAGTAAACTCAGTGGCCAGGGGTGCCTTCTTACAGCTGCATATACTATATCAAATCCATCTTTACCTAGATGTGCAGAGCCTAGCAACAGTCACACATGCACTGGTAACAACCAGATTGGACTATTGTAATGTGCTATACATGGGGCATCCTTTGAAGACAGTCTGGTGATTGCAACTGGTACAGAACCAGGCCACGTGGCTGGTGAGTGGTGCTGCCATGCAGACTCATATTATGCCAGTTCTGAAAAATTTACACTGGCTACCAGTCGCTCCCCAGGCCCAATTCAAAGTGCTTACATTTACATATAAAGCCCTAAACAGCTTAGACCTGGTTATCTAAAGGACTGCCTTCTTCCATATGAGCCTGCCTGCTTCTTAAGATCAGGCCAGGAGGCTCTGCTGAAGGTGCCATCCCTCAAAGAGGTGAGGGGAATGGCATGTCAAAACAAGGCCTTCTTGGCAGTTTCCCCACAGCGTTGGAATGCCCTCCCAATGAAGATCTGCCTGGTGCCAACACGTTTGGCTTTTTAGCGCCAGACAAAGACCTTCCTGTTCAGCCAGCATGAGCAGCAGGATTTTATTATCTGTATATTGATTGTTTTAAACTGCTGTTTTGATGGTTTTTAATATGTTGTTTTATAATTTTATAGTTTTAATATATTGCTGTACACTGCCCAGAGACCACTTGGTAGTGGAGCAGCTAAATAAATAAATAAATAAATAAATAAATAAATAAATAAATAAATAAATAATGTAACCTTGTGATATTTACAAAAAGGTGGGCAGAAATAACTGATCTATAATCATAATTGTGATGCCTATCAAGGGGGTTTCAAAGGAAGGAGAATAATAATTAGATTTTTAATTACTTCTAATATTTATTCAGGATTTTTATTATCCAGAGAGATTATGTTACGGTTTTAAATTCTGCTCATGGGGCACTCTACATTAGGAAGTTGTAATTGTTATTATATTTATTAATTACCTTTCTATAGAAACCTGCACTCTAATGTACCTCAGGCAGTGTTAGGGCGTATAAATTCTGCTTGGCACAATTTATGTTAGGAGATACCAGATTTTGTCGTTGCTAGTGTTCCCTAGTGGCACACTTCCTACTCATCTTTCTATGTTCCCAGGTAATTTTACTCTGTTGCAAACAAACAAACAAAAAAAATAACCCCAAGAGACTTGTATAGATTTTGGAGAGAGGGGAGAAAAATCGTTAGTCATGAGCTTGGGTGGGGGAAATAAAATGCAGACAACAAACTGAAAATTATAGTAATACTTAAATTTAAGCACATGGATTGTGATGACTATTCACAAAGTAACATTGAGACTACCATTTAGAACACTTGACCTTAGGAACCTGATTAGCACCTGGATTGGAATAGAAAGCTGTTGTCTTTGATAGGGGTGTAGTCAGTAGAAATAAACTGGGTAGGATGTACAGTACTCTAAAACCTTTTGGTAGAAAATTGTTTTCAAACCAAGCTGGGCATGCAAGTGCAATGATAAAACACCATAACTAGGAGCAAAATTAAAAACAGAGAAATATATACACACACCAATCAACAAGTAATTGCCAGCAGTTGTAAGATGAAATATGTTTCCAACTGCTATCAAAAGAAAAATAAAGATGTACCCTGACATAGCTCCTTCCTTAGGGCATTCCAAGATGTAGTTTTCTCTTGTTTACTCTCAAAAACATCCCACTCCCAAAATAATGAAGAAATGATACAATCACAAAATACAATATATAATAAGAGTTATGAAAATTCTGAGTAGCAAAAAGTAGTAGAAAATGAATAAGTAAATGGCAAATGACCAAAGGGCCAGCCAAAGCAACATTGGCTTGATACAGCACACAGTGCCATGAGGGCCACTTGCCTACACTCAGTTAATCAATCAATCAGCCTTTACTGGCAAACAGAAAAAGAATAAACAGCACAATTTCAGTACAGATTTAAAAAGAGAGTGATACATTACAAAACTAACAGCTCAGTGCATCTCTGCCTACGGGTCCTGACCAAATGGGCTAAAAAAGTTGCCACAATTTCTATCACAACAGACTCCCTTGAAGACAGAAGAAACCTCAAATTGTCAGTGTCTGAACAAAGCCTCTTCTTCAAAAGGAGTGGATCAAGGAGTTTTTTTTACGAAAATGATCGTAGAATGGACAGTAGAGAACCACATGGGAGAGTGATTCCACACCACCCAGTGCACAGAAGCAACGCCTGTCATATGGAGTTCTATTGAATCTCCCATACAACACTGCTGATGGAATGGAATGGCATCTAGCAAGAGTCTACGCCTCCGTTCCTCGGGACATTTTAGCAAATAAAGCTCATTGGTGAACATATTGAGTTTGCTGCACTCTGTAAGTCCTGCAGTCCAGCTTCCAACTGGTGCAATGAGGCAAATGCTAAAGAAGAAGAAGAAGAAGAAGAAGAAGAAGAAGAAGAAGAAGAAGAAGAAGAAGAAGAAGAAGAAGAAGAAGAAGAAGCAGCTGTGGTTACACTAGTAAAATATGCCCCTATGGGTGTGCAACTTTTAATCATGTTCCTGTCATGCTTTGAGGTCATGTGGCATTTATTCCAGGATGTGACTTTCTGTTATCAAATTATTTCCTTTCAGTTCAGTAAGGGCAAAGACCTTTTCTGAGGCAATTTGACAGAAGTTAACTGACATATTGACAAAAACACCATGGAATTTTTTAAGTAAAAACGACATGCCCAGTGACAGTAGTTTTTAAAAGATACATAAAATGTGTTCACACATGGAGCAACACATTTTTTTAAATATCTGCAACATAAAAAGTAGAAACATCTGGCCAAGTCAGAAATGATCCACAGTTGGGTAAAGGATTCATTTATGGCCATGGCTCATGCAAAATTTAAATTGTGAAATCAAAGAAGGAGAACTTAAAAATATTTCATTAGTGTGACCATGGCCTTAGTTACACTTATCTAGACCTCATTGCTATTAAGAATTGAGAAGATGTCCCAGAAGAGAACATAGAAACTACCTGTAGTATTCATCCATGTTTCCTATTTCCCATCTTCCAAATCATTTATTTTTGTTTTGTTTTTATACATCCTCTTTTTTGTTATAAGCTATGTTTTTGTCCCACTAACAGTGAGCTCAAGGGAGCACACCTAACTTTCTTCCTCCTTGCTATGTCCTCCCAACAGTCCTGTGAGGAAAGCTAAGCTCAGAGACAGTGTGTGGTGCAGTGTCCCCTGGTGAGCTTCATAACACTGTGGGTACTGGTTGATTGCCCAAGTTCAACACTGTAACCATTGTACCATAGGCCATTACTTCATGTCCCTTTCATCGCGGTTCGCTGTCCCGCTTGGGACCAGTACAAAGAAATGTTGCTCCACATCCATTGCGTGACAATGGGAGTTCGTCCCAACCATGACTCCTGAACTGGGATTTAAGTGGGATGAGCGATTCCCCTCCCTGGCCTCGGGAATCTGCTCATCTTGGTTCTTGTTCCGAGATGAGTGCCCGTGAGGTAAGGCTCATCACGCAATGTGCCGTTCTCTATCTACTGGCAGGAGTGCAAAGTGCCATTCGCCAGTACATTCCCTATGGAGTCAGCAATACAGTGCAGAGAGATTAAAAGACAAATGCCTCAAAGTTAGCTCCATAACGCATTGAAGGCAAAGTTGAGGAGATTCGAAAGATTGAAAAACGGAAGGTCGGACCAAAGAAAAAACCGAGAACAAAGGCTGGGCTGAAAAGTTCAGATGTTGTCACAAAACAAGGATGTGTAGTCACAGTCATCACGGTACCATCAATCACGCCCGTGGGTACACGGGAACAGGGACAGTACCAGGACAAGAACACATGACCATGAGCGACATGATCACAAAACGAACATCAACTCAGAACGAGGAAGGATGTGAAGTAGCCATCAGAGTGGCTGTCATTTAGTCATAGAATCATAGAATAATGGAGTTGGACCTCCCCCTCACTCCATGCAGGAACAGAAATTGAAGGATATTTAACAGATTGTCCAAATTTCTCTTGAATGCCTCCAATGTTGGAGTACTCACCACCTCCTGAGGTAATCGGTTCCATTGCTGTACTGCTTTAACAGTTAGGAAGTTTTCCCCCGAAATTCAGCCAAAAGTGGGATTCTCTTAACTTAAGCCCATTGTTGTGCACCCTGCACTCTGGGATGATTGAGAAAAGATCCTCCTCTGTATGACAACCTATCAAATATTTGAAAAGCGCTATCATTCAGTCTATACTACCATTTAAGTAAATAAATTCAGACTGTCCTTTAAATTAAAATGATTGGTTTGGAATGTGTGGGTGTGAATGATCATTTTGGTAACTGGTTACTTGCAGTCCTGCAGGCATGATGGATTAAATGTGAAATCCTCCAGTGGATCTACTCCAAGAATGTACCAGATGTACTCAAGGATTATCTCCATGCAAATGATTTTAGGAGCAGAGGAGGCACAGCCTTCTCACTTTCCCCATTCTAAATGGGATTTTTTAAAATAGCCAACTGTTGCATAAACGCCACTAGTCAGCATTCTGAAGATCTTAAACTGTCTTTATATGAGGCATGACTCAGTGCACTGTTTCTGCAGGCTGCCTACAAATGCAGTTTTCTCTTCCTTCCACACAGAGTTTGCATTGTGGGGGAAATCCATTGCCTAGCCAATATAAATAGTTTTAAGAAGGATTATAACAGAGATTAAAAATACAAAATGTGAAAGGATAAAACAGGCATTTCCCTGTCCCCAATTTTATTTTATTTTATTGATTGTCAAAGAAGTTCTACAGCCCTGGTATAATGGTCAGCACTGCATCTAAAACGTGTAGGTGTTGCATGGGAGCTGATTTTTTCTGTAAAGACTATAAGGCGCTTTTACACAACCCCTAAGATCCACTGGCAAATTAAATTCGGACCAGAGATCGTGGGGGTTTGTTCTGCTTTCTGTGTTCCCACCCCTCCGCACCCAATTGCTCCTGTCTGCATGAGGGGAGGGAGAAAAAGGGAGAAAAATGCAGGCTCAACTCTGTCTGCCCTCCGTCTGCTGGCTGGAGCAGCCCCGTAGGCATTCCAGGCTGTTAAAGGGGCGGGAGGACAACAAAAGGTGAGGAGAGCCCAGCATCCACAGCTTTATAGTCCACACCGGAAATTTTTTTACCTCCGGAGACCAGGTACTTGGAAAATGTGCTGGGGCATGCTTAGATGGGTGTGGTCATACTTAATTTTTTTTAAAGTCCGGAGCTGGTGGGAAAACAATTTTAAGCTCCGCATCTGGAAGCCCTATGCCTCGGATTTTAGGGGTCGTGTAAAAGCGCCCTATTACAGGTATAGGTTGAAGGTTATTCTTGACTTTTAGGTGTAGGGCTGTACATGAACTGATAGGCAGTAGAGGCCATAGAGAAATAGAATTTTCCACAGTGATGTAGGTGTACAATATGGTCCATACTGTTGGCAGCTCCGCTTTCTGTCATCCATTGAAGTAAAACTTAGTTCAAAGAAGTTTAGTACTCTCTGTGATTATCTGCTTCTCCAAGAAGTGAAATGCAGGCTTATTTACATAGAGCTGATGACTAGAGATGGGGATAAGTTCTTCCTTCTCACCAGTTCTTCCTTCCCAGCCATGCCACCTCTGGCAGGTGCCCATTCAGGGATAGCAGGCAGAGGAGGCAGTACAGGGAACTTGGAGATGTGCCTCTTAGGGGGGCCCACTGGGAAATGCGGAACACATGTTTGTCTAAAGGACAAATGAGCGTGAATTGCCAAACTGGCAGTTCATGCCCATCTCTACTCATGACCGCTGTGGACATCTGAGAGATCACTGCAGCCAAGTAAAACACACATACACACATATTTCAGAAGAGTTTGGCAAATGTTTGTAAAAACATTCTAAATTGCCTTACAGAAATAATTACTCAAATCAGGGAAGCCTCATGAGGATGCCCCCTTCTACAAAATCTCCTTCATAGGGAAGCTAAAACATGAACATTCACTTAATGAGTTAATAACTCATTCTGATGTCATAATCAGCCAAAACAGACAGAGTTCATGAGCATATGGAGGTGGCTGCACACTGCAAACTGCAATTCCTTCTGGTGGTACAAACTGAGGGATATGTACAGTATATCCTCTTTGATAAAGCAATTATGAAATGGATTTTTAGATTCAGAAATCAAGCTTATTAAATAAACCAATCTATCTTCCAGTGTTTTTTTTTTAAGCATGATAAATGCAAACTATGGAGATAGGGAAAATATTAAGTCATCTCTTGGAGATGTGCAAAAACCAAAAAACAACAACATGATAAACATATTCTCTAACATCCAGTTTCCTGGAGGTATCCAAAGAGATCTCTGGGAAATAACCAAAGAGATCTAGTTGGGCCAACAATGGCCATAGATAACATACTTTCTAATTTTAAAGTATTGATACTGGATTTTTTTATTAGATTTAGCTTCTGTGCTCTGATTGAGGTACTGTTTGTTAGTACAGTATTTGTATTTGAAGTGCTATGCAGTAGACCCCGAATATCTTAAGAAACACATTATCTTGTATGTAATTTGCCTTCCGCATGGATCAACAGCTGCAGCCTTGTTCTGCATGCATTCTTTTACTGAAGTTAGAAGCAAGAGGTCACAAAGCAAGCAAAAGGCTAGGTTGCTGAGAGGAGCTTGACTATAATGCTTTTGGTATTAATGTTGTTTTGAGCTGATGCATTGCATTAATTGTTCTGTTTTCCATGTGTGCTGTTTTGAATATTTTATGGAACCATTGACAAAGACATTCCAGAATTGGGAATATCATCAGCATTGTATTTGAAGGGGTAGACTTGCTCTATGATGATATCTGAGGGCTGAAGAACCGTCCTACGTGTCTGGCTCTCCCCTGAACCTGATAAATGCAGTCCTGCCTCTTTTGTCAATTGTCTGCAATATTGTAGAATGCATATTCAATTTGCCGTAGATCACCCAGAGTTGCAATTTGCTAGATGAATGGTAAGCAAACAAACATTTTGTTTTCTAGTTTCCTGATCCACCCATCCACTGGCATTATTTACACTCAGCCGTGGGCTACGTTAGATGCAGAGGTCAACTCCAAGTACAACTTCTATGTGAAAGCAGAAGATACAGAGGGGAAGTACAGCTTAGCTGAGGTCTTTATCACTGTCCTTGATGTCAATGACCACTCCCCAGAGTTCAATGAGAACATCCAGGAAAAGACCATGGTTATTGGATCTCCAGTAAAAGTGGAGGTGAGTCATGCAACACAGTGTTTGCGTGTATTTGATTCTGTGTAATGGTGTGTATGTGTAATGCAGCTGCTGCCATGTGTTCTGACATTTCCTGGTAAAAGATTCAAATGCTGAGTAATCAACATATATTTCCAACACGAAGCATAAACCCCTGTAATTATGGATTTAACAACTGGAAACCAGTGGAAACCTGCACAATCTACATGCATGAGCAAGACTGATCCTTCTCAATGGCCGGGAGCAGAATTCAGATTTAGCTCCATTTTAATGGTGCTCAGAATAAATAAATAAATAAATAAATAAATAAATAAATAAATAAATAAATAAATAAATTCTTAGAATGACCCAGTAATGCTAATAAAACTATGGAACCATTTGTTGAATGCTTGGTTTCCAGAGCCTTAAAGCATGTGCATCACAGGTGCCATTTTGAGCTTGCTGTCCCTCAAGAAGCAAGAACGTTCCCCATGGGACAACTAGACAAACAAATTATGTTGCAGAGTGCTGTACAGTTTTACAGTTTTTTGTCTCTCTCTCTCTCTCTCTCTCTCTCTCTCTCTCTCTCTCTCTCTCTGTGTGTGTGTGTGTGTGTGTGTGTGTGTGTGTGTGTGTGTGTGTGTGTGTGTGTGTAAAAATGTTTTAAACATAATATATATTACAATTTTAATATATAATTTATATACAGTGGTACCCCAACTTAAGAGCAGCTCGACTTAAGAGCAATTTGACAAGAGAAGAAAACTGCTGGTGTTTAAACTGCCACCTTTACAAATTTTAGATATGGCAGCTCAACTTACATTTTTTAATTTATTTTTTTAACTTATTTTTTCAGTTTTTAGATAAGTACCCCAACTTGATAGTAGTTCGATCTAAGAGAATGCATTCAGAAAAAAAAATAAAATTTGTAAGTTGAGATACCACTGTATATTAAAATTTTAATATATAAAAGCAGCCTTTTGATATTGCTCTGTGTTTAGCTGGTTTTGAAAGTTATAATTTACTATGTTTTTAATTGTGGTGTTAGCCACTCTGTAATCATTTTTGAACTGCCTTGAACCCTATATGAGGAAAATGGTAGGAAAGAAATGATTATAATGTTGATAACAGTAATAATGTTCTAATATGGTGATCGAATGAGAAGTAGTTTTTATTAATAGGGTTTAGCCTTTGAGGAACATTTTAGAAAATACATTCTTTGGTATGTTTCCTTTTTTGCTTGCTTTTTGTATCTCTGAAACATTGTACAGTGGTAGCAATATAAAAATGAAATCGGAGGAAATGGAACACATAAAGTTGGATAAAGATAATTTTTCAAAATTTTAGCAATTATGTTTTCCCCCAAGAGATATATCAGAACACTACTCTAAATGCCACCCTACCAAATATTGATTTGGAAACCAATGTAAAATCCTAAGTATAATGCACCTTGGCTTTTTTTTTTATTGTTTGTAAATATAAGCTCAGTTGTTTCTCTGGCCCACATTAAAATAGGTGAGTGTTCAATAAAAATGTTATTTTTCAATGCTCCCCTTTTTTCACCTTCCAAAACACAGGCAATAGACCAAGATGCTGAAGAACCCAATAACATCGTTGACTATTCCATTATGCAAGCAGATCCAGCCAATGTATTTGATATTGATCAAAGCACTGGAGAAATAAAGCTGAAGTCTTACATAAGATCCCTGGACATCATTCACAACATCACCAACAACAAAGATTGCATCTGGTCAGTAGTAGTCCAAGCCAAAGATCGGGGCTCTCCTTCATTTAGTACTACAGCTGTCCTGAAGATTGATATCACAGAAGAGGTAAGATGGCAGGGTAGTGGGCAGATGCAGCAAACGGGAGATTTGTGACTTGCAAAATATGTTTTTTAGATATGGGGAAGCTATCTTGAAAAGAAAAAAGGAGATGCTGTCTGCTGGAAGCTGAGAATGTTCTCCTTTCAGTGGAACTACTGCTAGAATACCAGTAATTCAGCTGGGCTTATAAACAGGTTTTGGGATGAAGATTGACTTGGAGATCCTAGCAGATTTTCTGCACCAGCAACTAGACAGAAAGATCATGTCACTGTTCTTCCAGACCTCACATTGGTATTCAGTGCCTTTTATCTCCAGTGCCACCACATCAAAAGGTCACACTGGAGTTGGTAAACACTATTTTGTGTTGGCTCTGGTCCTACCTAGAAGACAGATTCCACATGGTTGGCGCTAAGAGACAGCTATTTTTAGCATCTGCGTAGAACAGTGGGCAAGATGGGTGGCTGTGTTACCACCAACATGTAGATGACATGTAGCTGTTACCTCCCTTTTCCAAGTGATCTCAGCGAGGTATAGATGTTCTGAGTCAACATTTGAGGCCTGCATTGGACTAGAGGTGAGGTAACACATGGAAATTTAAGCCAGACAAGATGGAAGTCAAAATTGTTTAGTAGGAAAATTGACACGGGCTGTTTTGGAATGGTTTGACATTTCCTCTCTAAAACTAGGTTTGCAGCTTGGGGGTGCATTTTGCTCTGGGTCCCCTCCTGAAGGGCTGGGTGGTTCCTGTGCAGAATGATGCTGACTAGCCCAGATGCACCCATTCCGAAGAAGACAGGTTGGGTCAGACTACTACAACAAGCAGTACACTCAACTGCTTTTCAATACTGTTTCATTCAGATGGCTGATGGAGGCAATTCCAGCTTTGCTGATGCCCAGAGAGAAATATGCATGCACAGCTTAACCATTTGGGATGCTGCACCTTGTCAGTTCCTATGGGTGGGAGTTAACACATGTTTTTGAACGCTTCCTTTTGTGAAAAGTCAGAGGAATGACTGAGCTGGTTCTCAGGCATTCTTCATCTCCAGAATTCAAAAGATACTACTTTACATGTTTTCATAATATGTGTATATGATGGTAACGACCTCCTTTTTATATATATTAAGATTTCCATCTGCCCATCACCTTTGTGAAGACCAAACTCACAAAAGGCTGTTTAATGGTTGTTAGATGTTTTGCGTGTTGTTGTTTTTTACACCAGCAAGCAATCAAGAAGACTGACCTCCATTCTACAGTCATAGCATCCCCAAAACTTTGAATCTCTAGAATTTCACCTGAAGCTGCCACCCCCTAATAATCTTTGCTATCCTTACTAAAATTCCCTGTAGCATGATTGAGGAAAAAAATGAATGTGAGGCTTCTTCCATTGTCTTTCCAAAGGATACCCAGTTTCTTTAGTCCTGTTTGCATTTTAATGACAACTATATTTACCCAGTATTTGTGTGCATGGGTCCATCTCTAACAAAGATGAAGATGAGAAAAATCAGCATATAGGCTGCTTCAAAAATGGTTTCAGGCAGAGACGGACTGATTAAAACCAACAACATGTGCACAGGGTCTCCTTTTTAAATCATACACACAGACTGTAGTGGAAGGCATTTGTTCCTTTTCCCACAGTGCCTAACCCACTCCTTTGCTTCTTACAGGCCCATGCACTCTTTTCTATTTCTGAAGAAAAACTTGTGTGACAATATAACCAGAGGTGTCCAGCAGTCTTAATCACACTGAGTAATTAAACTGCCATAAATTTTTAAATTAACATTTGCCATCACAATTAGCACAAGGCTGCTCCCTTTCAGATGGATGCCTTGTGGCGGGGTTTGGTGGTTTCATGCATCAAAAGATCTTTTGCTCTTGGAACAGTACAGTGATAAAACAAACAAAAAAATCCCCAAGGCAATTTAATTGAACAGATTCCATTTTTATGGGTAAGTGCTATTGATTACAAACCATATGAAAAAGATGTGCCGAATAACATATGCTATTTACTCCCCACTGTCTCTCATTACACATATTTTTATCAGATCATAAAGCCCATGTTTCTGTAGCCTGAACCCAGAAGGCTCTTTTGTTTGAGCCTGTCAACTGTCAAAGAGACTCCGGCTGAGCATCAAAGAAATGACAGCCATTTTGAGTTCCCATTAGCCCCAGATAGGATGACCAATGTCAGTAGTGTAGTGTAAGGGTGAGGAGGAGAGACAATCCACGTTACTTCACGTCCGTCTTTGTTCCATGACTAGTTTTGTACCATGACAGTGTTGGTCGCGATCACGTGGTTTTGTCCCTGTTTCAGTGTTCCTATGTTCATGATAACTTGTCTTGTGTTACCTCACAGACTTGTACTGTGACAAACACTGAATTAATTTGTCTACCTTCCTGTTCCCCTTTTTGGGAGGCTTAAAAATTCTTTCGATATTTTGCATCTGAAAAGTCAAAATTAAAAAAAAGGATGCAGTTTTCTGAGAGAAACAAATGTTTTATTGCATAACAATCATTACTACATGGTGTCTTGTCTTGGAAAAGAAAGCGGGAACAAAGTGTGACAAGGGAAAACTCTACCCCAGCATCAGGTACAGTATTGTCACGCTTAGCACCCACTCTGGGGGCATGGTCGAGACAAATTTCAGTAGTTCTGCGATGGACGTAAAGTAACATTTGTTTGTACCACTCCAAAGTGCAACACTAACAGAAACAAAATGGATGTGAAGTATCCACAAATGTCCATAGCCAAGAGTGGCTAGTGAACAAGATACTCTGGGACGTAGAGGGAGCCCCCCGAACCTGATGGGAGACCAGGCAAAATGGCAAGTCAGTAAAGGGGTTTTTTTGGTGGGAGCCATTAACAAGCATATTCACCTCACACATGCCAGCACACCTTGGATTCAGGGCCAGCTAAAGACATTTTGCAGCTTGAGGTTGGAGCCCCAGTGCTGCTCCCACCCCCATCCCAGTCAAAATTGCCCAAGTTGCTTTGGTTCCTGAAGACTCATCAAACACATGAGGGATCGATAATTTTTATATAAATTTAAATCCATTGCCAGTCATATCTTCAATTCGTTTCGCTGATTTTCAAGTGTGTGTCTTTTTAAAAATCCATTCCCAACATCTGCACATTCTCCTACGTGAGGCAGCCACTGCCCTGGGCCTAATGATAAAGCAGGCTTTGCGTTGTACATGAAATTTAATCCAGAGGGGCAAGCTTGGGAGGCAGGTGTCCAGATACTGAAGTGCTTAACATGCTACAATAGCTGAACACATGCCATGAACACTAGAGCTGATGGGAAAGGGGCCCAACACCATCTGGATGGCCTTGGTTCTCTTTGGCCACCTGTGATGTAAATAACAAGATACAGGAGGTAGGCAACCATGGACTGTTCCAAATACTTTGCAATGTTGAATTCAATGAGACAAAATTTAATGTTAAAAAGAAGTCATTAAACATTAAACCTGATCAATTTTCATGATCATCCTACCAAATCCACAGCTCAGTTTCCATACCTACAGAAACAATTGAAGTCTATGACAGCAATAGTAGCCTAGTGCAAATTTGTTGCACAAATCTATATTATTTCTGCCAATAGACTAAAATGAAACTACCATCTACTTGTGCTTCACACCCATGCCCAAAAACCACTAAATAAAAATTCTAAGGAAGTTAGATGCATTAAGGTTAGGGTTAGGGTTAGGGTTAGGTTAGATGCATTATTCTGTCAGTGTAAATAACAATAATAACAAAATCATTTGGTGCCTTATAGATGAACACACAGGGGTATAATATTGGGAGGGGGGCTGCATAGGGGCAGTTGCCCTGAAGGTAAAATTCTGGTAGCAAGGGGAAATCCATGTCCCCATTTAGCTATCATGGCTAATATTCATTGCCAGTCATATCTTCAATTTGTTTAGCTGATTTTATTCATTGATTTATTCATTTATTGTATGATGCCGTTCACTAAGTATATTTATCATGATTCACACATATGCAAAATATATATTTAAAGTTCATTTAAAAACAGCAAGAAAACAAGGGACTAAAACAACACTTACATACTGTATAATGTATCATCTAGTTACAAAACCCTGGGAAAACTAGGAAAATGGGAAATTTGGAGTCTTTAACATGGCTCTATATGAGATTCTTTTTTTGGGGGGGGGATTCTATAACTAGAGTTCCACACATGAGAAACCTCCCCTCTTTCCTATTTTTCATCCAGTTCACATCAGGTGGTAAGGATTATCAGATATTTAAGGGAAGCATTAGCATTTGATGTTCAGATACAGTCCTGGAGCTAGTCAGGTTCTTAAAACATGGACAGAATTTGTTCCTGATAACCAGTCTCAATTTTGACCTTCTCAGGTGCATTTTAAATTAAATTCCAATTTTTGGCACTCTTCAAATGCTCTTCCCAATACAATGTAAGACAGTAATCAGACAAGGGGGTGTCCCAAGCCCAGAATTATAGCTAGGGCTTCCAGAGCCCAGGACAACAATAAGTTTTTGTGCCTTCCCCATTGCAAAATATAATCTGGATAGCAGGTGGGGGGCAGTGGTGGTGGGGGTAGGCAATTTGGTGCCCCCTATTTGCTGTGCCCAGGGTGCCCCACCCCCTTGCCCTCCCCAAGCTACAAAGCGTGGATGATCTTAGAGTAATGATGTCTGTCTATATAAGTAGTCAGTAATAATAATCATGTGCTACCAAGCCAAGTCTGACTTAAGGCAAGCCTTTTTAAGGGTGTTCTAGGTAGTGCATCCTCATAAGTGTTTTATCATTCCCTTCTGCTGGGGGCACCTTGCCTGGCTCTATTTACATGAGAGCAAGTGGGGAATCAACTCCCAATCTCTGGCAATGCAGTCATATACCTAAACCACAGAGCTATTCAGCCAGCTGTCTATGGACATTGATACCTTGTAAACCACTAGTTTTCTATGGCTATTAAAAGGCATGGGTTCAGAACAAGATGGATTCTTTTGGAACGCTAAACATAAAGGCCACAAGGCGAGAGCAATATTCCTTTGCATTGCTCTCAAATCAGCTACCTCTTCAGGAAAGAAACCACCCATAAGCATTATTTCTCCAGTTGGTGGTGCTCCTGCTTATTCTTCAACTACCCTTATAAGTCTGTCCTATGAGATCAAGTAAAAGGTAAGGTTTTACAAATAGCCCCCATGTTTTGTAGTTAATATACAGTAATTGGCCAGTCCTAATTAAGAAGGGGTTGGGGGGGAGCCTGGCGTTCCACCCTTTCTTCTTTCACGGAAAGTGTGTCTACTGTTTGTTGGAGTTCAGATTCCATCGGTCAAGTTCTTTAGCATCTGGCTTTAGGAATCCTGCCATCAAAAACCCACAATTGATTTTTAGACCTAGAGATGTCTTGTTTTGCCCTGTCAAAGGGCAATTTGTAGTCAAATCAGAGCTGACCAATTGAATCAATGGAATTTATGTAAATGCTTACTCACAGTAATTGTGTTTATTCTTGTTGGGATTACCAACTTGATTTAGGCCAGTGTTCTTATATACCTGTTAAGTGACAGCAGAACTGTAAATACAAGGACTACAAAATACCTTTCATGGTTCTATGTTTCTGTATTTTTGGCATGGTTTTTTTTCCTGTTTCCCTTATGCCTATGTGTAATATAAAGTATTAGTTCCTCATTATTGCTTGGCTAGCCTTTTATCGTCTGGTCAAAATACTGTTTCTATTGTTTCATTGCTTTTCTTCTTAATGTCCTGCTTAATGTTCCTGCTAATGGTTAGGGATGCTGGACAATGCTCTGCCCCTCATCCATGTGTCTTTGCCCCTGTGTGTGTATGTGATTCTTCCCCACCCCCGGCTGTCTGAGTTCCATCATGACCAAAACTAAAGGGCTGAAAATGATCACTGTTGGCGTGTAGGGGGAAAGGAGTCCTGTGTGGAGGGAGCTAGAGTCACTCATGTGCAGGCATGCACCTTAGAGGGAACCTTGGTCCTGGTATATCAAGTTCTTTCTCTAGATTAGCCAATCTCAACTGAGGGGATGTGGCTCTGTGGAGGGACCTGTCATGTTTGAACAGGGATGCAGACTGGAAACAGTTCTTCACACACCACCTTGTAAGGTTTGTTGTGCAACTTGAACAATCCTGATTAGGACCATATTGCTTCCATGCTGTGTTTGTGGCCATTGACAAAAAGGAAAAGGTTGAGAATGATTGCTCTAGACCAGTGGTTCCCAACCTGGGGGTCAGGACCCCTTTGGGGGGTCAAACGACCATTTCACAGGGGTCGCCATGAGCCAGTGAAGAAAAAGGCACAAACAGCTTGAGTCTGGAGGAGGGGGAGGAGGAAGAAGGAAAGAGTGAGTTACAGCTTGATAGGTTAGAGGGGATGTCAGTCAATGGCACCGGAGGCTTTGATTGGCTGAGGGTGCCTATAGAGGGAAGTTCTCTATGGCAACTGTGGCAGTGACCTTCCAATGGGGGATTGTGGCCTCTTCCAAGCAAGGCAAGGGGTCACCACAACATGAGGAACTGTATTAAAAGGTCATGGCATTAGGAAGGTTGGGAACCACTGCTCTAGACCAAGTCAATGTTTATCTTTAGCTTCCTTTACGGTGTGTGGGTTTGTAGGTTGATCAATATTCCTATTTTTGACCTTTTCAGATCAAATCAAGGGTAAGATCCTATATTTTAGGCCTCAAGAGACGTCCATGGACAATATTTGGGATTTGCATGAGTGGCATCATTTCTACCATTTCTTTCACCATGGTGATCTCCACCTTCATGTACTGGAAAAGTGTGAAAAAATCCCGGCTCCATCCCATGGCCAAAATCAGAAAAATTAAACGGGGACCTCCACGGCGCACTATGTGCTGAACTGCTAAATGAACTGTTAACTCATTTGCTCTTAAAATGCCATATAGAGAGACTGCATTGCCTCTCATTTAGCTTTTCAGTTTTTTAACAATAATTTTTAAACGCATCTATTTAATTCAGATTCATCGCCTCAAAGAGTTGGGTGGTTTGTTTTGCTTTTTTTAATGTCTGTAAAAGAGTACTAGACAACAGAACATGCTCTGTTTTGATGTTTTCAAAACACATTCAAATGAATATTCAACAATAATGTATAAAAACCCCTATTGCTGGTGTTTGTTCTATTATTTTGCTTTAGGGGGATTTTGAAATGCAGCTGGGTGAACATCTCCAAGATACCTCTATACTCTGAAATTACAGTATCTAAGGGTTGTATCTGTTCAATTGCTTCCAAGTCTTTGAAATTATAGTTTTGTGAGCTATGGCTTTCTGAAAGTGAATGCTCAACACTCACAAGCTACTATTATTTGGAAAGGGGGAATTACTATTAAAACACTTTGTAATATAGATGGATATTCCATGTCTTCCAGTGGCTTTTCCCCACTAATAAGTAACAGAAACTGGAATATTGCATATGAGTAGTCCAAAATTCTGCAGTAAAATTCTGGGTGAAGGCTCCACTGTTTAATTACTACAGTTCCATATTGTAAGGACCACCTTTAGCCTTCATGACATCAGATCTGAATTTCAAATGCCAAATTGGAGATAGTTTGGAGGTGCAGGTCAACTCTGGTTGTCACATGTTTTTGGACAAATGAAAGTGCAGTCTCTTTCTGTGCCCCAGAGTAAGTCATGTGTTCTCTTTGTACTCTTTTACAGACTCTTCACAAAGGGCCTATGGCCGCCTTTTTGATGCAAACAAAAGATAATCCCATGAAAGCCTTAGGAGTACTAGCTGGTGTTATGGTGGTGATGGTGGTGATCACCATCTTGATCTCTACTGCCATGTTCTTGCGCAATAAAAGATCCAACAAAATCATGCCAGTGCGACGGATCATTAAAAAAAGACAAAACTACCAACCCAAGGCAATGAGGATGGAATGGCTGAAATTCAAGAGGTCCAGTAGTGCTGCTGAGAAGTTTACAGTTCGAGAAGATGCCAGGAGCCTACACAATGAGAACAGCAACAACAACTTCCAGATTCCATCTCCTCCACCACCACCCGCTGCGCCAGCCCTGCCTCCAGCACCAGTGTTCAAGAGCAGTGCCCCTGAATGGAGCGTGCCCACAGTATCAGGATCCCTATGTCCCAAAGTTATAAAAAAGCAGAAAGGGGGCATGGTTTGCACATCCAACACTGCCCTGGTATCAGAGCTCAAGCAAAAGTTTGAAATGAGAAACGCAATCGGTCACCGTCAAGTTTAGTGCATCTTTCTCCTCCAAAGCGGCATTTGTGTGGATGTGCTATTTCAGGTACATGGCGTGATTTGTTCTTCTGCATTGTGCACCATTTCCTCATCAGGAACCTGTCAGTATTTCATATCGGTATTTCACATGATCTGCTTGGACTGCAGGACAGAATGTGTGCTGTTTCCTTGTTGAATTGCTTCCCTTGTAGCATCATGATAACCTGTGAGGCAGATATTTTCCCAGTTTTATCTGGATATGTTTTTTAAGTACAAAGTCTATGATGTGCTAAGATTCTAATTCTGATCATTTTAAAGGAATTTCCCTTTAAAAAAACCCCAAGTCTCAGTTTGAAATATTCTAAGTGTTTTGAGTTCATATCAGATACTTTCCTGTACATCTATTTTGTCTCCAGGCAGTTTGTACCCAGGACCCACTGGATCCTGAATTAAAAGCATTAAAAACCCAGGCCTAAATTCAGCTGGGGAAGAATAGGTAACAAAACGAAAAAACAAAAACGAAAACGAAAAATTGCTGTTTCGTTAGCATTCTTTTTAGTTCAATGCATCTGCTGCAATGAAAACGAAAAACACGGCAAATTTGGTCGTTTCGTTTTCATTTTCGTTTTGTTTTTAAAAAATTTCATTTTGTTTTTGTTGTGTAATGAAACAAAAAAACAAAAACGAAAATGAAAAATTGCTCGTTTCGTGCCCATCTCTACTAGGTACTCTACTCAATCAGAGAGCCTTAACCCCAAGTGGAACAAGAGGGATCTAATTCACCCAAAGCTGCTTACAATCTTGGAGACAAGAAGCAAAGAAAAACCACAGCAGGTTAACAGGTGAAACAAACAAACAAACAAATAAAATGAGGGCCCAATACAAAATGCAGAGCGTAAAAACGAGATGGAGTACAAAGGGTGGCCGACTCTGAACAGATGTAGTTTCTTGGAACTAGATGTGGTGGCAAGGCAATAGTTTTGTCTTATGCTGTAAACCAGTGATGATGATAATAGAAGGCAGTGCAGGTATAGGTATATATGGTTTTCCACCATAACTCCAAGACCATATAATCTGGATGACTGAAAAGTCTATATGCTGTAGACTCAAATGCTGTGGGCCATGGGGTTAGTTTATAGGTCAAACAGAATAATTAACTTTGACTAACTTAAATCTTAACTTTAGCCCTCAGCATCAATTTTAAGTAGAAAGTGGCAAAGGTCTATCACGTTCCCTAGAGAAAAGGATCAAAATAGGATTGGCGTGTTCATTGCTTCTGGGAGCCTGTGGGCAGCTTTATATGGTCCTTTCCAAAGCAGGGCCCCCAAACTTGACAAAGAGGTGAAAACGAGAGGAAGAGAAAAGCTTCCAGCCCAGGAAGGGACGAAAAGTGTGGGCACAAGATTATGAGTGTGTGCCAGCACCGAGGGAGAGGTCCTCAGACTCTTGTCAGGCTCCTGTAACAGCACGTGGTAGAAGCTTCTCCTACTCTCCTAGTTGTGGGGAGAGGATGAACCAAGACACGGGGGGGGGCAGACTGTAGTTCAGAAGTACACTTTGCATATTCTCAAACATGTTCCCTGTTTTGTCAATATATCCCACATTAAAGACACACATACATAAAATGTTTTTAAAAATGGGGGAAGTTGGGTTCTCTGTCTCTGTGAAAAATCGAATTCCTCCGTATCTACCAGCAAAACAATGATTTATGGGTGTGTTTTTTAACAAGCATCCTCACTGCTGGGATGTTCAATTTTGTGTATTTGTGCGGCTTTGAAGTGAGAGAAAAGCTTAAGGTGTTAGACAAAAACAGCACACAACATTCCATTATTATACTAAATGCCTACAAATGATATAGTTGTACGGGAAATGTGAGGTCAGAAATGAACAGAAAGTGTTCTGCTTATATACCACCCCATACTACTACAAGTAGTCTCTGGGAGGTTTACAATTTTAATTACAGAGTGCAGGCTACACATTGCCCCCCCCAGCAAGCTGGGTACTCATTTTACCGACCTCTGAAGGATGGAAGGCTGAGTGAACCTTGAACCTGCTACCGGGGATTGAACCCAGGCCCTGACCACAGTTTTACTTGCAGTACAGGCATTTAACCACTGCGCCAAGTCGACTTTGGCTTTCTGTAGCATCTCTAAGATGTCCACTTTGTTTTCAGGGTGGTCCTTCAAAGGGATGGGAGCAAAGTAGTTTCCAGAGTTCTGGCTGGGGGACAGAGTGCCTGGCTCTAGACCTGCTAATCTCTCCAGCTCTTCGTGGGGAGTCGATCTAAGACTACTCGAACGAGAAATGTATGAAGGGGGGAGAAGCAAGCTCCCATGCAACGCTGTTGAAAATCTTACTGAACAGAACAGCTTAAAATCTTGGCATGTAGAATGTTGGTGGTAGTACTATATAATTCTGTATAGTTGTTGTTGTGTCATTAAGGTTGTGACTGACTCTTTGTGAACCCATGTCCATGGTGGTTTCTTGGCAGGAATACTGGAGTGGCTTGCCAGTTCCTACTCAGGTGCCTACAGCACCTGCTCTTCCCTGGTGGTTGCCCATCCCAGTACTAGCCAGGCCTGACCCTGCTTAGCTTCTGAAATCAGGTGAGATCAGATGTGCTCAATGCAGTTAGGCAGCTCATGTATGTATAGTACATGCAGAAAAAAAAGATGGGGTTGTAAGGTTTTCACTACTTGCACATCCTGTGTCTCTGTGACACCTTTCTTTTGCAAACTGCCCTGCTTATCTAACAATATAGGTATGTATGCATTTACTGAAGCTTTTGACCCACAAATACAGAACAAAATGGAGGTGCGATGAACTTTGTCTGTCCATAAATAGCCTAAAAACTCCTTGTTGTGCAGTCTTTGTTCCATCAGCAGTCTGCATTAAGCACCATTGACAGTCAAACCAGAAGCTTATGGAAACTCACCTCAGTATGCACATGTTTATTTATTTTTTTTTATGGCATAACACAATGAAGTATTATTGCATAAAACTTTGCAAAGACAATATAAAATATGAATCAAATACAAACCATTAAAAGAATAAAAACTATGATATTTTGAATACGTGCAATACAGACAATGAATACAATATACAATATACAATACAAATGAATTGTGTATGAGCAATTACTAGAGCAATTAAGCCTAAGGCTGGATAATTATTTAAACCATTGAACAGCAGGGCCATCAAGGGGATGTAATTCTTACAGGGAGCCAGGAAACCTTCTAATGGTGCATACCATCACAATACAGTGTAAAGTTTGAAGGACATGCCCTCAGTCACAATAAGAATGATCAGTCAACCAATAAAAACATTTATGTTTCCTGTATTGGCACTTGCCATGATTAGTTAGAATCCAGTTAAGCACTGTCCAGTTTTTCCTTAGGAGATCACAGTCATAGGAACCATTGTACCGGATGGGACACTTACCAGTAAGTCCTGTATGTCCATTGCCTTGACTCAACTGCAGGTCTTCAGCTATGTCCCAGCTGTGGCTCCAACTCTCACTAAAATGATTTCAAAATTATTTTAAAACCTGTATTTAAATAATGGTGTTAGTTGGTGTTTTGCCGGCCAAATTTATTTAATGTTAAGCACACACCAGTTACAAAACAGTAAATTCTTAGCTGGTCAACAAAGGTGAAGCCAACCCATCCTTCCTTAGGCATCAGTTCTACCACTTGAGGGGCTACTGCTGGGCCTCTGTTGAGGACCTTAGGTTCCAGGCAAGCCCATAAGGATAGAGGCAATCTCTCAGGCTTTAAGTGGGGATTGCCACCATGGCCAAATGGTGTGTCTGATATTTAACTTCTTACGTAGTTGGATGCTGAACCTTGAGGGGAGCAAACATTGCTTTGATCTGAGAAGAAATTGTTCCTCTATTTAATTTGGTCAGTTTTATTCTTGGGATAATGTTTTGATCCATGTCTGAGCTGGCACACACTTTTACTCCTTTGTAAAACCTCTGTCCAATGTATTAACAGCAGAATGCATTTTTGCTTTGGGTTACAGTTGTAGCCCAAGATCCATATCTCTAGAAAAGTTTTATGTTGATGCCATAAAGTATGGCCTGAAGACATGTGAAACAGCTCTACTGTATAGTGGAAGTTTATAACATCTGGATGTTTAAGCTACCCAGGTTGGAAATCTCTTGGGAACCATGTGTGTGTATTATAATTAACAGCAGATACTCAACATGTATCATGTGAATATTAAGCCCAGAGTTCACATTACAGTGGTACCTTGAGTTACACATGCCCTTAATTATAAAAAATTCAACTTATGAAGGGAAATCCATGGAAAATCTTCAAGATACAAAAAAAGGCCTATTTTGAGTTATGAAAGAAAAATGGAAAGTAAAGTTTCTTTTTCAAAATGGCTCCTGCTGGTTTGCAATGGCAATACTGCCATTTTATGGCCACCCCCACTACAGTAGTGCAATTGGAAAGAAGATGGTGCCATTTTTAAAAGGAAAGCTAAGAACTGGGGCATCTGTTTTTCAATGACCTGCATGAAGTGTCCATTTTGGAGCCATTCTGGAATTATTTGGTACCATTTTGGGGCTTTTAAAGGTGGAGAGCTGAGCTTCTGTCATTTGCATGCCTGTTACTATGTTTTTTTGTATTTTGAGGGGGGTGATTTCCCACTTGGAACAAATTTATCCATTTCTAATGCATTTCTATGGGAAACCCTGCTTCAAGATACAAAATTTCAAGTTAAGACAATGCCATTGGAATTGATTAATTTCATAATTGGGGGGTACTACTGTACATTACATCCACCTGGTATAATATTTTATAAATAATGCAGCATATCTTTTTGATTTCTGAATCCTCTAAAATATGTCTTATGATAACCAACAGTTTGTTATAATTGTACAGCTGTTTTCTTTCCACTGTTATTCCCATAAAGAGTAACAAAGTCCATGTAGCTCTATGGTTACCGTTGCTTACAATATATATACATGTTTTTTTTATTTTAGAAATACAGTGGGCAGAAAAAATATTATAGACACAGAAGCTACAATTCTGTTGCCTCAATGTGGATAGGAAGAAAAAAAATCCAAGTGCCCCCCTGCTCCAGTAGTCTTCCAGTTGCAAGACCACCTGTGTGACTGATCACACAACCTCTACAAGAATGGACACAAGGCAGAGCAGGGCACCTGCCAAAGTAGGGAGATCCTTGCATAATTTCCTTCTTGTGCACATTTAGGCAATAGCTACTAGCCAGAATGTGGCTATAATTTTGTGAAATCAAAATTTCCCAGCTTGGATTTAAGCTGTCCAGCATTCCCGGTTTACACAGTGTATTTGAAGAAGAAAATGGAAGCTGCTGGAAGCAGAAGATTATGAGGAAGAAGCATTAGTAGCTTCAACCGCATATACGTTTTATAAATACCACATGTGCATTCTGTTGATTTTGTGCTCATATTCTACAATTTCCATGCAGGATAGGGACTGGAGATGTGTGGTCCTTCAACAGAGAAAAAGAGCTCCCATTATCCTTCACTATTAGCAATTTTGGTTAGGGCTGATGGGAGATGATGTTCAGCAATATATGGAGAGCCACGTGTTCCCCATCTTTGGTCCATACATTACAGTGACCATGGATGAGCTCTTTTCTAATGCAGTACTTTCAAATTGTTTAAAACAGTGCTCCCCAACCTTTTTATCACCGGGGCCCGGTAAATGTTTGATAATTTTTCCCTGGCCCACTGTTTAAAACATATAAGCCAGATGGCGTGGCGCCGTGATGGCGGGCGATAGCGGTGATGGCGGGGTTCAAGGCGGCGCGCGATGGCGGGCGGCGGCGGCGGCGATGGCGGGGCGCGCGGCGGCGGCGCGGCGGGCGGGCGCGATGGCGGGGTTGCAGTGGCGCGGCAGCGCGATTGATTGGGGAGTCGCACCGGGCGGTGATAGCGGGGTCGCGCGGCGACGGCGACGGCGCGCGATGGCGGGCAAATGCCCATGAGACGGGCGCGATTTAGTGGCACATATAAATGGATTTTTCACTCTTGATGGCGAGGGGGTCGCGGGAGTGTGGGGGTGGGGGAGGATGGAGGGGAGGGAGGTGCGGGGGGCTTGGGGTGTGTGTACCTTGGGGGCCACACGGGAGCGCGCGGCGGCGGCGGAGCGGCGGCGGCGGTGGCGGCAGCGGCGGCGGCGGTGGGCGGCAGCGGCGCTTGCCGGCTCTTTTCCTGGGCGGGCGGGCCCCGCCTCCTCCTCCAGTCGGCGGCCATTCGGCTGTGGCTCCGCGGCCGGCGGCGGGGCGCCCGCCTCGGTGGGGCACCTCTGCGCCGCCGCTTGCCTCCGGCTGCGGCCTTCGGGCGGGCGGCGGGAGGGGGAGGGGAGGAGGCCGGTGGGGGTGGCGTCTCCGGCCCCAGGGCGCCACCGGGACCGCCCGAGCCGGCCACGGCAGCGGCGGGGCACCCCCCGCCGCCCGGCCGCAGAGTCACGGCCGAACCCGGGCGGCTGCCGTGGCCGCCGCGGCCGCCGACAGGAGGAGGAGGCGGGGCCCACCCGCCCAGGAGCCCCGGGCTCCCCCCATGCGCCGTGCCCGGCGGCGGCGGCTTCTCCTCCAGCTGCCCGCGGGACAGAAGAGGAGGAGGAGGAGGGCGGCGGAGGAAAAGGGGAGGAGCCTCCCCGGCCTCCCCAGGCGGCCCGGTGCCAACCGGTCCACGGACCGGCACCGGTCCGCGGACCGGGGGTTGGGGACCACTGGTTTAAAACATATAAGCCAGACGTAACACCACGCTCAAATGCCCATGAGACATTTAGCACATATAAATGGATTTTTCACCCTTCCCGGCCTACATCGGAGGTCCAGAGGAAGTCCTGTATAGGAGGTCCACTCTATTGCTCCGTTGACAGAACTGTTCAGAATCTGACATGTTAAAAAGTGGCAACTCTGAACAAGCATAATATTTAAGAAACAATGTATTGTTAGCTGTTATTAAACAATTGAAGTGAACCTGTTTTTAAATATGCATCATACATCTTTTTTCATGGAATGCAGTTATTCTTTACCAGTAAAATTGTGGTCCAAATGTTTACTTTTTTTGTAATAAAACCTGTATAATGCACCCACTACTCAATTCTGATTTTCTGATGTATGCTCTTCCCAATTATTTATATTCAGTCTGCGGAGTATTCTGTGCCTGAAAGTATTGTTCTAAGGAAACCCAGATTCTGCTAGTGGCCCCCAGCCCCAATACTGGTAAGATATTCCAAATCAACTTATTGTTTCTGGATGTAAAAATCCTCTTATGGTACAAGACTGGCCCTACCGTTTGGCACAGAGAGAGGGGGTGGGGCCTAGCTTAGGGAACAAACACGTGGGACAAGGAGGTGGGAGACGTTAGAGGGCCATGCTATCAATGCTGTTGCATGGATTGTGTGAAATTGTACTGTTGGACTTGCCTTTTCCTGTCCCGAAACAAAGTCATTGATTAAAAAGCATCAGAGTCTCATGGCCACAGCATCACTGGCACAGGGAAGAGGAAGGATGAGGGAAGACAGAACAGATGGAAGGGTAGATCACTGTCTTGCTTCTTAGGAAGCCATTTACAATGTCTCTGACCCTTGCCATTTTAACGTCATTTCTCATTTATTTCCTGTGCCAGTGAAGAATTTGTAAAGGCAAACACAGAAAGAAAGGGAGGGAGAGAGAGAGAGAGAGAGAGAGAGAGAGAGAGAGAGAGGGAGGGACAGACTAACAAAATTTTAGGATTTTTCAGCCTATGTACAGTATCCAAACTAAGGGAAGTAACTATACTCCTCTATCTTGGTTCAAACAAATCTCACTAAAGAAACACATGAAGAAGCTACAACATGTCTAGAGAAAGGTCAGCATGATGATAACGGATCTGGAAATCAAGCCTTGGAAAAGAAAAGATTGAGATGTGATAGTCGTCTTCAAATACAGTATGATACCACTATCTATCTACTCCACTCTGAATATATAAAAAATATTAAAAGAAAAAATTCTAAAAATATGTTTCTGTAATTGAAGTTTCCAGAATTGTCCACAAGGGGGAGACATATAGCATGCTATGTACAGTAAGAGACCCGTCCTGTACCCATGGGGGATTGGTTCCGGGCTGTCCCGCAGATACTGAAATCTGCGGATAAGAGCGAACACTCTTATCTGAGGATAACTGTGGTGCCTGGGGTGAGGGGGAAGTGGTGACAGTGGTGGTGGGGGTGGCGAGGTTGAAAGCAGAAGTACCAGATCACCCTGCACAATTGCCCCACCCTCCATGTTCCCATGGTTGGTTGCCTGGCTGGCTGGACAGCCAGCATTGCAGCTCCATTCATTCTGAACTTTGCTGCCAGGGGTGCCTCTCCTGGCATTTCAAACCGAGGAGGCAACCTGAGGAGGCAAAAGCTATTCCAGATGCAAGGATCCAGCGACAAAGCAGCACCCGTTCCTCTGAATGAGATCCCGTGATCAGAGTCTGTAACTAGACTAGACAGCTTGAATGACATGAATTTATGGAGCTGATTCACCAGATCCCAACTGACTCCGTGGACCAACCTGAGCTGCAAGTTACTACTGGATTTCAGCCATTGCCTCATATTGACAGAGTTCTAAGTTGTTTTTCTCCCGAAGAGTACTTTTCTTAAACTGCATGACTCTAAAATATCCATCTAACTAGACATTTTGTGACCAGTGTTGAAGAATTTAGAGCTGATCAACATCAGAAGAATAAATGCATTCTCAGCTGAGCTCAGGTGGTGTGATTTGGGCTGGTTTGCTTGAAACACACAGAATGAACAAAACCTTTGAGCACCTCAACTTGGATATAACCCCTGTTGGGTATCCCCAGTCACATAAGCATCAATTCTGTATCCTTAGTAGCAGCCTTGCCCCTCGTCACATATTTTACATGCTACTCTTTCACTAGTAGCCATCACTAACATCTACCATTGCTGCAATGGTCCATTTCAATTTGCCTGGAGAGGTTGCAAATTACTCA
The DNA here is from genome assembly GCA_029282475.1 of Phrynocephalus forsythii. Lineage (NCBI taxonomy): Eukaryota > Metazoa > Chordata > Lepidosauria > Squamata > Agamidae > Phrynocephalus > Phrynocephalus forsythii. The sequence goes on along the minus strand of JAPFRF010000008.1, from coordinate 109,091,422 downwards.
AGTGGCTTTTATATGATAAAAATTCTGCACTCAGAGCATGAGGAAAAAATCAATTTCAAGCAATAAACAATGAATGGCCAGCTCTGCCATTAAGCAGGGCGAGGAAGTCACCTCCGATAGTAGAGGATAGAGAATGAAGAGTCCTAGAGACATGCTGGAAGACAGAATCCAGTATGCCCTGCAACCTGCTCTGCTCCCACTAATTTTTAAAACAAGAACTGGGAGGATACTGGATAGCTCAGTGGTTCAGGAATCTGACTGCAGAGCCAGAGGCTGGGAGTTTGATTTCCCCCAAGTGTCTCCTTTTTATTTTTATATTATTATATTATTATATCCTGCCTCCATCATTCAAATGTCACGTGCTTCTGCATTTGGCTTCTTTGAGTGGAATTGGTGTGTGTGTGTGGGGGGGGTGTAGTGTCTTGCCATTTGACTCAGGCAGAGAAATATTTCAAGCAAGACATTAGAAGGGAAAAATTAGGGACTCTACTGGCATTTATGGCAGCTGCCGTGTATCTATCATAATTCTGGCCCTCGATTTGCCAGCGAGATCTCTAAGGACTTTACCGGATTCCCTTCCCTATAAATGACAATTTTAGACAGTTTCATTTTTTTTTCTCAGACAGGGAATGGAACCAGATGCTCCTGCCCTCATTCCACGGAGAATGAGAGGACATAGTTCCTGAGAGCACTGAGCATTAACTCCAAAACACAAAATCAGAAAAAAAAAAACCTATGATGGCATGTCAATGTAAAATGGAGGCCAAACTTTCCCTTCAAATACAAGCCAAGTCAGGCCAGTGCTCATTATTTTTTTCAGTAGTGTTGCTTCCACACGACACATTTGATTTGCCACTAAAAACGTTTTTAGTAATTAAAATTAACCATTTCCCTGCAATTCTTATACATATCTTATCTATGCATTCTTTTATATCATTTAAGTCATTCTATTTTCCTATTTATATTAACCTTTTTCCCCCAGGGACTAATGCCATTCAATTGTGAAGCTATAATGAAGAGATTTCCCCTTCCCTTTCCTGACTGTAGCATTAGCTATGGGGCAGTGTCTCATTGGGTCAAACTATATAAAACCGGATGTATTTATAACTAAAACTTCCTTAAGTGCCAAAAAGCATCTGTCATGGGACTTGCTTTTATACAGCTCAGTATCTTGCAGTCTGCTTAGCTTTGTTTTGTGACTGGCCACTGCAGAGTAAACAGGGGCTTAATTTGCAAGCTGGAACGTGTAGATTCACATGTATGATAAAACTATGTTTTGGGAGGGAAAATGGGGTAAACAACTTCTAAAAGTAATGGGTGCCTCATCGAATTTGATTCTAACTTCCTGCTTAGGCTTGATTAGAAGAAAGCCAACTCTACCATAAAGTAGAGTGAGGCAGCTGTCCCTGAGAGTATTCTGAGTGTCATGAAAGGAGCAGAAAGCTGTGATTTAATTTAATATCCTTGGTTTGGTTTGGTTTGGTTGTTGTTTTACTGCAAAGGAGAGGAAGAAGTGTCTGTCTGATTGCCCAAGTAACCCAGCTGGCCTTGAGTAATAAACACATGAAATGTGAGTAAGCTTTGCTGAAGCACAGGGACCAACCCACCAAATGTAGTCTCTGAACTGACTAAGCTATGAGCTTAACTCATTTGCCACTCGCCGATAAATGTCTTCTGTCCCCTCGAAGCATTAAGGTTTGAACATTTTCATGCGGAATGTTTTTTAATAAATGCATTCCCATGTTGCCGTCCAGATGTATGTGTGTAAAACAAATAAACATGTCACAATAGAATACAAGCACAAGAATCTTTTGAAAATGATGTGTTTAATTTTCAAGTGTTGGCTTACAGCTAATAAGAACTTCCCGTGATTACACATAGATTTGATACTTAAAAGGTAAAGCCTGATGAAATTGCCATTTCTAAGGCTCAAGACAGACAATAATGTCTAAAATGGTTGTTGTTGCACAAGAAGGAAAGCCCTCTTAGCTTTATTAATGTGGCTTATAGAGATTGAGCAATTTTTCGTTTTTGACCAGGAAATGCAAAAAATCTGAAAAAACAAACGAAATCTTAGCCAAATTTATTTTTCGCTAGTGGCTTATTATTTTTCGTTTTCATTTTTGTGCTAAATTTTTTTTGGCCAAAACGGAAGATATCTCGAAATGACAAACAACAAACTTTCAAATCCCTCTCTAGTGGCTTATTATTCGAGGCCAGGAAGATATCTGATTTCAAATCCCTGCTGTGGGCCGAAGCTTACTGGGTGCCACTGGATACTTGGTGGTGAGTATCCCTTTACTTAACCTACCTCACTGAACTGCTGCAGGGGGCACCTCATTCATATTGCCCTGGATGCCTTTCAGAATGCATGTGATGCAAGAACAGTTGTTAAAGCAAGAAATATTTCTAGAAGGTTCAAGAGTCCAGTTATCAGCTAATGCTGAGAGTTTCAAACTTTTGCTCAAAGGTACAACTGTCTTTAATCACACATAAATTGTAAGTCAAATGAATCATATAAAGGTGACACAGAAGCAGCCTCATCAAACAGTGGTAAGCACCACAAGTCTACTCAGGGGTCCCCTGGGCAATGGCGTACAGCTGGCCAATCCTTCACTTTCTGATAGTGTGCTCTACACATTTTGCTAACAAGCAAAATGACCCAAGAGTCTTTTTTGGATCATAAATGACAACAATTTCTAACATTTTAATTTTTAAATTATTACCTCTATTTCATATATGTCCATAATTGTAAATTGTGCAATGCTGTCATATGACAAAAGAATCGCCTAACGTTGGTATGTGTGAGTGTGTGTGTTTGTGTGCAAGTCTCCGTGCACATGCAGAACAAACTCAAAATCCAAGAGCTTCTACAGTCAATTGACAAAAAAGCAGCATGTTTTAAACTTTCTTTTCTGTAGCCTGTTCTATTACTGATGTTTGTTTAATGTTAGTAGGTTTCTAATTCATTTTAATTTTCTTTTTTAAAATTGAAAAACTGCTGTGGGTGTTTTATGGAGAAGGACGATGGATAAATCTTATGAACAAGGAGAAAGAACTTGCTTTCTTTTTCTCACTGCCTTTTGATTTATTTTTGTTTGTGTTTGTGTTTATTTGAACACTTGGAGAACAAAGGACTATCTAGAAATAACAAACAAACCAGTAACACCTCAAAAACTACCATGTTTTATTGGGCATATGATTCCATGGAGAACAGGAACTACTTCAGAACAGTGAAGGAGGTTGCAGCCCACAAAAATTTATGCCAGTTAAGACCTGCTGGTCTTTAAGGCACCCCAAGACCTTTTGTGATCTTTCTTACAAGAAACCAAAGTGGTTGCAATGACTGGAACACAAGACCGCTACCTCCACTTGACTGGCTGTTTTATAGGAGAAATTAAGTGTGATACTGGAGATCTGTATTGCATTTCTTCAAGTGTTTATTTATTCATTTCTTCATGTATTGACTTCAGAGTGGCCTGAGGGTGAGGAAAAGAACTGGATGGGAAATGTTGGAGGTGCCTTATTATTTCCACATGAGATACTGTGCTAAGTAAGAAATTGTCCCTCCAAGCCTGTCGTTCTCCTCATAAAGGAATAGGTAGTGGACCTAGTCTCTTTCCTTCATAAGTGTTTGTACTGGAATCCCATAATCCAATCTAGTAAACCATTTGCCTGCAAATGGCAGAGGCAAGGGAACCTGCACTCAAATTATGCACCACTGGTAGATTGGTTTGTGATGTGTTATGTAGAAATCCTTATTAGTCTGCATAGGGTGTGTGGAGGGCCTGCTATGTGGGTGTGAGCAATGCATATATTGTATGCCTATATTGTATGCATCTGAGCACATGCAGACATTTTTCTTTCTAAACAGTAAAAAAAACACTAAAACAGTTAAAAAAAGGAAAGGAATGGAAACGAAAGTACATATATGCTATTGATTTCCACATAAGCTGTATGTAACTTGCCACAGTTCATTGCAGCTAATTGATGAAATGCTAGGGCACATCTCTATCATGTGATTGGTCTTATGTCCAATAGAATTATGGCTACATGAATTTATTTATTTATATTTATTTTTCCTTTTTTAGCCTAATATTTCAATGGATGTACCAGTTCATTTCACATGTCCAGTAAGAGAACTGAGAGGTACACAGACAACTTATGAATTAGCTACAATTAGCCATAGCAAGATATGCATACCTTACACAAACACCAAGAGGATTCCAAACATAGTTTCATTTAGCATCAGACTGTGTTGTTTGCACTTTACATTTTCTAAAGACTTCAGTGACAACTCTGCCCTCTCAGCTGGCCTTTATATCTACCGTACATTGATATCACCTTTTGAGACTAATAGTGCCGAGCTCACAAGATGGCAAAAGCCAATATGTCTAATTAAAAGATGGCTAAGAGTGCAGGAAGGATGTTTTTAGATGGAAAAATGAGACCCTCTAGCTCAAGTGTGCACATCTCTGGCCATCCCCATTTTTTTGGCCTACACCCCCCACCTGTCCTTGGCTTCATGGCCAAAGCTAAGGGACTATGGCAATAGCAGTCCCAAATTTTCTGGATGATCACAATTGGCCATTCCTGATCTAGCACAAACAGCCTGTTTGGAACAGGGGCCTGACAGAGGCAAGTGGATCTGTAGGGCAGTAACCAGGCCTGTATGTGGCATGAGTAAGACATTACCAGATTTTGCTAGCTTTAAATGCTGTTGATCACATTCCTATTGTTTCACTAGAGGCCACTGGGGCAAGCAATTTTGGACCATATTTCTAAAATGTCTCAGACAGCCAATCAAAGTTAACTGTTTCAAAATGAACAAAGGATGTTCTGAAGTCCCCAAACAACCTGGTAAGCTATTTTATGGGTGGAACTTTTCTATGAAGTCATCTGGCCACATTCTAATAGTCCCAAACTGTCTGATTGTTCCAGTAGCAACACAATTCCATCCACCTACCCTTGGTTTGAAAATCATAAAACTCACATAGGCCTGGGAAAAAGGCATGGCGATTCCACTGGAGCTGTGTCCACTCTGCATTACATCCTTTTCCCATCAATAATTCTGTCCATTGTAGGCTTTGATGGTTCCACAGCCTTATTTTGGAGGGGGGTTGGGGAAGTTCATCTGTACATGCTCCCCACATGCTGGCTTCAAGGTTTCAGAATGCCCTAGTGTACACATCTGTCAGATCTCTCTCTATATTTATCACTCTCTTATCTAACATGGGATTGTGCTTAGACGTCTGCTAATAGAGATCAGCGCTATTTCTGTGCTCAGGTTTCTGCTTGTTGGGTTTCTCCTTCTCCTCACCAGCCTTCAGCTTCCTCTTGTCATCCGTGGAGTCCCGCCGACACAGCCCTTCTTCGCTGCCTGTGGGCAAGCTGTCAAATGTGCTCTCTTTGTTGCCTCCTTTCAGATTCTGCCCTTTCCTGTTCTTACGGCAAAGGCTGGCGCATTTCTCCATGCAGTTGAACCTGGTCTCGGTGGTACAGGCGTACATCCCAGCAGGGACAGCCAGCACCATGGCGCACACAATGATAATGATGTGGACCAGTTTCTCCCGCTGCTCCAGTTGACTGACATCGCTCCCTGTCACAAACACGATGCATTGCCCCTTGCGAGGTATCTGGTTCTTCAGAGTCACACAGACTTCATACTTTGTGGCGGGGAGCAAATCGTTGACGGAGTAGCTATTGATGCCAGGTCCAATGTAAATCATGTCTTTCTTGGAGTCGTCATACTTTCCAAAATGGAGAGTATACCACGTTTCCCCTGGATTTTCAGTGATGCTATACCATTCCAGAGTGATCCCATAAACCGTCTGCTTGGTGATCCTGATGTCAATGTACGCATTCTCCTCTGAGAGGGAGGGCAGGGAATGAAGACACCATTCGAGGGGATTGGACTCTGAGCGCTATGGTGGCCGATGTGTTGCCGAGGTAGTTGGCCGCCGTGCAGGTATAATTGCCATCATCCACGAGGTGGGCTGAAGATATCACCAATTCGGACTTGACTGAATCTTCACTGGTGTGGGTGGTGGTCACTGTAAGGGAAAGAAGCAGACCCAATGCAAACATGTTAACTTCTGCCATGCTTTTGATTATCAGCTGCTGGATCACACAAGTGAGAGTGTGCTATTGTGTTGATGTCCTTCTTGTGGGTTTCTCCTGGACAACTGGATAGGCTAGTCTTTATTCTAATCGAGCCCAGTGATTATTGTGTTCTTAACATTGTAAATATACAGTGGACCCTCATATAACAAATGGTTTGTATAACATAAAATCTGTACAACATAAAAATTCCAGAGATAGGGGAAATTTGCTTAACAGAATCGCCTATGGGGCAAATCCGTGCAACACAAAAAAATGGTCGCGATTAGGGATTACTCCACTTTCAATGCACTCCTATGGGAAATTTGTATAAAGGAAAATTTGCTTAACAGAATTTCATTTGGAATTAATTAATTCCTTTATACAAGGTACCACTGTAGTCCCATGCCTTACTGCACTTCCATCCATGCAAAGTCCCAGGAGCATCATGAGGAGGGATGCCACTTGAACAAGCATTTCCTTTGCACAAGCAGAGGACAGGTTTTCTTCATGGAGCTCACCATTAGCCCCCCCCCCCCGAAAAAAAAACCAATTGGTACAATCCTGCATTACTACACTACTGGGGCTTTCCATTCAGCAGAACCTCATGAGGACATCAGCTCTCTTCACAAAATGCCCTTAGTTTCCTTACTATTTCCCACTTGGTCATGTCATATGGTTTTACCTGAGTAGGTTAGTGACCCTGTTACTTCCCCCATACAAAAACAAAAACAGAACTTTATATATGTTATGAAATATCTATTAACCAGATTATGAATCTAGAAAGTTTCCTTCCATCATTCCAGACTAGTGGGTTTGATTCAAAGTTCTTGTCATAATGCAACATGGTGAAAAGGAACACAACACCTCCTCATGAAAACGCCCCTGGGCACTAAAGGTTCGGAGCCGTGCAAGTATGCCGAGGACTGAGAAAAACAAGACCGAAAAAGTGATAGAGAGGGAGGGAGAGATTTAGAATGCTAGCTCTCATTGCTCAATTTGTTTATATTTCTTTCTATTCCATTGTCTTCCATTTCACTTTAATATGTGGATCTTGAGGAAATAGGGGATGTACACTCTCCTGACACCAATTAAGAGCAGCTCTTTTTTAAATGGAGTGGTTAATGGAATGTTCAGAAATACTTAATATTAGATATGGATTGATTTCGGGTCAGTCATTGATACAAGCTCCTGCAAGAGACTTTGGTAAAATCTGTGACTCTGAGCTGGATAGGTCCTCTCACCATATCAGCCAGTCTCACCATATTATGTACTAATGAGTGAGGTCACAATAGGGAAAGTTGTAACCAGACCAGAAAAGGGCACAGACTGCAGGAGGCATCAAGATGTTCCTATACTTATCTAGGACATGTGATCATGTTGAGTTAATGGGAATTCAACTATTCATACAGCCTTTTGTTATAAGCCTGTGGAAATCCTTAGATGTTCCTAGTCCACATCTCCCACTATCCTTCACCATTGATTCTGCTTATTGGTTCTGGCAGAAGCTACTATGCAGCAACATCCTGATGGACACAATCCTCTACTCAGTTTTCTATGGAAGCCAAAGACGGATTTGACTGAAGCCAGCAGGAGGTAGGGAGACAGTGACAACATCTAGTATGCCTTCATTAAAATGAGGAGTCATCATGAACATTCGCTCCTAATCAGGATTTTGAAGCCAGGAGGGCAGGAATAATTCATATGGTTTGGCAGCCACTCTAGTGAAGATCAAAGCACTACAACAAACTAAGACATTCCTCTTTTTTTCTGTATGTAAATCAGGTCTAGGAAAGGTGTGACCCTCCAGATGTTGTAAAGATCTGGATCCCATCCTCATCCTTCACCATTTTCTATGTTAGTAACATTTGATGTAGGAGAACAACATCTGGAGGGCTTCCCATTCCCCACCTTTTGCCAAGGTGTGTGAATGAAATCAAGGTTATTGTTTTTAGCTGCAGCCATTCAGGCGAACAGCAAGAAAATTGCTCAACCGATGGGAAAGTATATTGCTCTATATTTACTGAGTTTACACATTTTTGTTCTCTCTTTCTGTGTTGCTCTGCAAATAACTCTGAAACTAACTGAACCAATTTGTTTTCAACTGTCCAAAACAATTTACTAGAGGGCTGAGTCCAGCCAAGGAAAATGTAAGCCCTGAACGAATCTGTTCAGGAAAGTTATGAGGAATTTAGCCAAGGCAGTAAGGCGGCAAAATTATAATTCAGTCTTAATTTTGTCAATTTGGGGGCCCACTTTATTCTCAGTTTGAAGATGTACAATGACATCAGTTCTACAGTATGGAACAGCCAGTAAACTGTCTATCGGCCAGGGAAAGGTAATCATAACAAAGGGCAATGTTCTAACTAGAGATGTTGGAAGCAGCCTTCACTGTAATTAAGCTAAGTCTCACTGATTTCAATTGGATTTAGTTAGAAGAACTAATATTGGCAGGATTATACTGAGCTGCCACAGCATTGAGGACATTCAGTCCCAATTGGTTCAACTCTTTGGGCAAAATCCCACATAACTTTATGGATCTGGCACAGGAAATAGTTAAATTAACTGAAAGATTCCGATGCCCTCCCTCAAGTTCTGAGGCTCCCTAGGGCTCCTTTTTAACCCTGGAGAAGCCTTGGGAACCTTGGGGTGGGTGAGGGAAGCCATCATCATCATCATCATCATCATCATCATCATCATCATCTTTATTTTTATGCCACCTTTTTTCCCGAAGGGACTGAATTCTTTAATAATCAATATCAATTCTGTAATAATCAAATATAACTGTTGTGTGACTGGTGGCATTCCTGATCTTGGCAACAGTGATCTGCTGGCAATGTTTAACTATTAAAGGATTCCCTGCACCCATCCAAGGGTTTTCAAAGGCTCCCCAAGAGAAAAAGGCAGCCCAAGGAAAAGCTGGAATTAGAAAGTGAGGGTGAGGACAGCAATTAATTGTTTCGTGTGTTGGATCCGGGTTAAGTGGTGTAACTTTACAGAACAGAATTTTGCCCAGTGCTTTATCATGACCAGGGTGTACATGGTTGAATCGATTGATTCAGTTGTTCATCAGGCAATTCTCACAAATAAAGTGAGCAAGTAGGTCAGCCATGTCCAAATATCAGCCTTCCAGATGTTTTGGACAACAACTCCCACAATCCTTTGCCTTGAAAACACAGGCTTGGAATTCTGGGAGTTGTGGTCCAAAAGAGGGCCAAAGTTTGGACAGGCCTGAAGTAGGGCCACAGGATATAGCCACTCCAGTTAAGGGTGGATGATGATGAATACTGCAGCACTGAAAAAATATCTGGAGAGTCACATATTCCTCATCCCTCCTTATCCCTGTCTTAGCTAACTGAACACTGGAAAAGCACAATTAAAACCAAGGAGCATATTCTGCATAGGGAGATTAGGTAGATGAACCTACTGGCTTGTCTAGCACAGTGGTTTCCCTCAGCTAAAGGCCTTTTCGGATCTCAGGCAAAGATCTCCCCCATCACCTGCTACTTAATCCTTCTGACTTGAGACACTGAGGTTAAACATTAAATGTATTGTATTTATTATATTTATATGTTTTTATTGTTCTAATTTTATTGTAATTCTGATGTTTTAATTGTTTATTTTGATTGTGAGTTGCCCAGAGACCTTTGAGTAGTAGGCGGCATACAAGCTATATAAATAAATAAATAAATAAATAAATAAATAAATAAATAAATAAATAAATAAACTTGAGGGGATCTGAATGCAAAGCATGTGTTTAGCCTTTCAGATCTTCCCTGAGAGCAGAAATGTTGCCCAGAGATAAAAAAAAAAATGTCGGTAGTTTCAAAATTCTCAACAATGTTACCCATTTTCCATCTCCCAATGCTTGTTCCAAGAGTACAGGTCCCTTTCCTCAGATTTGTGAAGCTAGAGAATTATTTGCACATTCAAACCAACACGTGCAGCTGTAAAATGCAAAACAGCTAAAATGCATGCCATTAAAAAAAGCATTGCCAAGCATTCTTTCGGCAATGGAGAAATGACACACAAACAGCACACAGTGCATTTGGCAAAGTGTGCAAATACATGTATTCTATTCATTTGATTTATTTTGGTGAACAGATGTGATAATATGTACACATTCTGGTGGGGGGAAATGCCTGCTGAATATATAGACCTATGCCCACATAGGAGAGAAAAACAGTGCCACAACTCAAAAAGGGGGGGGGGCAACGATGCAGGAAGAGTTCCAAGAGATGCAACATAGTTGAGATGGAACATTTTTTTCCCACATCCCTAATGTTCCCTTAAATCACCAGATTAAGAACTGGCAGAAAATCTTTTGATTGCAGGAGGCTTACAGAAACCTATCTCAGTAAGCCATGGGAAATGTGAAAATCCTGACTGTGTAGCATACCTACCCTGTGCAGCACAATTTCTCAGTCTACTGCTATGCTGCCATACAGTGGAGCAAGGCCAGCACTATCTTAAGCTGGACATGGTGGCTGCCTCGGTCACATTCCAGGCATCGTGAAAAGGAAACACATTGTTATCTATTTAATTTCCTGTTGCGTTAACAGCCACCAGAGAGGTTCTTGTGGGATCTCCTACTTGGGGCTTGCAACCTCGCACACCAGGTTGTGAGCACCATCCACTGTGTTTGGGAGAGACGCCATGGCTGCCCTGCCTCCAGCACCACCACGTCTTGGGTCAATGCTGTAAATGAGAGCCATCAGTCAAATGCTCAGCTACAACCAGGAAGATCTTAGTTCAAAATTCCATTTGGCCATACATGTCACTGGGTAATCGCAGAGTAGTCACTATCCCTTAACTAGATTATCTGCCAGGGCAGTTGTGGTGATAAAGCAGAGGGGGGGGGGGGGAAGCAATGTATGGTGTCCTGAGCACATTAGATCAGAGGTGGGAGTTTAATGTAAGAAATTAATAGGAAGAGGGTGGAGATGAAGGATGTCTAATGCTTTCATCTTTATAAATCAGCATGTTTCTTGAACAAGAACAGAACTGGGTTGGTGATAGTTGTGTACTGTTTCGTTATTATGATCTACCCCATGATTCTTGCTTAGCCTTTATAGACACAAATTTGAAATCCACTCACCCTCTAAAACAAAAGAAAATAGCAGTGAACTATTTGGCCTTGAAACAGTTTAGTCTATTGAACTCAGTGGACTAAACAAGTTTAACTGCCATATAGACAAGCATCTAATACTTTTAAGTCTATAAAAAGAAACCATTCCTTGCCACTAAACAACTTGCCATGGAATCATGCTTACCATTAAAGCCTCGTAAGTGTTTGTGCATGTAGGTCCACCAGACCACTGGGGGAGGACTGGCCTGCATCAGACAGATCAAGGTGGCATTGAGCCCGACCAAAACAGTCACATTTGGCTCAAGGGACGACACCAGGGGCTTCATGCAGCTCTTCAGGTCCACTTCATGAAAGTACTTCCCTGCCCTCAATTTGGGACTCGAACAAGTCAGGTAGGAGTTCATTAGAATGATAGGTGGGCCAATCGATTTGATAAACTGGACAAAGCCTCTCAGGCGACAGTCACATATCCACGGGTTATCGTGCAAAGCCAAGACAGCGTTGGGAACAGCTTCCCCCTTCCTCTCCAGCTGCTGGGTTTTTTGGTACACAGGCCAGTTATAGAAAACCTCCTTTGAGATGACAGTAAGCTGATTGGCAGATAAGTCTAAGTAGGTCAGGTTTGGTAAATAGCGGAGGGCATGTTCCGGAAGGACGTCGAGCCTGTTGTGTTTCAGATCCAGGATTTTCAAAGCCGGAGTGTCTTGAAAGGCTGTCCATGGTACTGAACTCAGTTTGTTCCCTTGCAATCTCAACTCGGCCAAATCCTTCAGGTATTCGAGGCTTTTTAGATGCATGACTGTGATGTTGTTGAAATTCAGCCAGAGATATTCCAAGGCACTGATGTTAGAGAATGACCCACGAGGCAATTCTGTTAGGTGAGAGTTTTCAATTCTAATTTTTTTGATATCTTGAGGGATGCCTTCGGGGATCTTTCTCAAAGAAGAAGACATGCAAAGCAAGCTCCTGGAATGTAAATCAGCAAAGTTAGCATATTGTTCTGATAATGAGCCCATTCAGTTTTAATTTTATTGAATTGATGGTGACCTCAGTGAGTTCAAGATGGACTTTTTGTAACAAGCATTGTAACAATACATTTCATTAATTTTTATCTTTCTGATCATACAGTCTATAGTAAAGTACATTAGAGTGGTTATTACCATAATACTTCAAACTCTGTCTTGAATATTACATGAAACTACCCATTCTCTAATACTAAAAGTCTGTTTAAAAACACACACCGGGGGGGGGGTTGTTAAATTCTGAAAATGCTTAGCAAACTCTAACTAATACAAGTAACCAGCCACTAAATTTGATTGAAAACTCTAGAATGGAACATGCTGCCGAATCATTTGCATATTCTATATAAACATCCATACTGTATCTGTTCATTTCAATATATACTAAGTACATAAATATATCATAATCTGTTTCCTGCCGTACATATAAAACTGCCTTCTTATTGATGATTTAACATATATCCCATGTGTTTGATAAATCACCTGGCTGGCTTGTATTTCCCCATATGATGTTACTAACTAACATAACAGGACCAGAACCAGACACATTAACAATCACTGTTTCTGAGATATTTCAATATCCTTACCTTCCAAAGTTATCGTTGGCACAGGAGCATCCTGTGACGCAAGATGAAATAGCCAGGTTTGTCCCATGGTGGAAAAGAAGGAAAAGGAGGAGAAATACGTGACGTATGAGGTCCATATTCTTCTACAAGTAGCTACCAGGTAGGTCTTGCACTAGACATGAAAAAAGCCTCCCAGTAGGAAATCCTATTAAGACTAATTCTCCTTGACGCAGAGGTAGCTACCTTGGGAGGCATGGCCAGATCTTCTTAAGTTGTGTGTGCATGTTTCACCAAATGTTGAGATGCCAAGATGCAACTGCTCTCTTTAAGTTCCCGTGAACCTGTCTGTAAGCAAGGGCTCGCTTTAATTCAATAGATTAAGTGTGAACATAATGAACTCAGTTGGAGTGTATGTCCAGCCAGGGCATTGTCAAACCACTCCCTTATTCTTTGCTTTTCCACATTATTGGGAATGCAACATGCTCTATAAATGTGTGTCTGTATGTAAATAGCAATAACAAGAACAACATTATCTATCCAAACATTATCCAAACTTTATCTATCAACTCATGGGCTCTGAGCTATCCATGATGGATCAGGAAAGAGATCTTGGTGTGTTGGTGGACAACTCCATGAAGGTGTCTACCCAATGTGTGGCAGCGGTGAAGAAGGCCAATTCCATGCTAGGGATTTATCAAAAAGGCGCCTGGGGGATATGATTGAGACATACAAAATAATGCAGGGCATGAGTAAAGTGGATAGAGGGACACTCTTCTCCCTCTCACAAAATACCAGAACTAGGGGACATACACTCAAATTGAGGGCTGGGAGAGCAAGAACAGACAAAAGAAAATATTTTTTTCACCCAGCGTGTTGTTAGTCTGTGGAACTCCCTGCCACAAGATGCGTTGATGGCATCTGGCCTGGATGCCTTCAAAAGGCAATTGGACAGATTCCTGGAGGAAAAGTCCATCACAGGTTACAAACCATGATAGAGATATATCATCAAGGGTCAGATGCAGGGGAGTGGTATGAAGAGACAGATATCTAGTCTCGTGCACTTTCGGACACATTTGGTGGGGCCACTGTGAGATACAGCAAGCTGGACTAGATGGGCCTTTGGCCTGATCCAGCATGGGTCTTCTGATGTTCTTACGTTCTTATGTTCTTATGTTAACATACAAATAAAACCAAGAATTATATAAGAGTCAAAATCAGGATTGAAAAAATCAGGGTGAAAGATAATGGAATCTGTACTAGAAATGGTGTTTCATTTCGTTTTGTTTCTTTTCGTTAAGAAGGTTGGTTCATTTCATTTTGTTTTTTGCGAATTTTCATGGGAAAATTCATTTTGTTGTTTCATTATTTCATTTTTCGTTTTTACCCCTTTTTCCCCAGTGCCCACTGTGTGAGCCCTGCCACCTTCTGGGTAGATATATCATTGTGATAGGATACCAGGAACAGAAAGTCTTATTTGAACCACATAGCCACACTGTGCCATTTATTCTGGAATGGGTGAGCTCAAGAGAGTCCAGTGTGGTGATAAGTAGGAAATATGCCTGGCCATGATACATGCCAACAATTGAGTCTACTCTGACAGGGCATTGCTTCAAGGGATGCAAAACTCAACAAGGGCAGGCACTCAAAGTCACTACACCCACCTTGTAAGGTAGAAGTGTCACCACACTTCCAAAAATACTAAAGCTCCCTGTAACTGCTCAAGGCAAGGCCTCATTTTAGGCTAAAGCCATCTGAGCCAAAAACTCAAATAGTTGGTTGAAGATATTTGTATATTTTATTTAGGATAACAAAAGCCAAGAATTCCAAGTTCCCAAAAAGTATCAAAAAGCACTTGGAGGATGGGGTGGGGAGAAGAGAGAATTTGAGTCAAAGACATGGAAAATATAAATACATACTGTAGCATAAAATAATAAAGCTAAGGTAATCTATCTAATACTTCCACATTAGCATAGCATCAGCATAGGTCTGAAGCATACATGGAGAGCATCCTTCTGGGTGCAGCATAATAGGAAGCATTTGAGCATAGCATCCTCTGAGAGCTAAACCAAGCCAACTAAAGTAACTTCTGAACCCCTCATTACACATTAAATATCACATTTTAGACCCTCCCAGAAAGTCTACCAATCAGGGTTTGAGTTCCCTCAAATGTTTACAAAGAAAATAGCAATTTCTTCCCCTTTCCTTTCACAGAGTCAAAGTCGTTTCCCAATTAGTACAGTACCAGAGAACAAGCTGGCTTGGTGTTGAAGGATTCACTCATCCAAGATAAACCCCAGCTGTTATTCCCTTCTCATTAATGGGTAGACACAGCTCTCCAGATTGCTAGCCAACTATTTCCAGGTACTGACAAAGAAGCCCTGCATTTCCCAGAATGAATTCTATATTCCCCCAACTTCTCAGTTTCTTCACAGTCATAAGAAGTAAGACTTGGCTGAATATAAGCATGTAACTATACCTGCATGAAATTTCTGTGGACATCAAACAGAATGAGGTAGTAGTAATGTGTGCTGCAGTCCCACCATGTTTATGTTATGCTGCAGAGGGCTGAAAACTACAGCAGCATCTTTCATAATGTTTATCAGGATAAGTCCAGAACCAGTTTACATACGACAATGGTTCCTATGCAGTCATGTAGGCTTGCTGCTGGTTTAGCTATATGTACATAGGGAAAGGATACCATCTTTATCAACATATGTTTCCACCAATGAAATATTCTCAACCATAATATATGGGTTATCACTGGTTGGCACACATATTGTCTTTACACAAATTGCAAGCCAGCAGCTATCATATGGTTTTCACAAGGTTACTAACTAAAGCTAGGGAAATATCCATTTTTATATTTATTTTTGGATGACAACTCCAGAATCTGGGAATCTCTGCAACACCACGTTTGAACTACCTCAGCTGGGAAATAGCAAGGGCTATTTTTTTTTTTTAGCATCTTCATGGATTGATAGAAGAACTGCTACTATCATTAAAGTCCAAGCAGAGCCATCAACCTTTTGCCAAGCTATGAAAAAAAATTCCTGCATGAATTGTGATTGTATGGCTCTGTGCCTTGTTGATACGTTTTTAATAAACAACACAAGGCTAGCACATATGGGAGACAAAATCTAGTCTTCTGGCGCCATCTAGTGTCACTAACTGATACATTTTTCCCGATAGTACCATGGCTTTTCTCTTTTAAAAGGGCTTATTTTTATTTCTGTAAGCCTGCTTTTTTAAAAAAATGGCATATAAAAAGGCAGAGAAAATAACAGTAATAAAAGACTGATGGCAAAGGGAAAATTCAGATACCAGAATAATGGAAAAATTGCTAGCCATCTCCCTCCAAGCTAATATGAATAATTTCAGTCTGCTTCACTTGCATATACATTTTGATGCAGTGCTATCACATTTCATCATCAAAGCTTGCCTTATTTAGCTGCCATTTAGTTAAAAGTAGCAAATGCTACTGTTTTCAGAAGATACCATGTTGGCAGGAAAATGATTAACCACATCCCTCTAAAGCTAGCTTGAAAACAGAGATTAGCTTGAACCTGCTTAACCCATCACCTTAGAAGACCAGGATAGAGAAGTATTTATAGATTCCCGGGGATGGATTAGATTTATAAACTCTTTAAAATAATTGTTTTGCATTTGCTGTAACTATTGGTCCCAGTCTGGCAACTCAGTGAAGCCATAGGGTCAGTGGTAGAAGAACCACTATATATGATAGCAAATATGTTCTCTTTCCTTGAGCACCACATAGAGAGTGGCCCCATGACACCTTTGTTGAACATTTGGGCTGTGTGTCATCAGCTAATTATAACAAAGCCCATTAGGTTGGGGGCTCAGTTGCTCCTGAAATAGGCTACTTAATTATTGGGTGTTTTTACAGCATGATCATATCCTTCAGCTATACCATGATATGATTTGCCATTAAGATGATGCTATCGTGTTGCAGCATAGCGCTAGAGCAATGCCAATGCTAATTAGGGGCAAATATGGGGTGCCCAAGATAATGGGGAAGGGAAGAACAGGAAAGGTTGGTCCCATCTACTCTTACACACATAGCTATGGGTCTACAAAGAGCAACAGAATAACATACAGGTTGGTAAGGCTTTCTGTTTTGTTCTTTCAGTCAACCCCTGTATTGCTTCCTCATCTATGAAGTGATACCATCTAGCTGGGCAATAACCTCCTTTTAGTCATGTGGTCAGAAAGACTCCACCTTTCTTTCTCTCCCTAGAATGCAGTCCTTTTATAATCATCTTCCTCTGCACTGAAAAGATTTTTTCTTCGTCCACTCTTCATCATCCCAAACACCATTTTCCATGCAGGTCAACAACACAGAGAGCTGCTTTGAGAATAAAGAAGGAAAGAGAACAATCACGTAGGCTTGCTTGAGTTCACTGGTGAAAATGAGGGGTCAGGAATGTAAGTGATCCGTAAATCCCTGCTGAGCAACATGATTCAAGGAGAAAGGTCTACCTTGGCTCCCCCCCCCTTCCTTTGGGGATCATGATGAGTAAGAATACATCACCAGGTAATTCCACTGTAAAATACTATGGGGGTGTGTGTCCTTCATATTTAAGTTGTGTTGACTAGGCTAGGTTACCAAAAAGGGCAGAGTTAAAACACTTTCCCAGGGGCCTTAGATTTCAGCTTTTACCCAAACTCTTTGGGAAGGAGTTGTGCCAGACTGTGAGCCACACGCCACTTTGGGGCAGGGTGAGTGAGCGAGCAAGGAGTGAGCAAGGCCATCACACCTTGCTCAGTTCTGTCCCTGCAGTTGAAGAGCAGTTCTTCAAAGCAGGTGCGCTCAGTCACCTCACAGCAAGATGGCCTCATCGGATGTCCCTGGAACTCCTATGACCTCCACTGTCAGCATCAACGTATCCACTCCAGGATTCTACAGCCCCCAAAATAAATTTTCACTGGCTGTTTCTCCCAAGCACAAAGGAGGGTGGAACCCCTCCTGAAGATGTTTCTGAACACACACGGTCTTTCCTTCCTCTCCCTCCTGGGGCATGTGCCCAGATAGCGAAGGTGGGAGAGATCTCAAGATGTTCAGCACTTCCTCTGCCGCCGCCACCCACTCCTGGAGAAGAGCTGATTGTTTCCTTCAACAGCACATTCCCTCCACCACCTCCCCCTTTGAGAAACCATTTCCCCCAGCACCAGGAGATGCCTTCCCTTCCCTTTCTCCTCCCATGCTGAAGGGGAAGCCTCTGTTTCTGAGTGGATTACCTGTCTCCCAGGGTCAGGGGCATGGAAGGATGAGCAGCATTAATGTGGAGGTGGAGTCTTTGTCCTCAGTGCAGGATGATGTGGAGAAGAATAATAATCCTTTCAGATCTTGGGAGAAGCCTCCAGGACCTGTGGCTTCTGCAGGAGCAGCTTCTAAAGCTTCCCCAAATCCCTGCTGCTACCTATAAATGTTTCCCATCCTGTATCTTTTCCCTATTGTCTCCAATCCCAGTGGAGGTGACAGGAGCTATCTTCCTTAACCACAAGGGGAGACTATTCCTGTTTCAAGATGTAAAATTTCAGGAAATTTTGAAGCTTGGAAAGAAACCCAGTTTTTTCCGTTGGGTTTTTTTTTTCTGGAAAAAAATGGAAATTTTTTGAAAAATTGAAAAATGCTACATTAGCATTCTTCTCCCTCCCATTTTTTAACAGCTTGAAGGCCATTCTTTTACTTTAGGAAGATAAACTATTACTATGGACAATCTGACTTGGCATAAAATTATCACAACTAGCATATTAAAATATAACGTATCCAAACAATTTATCACAACTAGCATATTAAAATATAACGTATCCAAACAATTATTACAAGCAGAATTTACTTTTTAAAAACTAATGCAGCTAAATGATTGGATTTTCTAGAACTGGATAAATGTAATCTCTTACCTTTTTAAATTTAGTTAGTTAATTTAATTTAATTTAATTAAGTATATACTTTCAGGTTCTTTTTGTTGCTCCCAGTAGTATAGCTAGAGTTTGGAGCACCTCAGGACAAAGTCAGTTTTTGCCCTCTCTCCTCCCACCCAACCGTGTCTCACCCACCCAGCAAGGGAGGGCAGATCCTGGGGGAACAGTGGGGGATGGGAAGAAGGGTCTCTCCTTCTCATGCCCTCTTTGTGGGACTCCTTTCCAGTTAAGGCTCTCCTGTGCAAACCGCACAGCATACAGATAGCACCAAGCAGGTGATTTTTTTTTCAAGCATCACCTCCGTAGCACACTTCTCCATCCTCCTTTCCCTCCAGCTAAGACTTGGCGATAGCTAGTCCAGGGAAAGGAGGAGAGGGAACCAGGCAAATGGATTTTTTCCCTAAGCAGCACCTCCCTCGCATGCTTCCCTCTCCTCCTTTCCCCAGGCTAATGATGGCCAAGCCTTAGCAGGGGGGAGGGGAGGGGGAGCAATTGATGGAAATGCTGCTTGGGAAAAAAACATCACCTGCTTCCCTCTCCCCCTTTCCCCCAACTAAGGATCGCCAAGCCTTACTGGGGTGAAAGGAGGACTGCTGGTGGGATGGTGCATGGCTTTCTCCTCCTGCTCCCCCTCCAGGCACCCCCAGATTGCTGTGTACCCCAGGGCAAATGCACTCTTTCACCCCTGCCTAACTACGCCAGTGGTTGCTCTGTGTTTTCTTCCAATGCTTGGAGGCCTAGTGAAGAGAATAGAATGGCACCAAACATACCCACCCATGTGCGAAAACAAAAGTGAAACCTTCTTGTGACAATAGCAGCACCTCCTAAGGGAAGAAATGCATCTTGTTCTTGCACTGGAGAGTTCCGTTTGCAACCTAGGACTAACTTGTCCTCAATGCACAGAAATTAGAATAATCTGATACTAAGTATGCATATTTTTAAAAAATGATTTGTAAATATTTGAGCACCCTGTCTTAAAATATTTTATTCATCAAAATAAAATAAAACATTCCATAATCATTTTTTCTGTTTGTTTTTTTCATTTTTTCCAATTTTTTCAGAAAAAAACAGCGAAAATCCGTTCCCCCCCCAAAAAAAAAATATATGTTTCCAGGTATGTTTTTTTCTGGGCCTTCACATCTCTACTCCTGTTCCTCCACATGGGTGTCCTTGAAGCATCACAGAGACGTGCCATTGACAGAGCAACCAGTGACACCTCCTGTCCCTCCTCCTCCAGTCTTATCAGCCCCTAAATACAACCCATCACCCATTGCCACTGGCTCCACATTTGAGCCAAAACAGCTGCTGCTTGCGTACCTTCAAGCTCCACAAGAGAGGCTGCTCCTGCGCAGCCTCACTTCCTGACCCCCTCCTGGTCCAGGTCCAGCTGGGAAGCCACACCCTCCCACCTTAACTATGCACAACAAAACTCCAGGTTCAGGAGAAGACACATCCTGCTTGATAGCCACCTGCCCCATGAGACATGTGCAGTTCCAACTACCTCCAGTGTTTCACCTGCACGGTGTGTCATAAACCCCTTGAGGGGGTGTCATTCACCATGGTCAAGGCCAACCAGCCACACTGTGTGGGTGATTAGCATAGAAAATATGCCCTTCGCTGCTCTGTATGTCCTGAGCCCATTATGCCAGAACCTGAAAAGGATGAAATTGTCCATGTGGTGGCCCTGCAGAGCAATCTCCACTTGAAATATTACACATGTGTGGGAAACCCCTCTCTATTGAAGCCATGGACCATGGCTCTTTCATTTGGATGGCCATGTGCTGTGTAGGACTTGTCATGCCACATGCATTAAAGCTGAGGAAGACCTTTGGTAAGCATGTGGTGTTAAATGTACCACTACCAAACCTGAATGAGGAAAGCAGCAAGACTGATGTTTTCTATGTTCTTCTGATGACCCTCCACCCCTCCTCTTTTCAAATATCAGAGTGAATTTCAACTAACAAAATATACGTCTGGCAAGATCTTACCTTCCCACCCAAGGGTCTCCATTTCCTTTTGGTTACACTTGCTCTTTCTTAAACAGGGTCTTCCTGAACTCCTTATTTACTCTGAACACAGTATATTAGTTTACAGACTCCGAAAAAGTGACTTGTTTTTGTTCAAACTTCTGCAATTGTCTGTCTTACTAACTTAGGCCGTCAACCCACGTTTGATTTTGGGCGCTTTTTTCTGTGGTTATAGGTGCTCCTCTTTTAAATGTCCTAATTGCTAGTTGCCTTTTCATTCAGAAAGAGGCGACCATGCCCCCTTTCATTCTCAGTGCTTTTTCTTGGAACCAATGCTGGGACTGTACTTTTCTCCAAGGCTTACAGTGGCACCTTTAAACAGTGACTCCTCTTTGCTCTGGACATTAAAGGGCACTTTTTATCACTAAGGATGAGAGGATGGGTAAAGCGCCTTTTTGGGGCATGCTACCACGTGACTGAAAAAGACGTCTTTTCAAAACAAACACCTCAAATCCACCATGAGATAGCCAAACTAATCCTGGAATATGCTGCCATCTGCTTAATAGAGCAATGAATTGAACAAAACCCTCATCCAATCAGCTTCATCACGACTGGTATTTTGTACAGTTCTGTACCTTGGTATGGATAACTGCAAACAATTGGCATGTACACTAATACTTCTTGGTGGCCTCATTGGGTATGTGACAAAGCATGCGACTTTGATGCACCCTGACACTTTGTTAGTTACCTGTAATTAGCCTTCGCAAGTCGCACAAACACTTATCCCAACACCCAATGAATATTTGGATTGTTCCTTTTATTTCTTTTAATATTTTTAATCAATCTTATTTTGTTCCAATCATAATTTTTGATTCACTAGCACATCCTATTATGCATGCTAATATTACTTGCTCTAAACACATGTACTGCTTCCACACATTCACTTCCCACATGTTCATTGCACAAAATGAAAACGTATAGATGTGTAAAGCATGTAATCCTTTTAGAAGTTCACAGAACAGCTCAGATTTGCTGATTTTTTGGTGGAAATCATTCTTGTTCTAAAATCTAAATACTTGACTTGGAGTGATTGTGTTGTATCAGAAAGGAGTGAAGTTATCCCTTCTTACAAAGTATTTATAGCTTCATTATTGAGAGCAGAAAATAGTACAAGCAAGTAGTTATAATTACACCAAAACTAAGAGAGAAAACCAATGTATGTCACCTTGAGTTTACTGGAGGATGTGCAGATATGTAACAAATAAGAAGTGGTACAGAAACTGATTTGTACACTGTTCATTCAAAATGTTATGTAGGAGCGGTCATATTTTGAACTGTTCAGCTTAGCCTCACAATGAGAAGAGGATTGATTATTTGTATGTCACTTGCTCTACCTAGCTCTTGTCATACCCTGTGAAATAGCACGGCATCTTTACTGTGGTATTTGGTCTTTTAAAAACATAGATGAGAGGGATTGCATTTAGCACCAGCTTTTTCACTTTAAACAAACAAGATTCTTGCATTTGTTGCCTTCCACGGCAGCAGGCACTTGATATATTGACCTAACAGTCACTGGTTCTTTCACTATATACAATTTCATTCAGGTAGTCAAGAAAACAAAGCATTCAACCACACTCACTCCTCTCCTGCCCTCCACATACACACATAAACCCATAACTCCTGTAATGTGAACATTTTTATGTGCTGGTCTTGTTCAAGATGAAATGAGAGCCATTTAATTTCCTCGGTCTGATTTTTCATCATGAATTTGCTTGAAAAACACGCAACACCTTATTTCACCACCACACATCAGAACCTGGAAGTTGTATATTACAAAAACTGCTGTCAGTATCAATGCCATAGTCTTTGAATAATGAACTTTTGAAAAGGATTAGAAATGCTACATTATCTTGCATTTCAAGTGTAGCAAGGGCAAAAAAAAAAAAATATAGTGTTTTGTTTCATTTTGTTTCTCCTTTTGTTTCATTACTAATGAATTTTTTAAATAAGTTTTGAAACAAAATGAATCATTACGCTATAGAATGGCTCCCCCGGATCCTAGAGGTACCACATTTGGGGTGGGGAGTTAGACTACCATCCCCCCCGCCCAGAAATGAAATGATGAATCCTAGGGGAACCATGTTTAGTGGGTAGCTTCTTTGGACTCTTTCCTTTTTAAAACTTTTTAAAAGGAATTAGAAATGCTACATTTTCTTGCGTTTTGAGTGTAGCAAGGGCACAAAACAAAAATATAATGTTTTGTTTCATTTCGTTTCTCCTTTTGTTGCTAATGAATATTTAAAATACTTTTTGGAACAAAATGAATCATTACACTATATAATGGCTCCCCTGGGTCCTAGAGGCACTACATGGGGGGTTAGACTACCGCAGGGGAGTGATTAAGCACTTCCCTTAATAATTACAAATGTTTTTTTCCTGGGGGACCCACTTTGGAGTTTAATAACTCAGCCCCCTGAACACCAAACATCTCCAGATTTGAGGGGCTTAAAGGAAAGAGGCCAAAGAAGTTACCCACCAAACTTGGTTCCTCTAGGATGAATCATTTCATTTCTATAGGGGGAAATGGCATTTTGTTTCAGTTTGTAACAAAACACATCCTACCATTTCATTTTGTAATAAAATAATTCATTATGAAACGAAATGACAAAACAGCATTTCATTTTTCATTTTGTGCCTATCTCTAGTGTATAATGTATTGTCTTGACAGTTTCTTGGTAGCATTTCAGTGTCAGATGGTGCATTCAAGAGCCTGATATGAGGCATATTTTTGCGACAATCTGTTTTAAAAAAAATTACAAACCTGAGCCAGCGATTTCAAGTGATATCATCAACAGGCCCATCTTGGTTGAATTCCAAAACTTAGAACCAACACTGACCAACTTGAATAAGATGACACAAATCAGCCCCTTGGCTATTAGCTTTCATTCAAGTTTTAGGTCAGAGTAGTTGAAGGATCAGTCTAATTTTGCCCCACTGATAATGGAAAGAAACTGGTTAAAAATAACTTGATACTCATAATTCCTTTTACAAAAACAAGTGTATTTGTAAAAAAAACCAATTAATTCATTTTACAAAAACAGATTGTTATGCACTGCTAAGTCAGAAAAGATTTACAACACTCCTAAAAGGGCTTTCAAGGTAAGTGTGATGTTTAGGGATGGTTTTTATCAGTTCTACCCCCAAAGGGAGTTTCTGTGGTCAAGTGGGGATTTGAACCTGGATGTAATTATAGAAAAGTGAGGTATAACTTCATTTTTTTGGTGGAAATTTCAGTTACTTTTCTAGACCAAAGGATATGGCCTAACTAAGAGCCTTTTCACACAACCCCTAAACTCCGTGGCAAATGGCTCCCAGCTCCGGAGCTTAAAATTGTTTCCCCACCAGCTCCGGAGTTTACAGAAAATTAAGTGCGACCACGCCCACCTAAGCGTGTCCCAGCGCACTTTTCAGGTACCTGCTCTCCGGGGGTGAAAAATCCCTGATGCGGATCTAACATAGTGGGTGCTGGGCTCTCCTCGCTTCTGTTTGTTGTTTTTTGCCCCCCGCCCCTTTAAGAGATCTGAATGCTGCCGGGAACAGAGCGAGACCAGCCGAACTGAGGTAAGCCGGCATTCTTTTCTTTCTTTTTTTCTCCCTCCACTCACGCAGCCAGGAGTGTGGAGGGGGTGGGAACACAGGAACAGCAACAAACACCCAAGATCTCTGGTCCGAATTTAAGTGGCCAGAGGATCTCAGGGGTCGTGTGAAAAGGCTCTAAGTGGCAGAATAATATTGTCATATGGTTCAAGTGCTGGCTTGTGTTGTGTCTCACGCTGCTGCCTCATGCTCTACTGTGGCTACACTGAAGAATGGTGTTCTTTGTACTACAGGCTAGCAGCTGTAGCATTCAGATATCTTCGATCGTAAATAAAAGGTAATCAGTTCCTGAGGGAATTATTTGTCAGAAGAGCTGCAGAAGCTTATCAAACTGAGAAGTTTAGTACATTTTGCCTTCTCCAGCTGGGAGAGGGAGGCAAAGAGATGAGTAAGATGTAGGGGCAACTCATCAGCAGCTGATTCTCTTCAGAAGCTGCTGCTACTTTAAGCAAAGCCAAACAAAACACAGGCCTTCTGTCAGTTTGCTTCAAAAACAACTGATTTTGCTTTCTGAGGGCAAGGTAGCTGCTACTGGAGAAAACACTGAATAGCTTTTTCAGTGACAGGAGGAATTGTTACAATAGGCCGAAGTTGAGAAGTACCACCTGCACATCTTTCTTCCTTTGTAAGAGACTCCAGGATGGTAACACATGCAGTTCTCAAAGTTTGTCCTGTGTAGGTTTCCCCCAAACTCAGAGGTAAAGACTCAGTGAATCCTGATAGTAATTTCATTTCACTTTATTATTATCAAAAAAAGAAAAAACAACCCCAGTCTCTTTGCATCATCCTAAACAAAGTTCAACATGCTTCATTTTGTATTTTGCAATGTACTTCAACATTGGGAATAAACAACAAGATGCTATAATAGGCATTCCTTATATGTATGTACATTTATTCACCACACAGATTTTTTTTTTTTGCTGGAAGGAACAATTTGAGGAACAATAGATGACATTTCCAATTCCACTTCTGCCTTCTGCCTTTCCTTTTCTGACATCAAACACCTACAAAACAATTAGGAGCAGGGGAATGGGAGAAAGGGAGGAGGTTTTTATTTAAGAAATCTCCATGTATACCATTCTCAGGTCCTGTGGGGTCCACCACTCTGTCCTAGCCTAGAAGAAATTCCCGAGCACAATCTGTTCACAAATATCATCATCTCCCTCTATTAATCCCTCTGTGTGGTGTGTGCGTGGATGTGTTCTGTATATGCTCCTTGGAGGCAGATGCTGGAGGAAATGACGGTTGTCCTTTGCTAGTCTTCCTGAGCCAACTGGTCTTCCGCTCTATTGAAGGACAGAGTTGTGATGGCAACCAGCCTATCCCAATTTTCTCAACTGGCCTCCTACTATTATACTGCAGGTATGATGGAGGAGATTATTCAATAGCCAGTTTTCAACTAGCAGGTCTTTCAGCTTCTGAACACAGAAAAACAGAGAGCTTACTATAATGTCCTTTACTTCAGGCAGCAAAATGTCTTGGGCATGTCCTAAT
The DNA here is from genome assembly GCA_029282475.1 of Phrynocephalus forsythii. Classification (NCBI taxonomy): domain Eukaryota; kingdom Metazoa; phylum Chordata; class Lepidosauria; order Squamata; family Agamidae; genus Phrynocephalus; species Phrynocephalus forsythii. The sequence goes on along the minus strand of JAPFRF010000008.1, from coordinate 109,065,588 downwards.
ACTCACACGCAGCCTCCTCCTTCTCCCCTAATCTTCATGTCACAGTGTGAGGAAACTTGCTGTTGTTGTTATGTTCCATCAAAGCATCTCCAACTTATGGCAACCTTATGAGTGATATCCAAAATGTCCTCAACTGTCCTCTTGCAAATGCAAACCCGTTGCTTCCTAGACATCACGGAATCTCATATTCCTCTTTTCCTGTTGCCTTCCATCTTTTCTCGGCATCATTGTCTTTTCCAAAGAATCCTGCCTTCTCACAATTTGCCCAAAGTAGGACAGCCTCAATGTTCACATTTTTGCCTCCAGAGATAGTTCTGGCTTGATTTGCTCTGGAGGCCACTTGCTTATCTTTCTGGCAAGTCCAAGGTATCCATAAGGCTCTCCTCCAGCACTAAATTTTGAATGAACCAGTTTCCTTTCCTGCCAGCTTTCTTTACTGTCTAGCTTTCACACCCATACATGGTGATCTGTAATACAAAAGTATGGCTGATCTTCATCTGGGTCTCCAGTGACACACCCTTACATTTGATCATCTTTCCCGGTTCCTTTCATACTGTCCTTCCCAGGCTTATTTCTCTTCTGATTCCTGGACTGCAGATTCCATTTGGATTGATGATTGGGCCAAACCTGTTTTCTGTTCTCCTCCCCCCATGCTCCCATGCTCTCACAAAAAACCCAAGCATTCTCATTACAGATTAGTACACAACTTTGAAATTTAAAAAAATATCCCAGCAAAGCTTCCCGTCCTGTGTCATCAATGAATTATGAACCGGGCAGAGGGGTAAGTTCTTCTGCCTAATATGTGGAAATGAATACTCATAGCATAACAGTCTTCAATACCATGCAATGTGTGATTTCATGCTTATGCCATATACAGGAGCATAAATCATGAGTTGGGCAACGTAGACGAGCAGACTAAGATCAGCAGAAGTACTCATTTGGCTGTCCTTCTGCCTTGGGTACTGCTTCGGAGTCCATACTTGACCTTGCCGAGAGCAACCGGTTAGACTCATCGGGTGTGTGTCTTGTCAAGTATTCCCCTTCTGTCCCTTTTACTTTGGCCCCTGGAGAGAGGCTTTCAAAGGTGACGTACGAGTCCTGAATTTCCTTGGGTTTCCGGGTGAAACATTTTTTGCAACGTCTTTTCAAGGCCCCGCAGCAGACCACTAACGTCAGAGGGACAGCAATGACACAGGCGACGCTGATGACCACCACATTGATCAGCTTCTGGGTGCCACCAGCACTGGCAACCTCATCGGTGGAAAAGATGATGCACTGTTCCTTCCGGGGAATCAGTCCTTTTACACAGACACAAACTATATATTTGGTCTTGGGCATCAGGTCATTGATGGTGATCTTGGTCTTACCAGGCTCTACGTTGATGCGACGCATCTCCCTTTCTCCAAAGATAGCATAGAGGACACTGAAGACTGTTGTATTCTTTGCTTGGGGAGCCTTCCACGCTAATGTGACACTACGATCTGTGTCTCCTATTACCCTCACAGACCTTACGATGCGTTCCGGCTCCTGCTGAGCAGGGGGTGGACTAGCTACGAGATTTTTGGGATCGTTAACTATATTTGCAGCCTCATCCTGAAGCTCCACATTTCTTTCCGTGTTGGCCCGAATAGATCTGGCACCCAAGGTGGGGGATGTGGATGTCGTGATAACATATCTTGCCACTAAATTGTCATTGTAAGCTGCTGCTTCCATGCCACTCACTTTTCCATTCCAACTTCCTTTCGCAGTGGGGTCCTCTGTGCTTTCGGAATCAGTGATGATAAGGGAAATGAAAGCTTCCGTCGCACCAAGGAAGTTTTTGGCTTTGCAGATGTATTCTCCAGAATCAAGGTAAGAGACAACAGGCAAGCCTAGAATAGACCAGCTCATTCCATCACTGGAAATCTCTTGATGTACTGAAAGAAAGAAGCAACAAGGATGAGTTTTGAGAAAACTGGTTGAGATCTCTCCCCCACCCAACACACACACCTTCTTAAAGAAATATATGATTGAAATAAAAATGGCCACTGTTTAGTTAGGCTCCAAGGGTATGAGCTCAGAAGAAATATGAGAAGATCACTTTACTTATCCATAGTGTTTAAAACAAAGATGAAAAAAATGTTGGCCTTCTAAATATTCTGGACCACAGTCCTTTTCCACTGGTCAACTTGGCTGAAGTTTCCAGTTGAGGTCCACGCAATCTGAAGGCTCAACAGTTCCCTACTCTTGGTTGAAATGGGTAACCATTTGGCCTTAATAATGTAAAAACTACTGCAGTTATTGCAACCTTGCAATGCTACCTCTAAGCAATAGTTCCTTAGGTAAAGGTAAAGCTTCCCCCCGCACATGCGTGCTAGTCGTGTCTGACTCTAGGGGCGGTGCTCATCTCCGTATTCAAGCCAAAGAGCCAGTGTTGTGCAAGTCCATTGCCATGTGGCCGGCATGGCTACACGGAAACACAGTTTTGCCTTCTCGCTTTTTACGGCGGTACCTATTTATCTACTTGTATTGACATGCTTTCAAACTGCTAGGTTGGCAAGAGCTGGGGTTATCAGCGGGAGCTCGCTCTGCTGAGTGGCACCCGGGATTCAAACCGCCGAGCTGCCGACTTTGCAGCCGACAGTTTTCAGAAGCCTTAGTCCACTGAGCCACCATGCCTTACCCACCTATAAATTCAAAGGCAGCCATGCCTCTCTGCTAAGATTTATTTCCCCCTCTCTTTTGTCTGTTGCAAACAGTGAGTCTGTTTTGGCCTGTTGCTGGAAGCAGTCAGTCATATTGGTTAGTTTTGCTGTTTTATCTGTTCAATTGTAGGTAATGAATATTTTTATTCTTTCTTCTTCTAACGTCTTAGATAATGTCTCAGTGAGATTTACTGGGGAAGAGCGGTTGTCTACTAAGGGGAGCTTGAAGCTAATTCTGTTGTGTAACTGGAAGAATTTTTACCAGAAATTCAAAACTCTACAACAAAAACTGCCTGTCGGGCTAACACCCAGTGGCATAAAGTTTGCCATGTCTCATAGTTAACCACTTTTTAGGAGTGTAGCTGCTTTGTTCTTCAGAAGAATCATAGAATCATAGAATCATAGAGTTGGAAAAGACCTCAAGGGCCATCTAGTCCAACCCCCTGCCATGCAGGAATCCCCATCACAATATTTTAGACAGATGGCCATCCAGCCACTGCTTAAAAACCTCCAAAGAAGGAGACTCCACCAACCTTTGTGGCAGCATATTCCATTGCCAAACAGCTCTAACTGTTGTGAAGTTCTTCCTAATGTTCAAATGGAATCTCTTTTTCTGTAGTTTGAAACCATTGCCCCGAGTCCTAGTCTCCAGTTGTTTTGTGCTGCTCAAAGCGCTGTCACCAGCACCAGAGGAGAATGGCTTACCTGTTCCATTGAGTGGATTCCCGTCTGCTCTCCTCCAGCTCAGCTCAGGAACTGGCACCCCGGTGGTCCCACATCGCAGCAACACCGTGCTTCCTAGGAGGGTCTTCACTTTGGCGACGGACGTGTGCACAACAGGGCTCTGACACTTCCTCAGTTCAACTTGGCTGAAGGAAACTCCTGCCAAACTCCGAGGCGTGAAGCATTTCAGTCTTGGTTCGATGAATGCAATGTTGGGGGACTGGAAATTGAGGAAGTGAACCATTTCGTAGAGGCTGCAGTCACATGCCCAGGGATTGTCTTGTAAACCTTGGAAGAGAAATAATTCAGATTGTGAGCAAGCATACCCTTGAAAAACTGAAAAAGAGGGGATTATTATAAATACAAATGTGTGTGGGGGGTAAGTGTCCCTTTCCTATTATTGTGTGGCTTTTGCTCTTTCCCTCATTATTCACATGGAACACCAGAACATGTTACTCAAACATTTTTGCATACTCTGACATATAGTATAATACCTCAATTCTGCAATATTTCAGAATGCTAAACTCTCTTTCTGTGTCAAGTCCTATCCCACTAAGAGCAGATGCTGTCATGTGTCCTTATAGGCTGGTAGTTATTCTGAGTACTGTTACTTGACCAACAACCCAACCAATGTCTAAGCATTATAATTAGGCTGGCGGCTCAAGGTTCACTCAGACTTCCATCTCTCTGAGGTTGGTTAATTGAGTACCCCAACTCTCAGGGTGGGGAGGGGGGTAGCTGGCATAATTAAATACAGTAGGACTCCAATATCCACCGTGGATCAGTTCCAGGCCTTTCCATGGATAACAAAAAGAGAGAATAAGAGAGAACACCCCCCAATCTGCTGTTTTGTGACAGTAAAGCAAAGCAAAGCAAAGTGTTCTGCTTATATAACGCCCCATACCACTACAAGTAGTCTCTGGGCGGTTTACAATTTTAATTATAGTGTGCAGGCTACACATTGCTCGCCCCCCCTAGCAAGCTGGGTGCTCATTTTACCGACCTCAGAAGGATGGAAGGCTGAGTGAACCTTGAGCCTGCTACCAGGGATTGAATCCTGTTCGTGAGCACAGTTTTACCTGCAGTACAGGCATTTAACCACTGCGCCACGAGGCTCGATTTATGGCTGCTGATTGTGACAGTAGCTTGATTTACGGCTGCTGTTTGTGACAGTACCTTGCTTTGTGGCTGCTGAATTGCTTATTTAATTTTTTTTTCTCAACCAGCAGTGGATAACTGAATCAGTGGTTAATGAATCAGTGGACACGAGGGTCCTACTGTAATTAAATTGTAACCTTCAAGAAAAAACCCTCAAATTGTAACCCATCATTCAAACTTCCATCCCTCTGCAGTTGGTAAATTCAGTACCCAACTCTTGGGGGTGGGCGTAGCTGGCATAATTAAATAATTAAATTGTAACCCTCCCAGTGAGTGCTTTAAGTGCTATGAGGTTATGGAGATATGGAGATAAGCAGCACATTTTATTTCTATTTTGGAGATCACCAAGCAAAACCACCACTTTCATTCTCCATGATGATGCAAGAAGTGAAGCTTTCTAGAGTATTCTGGTGTAGCTACTGTATTTGTCAGCAGTCATGGCCATTGTCCAACAACACCTTAGCCAACAAATACTCCATAACTACAATTGAGGCCTCAAAAGATTACCCAAAGCTCATTTTAACCATCCAAATCAATAACATTTCATTCCAATTTTTAATATTTTTAAAAGTTTGGAAAGTTTTCAACAAACAGTCTTTGCCCTACATGCAGATCTTTTGGAATGCAAAAACTGGGGATCAAAAAAACATAACCTGGCCCCCTTAATGATCTTGCCATCAGAAATCAGGACAACTACCAGGGAGGGAGTCAGATCTTGACAAATTTTATTTCCCTGGTTTGAGCACTGTAGACCTTGATTTATGCCAGGTGAGGTACCATTTGGCAGGAGGCCTCAGAGAGAGAGAGAGAGAGAGAGAGAGAGAGAGAGAGAGAGAGAGAGAGAGAGAGAATACTCTGGAAAATTTCATTGTGGAATGCTCTGCCAAGCAATTCAACTTTCCCCCAGGTGTTAACTTTAGTCTCTTTTACCCAAAAAGCTTGTTGATGGCTTGTGCCTTCGGTATATACAAGTCTTATAAAGTAGCTGGTCATCTATGGATTCTACTGTTTATCCCAAAGGCAATCAGGGACAAGGGCAGGAATGAGAGAGAACACTGCAGCTTTGTTCCCTGACAATACAAATAGGAGACATAACCCAAAGAAAGGACAATGCAAAATTGTGATTTCAATCTGAAATATTCCTTGCATGCTCTCCAACCATCTTAGGAGAGTGGCAAAGGCTTATCTGTTCATCAGCATCAACTTTTTATTTATTTATTTATTTATTTATTTATTTATTTATTTATTTATTTATTTATTTAGTAGTAGTATGTATGTATGTATGTATGTATGTATGTATGTATGTATGTATGTATGTATGTATGTATGTATTTGCTTCTGCTTCCTATCGAAGCCCTTCCAGCCACCAGGCCCCACCAGATTCAAATTTCTCTTCTGCAGTCTTTTTTGACTCTTAGAATTCTTCTAAGTCCGACAGAAACTAATCCTGGTAATTAGATTCTCTTCAGACTTTTCTCATCTGCCTAGATGCCCTAAGCATATCCAATCTCACCTGATTTCAGAAGCTAAGCAGGGTTGGCCCTGGTTAGGACTTAGATGGGAGACCACCAGGGAATACCAGGTGCTGTAGGCGCCTGGAGTAGGAACTGGCAAACCACTCCAGTATTCCTGCCAAGAAAAACTCCATGGACATGGGATCACAAAGAGTCAGTCATGACTGTATGTAATGACACAACAACAACAACAACAACAACAACAACAACAACAGACTCTTTGTTTTGGAAGTAAGCAGAGTCTCACATGAGACAGTGACTGGACCTCCTGACTTCGGATTGGGAGGAGCAACAAATGGGGAGGAAAGGTCAATGCTAAGCCTCAGATAAAGGCTGGAACTCTGTGAAAGTATAAAACCCTAGTATGCAGATAGGGGTTTGTTATGTTCAAGGAAATATAAACTACTAGCAGAGATTAGCAGTGTTGTAATAAGAATGAATGCACTTAGTGATTATGGAGCCAGGAGTCAAATGAACAAGGCAATAGAGCTTAGTACAGGCATGCCCAAACTTCAGTCCTCCAGATGTTTTGGACCACAAGTCTGACAGTCCTTTGCCATTGGAAATACAGGCTTGGAATTCTGGGAGTTGTCATCCAAAACATCAGGAGGACCGAAGTTTGGACGTGCCTGGCTTAGTACAAAACTTATAATTACATATGTACACATGACAAAGAGACTTTTCTCTTCAGACAGTCTTTCCCTGAATGATGGAGGCATTACAGTATATGAATCTATGGGTTCACATAGACTTTGTGTTTATGACTACTTATAAACATGTTGCTTTAATGTAATGTTTGCCTTTTAATGCTGTAAGAGGTCCCTCAATTCCTTGATCTCAAATACTTGAACATGTCTTAATTGTACTGGACCGTATATTATCCCTCATTACTGTAAGCTGCCTTGGGTCCTTTTCCAAGGAGAAAGGCAGGGTAAAAATACTCTAAAATAAATAAAATAAATAAATAAATATACAATAACAATATACAAAGCACAGCCTATAGAGAAGATACAACAGAGCATGGGGTTTGCCTGCTACTTTTATACATACAGCTCCCTGCTGTAGCCCTATCAGATCCTTGATGAAGTGAGGTGATCAAACCATTTCACCTGGCACTAATCATCTTGACCTTTCAGGCTCATTATTCCTTGCACCTGTGTCCTAGACCTAATACACATCTTTGTCTAGCTCTTGACATGATACAATTTACAGAATCCATTTTGTATTCTGTTAAATACATAATACAGACATTCTGTCAAAACTACAATCCTTGACAAGCTCAGTGGTCACACATGAGGTCCATATGTAGGTTCAGTAGTTGCCTACATATAAACTCAGTTCATGACCATCTCTCTGGGAAATAGAGATGGGCGTGAATTGGGTGCCACTGGAGTTGTCAGCACAATACCACAGGTGCCATACTTTGTCTCCCATGGAGCTGGCTGGCCCTCTGCCATGTACCACCAGAGTCCTCCTTCTCCAGTGGCACTCCAGTCCAGGCAGGAGCTTGGTCTTTCCTCCCCTGCCTTCTCTGGCAGCCTACTACTCCAATGAGGAGGCAAGATGAGGCTGTCCCTGCACAGACAATGAGTAGTTGGCTGCCGGAGCAGGCAGGGAAGGGCAGCCTGAGCTTCTGCCTGGACGGGAGCGCTGCTGGAGAAGGAGGAGCCCAGCAGTGCACAACAGAAAGCAAAAGCAAAGCAAAGTGTTCTGCTTGTATACTTCCTCATACCACTTCAAGTAGTCTCTGGGCTACTTGTAGTGGTACTTGTAATTTGTTTAATTACAGTATGCAGGCTACACACTGCCCCTCCAGCAAGCTGGGTGCTCATTTTACCGACCTCGGAAGGCTGGAAGGCTGAGTGAACCTTGAGCCTGCTACCTGGGATTGAATCCCAGGTCGTGAGCACAGTTCTACCTGCGGTACAGGCATTTTACCACTGCGCCACGAGGCTCAGAGGGTGAGTGGGCCAGAGGAGGCAAAGCATGTCCCACTGACAGCTTCATACAAAGCAGCACAACTTAATTCATGCCCACCTTTACTTGGAAAGATTTGTGCCTGAAACCCTGGAGAGTTCTGCCACTTTGGTGCAGACTCAGGTGGGAAATGGGAGTGCCCCCCCCCAATATGCAGCAGAACTCAAATTTCGACCAATGCCAGCCAGTATATGCAATTCTTAGACAGGCATCCCAGAGAGGAACAAGTTCCTTGCTTCTGGTATGGGCGATAGTAAACAAGATACAATAATGTTCAAATAGAGGCAGAATCCTAGCAAGCTAAAGAGGTGCCTCTCCTCTCCACTAACAAGAGTTGTCTCTCCCATCCACCTATTATGGCATCTGATCCCGCTTGGAGAGCTCCCCGTAGCTTCAAAAGGGTGGTTTACCAGTGTCACGAGAGGTGCTCACGAAGCCTGCCATCTGTTGGGAGATACTGCATGCGCAGATGTGTCCCAGCAGTATTTGGTAAGCTTATTTACCAGGGATTCTCCTAAGAGGCTCTGCACACAAGCAAAGACTACTAAAAGGCCATTCAGAATATGCTTTATTTGTCATATGCTTGTGAGCACCAGCTGCTCAGCAAAGCAGGAAGAGACAATGACTGGAGATACAAAGAGCGCTGAATTATTCAGCCTCGCCTTTGCTTCTGACTTTATCGAGGAAGCAATGCTAGGATGCGGTATTTGGGAGAACTGGCAGAATCCAGGACGGGGAATGCGATCCGATCAGGATAACAAAGGGATCTGTCAATTTGTCACTATGCCAATCTGAATGCTCTCACATTAGAAGAGCCCAAGGGTTTTCATGGCAGGCTCCTGAAGAAGCCAGCTGGGCAAGTTTCAATAAAGAATCCAGACATCTGTTCACAGGAGCACAACTAGGAAACGAGACTGCTGCCAAATTACTGCGGTGCATTGGCAGGACAGGTTTTTACTGGGAAAACAGCTGCTAAGTGGTCCATAACCCTTCCCTCCTTGTCAGAGTTCTGTCTGCAGCTCCTTCCTCCCAGCCACCTAATGTTGCTAAATGTATGTTTGTTTCAATGGTGCAAGCTCAGAGAGACTCCCAGTATGCTTTCCAGTCAAAATTAAAAATACAGTAATACTTCTTTCTCCAAGGCTTTCCATAATAAAGCACGCCCTATCCCTCTTTCCTTAAAAAAAAAAACCTAACCAACAAAAACCCTAAAGTGCCATGGGGTCTTTCCCTCTGTTACGTCAGAACTAGGCAAGCAGTTGTTTTCCAGATATTATTGCAATTCCCATAATCCTTCATTGTTAGCTATTTTCTATAGTGGCTAGGAGAGATTGGAGTTTCAGGCTGACAACCTCGGGTGGGCCACAGATTGCACACACCCCTGTGTTAGAGCCAATTCGGGAATGCTTTGATGTTCCAAACTGTGCATCAGTGTCCATCATGAAGTTTTCTCATAATCTGACAAGGATCCCAGAAGAAATCTGTCCCAGTTTATTCCTCTGCTTCATAGGGAGGGAAATAAGATGCACAGAATTTCTCAGTATCCTTGATGATGGCCTTTTCGGCATTTAAAAAAAAACCCACCTCCATAAGAATGTTCAAGTCTACCATATTCTCTACCTCCAACTGAAGAGTGAAACAAAGACTTCTCTGTAATTTGTGTAGAATGTCTCTAATAGACATGCAATTTTAGGATTATTTATTTTCTTCACTACAGCCATCACAATTGATCAGGGATTTTCTCTTGCCAGAATTCTTCCACTTGTAGCAAAAATAAATAAATAAACAAATAAGAAAGGTTTCAGCACACACGCCTGAGACCAAGCATGTTGTTTTCTGCAGCCATTAGAAAGAGAGCAATTAGATGGGACCTGCAAAGTTCCATGGGACCTCCCAGGGTTTCTGGGATGGGTGGCGTTTTTCCTGATTGGGTGCATTAGTGGGTCTCCAAAAACTACACAAGACCTACCAAAAGCTAATTGCTAAGAAAGATGCAAGCAACCTATCAAATCCTCCAATTTCTTAATGAAGCAGTAGTCATCTGGTTTTAGGGAATTCACGAAGTTCAAGCAATTTAGTGAATGATATAATTGTGTGCCCAATTTTTTGTTTTGTTTTGTTTTGACACAAAGCACCATTCTCACCACTGCACAAATTTTATCAGAGCTGCCTGGACATTTCTTGTTCATCCTCACTGGAAAAGACAGAAACGTTGACGTCCCTTCTTTTTGTAAGGAAAAGATAGGCAAGGATTTGTATCCCTGCCCCTTTCTCATAACTAGGAATATTAAGAACAATGGACCCACATGTGTGAGGTGGTTCCATTTGCATGAACCCCACATAGCCTGTTCAGTCAGTGTTTTTGGACTGAATATTTCTTCCCTTCATATTAATAATATTCCTTCATATTACCACATACACCATTAAATAGTAAGGTTTCAGTAAGCTATTTTGTAGTGCCTGTCAAATATATTTTTGATGCCTGAGGCAAAATAATAAATGCCAAACCAAACCATTTTTTCCACATTGTTAGTAGAGATGGGCATGATGTGCTAGTTCCATGGTCCATGCCAGTTCGTTTTATTGGTCTGACAGGTGTTGGGTGCAGAAGGAGAAGGGCCAGCCTGTGTAACCATGGGCAAGCTGCACTGTCCCAGAGCACCCCCTGAGAAACAGCGAATGGTAAATCACTTCTGTATATTTTCTAGTTAGAAAACCCTGTAAGGGGTTTGACATAAATCAGAATTGATTGAACCTGTTCTGTACTACAGTTTAATATAGTGGTCAGTGAATGAGTCCTTCCTCCCCCCCCCCCCCAGTGTGGTTGAATGTCTGCTCCACAACTTAATAAAGATACATGTGAAATAGTGACTTAATGAGAAGTGGCTAGAAAAGAAGGCTGAAGAAGGGAAATGACAGGAGGGGTCAGAGGTTAAGCACCTTCTCTCTCCTTTGCCTCATCTCTGCTAAAAAATAGCCTCCTTGTAGCCTTGCTGTAGTATATTTCCTAGTAGACATGGGCACGAAACAGAAAAATGGTGTTTCGGTTTTTCGTTTGTCGTTGAGAGGTCTGTTTCGGTTTGTTTCCGTTTGTAGGGAATTTTTTGAAAAATTTCGTTACCATTTTTTGCTTTTTCGTTTGTCATTTCTACCCGCTTTTTGCACGATTTTTAAAGCATTTCCGTGCGCAGGCATCCCCCAACACCCCAGACCAGAGGGAAAACACTAAAAAAAATGGATGCTGGCAGAGACACAGAGCCTTTGTACATGACCCCTAAACTCCGACGCAAATGGCTGCCAGCTCCGAAGCTTACAATTGTTTCCCCACCAGCTCCGGAGTTTGCAGAAAATTAAGTGCGACCACGCCCACCTGAGCGCGTCCCAGCATACTTTTCATGTACCTGCTCTCGGAGGGTGAAAATCCCTGATGCGGATTTAAGGGAGTGAGTGCCGGGCTCTCCTCGCTTCTGTTTGTTGTTGTTTTTGCCTCCCGCCCCTTTAAGAGAAGGAATCAGGACGACGACAGGGCTCCCGGCGGCTTCGGAGGTGAGCCTGCATTTTTCCTCTCTTTTTTTCTCCCTCCCCTCACACAGACAGGAGCAAGGAAGTGTGGAGGGGTGGGGATGTAGGAAGAGCAACAAACCCCCAAGATCTCTGGTCCGAATTTAAGTGGCCAGCGGATCTTAGGGGTCATGTGAAAAGGCCCACAGCATAGACTAGGTATGCAGGGAGGCTGCAAAGGCAGTGGCAGGCGTTGCCCAGGGTGCAAGGCAGCCGCAGAGTGACTGCACTGCGGGGCAGGCGAGGGTACTCACTGAGAGGTACGCAGCACGCACGCACACAGGGAGGCTGCAGGAATGAAGCTAGAGTCACAGAGACAGCAATCCCACCCTAACTCCCACCAGAGACTGCAAGGAGGACGGGGCCTGCCAGAGCTTTTTATGCACTCTGTGGCTGCCAGACCTGCCCGCCCAGTCTGCAACCTGGGCATGCTATTGGTTGAACATGATCCCACATCACATGGCTTGCCTCCATTTTATGGCTGGTGGCGACATCCATTTTAAAGGGAAAAGAAAAATACATTGCAATGGGAGAAGACAAAAACAAACATTTTAAGGACCCCAACCCCCCTGTTAGGTATTATCAGACAATATGAATAATTATCGCTGCGTTTTTACGGATGTCCAGGGCATTTTTTAACATTTAAAACAGCTCATTTCATTGCGCAGCGCCATTAACAGAAACGAAACGTAATGACCACAATTTTCATGGTTCTGTTCGTTTTGTTTCATTTTTATCACAATTTTCGTTTGTCGTTTCATTGCATAACGGAAACGACAAATGGTAATGGAAACGAAAAAATGTTCGTTCCGTGCCCATCTCTATTTCCTAGAACCGGGCCTGCTGCCAAACTCAGGTTTCACCCAATCCACGTCTCTATGGCTGAACCCATAAAGATTCAGAAAAAGAGCTATTTTTCTTTTTAAGGAGGGGGAATATCAGAGGGTTACCAATGAAAATTTCTGTAAATGGAAATGTTTTGAGGCTGTAAAAAGTCACCAGACCTATTAGAAGAACATAAAGTGATGATTAGCAAGCAGTGAAGCTCTGTTCAGACATCATGCCAAAGTAACCTAATTTCCCTCAGAAAGAGTGTGAATAGAAATTTTACAGTGTGCTATTTTAGATTATAGCTACAAAGTGAGGTTGCAGAAATGAGGCATTTATCCTGTTATGGAAATGATGAAGAATGAAAGGAGAATTCAACTTTTACAGCTGTTCTTGCTGCCAACAGGCAAAATGTTCCCAATTGTTGTTGTTTTTTTGGGGGAATCTGGCATTATTAACTACTATATTGCTGGGATAGGAAACATGTAGCCAGTGGACTGCATGTGATGTACTTGGACCTTTTAGCATCACCTGCCCTCAGCCATAAAAACACACTGACAAAATGTGTTGCTGTAAAGTGAAAAGCCCACCCCATTCCACAGGCACACTCGCTTCTGGAGCAGAAGGGGATATTTGGCCATGCACACTGATAGCCTCTGTGGCATGTAAGGATACTCCAGCATCTTCCTCTGCCACAGAACGCTGCTGCAGTGTTTCACTCTCATATGAATTTTGACTGTAAGCACAGCAACAGTGATAGCATCAACAGGTCCCCACAAACGAATGGCAGTGATGATTCAGCCCCCATTGGTTTACAAAGGATGGTCTGATGCACAACCCTTGAGGTCCTGCACACTGATATAGTCAGACGTGATCTGAATAAAGGATATGGATAGTCAAAGATTTGTATTTTATGTAACATTTGAAAATTCTAAGTTGTCCGCTTGTGTGAGTGTGCTGTGTTGATAGATCTGGCTTAAATATGGTTGAGTAGAGGCTAAGATATATGGATTTGGAAGTCTCCAGATCAAAGGCCACCTCTGCCACAAACTCACTTGGTGGCCTTAGTCACTCTCTCTGTCCACAGATTAAAAAAAATGACAGGATCATTATAGTGCACCTTTAGTGCATTACAACCATTCTACTTACTGATTAAATAAAGAGAATGTAATGCTGTAAAACCTAATTGTTCAATAACCTGTAACTATAGATGCTTATATAAGACTTTGAATGTGTCAAATCACTACATTGATGTTAAGTCTTACAAGGGGACCGTAGCTACCCAAGGTAAGTCCCATCATGAGGCAAAAGAAAGGAAATTTGCTCCAGAGAAAAAGGCTTTGAAGGATAATTAATGGGCATCAAATTGTCACTGTCTTTGTTTATTCTTATGTCTTTACCACTAAGCATTTTTCTGTGTTGACATGTCACCCTAGACTGCTGTGAAGCTTTTTATTTGTGCACAAGATGGATACCAGAAATTCTGCCAGCCCAAATGGCTGTGTTGTCCAGTCTCTGAACTAAAATCCAAGGTTCCTTGAAATGCCACAGAGTGCTGCCTGTAGTTCTTAATGGACAGATACTTAGAGCCCAACAATTCACACCCATCAGATACAAAGATGGTATCTTGCTGACTTGACTTGGAAGATGGGTTAAACTGAGAAACAGAAGGTAAGATGTCAGCTATTGGTTATTATAGCTAATTTGTTACTATAGCTAATTTGTTATTATAGGTTTCTGTTGTGGATGCAACATAAAGAGCCAACATGGTGTAATGGCCAGTGCTGGATTCAGACCTAAGAGAACAGGTTCAAGTCACTGGGTGATGTTGGGCCAATTTCTCTCAGCTTGGTCTTCTTCAGAGTCTGTTGCAAAGCTAAAATCTGTGAGGAAAAGTGCCATGTATGCCTTCTTGAGCTCATTTCAGAAAAGCCAGTAAGTAAGACAAGAGCCTGACTGTTGCCTTCAAGCCTTTAGCTTTGTAGAGATTTCTGATTGACCATTATTGGAAGCCATTGTCTGGTCTATGCATTCCCTGTATGCTCTGATTCTGAGGGATTTTAATTGCATTCAAGAGTTGTGCCCCAACTTCTTTGGAAGATTGAATGGGAAGGACTTCTCAGAATGTAGGGTCCTTCCCTACAACCAACAATATTACTGCTGCATAACGTTCATAGATAGAATACTTCAGATGACCAAAAGAAAGAAATAGAGAAAACCTGTAAAGCTCCCCACAGATGTCGGCTTCGTGGACAGAGATTCCGTCCGACGAAGCTGTTTTGCCCTCTCGCGAGGGCAGATGAGAGGAGGAGGACATGTCTTCACGTCGGATGGGAGGAGGGAGGAGCGCCCTATAAAGGGCAGCTCCGACCCCTCCCAACAGCCTTTTGTTTCATAGCGTTTCCCACCCACCCACAATTTTAAGGAGTAGTATGAGTGTAACTGGTCGCATTTAGGGGGCGGATAGGAATTTTTGACCCGCACTATAAATTGGCCATTGAGAGCGGGGATTTCTTGCCTATCCCACTGTCAAGCCCCGCACACAGAGCACACACACAAAACAGGGTTCAGTTCTTTGCCAAGATCTTTAGTGGAAAGCTGGGCTAGTTCAAGTCCGTTGCTAACAATCAAATGCCAGATAAATAACAGAATCCAACTCCCAGCAATTAACAGTCCAAGTCAAAACCAGTATATCTCACGGAAACCAGATGACAAACCCAAGGGAACAGATCAAGCCGTGGTCCAGGAAGCCAGTTCGAAATCAGGAAACAGAGCCAAGGTCACAGATAGGAACGTGGTTGCAGGTTCAAATGACGCGTTCCTCCCACAGAGAGCTCAAGGTGAGTTTACCAGCTTTATCCCAAAACAGGGAACACACCCTTACTTCTGGAAAGGCTCCTGCTAGTACTCAGGGCTTCCCGACCTGATTCCCCATCTAGCATCAAAGACCCTTTCCCTAGCTCTCCTGGTAGCACGTGTTTGCACAATCCTGCTCATAGCCCTTCTTGGGGGAGAAGATATGCTTTCAGCTGAGTCACCAGACCCAGCTGCCTGCTGACTTGAGCTGCAAGGCTCTTCCAGCAGCTCTTCACCATTTCACCACTCAGAGACAGGTTCTGTGACAGGCAGGGTCCTGGCACCCACACTGGTGCCTGGGCTGTAGGTAAAATCACCTAAATGTTGGTCACACTGGCAGCTGAAGTGGATGGTAGGGCAGCAGTGAGTATGTAACATAACATCTGTCCCCAAGTACCCAATAACCACAGCACTGAGGATCAGGAAGTCACCGTGTCAGGGTGGATACACGGGGACGCTTCCCTGCATCGGGAATAACCCAGTTTGTCGCAAGTGGACGCAGGGAGGGGTATGACCCTCGACTGGCCTGGTGGGTGCTGCTGGCTGACTGCACCACCTGGTGGTTGTTTCTTGCCCTACGCTGCCCGGTTGGAGGGGTCCCGGGTGACCCCGGGGTTCCAACCATCTACGCTGATGTCAGGCCCCTCCTGTTGTTGTTGCTGTTGAATAAAGTTGTGAGTTAATAAAGTGTGGCCCTAGTTGAACCCCATTTACTGACTCATCTTGTCATTTCGAGTGGGAGGGCAATGCTCTAGAGCAGTGGTGGCAAACCTTCAGCACTCCAGATGTTTTGGACCACAACTCCCACAATCCTTTGTTATTGGCAATAAAAGGTAAAGGTAAATGTTCCTGCAACACATGTGCACTAGAGTCATGTTCAACTCTAGGCGTGGTACTCATCTCCATTTTTAAGCCAAAGAGCCAGTGTTGTGCAAGTCTGTGGCCATGTGGCTAGCATGGCTGTACAGAATACTGTTTACCTTCCCACTTTATACAGCGACACCTATTTATCTACTTGCTAGGTTGGCAGGAGCTCACTCTCCTGTGTGCTACCTGGGATTTGAACAGCTGAGCTGCTGATTTTGCAGCCAACAGTTTCAGCGCTCTGGCGCACTGAGCCACCACGTCGCATTGTCATTGTCATTTATCTTGCAATTGGCAATACAGGCTTGGAATTCTGGGAGTTGTGATCTAAAATATCTGGAGTGCCAAAGGTTCACCTCCACTGCTCTAAAGGAATGGCTAAATGTTCAGTAGGATATTGGTGAATGGGATGGACAAAGAAAATTCCAGAAAAGTAGGTACAAAATTTTACACAGATTAAAGGGAACCCAGTATAAAAATTGAAGAATCAATGTGACATGGGAGTGGTATTGGCAATACCACAACTGAGAAATATTTAGAGTGAACAGTATAATCTTGTAGGCATGGGTATGCTATGTTGTTATAGCAGTTTTGTTTTCACTTTCCTTGCTAGGTTCCCATCTTATGGAATGCTGGGATTAATCGTTTAGAGAGGGACTTCTCTGCTGTAGTTCAAAACAGAGGATTTGAGCTTTTTGGCAGGGAATTTTATAAATTTTCCCAAAACTAAAAATCCCAGGATTCCATCAGCCAAAAGCAAGACATGACAGAACCGTTAAACTACTGTAATGCTGTTAATGTAGATGCTATCACTTTTTAAAAACAAGGTATCATTTTAGATTGTGCTCACAGAAGCCTTATCCAAAAGATGCAAGAAGAGATTATTTGGTTCAGTTTAACTGAGATAAGACCCCATTTGGTTGGTACAGTACTGTCTAACCATGGGATAATTCAGTAAAATTCTCCGGGGAAATTGTAAAACCACTTCTTTGGAGATATTAGAACTCTTATACTGTATTTCTTCTATATCATCCTAATTGATGAAGTTATATGCAGAGTCCACCACTAGCCTATGTTTGTGATTTTAGTGGTCTGACAGATGGTATCACACTTTGGATTGTGTACAATTACAGTATTGTCCAGCTTTTTTAAAAAAAGCTATAAGACACCATTTGGGCTCTGTTTTGAGTGTTCTAATACTGATCTTATGACTATTTTACTATAATAGTTGTTTAATCCTTTTTGAAATCTTTTATATTTCTTGTTTTTAGCTTTTAAAAGCTGTTTTATGATGTAAGCTGCCTTGGGTCCTTTAAAGGGGGCAAGTGGAAAATACATACATACATACATACATACATACATACATACATACATACATACATACATACATACATATTTGAAAGGGCCAGTTGGATTCCAGTCACAGCTGAGCTAACTGTCATTCCACACATGGAATACAGTAGGACCCCCATATCCACTGATTCAGTTATCTACAGTTGGCAGAGGGAAAAAAATGAAATAATTCAGCAGCCACAAAGCAAGTTGTTGTCACAAACAGCAGCTGTAAAGCAGGCTATT
The DNA here is from genome assembly GCA_029282475.1 of Phrynocephalus forsythii. Lineage (NCBI taxonomy): Eukaryota > Metazoa > Chordata > Lepidosauria > Squamata > Agamidae > Phrynocephalus > Phrynocephalus forsythii. Next base: position 109,047,845 of record JAPFRF010000008.1, on the reverse strand, counting down.
GTCACAAGTAGCATCTGTAAAGCAAGCTATTGTCACAAACAACAGCCATAAAGCAAGCTACTGTCAGGAAACAGCAGTTTGGGGGTGGGTGGGCAGTCGTTCTCTTTCATCCACGGTTTTCATTATACACGGGAAGGCCTGGAACCAATCCCCAGCAGATACCGGGGTCCTACTGTAATTCTTTAAATCTAGGTAGGTGGTGGGATACACAAGGCATGCAGTACATTAAATTAGTGTGTGAAGGGCAGACACAGCCAAAACCCTTTTAAATAATCAACATGCATGTAGTCAAACTCTGTATATTAATCAGGATACTTAAGTGCAGGATTTGACCAGTAGCAGTAACATCCATGTGTCAAGATGAGCCCCCCAAAAGTGTTTGTTACTGGAGTACAATGTGGCCCCCAAGTGCTGTTGGGTGTGTGTGAAGGGTGAACAATAAAGATGCTGAGGCTGGGAGATAACTCTGTATCTATTAAATAAGACCTGTGAGATGATGAAATGTCCATTTCCATTTGTTACATAGCACTTTGCTAATATTCATTAATCACATAATAGAGAATGTTTTTAAAATTTATATGCAGGAAAATTTGGTATTTTTTCATACCTGCCACACAGAGTAAGAGACAGATAAGTAAATGCCTTTTAATTAGTTTGTGACCTTGGGAAATCCACTTGACCACCCTAATGTTCTCATTAAAAAGCAGAAACTACAGAGGTGGGGCTTATCACATTGTAGTTGGATGAGCAGAACTTGTGTAAAGCTGGGTAAACAGAGGTTTAGGTAGACAAATCCAAAGGAAGCAGCAGTGAATTTCCTTAAGCTACTGAAAATTATTTTAAGGTTCACTTACATTCCAAAATTAATACTAATAAAATACACGTGTAGACTTTATAGTAGTAAAGTCTCAAAACAGCTTGGGTCCCAGCTATCTCAAAAATTGTGAGCCTGCCTGGAGGTTAAGCTCATCAGGGGAGGCTTTACTGTCTGTCCCACTGCCCTCACAGTTGCCAGACCTCTGGAACCCCCCACAGGAGACCAGGATGGCCCCATCTTTGCTGTCCTTCTGCAAGGAAGCAAAGGCCATTCTTTTCATCTCTGCTTTCCCTAGTGGCTGAGTGCCTAGGATATAATAAACAGGATGGCTTATATTTTGTTGCTTCTAAATCTGTTTGTATTGCTTTAACTAACATTATTAATATAATGTAATTAATTCTACTTTAAAATTTGAATATTTTGCTTTTTATTGTTTTTTTAATTATGTAAGCCACCTTGTTGGTTTTTTTTTTTTTTAAGGAGAAAGGTGGAGTAAAATATTTTAAATAAATGATAAATCAGTGAAATAATAAACAGGTATTGAATAGAGATGGGCACGAAACCATTTTTTTTTCCCATTTCATTTCGGAACAAAAAAAATGATTTTCAAAGAAAAACAAAATGAACTGGAAATTTTCAGTTTGTTCTGTTTCATTTTTCGTTAGGTTTCCCATAGGAATGCATTGAGCAATGGAACCCTGACTTGAGAGATTAATCCGTTCTGAGCGCATGCTCAAAAGTTGGCTGGCTTTTCAGTCGGGGAGCGGTTTCCCATAGGAACGCATTGAAAGTCAATCCATTCTGGAGGGACGGATTTCAATGCATTCCTATGGAAAACCACTTCTTTAAACAACCCACGCCTCCCCTCAATCAGGGACACTGCAGAGGGGAAGGCGCAGGTTGTTTAAAATGTCTTGGAGCCACTGAGGCAAACCCCATGACTTTCCCCCCTATCAGGCACATTGGGGGAGGGGGGAATGGTGTGTAGTATTTACTATTTAAGCTTTTTTTAGCCACCAAAGCAAGTGTCTATGGTTGCAGCCAGCCACTGCTTGTTTTGGTGGCTAAAAAAAGTTTAAAAACCCCACACTCCCCCCCCGCCCCAATCTTGAGGAAGCTCCACTGTAATTTCCATGCTGCTAAATTCCTGGGATCAGCATTTTCAAATACTTTTAAATTACAATTTTTCCTATGGGCATCTCTTTAGGATTGAATAACCTTCCCCCTGCACTTGAAACCTCTCCAAATTGGGAGTGCTTCAAGGGGCGAGTTTGAGGAAGCTCCACTGTAATTTCTAGGCTTCTAGCTTCCTGGGATCATTATTTTCAAGCACATAACATTGCAATTACAAATGCTTTTTCTGGGGGCACCCCCTTTGAAGTTAAATAACTTGGCCCCCTGAACCCCAACCTCCAAGTTTGGATGGCTTAAAGGGGAGAGTCCAAGGAAGGTACCAGCAAATTTGGTGCCTCTGAGACCCAGGTGAGCTGTTTTACAGATAAACATATCAGTTCATTACTGGTTCATTTCTAACGAAATGAAACGAATCAAATCATGGGGGAACAAAACGAAATGAAATGAAACACAGTTTTTCCATTTTGTGCCCATCCCTACTCTGATGTCTTCTACCACTGCCAGTTTGACAGCTGCTACCAAATTTATTATCAATTTATTTCCTGTCTATCCTCAACTATCCAGTTATGCCTTCATTTTACTGTATCAATATATCAATATAAGTCTATGAGGGATTTTCAATATTGAGAAGTCTTCTCCATTTATGTGACAACAAATACAAAAAAGGCACACTCTGGGCAGTAAGGGCAGCAGGATCTGCCTATACATATGATCATGCAGGCAATTAGGAAGGGGTGGTTGTAAACATTTTTCTTTCTTTCCAAGTGACCAATAATGACAACCACCCTTGACTTGATGTGTCATTAATATGCGCTATACTTTTACCAATGTATCAATGTAGTGTACTGTACTGGCCAGAACAGGAAATAAAATATGTGTGCTACAGTAATGACAGCCTTCATCCCAGAAGAGAAGTGGGGGGTGGGGGCTTTAGGCACAGGTAAACCTGGTAAAGAATGCATCAGTATATACAGAGGTATAAAATAACACAAGCTTTTGAGGGAGTGGAGTTATATCACTGGCAGGGAAAATATTTCCATCTTGACAGTGTGCCGTGGGATTTGAAAACAACAGTGTAGCTGGTGGATAACTAGAGAACATTTTCCTCATGTGACCAAGGCCTAAGAAACACAGATTTACACACACACACACACACACACACCTTTCCCCTTCATATCACTTCTGACATGCATTAAACTACAGGGAACTAGATGGTAATGGAATGCAAGCCAGGTCAGTTGGATACTATACATGCATAAAGTGGTACCCCGACGTACAATGACCCCGACAACTGAGAATCCTGACTTATGAGGGGGCTTCAGGTCCCCCCTGCCACCTTACAATTAAGATGGGTTTCCCCCAAATAATGACAGTGCATTGTGGGTGGAGCGGTGGTCATTTAAAATGACTTTTATCCACTGAAGCAAGCACTTGCCTCAGTGGATAAAAGTCAGTTTAAACATTGCACCCGGTGGAGGGGGGGAGCCGTGGGTTGTTTAAAGCAATTTCCCATAGGAATGCCTTGAAATCCATCCCTCCAGAATGGATTAATTGACTTTCAATACATTCCTATGGGAAACCACTCCCCAACATATGAGCTAGCCGACTTCTGAGCATGTGCTCGGAATGGATTAATCTTGTAAATCGGGGTTCCACTGTACATGTGTACATACATACATACATACATACATACATACATACATACATACATACATACATACATACATACATACATACATGAGATGGGCACGAAACAAAAAAATGGTGTTTTGGGTTTTCGTTTGTCATTGAGAGGTCTGTTTCGGTTCGTTTCCGTTTGTCGGGAACTTTGGAAAAATTTTGTTACCGTTTTTCTTTTTTTCGTTTGTCATTTCTACCTGCTTTTTGTGCAATTTTTAAAGCATTTCCGTGCACAGGCATCCCCCAATGCCCCAGACCAGAGGGAAAACACTAAAAAAAATGGATGCTGGCAGAGACACAGTATAGACTAGGTATGCAGGGAGGCTGCAAAGGCAGCGGCGGGTGTTGCCCAGGGTGCAAGGCAGCCGCAGAGTGACTGCACTGCGGGGCAAGGGAGGGTACTCACCAAGAGGTATGCAGCACGCACGCACACAGGGAGGCTGCAGGACTGAAGCTAGAGTCACAGGGACAGCAATCCCACCCTAACTCCCACCAGAGACTGCAAGGAGGACAGGGGCTGCCAGCACTTTTTATGCCCTCTGTGGCTGCCAGACCTGCCCTCCCAGTCTGCAACCTGGGCATGCTATTGTTTGAACATGATCCCATCACATGGCTTGCCTCCATTTTGTGGCTGGTGGCGACATCCATTTTAAAGGGAAAAGAAAAATACATTGCGATGGGAGCAGACAAAAACAAACATTTTAAGGACCCCAACCCCCTGGTAGGTAATAATTTCTAGTAATTATCACATTGCTGCGTTTTTACGGATGTCCAGGGCTTTTTTACATTTAAAAGAGCTCATTTCATTGTGCGTTGCCATTAACGGAAACGAAACGTAACAACCACAATTTTCGTGGTTCTGTTCATTTCGTTGCATTTTTATCATAATTTTCATTTGTTGTTTCATTACGTAATGGAATGACAAACAAATAACGGAAATGAAAAAATGTTGATTCCATGCCCATCTCTAATACATGCATACATACATACATGAGAAAACCCTGCTTGTTAGGGAATTTTGAAGAATTCTGGTCCAGCAAAATAACAATTTGAAGTTCAGAGGAGTGTGTGTGAAGCAGTGGGATTGACCCCTTTTGAGCTGTGAAGAAACATTTTTTCCAAGAGACACTCATAATGGCTAAATTGGTGCTATTGGCCTGTTCCTATCCCTACCATTTGTGGTTTCTTCCTTTCCTATACTCTGTGATATGTGGGGATACTCTGGTACCTCCTCTTGACCCATAAGGCTCCCATCACAGAGAGGCAATGCATCTCCCCACTCCCAACCCTACAGATTTGCCCAGGTGACTATAGCTATGTATGTCCCTCAGTTTCATAGTTAAACATCTTACCCAAGATGATCTTAGAATTGTCATTGGGGAAGTACGGAACTGCCTGGAGGTTCGACCAGATCGCAATAAGTTCTTGAGGAAGTGTCACCAGTTTATTGCTTGAGAGATCAAGGTAAGTGATGTTCCGGATGTACTGAGCTGCTTCCGCTGGTATGGAAGCCAGTTCATTGTTGTGCAAGTCCAGCAGCTTTAGTTGGGGCATGCTCAGCAAGGCATCCCATGGGAAGGAGGTGAGAACATTACCGTCCAACCTCAATTCTTGCAACCGGCGAAGGGCCCTAAAATTAGTGATGCTGAGACTTGCCAAGGAATTGTAGGGCATCCAGAGGAATTCCAAGTTGCGGAGGGCATGGAAGGACTCCCCAGGGACTCTTCGGATGGCTGTCTTTTCTATTCGGAGTTTAAAGGTATCCCCTGGGAAGTTCACTGGTGCAAGGGTCATCTCTGGGTCATTGCACAAAACAGTTCTGTTGAAATAAATAGTAGGCTGAAATTATTATCGTACACACAAATTTAATGTTACCACTTTTTTCATTTGTGCATATCCCCTCCTCTTTTCTGGTTCCTTCTTTATCCTTTCTTCCCTTTTACTAAAGACTGTTTCTGCAAATTTTGACAATAAAATTACAGTCTATATCAGAAGTGTTCTTGGCTTGGGGTTTTGTTTTTTACGCCATGACTTCTCGAATTCCCCAACTGTCATGGCCAGTAGCCATGACAGAGGGGAGATCAGGGAGTTAAAGTCCAAGAAAAGTAACTTTTTCTAGCTCTTCCCTCGCCTGGGTGTCTTTTATCTTCTTCATTATTTGGGCTTTATTGGTAAAGGCTGCAGCAAAGCTGAAATAGTTCATGGAGTCATTTCCTTATTCTAGGCTGGGGTATGCAACATGAAATGCATCAGATGTAGATTTTTGGTCCATTTGTTATCATTAAGCCCACCTCCCAATGATGGTTCTTCTTCAGGTCTTTCAAAATCAAAATTATTTGACCAAAAGTGTAGCAGCATCACAGCATCAAAGACTCCGGCCAATTTTAGATGGTGGCAAGTCTATGGGAGGTCTAGGTGAGCAACCCAAGTTGGCATACAAGTGGCTGGCTACCGAACCTAGAAAAAGATTAAGTAGCAATAACAGACTGTTTGCCAAAGACATCGGTATATTAACCAGACCTGGGGCAAACCCAGATGCCGGCTCTGCCCATGTATTTATACATGCAACACCATCAAACAATATAATCCACATTATCAGGGGCTCATACAGTTGCCCATCCTCTGATGTGATTTATCTTTTGCTGGCAACCCATTTTGCTTTATACTGAACAATCAGACCAAACTTTAAGAGAGTAAATGGGCAAAAAGTAGACACCGGGAACAGAAATATCCAAAACACACTAAGCAAATTCTTCAGTGTACATTCTTTCTTTGATCTCAGACTTCTACTTCCTGAACAGAGAACTTCAGAGACTGACTCCAAAGAAAGGCTATTGAGCAGGTATAAGTTAGAATGTTCAGCACACTCTCTCTAGGTCTTAACAGAGATAATGTTTTCCTGTGTCGCTGTATATAATAATCTAATCATCTGAACCTTCGTCACCCAGTTGGTTCTAATCACCACTACCATGATGGAATTAATCACTTTCTATTGTCCAATCCCAAAGAAAGGAAACGCCAAAGAATGCTCAAACTATCGCACAATTGCACTCATTTCACATGCTAGCAAGGTTATGCTCAAAATTCTACAAGGCAGGCTTCAGCAGTATGTGGAAAGAGAACTTCCAGAAGTACAAGCTGGATTTCGAAGGGGCAGAGGAACTAGAGATCAAATCGCCAACATGCGCTGGATTATGGAGAAAGCCAGAGAGTTCCAGAAAAACATCTACTTCTGCTTCATTGACTATGCCAAAGCCTTCGACTGTGTAGACCACAACAAACTATGGCAAGTCCTTAAAGGAATGGGAGTGCCTGACCACCTTATCTGTCTCCTAAGAAATCTATATGTGGGACAAGCAGCAACCGTCAGAACTGGATATGGAACAACTGACTGGTTTAGAATTGGGAAAGGAGTACGACAAGGCTGTATACTGTCACCTTCCCTATTTAACTTATATGCAGAGTACATCATGAGAAAGGCCGGTCTGGATGAATCACAAGCCGGAATTAAGATTGCCGGAAGAAATATCAACAACCTCAATATGCAGATGATACTACTCTAATAGCAGAGAGTGAGGAAGAATTAAAGAACCTCTTAATGAGGGTGAAAGAGGAGAGTGAAAAAATGGGCTGAAGCTCAACATCAAAAAATCTAAGATCATGGCCACTGGTCCCATCACCTCCTGGCAAATAGAAGGGGAAGAAATGGAGGCAATGACAGAGTTTATTTTCTTGGGCTCCTTGATCACTGCAGATGGCACTGCAGCACATAAAAAGACGCCTGCTTCTTGGGAGGAAAGCAATGGCAAACCTAGATAGCATCCTAAAGAGCAGAGACATCACTTTGCCAACTAAGGTCAGGATGGTTAAAGCTATGGTTTTTCCAGTAGTGATGTATGGAAGTGAGAGCTGGACTATAAAGAAGGCTGATCGCTGCAGAATTGATACTTTTGAGCTGTGGTGCTGGAGGAGAGTCTTGAGAGTCCCCTGGACTGCAAGGAAATCAAACCTATCCATCCTGAAAGAAATCAACACCGAATGTTCACTGGAAGGACAGATTTTGAAGCTGAGGCTCCAGTACTTTGGCCACCTCATGAGAAGAGAGGACTCCCTGAAAAAGTCCCTGATGCTGGGAAAAATCGAAGGCAAAAGGAAAAGAGGACGACAGAGAATGAGATGGTTGGACGGTGTCATTGATGCAACCAAAATGAATTTGACAAAACTCCGGGAGGCAGTGGAGGATAGGAAGGCCTGGCGAGCTCTGGTCCATGGGGTCACGAAGAGTCGGACACGACTGAACGACTGAACAACAACAATTGTCCAGTAAAGACATAGTTATAAACTGTTCGCAATGATAACTGCTGGCCTGGTAGCTTAGAGCTGCTACCATTTTAATATTCTGCCCCCAGACACAATCATTCCGTCCAACTAAAGAAGCGTTCTTAAGTACAGTGGAACCTTGACTTACGTCATTAATCCATTCCAGTGGTCTAGAGTAAGTCAAACATGACGTAAGTCAAACGAACGTTTCCCATAGAAATTAATGGGAAAGCAGATTAATCAATTCCAGATGATGAAAAAGACCCCCGAAAACAGCAATTTAACACAAATTTGACTGGGATAGGAGATTCCTTCTGGGGATGTAAATGAAATGTCTCTTCAAAGAGAGGAGGAGGCAGTGGAATTATAGTCCACAAGTTATACGCCTCCACTTTTTAATGTTCATAGCAACAATGTCTAACATTTAAGTTTTACTGATTTTTACCCGATGTTCCAAGTTCTGAACAACTCTATGCTTACCATTAGAGTCCCACAACTTTACAGCTCCCCAACTAAAATGCTTCCATTGTGGACCAGACTTCTGCAGCCAGATTTTTTACAAGACTGAGCTGACTGTCTAACCAGCGAGGCCAGCCCCGAGCTCCTGGCCCTTCTCCTCTGGCAGCAGCGGTGGCTTTGGTGAGGCCGAGGACCAGCTCCAGATGCTCGGAGCTGGCCTCACCGAAGCCACCACTGCCGGAAGAAGGCAGGAGCAGTTTGGAGGCGGCAGCCGCGATGCTGGGTTGTGGCTGCCACCAGATTCTGTTGCCTTGCGCCGGGGCTCCGAGATGTAAGTCAAAGCCTGTGACTCAAGTCAAACAGGCCCCTTCTTGCTGCAAGTCAAATATGATGCAAATCAAGCAGTATGTAAGTCAAGGTTCCACTGTACACAAAAGCTTGTGTGGGCTGGGGATACCTGATTATGGGATAAAGAGCTGAACCCAGGAGCCTTCAACATAGGGTGTAACATTTCAGATCTTGGGGCTGAACATGGCTCCTTAAGCATATTGTATAGTGTCCCCCACATCAACCAACCAACTTGATATTCAGTGAAAACATGGGCTAAACAGACATTTGCAATCAAGTTGTTGTTACCACAGGATTCATTTCTCTGCTGACAATTTACACATGGCAAAACCTTTGGAAAATCAAAAGTAAAAATATTCAGCAAAATCTACCAACAGTTCCGGGTTTGAGAAGCCCTCTCCCCCCTCCCCAGCAAAATGTCCTCCCATCCTCCTTCCTGCAGTTGACTAGTAGTTGTTAGCCTTCTGCCTGTCACTATGCATCCTCTGGCTGCCTTAAGAAGAAAAAGGCAGATGGGATTAGCGAAGGACATTGTCTGCTCCCCCCTCCCCCCTTTGCTTGTGCTTTCCCTTTGGACCAGAGGGATGTATGAGATGGGGAGGTGGCAATGGTAAAACCTGAAGCAATAGAGTCAGTGATCCCTTGTAGTCAACACTGGGGCCCTTGCAGAGAGGTAGGCCTTGGCCAGTGCCTTTCTTGAAAGCTAGTCTTACTAGAATTTGAGCAGGTACACTTAGGATCACAGCCATATGTACAGTATAAACATATTAAATCAGTGGAAGGCTTTAAAGTTTGACTGTCTCCTACCTATCACCTTTATTTGACTAGTAGAAATATATAATTTTTAAATGAGCTACTACAATCAGTGAGCAGCACTTTCCCCATAAGCATGTATGCAATAGAAATTATTTGCACTGGAGAGGATTCTGGGACATATCCTAGAGAAGCAAAAGGAAACATGTGACCTCCCAGATATTCCTAAACTGCAACTCCCATGATCTCCCGTGCTACCTAAGACTAATGGGAGTTGCAACCATGTAACATCTGGCAAGTCACATGTTCCTCATTCCTAGTGGTGCATAGCTCGCACCCATGGTTAACCAGGCCTTGTTTTGTAATATATTCAACAAGTATTTGCAGCTGCACAGGTCACTTTGACAGTGGTACATAACAGGTAGTGTTGTCTATATTGGTGCTTTTTTGGACCATGGCTACCAGAATTCTCAACACTACATAACCAACGGCTAAAATAATTTGCCCATTTCAAACCTGGTCAACCCAAGGAGGAAAAAAAAGAGGATCAGGAAATAGGCTTTTAATCAGCTGAACTGACATAAGACCGACAGGAAAAGAGAAACGAAAGTGGGGAGAAGACCATAGAAAGATAGAAGCTAGTGTCCTAAACTGAACCTTCAAAATCCATACAGCAATGTGTTCATTTACTTGCACACAACCCACACTCAATTTAGTAGTATGAGCCATTATGTTATTAAAAAGAGGATGTAAGGGGGGAAATTGAGAAGAAGCCAAGACCCGTATGTTCTACCAACTGCAGTCTCTCTCCAGCTGAATAATACAAGGAAGGATGGCTGCTACAGCTCGTGGGCTTTATTGTAGGGGTGGATCTGCCAACATCTTTTATAAAGTGTTGATATTTTTGTTTTCCTTGTCTCCACTTTTAATCACACCATGTATTTTTATGTCTACATTTTAAATCCCACAAATACAGGGTTTAACTGGGACAACCTGTGGAGTTGCCATTCCAGCCAAGAGTGGCCTTATGGTCACAGCTTCACCCTGGTATGGCCTCAGAAATGTACAAATAATCCTTCTTCAGTCTGTATTTTGATGTTTGTCCAAAAGCAACAGACATTTGCTTCCTTCCCTAGCCACTGGCCGAAAACCTGAAAAATATCTATCTAGTGTTTTCTTTAAAAATCCTAAAAATAACTAGGTGCTATTCATTAACCCCAATGTAATGTATGTGGCACTAGTTACAACAGCTAGAAGCAACTAATGGCTATACAGTGGACCCTCATATAACAAACTGTTTGTATAACATAAAATCTGTATAACATAAAAAATTATGGCTGTAGGGGAAATTTGCTTAACAGAATTGTCTACGGGGCAAATCCATACAACATAAAAATGGTCGTGATAAGGGATTACTCTGTTTTCAATGCAGTCCTATGGGGAATTTGTAGAAAGGAAAATTTGCTTCACATAATTTCATTTGGAACGAATTAATTCCTTTATACAAGGTACCACTATAGTTACACTACTTACCACTCTTTCTGGCAAACTAAATGGGGTTCAGAAATTAGCCAAGCAACACTAGGAACTATTTCCAGCCATGTTCCATTGCTCTTGCAGGGTTAATAAGAGCAACATCAGGAACTCTCAGAACCTCTGCATTTTCATGGCAGTTTTGGGCAGGTGAGACTCAGCCCCATTAATATGGGAAAGGAATAAAGGCCCGGAGGACAGCAGTCCACAGACCTTTAAAAAAATCACACTACAAAGCAAGGAAATTGGAAGTGGCACTGATGTCAAAACAGAAGCATCTCTCTGCTACAGAACTGTAGGACAAAGGAGGCTCAGCCTCCCTATTTAAAAATAAATAAATAAATCCATGCCCCGTTGGTCTTCCATTTTCCTGACAGAATTCATAAGTAGTCCCTTAAATAACCAGAACATATAAAATCTCTTTGCCTATACTATGGAATTAATGGAAGATTCAAAGCGTTTTCATCCAACCTTTCTAAGATCCTCAGAGGACTGAAAATAGGACCCAATATCCTGTTATTCCAACAATGGACGGATCCAATAGCAGGGATCCAGAATGGGATTCTTATGGACCTCAAAGCAGAATGAATTCTCAGTCCCTGAGGTCACTTGGTGCATGAAGCGAGCGGAGCCCCATCCTAATGGCCTTCCATTGTGCTCTTTTTTTATTTATTCCCTTATGAATGTTTTTTTTCTTTTTCTTTTTTTTCCTTTTTTTTGGAAATTCTTTCCTAGTAGGAAAATAACATGCCACAGATGTGTTTTGACCATGGCCTAAGTGATTACCCAGGATAGCCTTCCCCATGGGTTGGATTCCAATCCTTACTATCCACGCTGGCTAAGGATGATGGGATCTGGAGTCTAGCAGAGTTGGAAAGGAGTGGGTTGGAGAAGGATATCTTTTGATTTCTCATATAAACGTACAGCATTGGATGGATTTGCTCTGACTTTGGGCATTGAGATGTGATTAAAGAAAACTCCATGGATTTGGAGACACAAAGAGTCGGTAACGACTGTAACGATACAACACACACACATGTTGAGTATGCATCCATCCTCATCTTAAAAGTTTTGCAAGAAAGAGATTCCTGCCCATTCTATAACTTGGCTAGGAAGAGATTCTTAATCTTTTGAATACATTTGCTATATTTGTCTACCTCCTACTTGCATTCTAACATATGCTAACCTCTGTTAGTGGTTGCTCCTTTGGTCTACAAGAAATAATGAGACCAACATGGCAAAGACTTATCTCTGCCTTTGTTCCTATAACAACAAGCATTGATTAATCTGTAAGGAACAATGAGATCCTCATGGCAACTAGATGCATCTTTAGATTTATTCCCATAACTGAATTAAACAACAATTTAAATAATGTCCTGGCAGGAGAACATTCAGCTTCAAGACATCATCTCTATATTACAGCACGTTATTGTCATAACTGAGTAAATTACCAAAATCTATGTGATATATTAAAACTGGAGTTCTATTATTTCTCTTAGCTTTATTATTCTACAGGAAATCCACTAGGTCTATCACACACATATACATCTATATTATACCTATGTGTGGCAATAACCGTTGAGAGCAAGGAGGTCAGAGATTTAGTCATCAATTAACATCTCAGGCAAACCATTTTATCTCAGGCTCAGAACCTCATCTGCACTGTAGAGATCAGAATCATGGACACTCGTATAGGCTCACGGAAAGGATGCTTGGAATCATGTGCATTAAACATTTTCAGGTGACGGTCAAAGGCACTTATTGAGACAATTATTTTATAATTTCTTCATGGTAGTTTCCAAAGATGGAGTAGTAGTCTAAAACCCATTCTTATCTATGCAGATCAACAAGGAAGATCAATATTCTACCTATCTTTCTGACTTCCCTGAAGACATGTTCAGTTTCCTCACTTAAGTGTATGCTGCTTATTTTTAAAAGGTTTGCACATCTTTTGAACCAACATATTTAGCCCTAAACAGCATGTATGCCCTTGAGAAGATGAAAAACTCTGTTGCTGCTCTTCATTTATCATCCTCAATTGAAAACAGCTATTCATGGTTTTGAGTTAATTGGAAAGAAAGACCACTCTAGATGAAACATTCTGAATCTCAATATGATCTTTATTGTAGATGTTTAATTTTTTTTAAACAGAAAGTCCATATTTTTAGCAAATAATCAACATGGCTTTAAAAATTTCATTGTTTTGCACGTATTTTTCAGCAGTTTTAGTATCAGTTTTAGAGCCCCCTTTCTTTAACATTGTACTAATGTTAATTATATTGCTTCTGCCTTCACATATAGAAGATCATCAAATGCCATCTCTGAAATCAGATTACAGCGTGCTCTGCAGCTAATCCTACAGCACATGAAGCCATAATACAAAGTGATTGGGAAAACAACATTTGCAAGTAAGAACAGCTCTGTGTCTACTTGGGATTTCTGCTTAGGCAGCATCCTAGATTTAAAAGTCCTCCACAATACTAACCTTTAAACCCACCACATAATTGTGTAAAAACAGCCATTGCAAACCTACCTTGCTTTCGTTCCTTCACTGATACTGAGGAAAGAGCAGCTACATTGGGAAGGGCAGGAACAGAGAGCCACCGGCAGCCCCACTAACCCTAGGCAACACACCAGGCTCACTGCCCCCCACATTGCTACCTGGGCACAAGAAGGGCACCAGGATTCTAGACAAACAGGGAGGTGGTTCTCTCTATTGTTTCATCCATAGGACCGGTCACATCTTGTTAACTCGCCTTCGTTTTCTGTCACGCAGTGATCTCCCAGCCTGCGCTGAAGCCATCAGATAAAAACGGATAGGCAGGGGATTAAGGATAGGGTTATTTTCATGTAGGTGCTTATTGCTTCCTGGAATCACAGACAGAGACATTTCTTTCTCCCCTCTGCGAGCCGCTACAAACTACTGGTTGTGTGGAAGACATTTCTGCTAATGGAACAAAAATCATTCTATATTTCTCATTTGCCCACCATAAAAATATTTTAATAATACTTTGTTTTTTTTTTTTTAGGAATTCAGGCTTCACAGCTGATATTTTAAAATGCCAAGTGGTTCACTGTGATGAATTTATTTATTTTGTTATTTATTTTGAATATTTTTACCCTGCCTTTCTCCTTGGAAAAGGACCCAAGGTGGCTTACAATAATGAGAGACAATATACAGTCCAGAACATTGAAGACGTATTCAAGTTAAGAACATGGAGTTAGAAGAGGCATCTCTAACTTGGAGCATTATGATGGGTGGAAACCGTTCAACAATGGTTCATTTTTAAAGCAGTAGTTGTGACATCCTTACATTGTAATAATATTGTTCTCATGTGAAGATTTGGCTCCTGCTTCCTTTTATTGAAGTTTAATGTGACAAATAAAAATGTCTGGGGCCCAAGGAAAAACAGAAAGATTTAGAAATTATTCAGATAGAGCTGAGATATAAGGTGTGGCCTTTGACCCAGAAAATGTCTGTTTCCAGTCTTTTCTAGCAGACAACTGTGGAGGAAATAAATGAAGTAATGGTCACCAACAAAACTCGGCTGGCTTGTCCTGGCAGGGAGAGGTGGTGTGTGTGTGTTTGTGTCTGAAGGGAATCATTGTGTCCACTCACTTTTATTTAATGTACCACATTGGTTTCAAAGGAGGAGAGCTCCAAGATGGGTTTGTTACTTACTGTATATACTCGAATATAAGCCTAGTTTTTCAGCCCAAATTTAGGCTGAAAAAAGGGGTCCTCGGCTTATATTTGGGTCAATACTTCTAGCCACTGAGGCAAGTTTGGGTTGGTGGCTAAAAGTCATTTTAAACATTGTGTGCCACTTCTCTTAACCCCCCATGTTTAAAATGACTTTTTAAAACATTATTTTAAAACAATGTTTAAAATGACTTTTAGCCACCAACTCAAGCACTTGCCTCGGTGGCTAAAAGTCATTTTAAACATCACACACACAAACAGCTCACAAAGGAGGAGTTGCCAGGCCCTGCTGCATTTCCCACCCTAGGCTTATACTTGAGTCAATAAATTTTCCCAGTTTTGGGGTTTAAATTAGGGGCCCCGACTTATACTCGGGTCGACTTATACTCGAGTATATACGGTAACTTGATTTCAAAGCTTCTCAGGAAAGCAGATGGACTCCAGAACTGGCAGATTCAAGATGTCCTAGCCATGCATACTTGAAACACTGAATAAAGGATACTTACTAAATTATTTAGTTTTGTCCATTAAGACTGTGTCGAGAGATCTAGTCTTGTGTGCTCCCAGGTGCATCTGGTGGGGCCGCTGTGAGATATGGGAAGCTGGACTAGATGGGCCTTTGGCCTGATCCAGCATGGTTCTTCTTATGTTCTTATGTTCTTATGTAAGGCATGTGAACAATGAAACAACCCAAAACAAAACAAGCGACATCCAAGGGATATGCTCTGAATTTAGGCAGTGATTGGTGGTACCATTCTGTGCCAGTGCTAGTGTTGCAGTAGTACCATTTTCATATTTCCAATCATTTTTCAAGGGTAAATCAATGGAGAGTGGCTCATAATACTCAAATCTGGAGATGACTGAAGGTTTTCTAACATATCTATGACATAATCATGACATCATAATTACATGACCTTATTGTGACATAAGCCAGGCTTCAGAAGTCATCACAGCAACCATCAGAGGATTGTATTCTCGAAGACTTTCATGGCCGGGATCTGATTGTTGTTATGAGTTTTCTGGGCTGTTCAGCCGTGTTCTGGAAGTTTTTCTTCCTGATGCTTTGCAAGACTCTGTGCTGGGCATCTTCAGAGGGCAAGGAGCTCAGGTTGCTGGGCTGAGGGACCTCCCTTATGAGGAAAGGCTAAAACATTTGGGGCTCTTTAGTCTGGAAAAAAGGCGCCTGAGGGGGCCTATGACTGAGACATACAAAATAATGCAGGGCATGAGTCAGGTGGAAAGAGGGATCCACTCAAACTGAAACTTGGAAGAGTGAGAACACATAAAATATTTTTTTTACCCAGCGTGTTGTTAGTCTGTGGAACTCACTGCCACAGGATGTGGTGATGGCATCTGGCCTGGATGCCTTCATAAGGGGATTGGACAGATTCCTGGAGGAAAAGTCCATCACAGGTTACAAACCATGATGGAGATGTGTAATCTCCAGGCTTAAAACTAGAGTACTTCAAGGGCCAGATGCAGGGGCGTGGTATCAGAGGACAGATATCTAGTCTCGTGCACTCCATTTGGTGGGAACACTGTGAGATAGAGGAAGCTGAACTAGATGGCCTTTGGCCTGATCCAGCACGGCCTCTTCTTATGTTCTTATGTTCTTATGAGCCAACAAACTCACCTGCTACACCAGAGTGCAGAGAGAATTCTAGCTCCCTGCTCTCTTGTCCTCTGAAGATACCAGCCACAGAGACTGGTGTAACGTTACAAAGAAAAACCTCCAGATTATGGCCAAACAGCCCGGAAAACCCACAACAATCAGCATAATGGTTTCACGGGAGTGATGTACCTTTTTTATTTTTTTTATTTATTTAATTTTATTTCACAAGACAAGTTAAGACAACAGTACAATAGCATCTCATTATTTATACATTCTATAGGACCAATATCCTTTTCAAAATCCACCCTCTAATTCATCTTCCAACACAGTTAATTGTGACACACACACAAGTAAGTTAATTCTTTTAAAATTTTACATTCCAGCAGTCAAAATTATTCCCCATAACAGATTCCTCATTTTTTGTTTTAATTCCATATGTTAATAAGGGCTTCCAGGTTTTCATAAATGTATCATGTTTTATTTCACCTCTATATATTTTAATTTGATAGGTCAACTTTTCCATAAGAACCATTTGCCAGATTTTGTTCAGAAATTTTTGTAGTGAAAGATCTTGAGCATTTCTCCATTTTTTTGCAATTTCAGCTCTTGCTACACCAATCAGATTTGCTATTAAGTCTTTATATTATAATTTTTCATTTCCATCCTTAAATATTGAAAATAATAGTAAAGCTTCATTTATAATTATTCTTTGTTTTAACAGGGTTTCTATCCATTTAATTATTTCCTGCCAGTATGCTCCTACTTTGGGGCAAGAGATCCACATATGTTCTAGAGTGCCTTTACTTCCACAATTCCTCCAACAATTGTCTGGAATTTCTTGATTAATTTTATGTAATTTTGTGGGATACCAATACCATCTGTGAGCTACTTTTAACACCAGTTCTTTCGCTTTAGTTGATATTGATTTGTAAGGATATGTGTTCCATATTCCCATCCATTCTTTCTCAGATATACTAATATTTAAATTTGTTTCCCAGGCTACTTTGGATCCCATGCCCCTAACAAATGCTTTTTCAATCAACTGTTTATATATGATTGAAGTTATACCCTTTCTTTTATTTTGATCCTTTTCTATACAGTATTGTTCGAGTACTGTAAGTGTTCTCATGGGTCCATGTCTTTGATATAATTGGTTTGCCAAATTTCTTACTTGTATCAATTGTAGCCAATTTGCTTTTATTTCCTTTGTTTTATCTTCCAACTGTCTAATTGTTATTGGTTTCCCAGCCTCAAATAAGTCTCTTATTCTATAAATTCCAATTTGTTTCCAATTTTTAAATTGTGCATATTTCTCTCTTGATTTAAATTTAGGATAATCCAACATAGGGCACAAAGGAGATATAGGTGGAGCAAAAATGTTCATATACTTGCGCCAAATTTTCAATGTCTCACAAGTATAAGGATTTTGTATTTGCTCCTTTTTTCTAATGAATTCCCTTGTAAATATATAGGTATTAACTAATCCAGTTTCCTCGCCTTTTTCCATTTC
The DNA here is from genome assembly GCA_029282475.1 of Phrynocephalus forsythii. Classification (NCBI taxonomy): domain Eukaryota; kingdom Metazoa; phylum Chordata; class Lepidosauria; order Squamata; family Agamidae; genus Phrynocephalus; species Phrynocephalus forsythii. The sequence continues at coordinate 109,029,976 of JAPFRF010000008.1, read as the reverse complement.
GACCCAATCTGGGATTTCTTCTATCTGAATAAACTTTATAGCTTGAGTGATTTGAAAAGCTTCATAGTATTTTATTAATTGTGGTATTCCTAGCCCCCCTTTTTTGCTTTGACCATATTTAACACTGCTTATGAACCTTATTTTCTTCCCCTTTCCTCCAATAAACTTCTCCATATTTTTTTGCCATAGTTTAATTTTTAAATTAAACTACGGGAGTGATGTACCTAATCTTATTAATAGTTTGACATCTGTTTTCATACATGCAAATAATCTGTTGATTATGATTTGGGATGCAGACCAATAAAAAGCATGCATTTGAAATAAGGAGCAAACTGAAGATTCAGTCCCATAAAAGAATAATCCTTGCATTGTTGGAAGGGAATTCCATGGTAGCAAGTACATGAAAAATTGGGTATATTATCAGTGAGGTAGAATTCAATCATATTCATTAATGTGGTCTTAAAGGAAATTATCACAACACAATATTGAGCCAAATATCAGGTAGGGAGCACTGAGATGAAGTGTCCAGCTAGTATTCTAAAACTTGAGGTTTTAAATCTTCAGGGTTTTTCAGGCAGAGCACTGAACTTTTTAGTGGCATAGGTGCCACTACACACATATTATCCTGTTAGTTTTTTTAATAAGTTGATTCATTCAGGTAGAACTACATCACTTGAGGAAGAGAGGCAACCCAAGATCATTTTGAATTGGATTTCTATTCAAATTTTGCTCATAAATAGGAAGAGAGGGGTGTTTCAGTTCATTTTAAATAAGAACTGATCAAAAATTTAAGAATTCTTCATGTACGGGATAGAGAGAATTTGGAGCTCAAAACATTTCAATGTGGGATACATTGAGCTTGGCTTTCACTCATTGAGGCCCAGGACTTTGAATGCTGAGCTCTTCATAATCTGGTTTTGTACCTATATATTATTCAGCTATGCTTGTGGTGTTGAATTAGGTTTGCTGCCTCTTTTTGAGGGGCTGCTTCTCATGTACACAGAACAAGGTGTTCTCCATCATCCTGATTCAAGTGGAGATAAAAGGAAGAGAAAGTTTTCTTTCCATTTCATTTAGAAGAGTTTATCCCAATTAGAAGGCTTTATGCTCGAGACAGAGAGAACTTGGGGTTTTAACAGTATAAATGGAAGACAATAAAACTGACAGATTTCCTCATTCTTGGTCACAGAGAGACCCTAACAGCAGGACAGTTATTGCTGGCAGACAGCATATTGTGATGGACATACACAAGAGACAGATAAAGTAGTCCCAATATAGATCTCCAGCAGGCACCCTGAATTACCTGCTTCAGATGTTAACAGCAGAACTGCCTGGAGGAAGTCAGTATCAGAACTGTTTCTGCTCCATAAAATGCTATTCTTTATTGTTAGTTCTAAGGATGTCCACAGATGGAGCTTCTTGTCCAGCCTGGAAACCTAATTTTTTTTAAATTTGAAGAATGTGGCAGCCAGGCTGGTTGTTGGTATGGGAAGGTACGACCGCATCACCCCAATCCTGGCTCGCCTGCACTGGCTGCCTGTTGCATACCGGGTAAGGTTCAAGGTAATGGTTTTGGTTTACAAAACCCTCCATGGCCTGGGACCTGTCTATCTGGCAGAGCGGATCTCCCAGAGGGCAACTTTGTCCAGACAGACCGGAGCCTCACTTTCCCTCTCGCTTTGGGTGACCACACCTAGAGAGGCCCGAAGGGTCTCTACCCGGAATCGGGCATTCTCAGTGGCTGCCCCGACACACTGGAATAAACTGCCGGTGGAGATCAGGCTGCCAGCATTTAGAAGGGCATTGAAGACCTTGCTCTTTAGGGAATGTTTTGGGTAGTCTTCGAGCACCCAGTGGCTTGTTATTAGTTTGTCTGCTAGTTCCTGATTTGTCTTGCTGGAGTTTGTTTGTATAGTTGGCTGCTGATGCGGCTTGCATATTTTTATTTTATTTCATTTGTTTTTTATTACACTTTTATATTAATTCTTATTTTTATTATTGCATTTGACTTGATGTATGATGTTGTATGTTCGAACAAGTTGTTCTTGTACCATGTTGTACACCGCCCTGAGTTCCTTTGGGAAAATTGGGTTATTAACAAACAAACAAACAAATAAATAAATAAATAAATAAATAAATAAATTTTTATTTATTTATTTATTGAGCTCCGGGCGGTTCACAACAGAAGTATAGACAAAATCAAAACAGTTAAAACAATAATATAGCACACAAAACAGGCAATGAGCAAAAACAGTGACAAATGGCAGATGGTGGGGGGGAGTTAAATTAAGTCACCAAACGCCTCTCGGAAAAGCAAGGTTTTTAATGCTCTCCTAAAGGCTGGCAGGGACTGTGCAAGGCGCACTTCGCTGGGGAGGTGGTTCCACAGGGCAGGGCCAGCCACAGAGAAGGCTCGAGATCAGGTGGATGTTTTTTGAGCCTCCCTGGGCATGGCCACCCGCAGCATGTGCGCCCGCGACAACCTAGTTGGTTGGGCCGATGTTGACCGCTGGGCGATTTGCTCTGCCAGGTAGTCAGGTCCCAGGCCATGGCGGGTTTTATAAACTAAAACCAAGACCTTGAATCTGATTTGGGACGCAATGGGCAACCAGTGCAGACAAGCCAGAACTGGGGTGATGTGGTCGAACCGGTGCACACCCGCCACCAGTCTGGCCACCGCATTTTGTACCTGCTGCAGTCGCCGAAGGAGAGTCAATTTTAGTATATATAGGAACACTGCTATATGCAATAATTATGCAAACATACATAGCTCTCCAGACCAGAAAAAGTCTTATAGATGCTATGATTTGTTTTCTTTTACAAATATATTCATCTTTCACAGATAGATTTTGCAGTTCTGGGAAGATAAAATATATTGTTAATAGCACTGACAACATATGAAGCGGGGACATTTTCAAGGCATCTCAGTTATATTGGCTCAGTAATCCTTATAAGAATCCTATAAAATGGGACTACATTTTTATCTTTGTGCTATTGAACTAGAGGTGACTGGGCCTAAGCAAATGGATGTACTTAAGGCTTCTAGGTTTCTTAGGTAGCAATGGATTCAGGCTCTTAAGCAGAGGGCACTGTTTTCGGAGAAATCCTTTAAGTAGTTTCTTTTGAAGGTTTCTTCTAAATTGTTACAGAGTGACAGCCTCCCCTTCCCAGAAAATGCTAAGCAAAATTCTTCCCTCAGTTTGCAACCTGTGAAGAAGGTGGAGAATTTGGGGTGCCCCCATGTGCCCTGCTCCTTCTAGAATGCCTCTCTCTCAGTCCATTGGCTCCTCCACTCAAGAGTATAATCTAACACAGTGGTGAGAAGCGTGTAGCTCTCCTGATATTGTTAGATGGCCATTTCTATCTTCCTTCATTGCTAACAACGCTGGCAACCTGTTTCCCCACCTCAGAACTAGCTGCATTTTCATTTAGTGTCTAATGAGCTGAAAGGATCTGGGGATAAACATTCTGAAAGGTTTTCTGACACGTTTCTTGTGAACAAGTCCCTCAAACTATTTGGCAAAATGCCTTCCTCCACAGTGAGGGGAGATATTTTGAGGGGCTATTTTGGGTCAGACATAAGTAGATGCTCCCCCCAATTAATATGCTTTTTCCCTTAGGAGGTTAAAGGAAGGGATTCCGGAAGTTAATACCTCTGGGTCTGTAGACAGTCCACAGAATATAACTTCTGTTACCAAAATCCCTAGCACACTTCTGATGCCTCACACCTCAATATAATTGAGTGCTGGTTCAGGACCAGCTCAAGATGTTTTGCTCCCTGAAGCCAAGAGCCCGATTTACCCTATTCCACAAAGGCTGAGCAACTTCCAGGCTCTCCCTGTAACACCAGACCATTGTAATCTGCACTGCCCTCAGCAACTGTTACCGATGGCAACCGTTTCACTTTTCCTAGTGTAGAGCCAGCCCAGCACTGCTCCAGTTTATCCCCTACTGAAAATGTTCTGACCCTAATTAAATGGTGGCAGCTTAAGCCCTTGCCTAATACTTCTTAAAATAAAAACATGGTGTAAATAAAAATAAGCAGTGAGAGTTCTTTATTACACTACTATTTTTTACACTCAAATGTTATAAGAATGGGCTTCTTTGCATCCAACAGTTCAATTGATTTCATTCCTCCAGTGCTTCATAGCAAAGCTTCTGCAGGGGCACCTCTCGGACAGTGGCAAATCCTTCCCACAGATACACAAGCCTGAGAGCACATTAATGCATTATGTCATCTGGAATTGGATTTTGCACTTAAGGCTGATGAGGAAAGCTTCTCCAGACCTATAGGACTTAACTCATTAAGTATAACCACTAGGTGCTGTGGAAATAAAAGAAACATTGATGCATTTTGGCGTGGAATATTAAAGCCTGTCAGAGCAGGTTTGGGGGGTGGAAGGTGAAAGTGGAATGTTGCAGGATTAAAAGTGTTATACTCTAACTATAGCTACCAGATTTATGCTGTTTCATTTACACACACACACACACACACACACACACACACACACACACACACACACACACACACACACACACACACACACACACACACACACACACACACACACACACAGTATATATAGCTTTGTGAAAAGTTGTGTTCTAGAAAGTTTTGTGGTGTGATACTACAGTCTAAAATGACCAGTGCTGAACAATTTGGGTACAGGCATACCTTGGTTTGCAAAATCAATGTGTTCTCTGCAACGTTTCATATTGTGGAAAATTCATTAAATGGAACCACATGGGGGCACAATGCATCCTGGTTATTTTTTATTTTATTTTTTTGCAAACCATTACAATAAAAATGGAACTCGGGATATTGCAGGGGGGAGAGAATCATAAACCAAGACATTATTTTCAATGGATTTGCTTTTGCGAACCAAAAATTACTGTATTTTTCCATTTTTTTCTAAAATCATGACATAAAAAATTAAGGGGTATCATATACATGGAAGTATCCTAGGGGGTGGGAGGGTGGAGGAGGACCCAAACTCACTTTGCTGTTTCCCTCTGTGGGTTGTTGTTGTTGTTTTTTTGTTTTTTTGTAGGATTAGGCTCTGTCTTTCCTTGACTTCTTCTCCACCCCCACCACCCACCACCCCTGCTGTTTCTTTCATTTCCCCATTCTAAACACTCCTCCCCACTTTGATGGGCTTGCATTTTGCAAGATCTGGCTCCATTGGGCTTGAGTAGCCCATTAAGAAATGCGCTCTGGGAAAGAAAAGAAAAAGGCACACCCTTTTTAATGTAAAAAAGCAAAAATAACCCTCCCTTCCACCTCATCCTGCAAAAAAACAAAACAAATGCACCATAGTGGAGAGGAGTTGTTAGAAGGGGAAAATGAAAGCAAACACTGGGGATGGTGGGGGTGGAGGAGAACTCAAGAAGAGTGCAGGTGGGGAGGGGGAGAGACCTCATCGAAAAAAGTAAGCAGAGTACATTAACTATAGTTTTTCTTTCTGGAGCAACCTGTTGGCTATACCAAATTCACAAAAACAGGTCAAAGAAGGAAATGGGCACAGGCTTGCATTTAGCACAGTGTAAAAATGAAAGTCAAAGGGAGATACACATTGTAGGAAGGAGAATTCAAAGGTAGGAAATTAACTTTAAAGCTCATTAATTGCAAAACTCCCTCAAAACCACCAAAAGTATTTTTTTTTTTACTATTAATGTTGGCGGGGGGGCGGCCTAACTCATTACAGTTTTCTATTACTATAAAAGAACACAAGAAATTTAGGGCTTGGAAAGAAAGAAAGAAAGTCTTTATTTATGGTCTTAGACCAAATAATCTAAAATCAGGGTAATAAAAATAATACATATGAGCAGCAAGGTCTAGTCAAAAATTGGTAATCATGTAAACCACACAAGAGTAAAATTTATAGATAGATATACTAATAAAATAAATATGTTAAATATTAAATATTTAAAATTATGGATTAAAACAGGAATACAAAGAATAAACCTGTAGGCAACACCAGATAATGCTTCCTTACAAAGGTCTCCCTTGCTAGGTGAATACTGTGTGTGTATGCATGGGGAGTGGGGTGGAGAGCAAGAGAGCTTTTCTTCCATGTTAAACTAAGCATCCCCTCTACGATTCTCTGAGCATGTCTGCGTGCACACACCAGGCCGATATCCATGTATGCACCAGGAAATTGTGCAGAGACAGTTTGTATACTGGGGGAAGAATGGACTGAAAGTGACACTCTGGTTTAAACTAAACAGCAGGATTTCAGCAAGTTGTAAGATGATTTTATTGTTGTTTTGATACTGTGCATGCAGTCATAAAACAAACCAATCTATGCAGGTCTCTCCAGATTACTTGGATAAGGCATGCATGCAGTTCTCAGATGATACCCACACAATTCAAAGAAAGGGTGACAGCAATCAGGAGTATTAAAAAGAGATTTCCTTCAAGGATTAATTTTTTGTGTTTGCATGCTACAAATTTCAGTCAGAATTCCAGGATGCCACATTATCATGCATTTTTCAATATGTTCAGGCTTCAGTTAAATCTGAATAAATATGAAAGTAAAATGACAAGCCCCCACTTCTTCAAAAAGTCCTCTTTTTTTTTTTTTTTTTTCTTTTTTTCTTTTTTGAGGTGATACCAGACTATTGCTGTGCATCACTTTACACAGAATCAATCTATTCTGATTGAAGCCATAATAGTATTACTGTCTAAGCCCTTCGAGGTCACCTCAGTTTAGGAGATAGTGCTTGCCTCATTCTTCCCAAGCTTTGTCAGCAATTCATCAAAAAGTGCAAGCAGAATAATCATCACCTGGATTCATTCATTCAGTGCTGCATGAGGGGAGAATGTGTGTTAGCAGGCCTCTCCTGCTCCCAATACTCTTCAAAGATTGGAGCAGAAAGTCTGCTGAGACAGCCCACTGTCCTTTTTATCGTTCCTTCCATGATGCAGTGCCATGATTGTACAGGGATCTAAATTACTTCAGGAGTTGACAAATGATAGCAGGTTCCACGTTTCGACCGACAGTCCTACTTCTGGGAATAAATTTGGAAGTGGCATAAGAAGCCAACGGGTTATTAGTTAGTGCCCCCCCCCTCATTTTTATACCACCAAGGATGCAGAGAGGTGCTTTTTTTTGGGGAGGGTCATATTTTTGCCTCGTGTTACCAATCAGGTAACAAACAATCATGAAAACAAACAATCATGAAAAAAGACTGGACAGATCCAACATGTAAAGTCTATTTGTATAGGAAATTATATATATACAGTGGTACCTTGTATAAAGGAATTAATTCGTTCCAAATGAAATTGTGTTAAGCAAATTTTCCTTTATACAAATTCCCATAGGAATGCAGAATCCAGGGGCTCATTCCTGCATTCTATCACTGAACCATATGCTCAGGCAATGACGGCTTTAGTGGCCATGGCAATGTCTGCTGCTGTTTCTCATAGAAATGTTGTGATAATTTAGAGCTTGTCCTGATAAGCCAAGGCATGAACAAGTGTCCAAAGAAAGGGCAGGGAGATACCAGGCTGAATGCTAATATAGCTATTAACTGAAACCACAGTGCTTCACAACTCTTGCTTTAATTTTCTGCCCAGCAATTAGAGGGGTTTCAAAAGTACTTGAAACCCATTGTTCAAGGAGAAGCCCTCTATTTATTATCTGAATCGACTAAATGGCTGATAGGTATAAAGTAGCTGTTCCTCAGTAAGGCGTCCTCCAGATGCGCTGAGCCAGAACTCCTATCATTCTCAGTCAGCAGCATGTCTAGGACAGGATGTTGGGGGATGTGGATGCCAGTTGTTCCTGCACTTCTTTCCAATAATTGACTGTAGTGGTTCTTGTATTTCCTCTTGTTCCCAAGAGCCAAACGTTTTGGTGTCTGAAGGCTAATGTGTTTACAAGGTAGCAAGCCATGCCATCTAGCTATAAAGATAACATTAGATTCCGATGGTGCTCAATACACTCAATAACGTGGACTGTTCTATACCATCTGCAGTTCGTCAGATCTGATGCCCACACTTGGGTGGGGGAGGGTGCCATTAGTATTATGAGGGGAGAAGCTATATAAGGGAGAAGCACAGCTCAAACTGTTGAAAATTGAAAGCCAGTAGATTACCTTATATAATTGAAAATAGGGAGCCTACAGGATTTCCCCCTTTAAGTGGGAATCATTCACCCCATCTCTATGATCCGACAGATCTGATGTCCTGGGGGATTGTGTGCAGAATGCCTCTTTTGAAACAAGATGTAGAAATTAAAAGCAGCAATAGATTGGGCCACATCTTTCCCTGAATAAACTAATGAAATCTGAGAATTCAGACCACGTAAAAAAATGTTGAAACATGATCAAGCCGTTTCCCCCCACCCCACCCAATGTACCATCCATCATTTGATTTTACTGCTATTTAATTTTTTTGGCTGCAGGAATCTATGTGCATTTGTTCTCTACAGCAGCAGCAGCAGCCCACTGACAGTAACAAGACACTATCAGTAACAGCTTTTTCCACAAAGCATTGTGGATTTCTCAGCCGACTGGGCTAACCCTTTCTGTTTTAATTCTCTCTCCTGCTTCTTTTATTGTGGTTTTGCCCTTTGGTAAATGGTCCTGGGGAAGCTACTTGGCCAATAAAGGATGGGATATTATTTTTAGAAACAAGTAAACAGGTCTGTGACTGTGTGGACCACAACCAACTACAGCAAGTTCTTAAAGGAATGGGAGTGCCTGGCCACTTTATCTGTCTCCTAAGAAATCTATATGTGGGACAAGCAGCAACTAGAAATGGACATGAAATGAACTTTTAGTTTGTTTCATTATTCATTATTCATTTAGTTACCTAACAAAATGAATAACAAACTCCAGAGTTAATTTAGAACGAAATGACACGAAATGAAAAAAATTGGTTCAGTACGGTTCGGTTCATTAATGGCGGGTGCCGGTGATGTCTTCTCCTACCTGGTGCTGGTCTTTGGTCTTCCTGGCTGCAGGGAAAAGCCAACTGGCCTGTGCTACAGCTGTAGTGTGGGCCACGTGGTCGGAAGTAAGTAAGTAAGTAAGTAAGTAAGTAAGTAAGTAAGTAAGTAAGTAAATAAATAAATAAATAAATAAATAAATAAATATAAAGAAAAAATATTAAAAATAAAACCACTGCCGACCCGGCCCCAGGGGCCACACAGTCAACGCTTGGAGAGAAAAAACCCAACTGGCCCGTGCTACAGCTGTAGCATGGGCCAGGAACCCGGAAGTAAAATAAATAAAATAAAATAAAATAAAATAAAATAAAATAAAATAAAATAAAATAAATGAGTGCCGACCTGGCCCCAGGGGTGGCCGGGTCAGCAGCCTAAAATGAAATAGATAGATAGATAGATAGATAGATAGATAGATAGATAGATAGATAGATAGATAGATAGATAGATAGATAGATAGATAGATAGATAGATAGATAGATAGATAGATAGATAGAGATAAAACCAGCACCAACCTGACAAACCTAGGCAGCATCTTAAAAAGGAGAGACATCACTTTGCTGACAAAGGTCTGGATAGCCAAAGCTATGGTTTTTCCAGTAGTGATTTATGGAAGTGAGAGCTGGACTATAAAGAAGGCTGATCACTGCAGAATTGACGCTTTTGAGCTGTGGTGCTGGAGGAGACTATCTTGAGAGTCCCCTGGATTGCAAGGAGATCAAACCTATCCATCCTAAAAGAAATCAACCCTGGATGTTCATTGGAAGGAGAGATTTTGAAGCTGAGGCCACCTCATGAGGAGAGAGGAATCCTTGGGAAAAGTCCCTGATGTTGGGAAAGATTGAAGGCAAAAAGAAAAGGGGACAGCAAAGAATGAGACGGTTGGATGGTGTCATCAATGCAACCAACATGAATTTGACCAAGCTCCGGTAGGCAGTGGAAAACCAGAGGGCCTGGCATGAACTGGTCCATGGGGTCACAAAGAGTCAGACACGACTGAATGACTGAACAACAACAACAAAACAGATGTGTGACAAAAAAACAGACAAAAGACAACCATGATGGCAAAGAAGGATAAGAACAACAGGATAGGCATAAGAAGCATGTTCACGTCCAGTGCTGAAAATTACTGCAAATGGAACTCACATGTCTGACATTCATGAAAGTGAAAATCAAAATGAGGTAAGCATTTTGGGGCTCAGATCCTATTATGGTCAGAATGGAATTGTTACAAGGACTAAAAGCACCAAGGGATTCCTTTCAGCTAAATGCCCGTGCTTTGGCTGAAAGCTGATGAAAGGAGTGCCTGAATGGGAGTGCTCTCATCTGTCTGGTAAACTGGGAATTGACTGCAGGCTTTCTTGGTACACACACACACACACACACACACACACACACACAGAGAGAGAGAGAGAGAGAGAGAGAGAGAGAGAGAGAGAGAGAAGAACTGGAACTCAGAGCCCTAAGAAGTCAATAAAGAGCTGCCACTCAATTGGGGGGGGGGTGTCTATGGAAGCCCAAGACAATTATAGTTAATGGGGACAATGAAATGAAGAACTAATTCAGTCATGTGGCATACATTACAAGAAGGCAGCAAAAAAAAACCCAACCTTTCCACTTGTTCGCTACATCACACCCTTAAGCCAAAACTCATAAAAATCCACTTCACAGGGTTCACTTTGTCTACTGCACAGGATTTATCATGTTCGAATGATTATTCTGCCACCGTGAAAGTCCTGGAGTATAAATCAGTTTAAAAGGTAGACCAAACCAGCTGGGCTGATGTCTCTTTGCTTGCAGATTTTCATCCAGCACTTGGGAGGCAAGGAAACAGGTTTTGTTTTGTTTTTTGGTCCGTCCATCCTCAAAAGGTTCTCTCACACAAATTGAAGCCAACAAGCTTGTCTGTTGATCTTCACAAGTCATTTAAATGCATGGTACGAGGCAGTGTTGCTTCTGGCTCCCACCATTTCCCAGGATATTTTTTTTCTATTAGTAAAGAACAGAACAAGGGTGAGAAAGATGTGGCTTTTTAGATGCTGGACTACAACTCCCAGCATCCTCAGTGTCAGGGGGTAGGACTCATAGAAGTTCTTTAAAGTTCCCCTTTGTAGGAGGTCCGTAGCACTTTCTCCACCTGATTGAACATGCTGCTGTTTTAACTGCGTCCTCAAGAGCACCACTTGACATTCTTCCTGTGGAAAGAGTATGGGTCACTTTTGTTGATTAGGCCAAAAATAAATAAAGTGGTGTATTTGCCGGCATCTTGCAGTAAGAGCAAAACTGTTTTAGGGACTGGGTAAAAGCTGGAATGGAATCAAATGGAACAGAACACAGACTTTTTAACTTTAAACAAAAATGATGCCAAAACCAGTGGGATATGCTAGACAATCATCCAAACAATGTTTTAGGTCTCACACCTAGTAAACATTGCTCTTTCATTAAGCCTTTCTTAACCCCAACCTGCCATGGAACACAAAGTCCTAGAATGACAACATCCGAGTAGGAGAACACAACCAAATTCACAACACACATATGGTTAGATCAGATGGATGCAGCATGCTACAAATCATCCACAGAAGCAACATTCTGGTTCCTGTTCGGCACAGTAAATCAACTTTGCAAACAAACAAGCCAAAACACCAGACTAGAGCCGAGACTTCCAAAGTGGCCACTGGCCAGTCCAAACAAATTCACCGGACCCATCTAACTAAAGGAAATTTATGCATAATAAAATAATAAAACATATCCCAATGTAACCCAGTAGTAGAGAGTTGGAATATTCAAAAAATTAAAACCAATGGCACCAAAAGTACAGGGCAGGGCAAAAAGTGTACAATCAAGCAGGGTTGTGGTGGAAGGTCTCCTTAAAAAGCAGTGTTTTGAGCCATCTTCTAAACATTAGCAGGGAGAGGGCCATGGGCCAGGCAAAGCTACATTGCAAGCTGGTTCCACCGAGTTGGCACCACCACAAAGACCCCTTGTTGAAGACTTCCATCCCTCCTTCAGAATGGCAATTCAGAGAAGCGTTGTCTGGGAGGATCTGGTGAGTTGGGCAGATGACATTGGGGAGAAATGCCCCAACATGGTCCCAAATCATGGAGAGTTTTATATGTGAGCATCAGAAACTTCAACATGACCCAGGACACAACAGGAAACTAGTGAAGGCAAGCCAAAACTAAGGTGATGTGATCAGATTTGCTCAGACCAGCCAGCAGTCTGGCTACCACATTCTGAAACAGTTGTAGCCTCTGTGTCAGCCTCAGAGGAAGCCCCACCAATGTATACAGCAACATCCTGAAGGAAGGAATGTCTAGGTGGGAGCAGAGTTGGGTGATACTGTAAGTCTACACTGGTTAAAGGCAGACCTGAACATGGGTGCAATCTGGGAGTCTGAAGAAACTCCCAGGTCCAGAAGAGCACCCAGATTACAAACTTGACCCCTAAACAGAAGCAGCATTCATCCTATGGATAGTTCCCTCCATCCTCTCAGAGGTCCCCCCAGGTACAGAATCTCAGACTTGTCCAGGGTCAATCTGAGCCTATAAGTCCTGCTCTGTTTCCAAACTGGAGCCAGGCATTGTTCAAATGGCACCCACTGCAGAGGTGGTAAAGGAGAGACAGAGTTGCATGTGATCAGTATGCTGCTGACATCTTACTCCAAATCTGCAGCAGATTAACATAGTAGACATGGGCACGACTTGATGAAATTCTCGTTTCCATTTCCGTTTCTCGTTTCCGTTACGTAACGGAAACGGTAACAAAAATTACTCTGCCAGAACTCGAACTCAAACCGACTAAAGAAAAATTGGGTCTGATTTGTCGTTGTTACTCCTGGCATCGAAGCTCGAACTCAGGAAAAAAGTTTTTAAAAATAAAATAAAAACCCGATTCCCGTCTGAGGCTATGCCTGCCTGAGTGAGGGCACCTACAAGAGGGGGTGGTTTCTGGGGGGTTTCCCGGCCTCCCCCTCCTCTCCTGGGCTGCGCAAAGTGCGCATCCTCATCGAGTGCCACACCAACTCACCAGGAAAAAAAAAGTTTTAAAAATAAAAAAAAACCCAATTCCCGGCCAAAAAAGCAGGCGAAAATATGCCTGCCTCGGTGAGGGCACCTACCAGAGGGGTGGTTTCTGGGGGGGGGGGTTCCCCGGCCTCCCCCCTCCTCTCCTGGGCTGCGCAAAGTGCGCATCCTCGTCAAGTCGCCACGCCAACTCGCCAAGCGGTGCGGCACAGAAAAAAAGTTTTGAAAATAAAAAAAACCGATTCCCGGCCAAAAAAGCAGGCGAAAATATGCCTGCCTCAGTGAGGGCACCTACCAGAAGGGTGGTTTCTGGGGGGGTCCCCGGCCTCCCCCCTCCTCTCCTGGGCTGCGCAAAGTGCGCATCCTCGTCGAGTCACCACGCCAACTAGCCAAGCGGCGCGGCACAGAAAAAAAGTTTTAAAAATAAAAACCCGATTCCCGGCCAAAAAAGCAGGCGAAAATATGCCTGCCTCGGTGAGGGCACCTACAAGAGGGGTGGTTTCTGGGGGGGTCCCCGGCCTCCCCCCTCCTCTCCTGGGCTGCGCAACGTGCGCATCCTCGTCAAGTCGCCACGCCAACTCGCCAAGCGGCACGGCACAGAAAAAAGTTTTAAAAATAAAAAAACCTGATTCCCGGCCAAAAAAGCAGGCGAAAATATGCCTGCCTCACTGAGGGCACCTACCAGAAGGGTGGTTTCTGGGGGGGTGGTCCCCGGCCTCCCCCCCCTCTCCTCTCCTGGGCTGCGCGCATCCTCGTTGTCTCGCCAACTCACCATGCCATGCGGTGCGGGCGGGGGATCCAAATGGGGTGACCGCAATATTTATTTTGAAATCACGTGGTCCAAAAACACACCAAAGCACCACAGAAAAATGTGAAAATAGCTATTTTAAAACTGATTGAATTTTTTCAGTAGCAGCAGTGGGTTTTTCTTGCAACAAAACGTCTCCATTGATTTTATTTTATTTTATTTTATTTTATTTTTTTACACCTGCGCAATGATGGGCTGGCCATGGGAGTGGACCATGCAACTTTTTGGAGCCATTCCACCAGTTGCATGGCCACTTGGCCAGGTTTTGACCGAGACTTCTGGGATGTGCCAGTCAGGCATAAAAAGCTACTAAATCTAGCCCGAACCCAAACCCAAACCCTAACCCTAACCCATATGCCAGTACACTGTCCTTCTTATTGGGTCAGAGAGGCACCCAGAGGTGCACCCCAGTAACTCACCCTAACCTTACCCGTAACCCTAAGCCTAGCCCTTGCGCTAACCCCTAACCAGTAAGCCAGATGTGTACTCACATTGCACTTCCCTTCTTAGTGAGTCACAGGGTGCCCGTAGGGGTCCTCTCTCACTTCGTTCCCCAGCCCAAGTGCACCGCAGGCAGTGAGTCACAGAGGCACCCGAAAGAGAGGTGCCTCTGCCTGCTACTGCAGTGCAACTGCAACTTGATGGTATGCATATCCAATTGACTATGCATGCCATTTTGTAGCGGGCCAGAGGAGGCACCCACCCCAGAGAGGTGCCTCCAGGAGCCCGCTTTCCCTTCATGGCGGGCCAGAGGAGGCACCCACCCCAGAGAGGTGCCTCCAGGAGCCCCCCCCCAAAACCAGTACTAATGACAGATGAAAAAAACAACAAACGAAATGACAAATTTTTGAAAAATTTCACGAAAAACGGAAACGAGCCGAAACGGGCCGGCTCCGACACACGACAACTCAAAACGTAATTTTTCCTGGTCGTGCCCATCTCTACCACACAGGGATCTTGTTGATCCTTGACCTCTGGCTCTATGCTCTCCTGTGTGCCTCCAGGACTCCTGCCTTGCTCCAGTTTTGTTTCAGTATCAGTATTGTTCCTGCCTTGTCTCCAAGACTCCTGTATATTTCCTCCTTGCTTCTTATGTTCCTGTCTTGCCTTTAAGTCTTGCCTTTAAGAACTCAGTGCTTCTTCTCTCAGCTTTAATAATAATAATAATAATAATAATAATAATAATAATAATAATAATAATAATAATAATAATAATAAACTGGTACCCAGCAGATGTTAAAGAACAAGTATTTAGGAAATTGGAATTCAGTCAGCTGCAGAAGGCTTCTCTCAGCTTTAGATAGATCACATAGTTCTAATAATAATAATAATAATAATAATAATAATAATAATAATAATAATAATAATAATAATAATATCCAAAGATTTCACAAACCGATTAGAAAATTAGACATGATGGAATGCTAAAATTGATGTACTAAACATTATGCCAAAAATATAACTTGCCAGCCTCCAAGGACCCGTGGGAACATGAGGTAGAAAAAGTGTCAGAATACAACTATGACAAGATCTTTTGGGATTTCCAGATTCAAAGTGATAGACACCTAGAATGTAACAAACCAGACATAGTTTTAATAGAAAAAAGAAGTGCCCGGACCCTTGACAATGCAATTCCTGGAGATGCTGGAGTTGAAACTAAAGAATTGGAAAAAAATAGCAAAATACTGTGACCTGTCAATAGAAATGTCTCACTTGTGGATGAAACACACCTCAGCAGTCCTGGTAGTCATTAGGGCTTTGAGAACAATGTCAACAAATTTCACATAATATTGCAAACAGTTGCACATCTCAGAAATGACACCACCAAAGCTACAAAACAGGGAATATTAGGATCAGCATACATATTGCACCAATATTTAACAGATACTTAAGTGTTTTATTAAAACCTAGCACTTTCATTTAATACCAGTCAATGTTTTTATAATTTTGTTTGACTGCATCTGGTGTTTCTAAGTACAATGGACCCTCAAATAAAAAGTGGTTTGTTTAACAGAAAATCCGCTTAAAGGAAAAAATTCCGGAGATAGAGGGAAATCGCTTAACAAAATCACCTATGGGGCGAACCCGTACAACAGAAAAATGGTCACGATTAGTGATTAATCCATTTTCAGTGCATTCCTATGGAAAACTTGTACAAAGGAAAATTTGCTTAACAGAATTTCATTTGTAATGAATTAATTCCTTTATACAAGGTACCACTGTAGTAATAATGATAATAGTCTTAGAACTGCAGAGGACTCTGTGGATTATTATCAAGTGCAACACCTGTCAAGGAGGCAAACCTCTTTCTAAACCTATCCTCTTCCTATCCAGCAGTTCCTTTAGCATATCAATTGCAAGGCACAGTGGGTAACATTTTTTTAGAATTAGGAAATAGAAAGGACTCTTTAAGTAGGGGATAGGATGCTACAGTTATGAACCCTAGCTTTATACTCATTCAGACATGATTGACTCAATAGTAAATGGGTCATGAATAAAACTAATTGGGGAAAACATCTTATCCTGCAGACACTCCATTGAAACAATTAGAAGAGCCAAGGGCAGAGATAGGTGACAGAAGAAAAAAAAGGTCTTCCTTTATAAATTATGACCAAATGAGATGCCTTTGGACCTTGCTAAAAGAATATATGACGGACATCAAAAAGGTGAGATTCTATGTCAGAGCAATGTCCTTTCATTAGAACAGTCTTGTTCCCCCTTCGCACGAAGATTATAATAGAAAGGGCTTTTAAGAAAATCCACCAAAGAAAAAGATTTTACAGGGTAGGCACGTAATCCCATTTTAATGGTCAGTAAGTGGATGGCCTTGAATAGGCTGCAGTGGCTGGATTTATGTATATGCTTGGATGCGTAACAGAAAAGAATCAAGCCTGCAGCCCTTTATTGTGGAAGCAAACAATGGGAAAGGCCCTTGCCCGAAAGGTTTATTTTTGGAGACAGGGTTTGCTCTAAAATATCATGCAACAACAATGAAACACAAAAGGGAAGAAAGAGAAAACAGAGAGAAATGCAGTAGTAATGGAAAGGTGTCACCTGTTTGTTAACCTTTCCAATAACATCCCAAATGCTACAATCATGTTGAATAAAATAGCTCCTTTTAACAAAATCAACAAAAACGCTTGGGGATACTAAAGGCTGGCTTCTAAATAGCTGAAAAATTTTTTTCTCCCAAGACTAAATTGCCCTTTCAGCTGGGCACCTTTAAAGTTAATTTTCGTGACTTGAAAGGTGCCCAGTCCAGGGTGTCTATTGAAAAATGGCAGTACAGATTGATTGGCAAAGCTGGAACCATTCTTCTTTAGGCACCTAATTTTGTGTGTGTTCTGTCCCTAGTTCATCAAAAGCCTTGTAAATAGATTTCTAAGGCAAGATGTTCTCCACTCCATTATCAGTCTCAGGAGATGAGGAATGGGTCTTTTCATGGGGAAATGTGAACCCTAGAAGCCTAATTTCCATCCTATTGGTAAATCAATTTACACACTAGTTCAGCGTCCAGAATAAGAAGCATCCACAGACAAGCTGGTGTGTGTCCATTTCCCCTAGTCCTCTCTGTGACATGTAGTAGGACCTTCCTGTGTTCTGATGACACCACATTCCACATTGCACCATCCTGCATCATTGGTTGCCAATGACAGGGGTATAAATTACTCCAAAACATTGTGATGTCATGATCCAAGAAGGTTCTGTAGGATAGGGAACATGAAGCATGCCACTGTCAGACAGGAAGAAAGGTTACCATAATGCCCTGCATTGTTGGCCCTGAATTCAAAATACTGTACATCCAGTGAGTCAGTTTCTCATGGGACTACATGCATTCAGATTGCTGTCCTCCTGACCACATCATTTTAATTTTTCTGGCCTTTTGTGCCTACTTTATCTTAACAAGTAGCTTAGATACTTCATTTGATCTTCTGAACAACGATTACAATTACAAAACAGGACTGGGAAGGGAGGACTAAAAACAGGTTTCTGACACATTACATTTTGGGAAACTGCTCCTTTCATTTCTTTCATAATAATAAAGAATTTAGTATGCTAGAAATTCCTTTTCTGTCTCCTTTCCCCTAATTAGATATTGAATAATGTTTGTTTGTTTTTCCAGGTCACTCTCCAATTACATATTATTTGTTCTCCAGCCATCCCAAGTGTTCTTTTAATTCTTCCCCAGCACTGCAGAATTAAGTGGACAACATTCATAATCTTGTTTCTACAAAGGCCTTGTTGTAAACTGAGTGAATACTTTCCTTTTGCCATGCTTCGCAAATACGATTTGCCGTCATGGTGGAGGGAGGGACAGTCCGTCTGATTCAGTAACAGCATTCTTTTAAGGATTGGCCTGTTATACTTAAACCCCTGAAGCTTTTATATAAGAACTTTCATGTGTGCCCGCGTGGTTTGGCTCTTTAAGAAGGTTGGGGCGTCTTAGAGCAGTTGGAAGAAAAGAGGAAAATTTAGTGACCAGAAGGGGTAAGACTAGCCAACTGGCCAGAGTGGAAAGTCCAAAATAGGTGGCATTTGTACCGCAAATATGGTCACAACTGCATATCCCATTCCTGAAGGCTTCACCGAATTAGAAGTGTTTGTCATTGGCACCGCCCTGCTGATAGAAGGTAAGCCAGGATCAATTACAGTTGAAGCGTCTCTCCTCAAGATCTCCACAGTTTTAGGTTAACAATACAGTCTGAAAGAAGTTCAGACAGAAAGAACATGCACATTCCAATGTTCAGTATTTACTCTTTCAAACAATGAAAGTACCTTGGCAAATAAGGATTTGGGTTTTTTTTTTTTTTTGTGGGAGTTTTAGGGGTATACGTTAATCAGTGGTGAATACACTACACAGCCTTTAGGCTTCAAGTCAATCTTATTCTCAGGGTCTCTAAAGGATAAATATGTGAATGGAAAATAGGCTGAATTTTATTTTAGGATATCCATATTTTAGGAACTGACAAATGAGGATACAAAAGGCCTTCTCTCTTTTCTCTTTCTTCATCCTTCGTCATCATGGCCAATGATGGCTGTTGCCAGGTGTTTTTCAAGTGGTTGTACCAGGAGACTACAACCCCCATCCTCCCCAACCAATGCAGCCAATGGGAATGCCTCTGTAGAACAGCAGGCAAATACTATCCTGCATGAACAAGGAGCACAGACAGTGTGAGGGAGCCTCCTGTTCAGCTTCCATAGGAAAGAGATGAATTCAATTTAATGTTTAACCATCTGAAAGATGGGCTACCGTGTAGCAAATTAAACTTGTGTACATTGTGACCAAAAGAATCTTCATCATTTTAAATTGGAAGGGGTGCCCATGCAGTAATCCTTAATGAGAATATGGCTGTTATTTTTTTAAAAGTCTATTTTTTTCCAATTGGGAATGTTGGAGAATTTGGACTGGGGAAATGAGGGATGCTTGCAGTGAAATACTAGGTTTTTTATATGGTCATGCAGTTACCATGACTACATAATATTCCATCTTGATTAAATACAGGAAGGATGGGATCTTATTGCAATGTAGAGGTGTTTTCTGATTGATAAGGAGATCAGTGTTGCGAAGGCAGACTTTTTAGCACAGGTGTGGGCCTACCACTCAGCAGTCTGTTTGGGGGCCTTCTTTTCTGAAGCTTTCAAATACAATGGTCCCATTCCAACCAGGTTCCCAGCCACAGATGCATGCACTCTGTGAAAGCAGAATGTAGGATGTCCAATATTAGACATCATCCTCTTACTTCTTTCAGCCTATTGGTGCATAGGGTTTCCATGACAGCGCAATCCAACCTTTTTCTTTTTTTAAAAAAATGTGCAATACTGGTTGAGAAACTCAGCATGAGATGAATCTGTTTCATATAGCGAGCAGATTTAATATCACATTGTTTGGCCTTTGTAACTGGAAATTGCAGTAATGGAATGCTCCCTATGCAGGATGCTAAAAAAAATTCCCTCTCTGAGCAAACTATCAGTATTCCATGGTCAGCCAAAGACTGAGAAATGAGAGACATTCAGATGTTTTAGCCAGGTGTTCCCAGACTGCCTAGGTTAATATACAGAGAGAGTTGCACACACCACTTGTACACTCAGTGTGCAGACTTGTAGATGGAAATATGCATGACATAAAACTGTGGTTTACATTATGAACCTGTTCAAAAGAAGGGAAGTTACCATGCAAGGTAAAGGAAACATGATGTTAAACAACCCTACTCAGTCTTGCTATTGCAGAAACTGTTAATGCTGTGATCATCAACCTTGCCTCAAGGGTGAACAGCTGTGATAGTCACCTTGCATCAAGGGTGAAGAGCAGAGAGTTCTTATTTTAATGAAATAAAAAAATGGCCATCACATCCCTTCTGAAGAATAGATGGATGCTCAAAGGACTTCTGGGGGATCATTTGCCTTGAAGAAACTACTTCAGCTGGAATGGGGAGTCTTCCTTTTGCAAAATTATTGCAAATTTGCCTATAACGGAGAGATCAGTGCCATTCATTTCCATCCTAAAAAGCAGTTCTCCTCTGCTTTTGGCCTCCATCTCATAAAAGTCCTTGCTTTCAATTCCACTTCTCGGAAGCCTTGTTCCTAGTAAGAAGTCCCTGCTCTGCTTAGGATGAAACTCAAAGGTTTCCCTATGTTGGATCAAGCTAAATAGGGTCACTTCAAGGTGTGGCATGTGATCCTTATATCCATATGAAAGCACCAAGTACTTTCAGGACAAGAAACCACACTGCATCTCAAAGAGACCTTATTCAGTCTGTTCCTCCCTTTCTGCCTCCATGCCCTTGCATTATCTTCTGGGTCTCCTTCTATGGGAGAGTAGGGGATTTTTAAAATATTATTATTTGTAAGCGACATAGTACTATATTCCAAGAAAAAAATTAAAAATCCCCCTCAACTCCTATCATGCCTTTGCTTTGCAAGGGCAGTGGTGGAAAGTTAGTTTTTAACTTTTTAACCTTATTTATTTATTTATTTATTTATTTATTTATTTATTTATTTTTCTTTCAGTAGCATAGCACTGAAATAGTTTGCCATCCAGGTGACAATACACACCCAGTTATGGTTACTGTGTTTTGATAGTAGCAATCGTATATGCTGAAAGAAAACCAAACTCAAAAAGGAGTTCATGCCAGTGATCCAGAAAATGGCAGATAGCAGTGGAAAGGGGCGTGGCTACTAAGCTTCAACCCTTGCTTCTTGCTGGAATTTGAATATTGTGCACCCAAGGACAACAGATTTTTCAAACTGTCTCAGTTTTTTAAGTCTGTTTGTTTTGTGCTGATATTTCACCATAATATTCTGAAGCAAATATATCTCTGGTTATTTTATTTACTTCTTGTATGCCATTTAGGCAACTCAGTTGCTGATTCCTAATGCAACAATTGTGTACAATTTAACTTTTGTTTGTACAATAAAATTCCCAACCTGTCCGAACGTGGGTGACTGGGTCCAGTCTGTCTTAAGTTGCACTGCTATCCAAAGACCCTTGGCATGCATATTCAGAAGAACATGGATTAGTTCATTCAATTTCTGTTCTCTTAGAGCACACCAGGTACACATTCTTGGTTATGTGAGAACAGGATCCAACTGACACCTCTTAAATAAATCTCCATTAAGCTATTGGAGACATTAAGTCGGATCAATACTTGCAGTAAAAAAAGGGAGCTCCCACTGAGCACAACATTTGAACGTTTGAGGAATGTCACTTCAAATCTACAGCTTGGAGCTTAGAACGTTTGCTGCAGACATTGGCTGCAAGAGAAATACATACATTGGTTGCAGTACTAGACCCAGTGTTCCCTCTGTGATTCCAGCACAGATCCTGGGTGGTGATATTGGGTCCAATTAATGTGCCTTTGTCTTCTTCTGTGTCACACATGACAGACAAACCTGTGGCCCAGGTAATGAAGCCTTTCTTAACCCACCCCAGCCTATGCATTGTTATGACCTTTTCATCCCTCATGGACCCCAATATTTGGATTAAGTAGATGTAGATTTCTGAACATTGTGACTTCTCCCTTGATGTATGACACCTTGGGTTTTCCCGTGAAAATTACCCTTGGCAGAGAAAGGCAGGCAGTTTTGACTCTCTGATGAATATAACTACATGCTCTTTATTTAATATTTGTGAGGAAAGTATGTGCCAGTGGAATATTTCAACATGCAAATGCCATGTCTATGAAACACCTATTTGCATATATGCTTTGCACATTTGTTCACACTCCATTTTTATTGCAATCAAAAACTTCTTAGATATTTAAAAAGTAGTGTAAGCATTCTGCTGTTTTTTCTACTTCTGAGGTTTTCGGTTTCTGTCATTTTGAAACTAGTATATCTTTTTTAAAAAAATCATAGTGATGATAATTATGTGTCATCAAGGTGATTCCAATTTATGGTGTCACTTTCCAAGGTTTTCTAGCTATTGCCTACTCAGACATGGTTGGTTTACCACTCTCTTATTCCAGGGTTGCTCCGGGGCTATGCAGATTGCCGTACCCCCTACCTCACTCCCAACGTTTGGACTCTAAAGCCTCATCCTTGATATGCTAGCCTGTCTGGCCATCTTTTAAAATCATTCCCTGCCTCCAATCATGTACGATCAAGTATGTGAGAAGTAGTCAAAAATATGTGCTCTGATTAAATACAATGCATAAACCAATCAAACTCGCCTGGGAACTAAAATAAATCTGCCACAGTAGCCTCAGGCCAGCAGAACGATTGGAGAAGTGATGAATTTTTATGTCAACTCTCGCTCGATAGACGAAAATCAGCATGGCATAGAACTGTAAAGTTTTAGAAGGCTATATGGGATACAATTTTGTATTCATTTGTGCAGGCAACATTATTTGAGATTGTTTTACCAAAGTTTTAATACTGGAGGTAAGGCAGCATTTCAGTCTGAAAGTTGTACACTTTATCTGTGAAATTGTGAAATCCAACAGTGACAATAGTGTGTTTTTGTTTTTGTGTTTTTGCAAGATCCTGTGTCTCAGCCTAAAAGGGATGAAGCAAATTTTGTTGTAAATTCTAATGTGCATCTAGAGGCTTAAATAACACTGGAATTGTTAAGGCATAGTGGCCAGTGTCCTGTCTAGCAAACAAAGAGCAGAAGGATAATTGCGTCAGCGTTCTTCCCATTCTGCCAGGCTTTCATTGTGTGCTTGATCTTGTCCTGCTTATGAGCTTAGTTGTGTCTGGTCTTGCACTTGTTGTGAGATCAGTCACATGACCAGGCACACAACGGGGAGCCTGTTGAAACTGGGGCAATGCTTACACAACTGCACTGTTCCACGTGGGCTGATAGGTTATTGACCTACATATGTTAATAAGCAGGGTTTCCCCCACACAAATAGTTTTATGTCTAACCCTGAAGCTGTTGTGTTTTTTTTTGGGGGGGGGCAAACTTGGGCCTCAGAATCAGAAGCTGATTTAGAAAGAAGTAAATGTACTTCACTTTATTGACGGCCATTATGCATCAGTCCACAGGCAATTTGTATTAGTTAATTATTCTTGTATTCCACTATTCATCTGTTACAAGGATGTTTATATAATTAACACTTTGAACATTCATTATACGCACTATTGTTGTTTAGTACTATTTGTGTCTCTATTGAATTATTTACCCATATATCCATGCTCTTTGTCAATATAAAGATGTGCCCCAAAGTCATACTTAGTAGACATGGGCATGACTTGGCAAAATTCTCGTTTCCATTTCTGTTCCCCGTTACGCAACGGAAACGGAAACGACAATTAAGCCGTCAGAACTCGAACTCGAACCGATAAACGATAAATGGGGTCTGATTTGTCGTTGTCATTCATGGCATCGCGCGGCACAGAAAAAAAGTTTTAAAAATAAAAAAAATCCTGATTTCTGGCCAAAAAAGCAGGCAAAAATATGCCTGTCTGAGGGCAACTACCAGAGGGGTGGTTTCTGGGGGGGGGGTCCCCGGCCTCCCCCCCTCTCCTGTCCTGGGCTGCTGGACCTGGTACCAAGCTGGGGGGGGCATCAGTCTCGTCGTCTCCATTTGCCATGTGGTGTGGGGGGATCCAAAATGGCGACCGCAATATTTTTTTTGAAATCGTGGTCCAAAAACCCACCAAAGCACCACAGAAACATGCGAAAATTAGCTATTTTAAATGAATTTTTACAGTAGCAGCAGTGGGTTTTTCTAGCAATAAAACGTCTCCATTGATTTTATTTTATTTTATTTTTATTTTTATTCTATTTTTTGCACCTGTGCAATCATGGGCTGGCCATGGAATGGGACCATGCAATTTTTGGAGCCATTCCACCAATCGCATGGCCACTTGGCCAGGTTTTGACTGAGACTTCTGGGATGTGCCAGTCGGGCGTAAAAAGCCCACTATAACCCTAGACCTAGACCTAACCCTAACCCTAACCCTAACCCTAACCCATACGCCAGTACATTGTCCTTCTTAGTGGGTCAGAGGCACCCAGAGGTGCAGCCCACTAACTCACCCTAACCTTACCCGTAATAACCCTAAGCCTAGCCCTTGCCCTAACCCCAACCCTAAGCCAGATCTGTACTCGCATTGCACTACACGCAAGTACACTGTCCTTCTTAGTGAGTCAGAGGGCGCCCAGCAGAGGCATTCTTCTCTCACCTCGCTCACAGTCCAAAGTTCCAAAAAACTCCAAACCTGTACGCCAGTATGCTGTCCTTCTTGGTGAGCTACAGGCACCCAAAAGAGAGGTGCCTCTGCCAGTGCCACTTGGTACGCAATAGCTACACGGTCATGTACCCTTCCTTTTCCCTTTGTAGGGGGCCAGAGGAGGCATCCACCCCAGAGATGTGCCTCCAGGAGCCTGCTACCCTACCCCCCCTAAACCAGTACTAACTACAAACAACGAACGAAATGACAATTTTTTGAAAAATTTCGCGACAAATGGAAACGAGCCGAAACGGGCCGGCTCTGACACACGGCAACTCGAAACGTCATTTTTCCTGGTCGTGCCCATCTCTAATACTTAGTAAGTCCAAATGGATGGTTTTTCATCTAAGAAAGCTCCCATTAAAATAAACCCATCAGTCTTCAATATACCACCATAGTCTTCAATATTCCATCATATTCTGTTTTATTATATGTAATGAAATAGACTTGCATGGCTTTATTTGGAAACTGCTGGTGGGGAAGAAGGCCCAGGCCACACATTAAGACAATATCATATTTCCTCCTGTCACACTGTTATCTTTCCAGGCTTGCAAATCTTTCCCAGCTATGTGCCCAAGACATCAGAGATCCAAATGAAGCCTTGTGTGATCTCCTGAAGCAATGATACGCAAAAGCAAGGTGGTTTGGGACAACAATAAGCTAGATGGAAATGTCAAGGTTTAAGTCAGTGCTACGTGCCCGTGCAGACACCCAGACAATACAATTTGTGCTTCTAAAAGAAAGAGACACCATTTATGTGGTATACAGTAATTACATACCAAATGGAATTAGAATTCTACAGCAATTGTGTTATTTCAAACAGCTGTTCTATTAAAGAATCATAGAATCATAGAGTTGGAAGAGACCTCAAGTGTTGTCCAGTCCAACCCCCTACCATGCAGGAACCCCCATCACAGGACATCTGATAGATGGCCACCCAGCCTCTGCTTAAAAAAAGAAGGAGACTCCACCACCCTCCGTGGCAGCATATTCCACTGCCGAACAGCTCTAACCGTCAGGATGTTCTTCCTAATGTTCAAATGGAATCTCTTTTCCTCACTTTGAAAGCAGTGCTCTGAGTCCTAGAGTGTGAAGCCATGGAAAACAAGCCAGACCCCTCTTTGATATGACATCCTTTCAAATATTCAAACATGGCTGTCATATGCCCTCTCAGCCTTCTTTTTTAAGGCTAAACATTCCCAGATCCCTAAGCTGTTCCTTGTAAGACATTTCTTCCAGACCTTTAACCATCTTGATCACCCTCATCTAGATCTCTGGACCTGCTTGAGGTTGTCAAAAATATCCTGTCCTCAGATACCCTACTGAGCTCTTGTCCGCTCATGCCTATGGCTTCATTTAGGGCAGTGGTTCTCAACCTGTGGGTCCCCAGATGTTCCTGGACTGCAACTTCCAGAAACCCCTTCCAGCACAGAAAGTGGTAGAGGCTTCTGGAAAACGCAGTCAAGGAACACATGGGGACCCACAGGTTGAGAACCACTGACTTAGGGCCTTTTCACACGACCCCTAAAATCCGTGGCAAACGGCTCCCAGATCCGGAGCTTAAAATTGTTTCCCCACCAGCTCCGGAGTTTACAAAAAATTAAGTGCAACCACGCCCACCTAAGCGCATCCCAGCGTACTTTTCAAGTACCTGCTCTCCGGGGGTGAAAAATTCCTGATGTGGATGTAAGGTAGTGAGTGCCGGGCTCTCCTCGCTTCTGTTTGTTGTTGTTTTTGCCCCCCACCCCTTTAAGAGATACTTGCTGCTGGGAGCAGAGCGAGTCAGCAGAACGGAAGTGAGCCGACATTCTTTTCTTCCTTTTTTTCTCCCTCCCCTCATGCAAACAGCAGCCAGGAGTGCGGAGGGGGTGGGAACACAGGAACAGCGACAAACCCGTAGGTTTTCTGGTCCGAATTTAAGTGGCCAGCAGATCTTAGGGGTTGTGTGAAAAGGGCCTTAGGGAGTCAGCCCATCTTAATTTTAGTCTTCCTCTTTTTGTCCTACATTCCATGTTTCCCAGCATTATTGTCTTTTTCCACAGTCTTCTGCCTTCTCATGATGGACCCAAACTAGGACAGCTTCCATCTCTACAATTTTGCCTCCAAAGATAGGGCAGGCTTGATTTGATTTAGGACCCACTTGTTTGACTTTCTGACAGTCCAGGGTATTCCCAGAGCTCTCTTCCAGTAGCACATTTTAGATTAATCAGGGAGTTTTTTTCCTGCCAGCTTTCTTTACCATCCAGCTTTCACACCCATACTTGATACTTGAAATATGATAGTACGAATGGTCATGGTCTGATCTACACTGACTCATCATTAAATTTGAAGATATGTTCTAATTCTTTCATTGTTACCCTTCCTAGTACCAGTCTCCTTCTAATTTCGTGGCTGCAGTCTCTATTTGGATTGATGATTGAACCAAGGAATACAAAATCTCTGTTTCAGTTTCTTCATGTCAGTGCTCAAGTTGTGTAATTCTTCCATAGTTGTTATTGTTTGTCATCTTAGCATTCAACTACAGTCATCCTTTGGCACTTTCATGTTTTACTTCCACTAAAAATTGTTTCAGCTAACTGCTGCTTTCTGCCAGTAAAATGGCATCATTTGCATTATTTAAATTATTGAAGTTTCTTCCCTCAATTTTCACTCTTCCTTCATCTGAATCTATTCTTGACCACAATAGATGTTACAGATCAAGACAATCACCTATTTTATTAAGAGCAACCCATAATTTCTACACCAGCCATTTTCAACTTTCTTCTTCTTCTTCTTCTTCTTCTTCTTCTTCTTCTTCTTCTTCTTCTTCTTCTTCTTCTTCTTCTTCTTCTTCTTCTGCTGCTGCTGCTGCTGCTGCTGCTGCTGCTGCTGCTGCTGCTGCCGCCGCCACCACCACCTTGACCATAAACACAATATGAAATAAATATATGCCAAATCAGGACTCTGTAAGTCGCATAGCAAACTGTAGAAGTGGTTTACGAAAAATTGTTTCCAGTCTATGGATCCCTTAAAATGTTTGAGAGTGGCTGTGATCTATAGAGCATAGATTGATTTTATTCTTAAACTTGATGCTGCCCACTAGTCAACAGATATTTGCAATATGATCTCAATGGACTCTTTATTTTCAAAATCCAGCTTGAACATAAGGCATTTCTCACTCCATATAAGATAAAAAGCCTTTGTTGCAACACTTTGTACATCACTTTCCTTGCATGAGGAATTAAAGCAATCGTCATAGAATTGCTATATCCCTTGGCATCTCCTTTTTTAGGGATTGGAATGTATATTGAGCACTTCTGTGCCATTGATTTGTTTTCCATATTTGAGGATATGTTCTTTTTAGGATTTTGATACATTCAGTCTCTGGGATATATAATACATAATGCACATAAAATTAATATTCAACATATGCTATCTGACAATTGGCATTCCAGTTATATAAAGGCTGATAAGGCATTGATCAGATCACAGACAAGAGCAAAGAAAACATTCACAACACCGAACTGAACTGACACAAGCAGAACCCCAAAACAACCTTCTGTTAATGCGAAAATGCCTTGACATTTGGAACAAGAGCCATGAGACTGTGGCCCTACATGGCTGAAGCTAACCAGAATAAGAACTCAGTATTTTTTAGAAAGGTTAGGTGGGGCAAATTTGTTTCTCTCAAAGAGATTTCCGGCTGGCTTCATCATTTTCTCTGTATGTGATAGTTTAGATCAGTGTCGGTGAACCTATGGCATGGGTGCCAAAGGTGGCACTTGGAGCCCTTTCTGTGGGCACCTGACATTGCCCCTTCACAACCACCTGTATTCTGGTTAAATTGCTGTATTGGCACTTTGTGAAAAATTAGTGGGTTTTGAATCGCAGTTTGGGCACTCAGACTCTTAAAAGGTTCGCCATCACTGGTTTAGAAGGACTGTCCCTGGAGCCTTATGCTTGCTGCATTTGCTTTTGCTTGGCTTTTCCCCTCTGTGTCTGGTGAGACTGCTGTCTGCATTCCATGCTATCCCACATGGGGAAAAGCAAGTGGCATCTCTTGATGCATCATAACAGAATGATACTCAAGTGGATCAAAATGTCAGCCAGACTCTGGTGAGTGCAGGTTGTGCTAAAAAGTGGAACTCAAATACTTCTGCATAACTAAAAAGTGGAACTCAAAATACTTCTGCATTGAAAACCCCTCCCTCAACAGAGGTGGTGGGCTCCGGCATAGTCTATCTGCTGCTTATCAGGCTGTGCTTTCCAAAGTCCCCAGGCAAATCAAAAAGCCTTCACCACCAAGGCCATAGCTAACGACCCATTCTTGATAGGTTTCAGCACCTTAGGCCATTGTTCACCTTAAGGCTAAGGATACTATTGTCTCCCTAACGAGCCTATTTAGGCCACTGTTCATCTTATGAGCCTAATTCAGGCCAGGGTGACAAGAGGTCAAAGCTGCCTATAAGATGGAGGATTTGCCCTAGCTGTATTCAGACCGATGAAGCTGTTTGGATGAACAGTGAAACGTTTCTATCTCTCAAAAAAGAAGTCCAGTAGCCATGACTCAACTTCCAGATAAACTCACCTGGATGACTGAGAATCTTCACAGACATACTTCTGCATAAGTGGTGTCTCCTTATGAATCTCTAAGTCCTGGGCTAGGCTGCAGTGACATGTTGATTCTTTTTGAAGCATCTTATTATCACTTTTCTGTCCATCATTGGACAGTCATTGTGTAGCAGGCTAGGCTGATTAAAAAAAGATTAGTAACATATTTTTTAAAACAGATTAAAACTTTATTTAAAAGCAGATTAGATGCAGTCCCAAAAAGGTGATTCTAAACCTGGCCTTAGAGACCAAAGGACTCTGGAGACAATGCAGTTGATGAATAGTCCTGCTCAATAGCCAAAGATCAGCTGCACTGACCTTTCTTGAAAGATACTCCTGCTGCCAAGGTGTGGCAACAGGGGAAGTCTTATTTTATGTGCCCCAGTGCCCATTCACTGAGGAATATGGAATATGTAAATGGGCATCCACTGAAGATCTTCAGTTATAAGAAGATGTCTATAAGAAATGCCAGTCTTTTAAATAGCCTGGCCTTCAGCTCTTTGTGTGTGTGTGTGTGTGTGTGTGTGTGTGTGTGTGTGTTGTGTCATTACAGTCATGACCAACTCTTTGTGACTCCATGTCCATGGTGTTTTCTTGGCAGGAGTACTGGAGTGGCTTGCCAGTTCCTACTCCAGGTGCCTATAGCACCTGGTATTCCCTGGTGGTCACCCATCCAAGTACTAACCAGGCTGACCCTGCTTAGCTTCCAAAATCAAGCGAGATCGGACGTGCTTAGGGCATCTATCTCATAGATCAAAATCAGCACCCCAAGTTGCATTTAGAAGCACATCAGAAGCTGCTGTGACTGATTCAAGGCTGGTGCTCATGAGCTCTGAAATGCCAGACAACAGCGTGACCACTACCTAGTTGTAGCTTCTAAATGTTCTTAATGGAGTGTGTGCTGATAGCGGTAAAGAGCAGGGCTCCACCCCTTTAAGAGCAGAAAAAGAGGATATAATGGAGGTTCCTCACCCTCTGTCACCGTGACCTCTTCCCATCCTCTGACTGAGACAACAGGATAATCCAATGTGCTACAGCAGAGTGGGTGATGTGTGAACAATGCCATCGGGGGGCGGGGACTGGGGAGGATGGTGGAAGCAGCAGCTTTGACTGTGTACCCTGTCGCCGTTGAAAGGATGTGAAAGTGACCAAGCCATTCCTCAAATTGTTCTGACTACTACAAGAAGGCTGTGTCCTAGTGCTAGTATCCAAATGCCACCAAGTCAATCCTGACTCATGTTGACTGTTTCCAGGGCTTCCTAGGTATGGAGTATTTAGAAGTGGTTTCCTTCTACCTTCTCCTGGAGACATTCTGGGACTCTGCAGCTTGCCCAAGGCTACACAGGCTGGCTCTCTTGGAAAGGAAATTTGAAAAATCACACTCCCAATCTCTGGTTCTCCAACCAGATTCCTAACTCACTGGTTGGTGATAGGAATTCACTGGTGAACAGTACAGTGCTTCCCCAAACCTGGCCTCAAGCACAGTGAGGGTCATTTAAGCACCACTGGTTTGAGTGAAAGTTAAGGGTGTCTAACATCCTTTGGATTGTATACAAAGCACAGAAAAGCCCTGCATGTTCTATGTGAGGTATACATTCCTATAACATTGACTACAATAAGACCAAGACCCAGAGAGATTCTTTTGTTATTCTGGAAGCAATGGACATGCCCAGTGGGGGTGTTGCCTTTCCCCCTTGAATTAGCTGCCCAGCATGACACACACAGCTATGGGAAGTCCACTCAGTTTCAACAGCAGCTTTCCATGTAGTGAGTGGGGGGGGGCTGCTTATGAATCCCCAAGCCTTATACATAAACCCAAAGTATTCTTTGATGCACAGGATTGGTTAGGCTGTTTAAAGATCCTGGTTTCCTGTGTATTCATCGAGGATGATTTTAGAGCAGAATGGCAATACGGTTGGTCCAAGGACATGCCCCCTGTGCCTAAAAGAATAAATACTTTTGGGGAATAATGGCCATTCCACAAAAAACACATAAGCATCAAGAAGGAATAGATTGATTTCATATCCACAAAAGTATCCTTTGCAAAGACTGCAAAAGCATTTCTCTCTCTTCCTCTCCATCACCACATATTTTCTCTTTTTTCCTGTGAATGACAGTTTGCAGAATGTACAGATGCCTGCTGTCATTTGCTTCATTAAAGGAATTCTGGAAAACATACTACAGAGCTTATTGCTCATAATAATCTGTTCTAGAGATCCGTGCATGAACTGGCCCTTTAAGAAGGAAGCTGCCTTGGGCTTTTGGAAGAGACAAAAAATCCAGCCAAAAAGAGAGAGAGAGAGAGACAGAGAATCGGAGTCAGACTCATAGATTTGCCACATAGACTTGGCTAGTTCGTGAGAGAGCGCCTAAGTTAGACCAGCCTTGGTGCTTCAACAAGATGGCAACATCACACCCTCTCCCTGAAGGCTTCACTGAGGTCGAAGTGTTTACCTTTGGCACAGTGATGATGGCAGAAGGTAAGCTGGGATGGGATGTGGTGTGATGAGGTGAGGTGGGGAAGATCAGATCAGATCAGACCATCGCATTGTTGTTTGGCTGCTCAAGAAAAGCTGTGGTTGGCAAAGACGACAGAATCATCTGACAACATTAAAAACAACTACCCAAAAACCATAACATGTGCTCCAGCTGAGTATAGACTTAAGGGTAAATGATGTTACTATGACTACATAATGGTTCATTATGCTTTTATGAAACAGGGCAGAGGTTGCTTGCAAGGCATCTTATGTAACTGTTCGGGAGTGCAAGTTAAGTTCACCGTTGGGAAGCTTCCGAGATGAATGATCTGAATTCCTTTCCTTCTCATATAGACATTTAACAACAACAACAAAACACTTTGCATCCAGGATGCAAAATCCGTCTAGCAGGTCTGTGATTCTGGTTCTGTGCTCTAGCAACAATGCTCGTTGCTTTCCAGCTCTGCATATCATTCTTCCCAAGAGTGCAGAAGTTTAAACAGGAGATGCTGCATCTCTTGGGGAGGGAGAAGGAAAATCTCCAAGGCAGGCAAAGGAATGCATAAAGGAGAAGGTGCTGGATCTTAAAAGTCTCTTTCTAAAGGGAACTAATGCAGAAAGACCAGGCAAAGTGACTTGTCTCTTTTGAAAACATTTTGTCCCATAGCCACGCAAAGGGCCGACTGACTGCAAAGATGAAGCAAACGGCTGTCCCAGATTCATAAGTAGCAGGTTTTGCAGACATCACACTAGTTTTTAATGCCCTTTCATTTTGGTTTCCTTCTTTAGGGCCTGTCTCCACTTGTCTTTATTCTCCTATCCACCTGTCGAAACGTTGAGTTCTGTCCACTTGTCCTCTTTCCACATGTCTTTCGCTGCCGATCGTAAGAAACAAAAGAGAGGCAAGAGCACATTTCCCGATGGGACTGCAAAATTAAAATTGAACGTTTGGCAAAGTGTTGATGATTTTTTTAAAAAAAATGCATTTCTCCTCACAAAGGTCCTCCTTTGAAAAATGCTTTCACTTTTTCATTTTTGTGCATAAAATAATTGCCCACACTGCAATTATTTTATGCACAATGAAAGTTACAATCAGTTGTTCTTGGGGGAATTATCCTTTCAGATAGGGGTGGGTGGGTGGAGACAGCACTGTAGGCTTTTTGTCCAGCAGACAAGACTTGTAAAGACAGAGCATGAGCTGATCAAAGTTTAAGTGGCAGCTTTCCAAACAAGAGGAAGGCTAGCAATTCTACGCACAATGCCCCAGGAGTATTTGAAACAATGGGACTTAAGTCCCGAGTAGCTTCTGCTACAAAACATTTGCGTTAATTTCCCCATTCACATGAATGGGACTTGAATATGTTGAATTCTGGCTGTGTTGTGCACTGGGGTCTAATCAATATTTCTATAGGCAAGAGTGGCCATTCTGTGAATGGTAGAGTCCCCCCAGTCCCGAGTAGATTCTGCTAAAAACATTTGCGTTATGAATGGGACTTGAATATGTTGAATTCTGGCTGTGTTGTGCACTGGGGTCTAATCAATATTTCTATAGGCAAGAGTGGCCATTCTGTGAATGGTAGAGTTCCTTGCTTTCACAGATCCAGTCCCGAGTAGATTCTGCTACAAAACATTTGCGTTAATTTCCCCATTCACATGAATGGGACTTGAATATGTTGAATTCTGGCTGTGTTGTGCACTGGGGTCTAATCAATATTTCTATAGGCAAGAGTGGCCATTCTGTGAATGGTAGAGTCCCTTGCTTTCACAGATCCTACAGAGGCCCATAACTAAAAGAAAGCCAATTCCTTCACCCTTGCTGTCCTTTCACCTCTTATGATACTCCCAAGCCTGAGACAGATTTTCAGGAGGTAGAAGGAACCGTCAAAATGAGCCCTTCTTCCTTTTATTTGAATGGATCTTGAACTGGTTTTAAGTTTGAACCTGACTCATTTCTATTAAGTAGCTGAAATTACTCTGAGGTCATTATAAAGCTGCAGAATTCTGGACCTTGCCTTGGATTCAGTGGGGCTGACTTCTGCCTAAGCATGCACAGGATCGGGTTGCAAAAGCTGCAGTCCTTGGCTTGGGAAGATGTGCCATTGATTGGGTTGAGCTAGATGCATGATTGAGTTATATGTATGGCATACCATGCATTTTGGACAGAACATTGGCCTTAGAAATGTAAAACAAAACACATGGTTTTCAGTTTGAGTTACCAGTGAACCCATGTAGTTCACTGGTAACCCAAACCCTAGAGTTCCCCTTGCACAAGGCATGTGCTCAACCCCAAGCAGTATAGGTGGTCCTTCAAGTTTTTATAACTGGAAGCGGCAACATGTGGCTGATGGACCATATATAAACCCCTGGGCCATTTTTATGGGGACCCAGCTTTTATGACCCTTACACACACACACACACACACACACACACACACACACACACACACACACACACACACACACACACACACACACACACACACACACACACAAGAAGTCCCCTTCTGTGCTCTAGAAGGCATAGGGACAATTTTACATATTTCAAGTACCTCTCATTAATCTGAGAACCCCAGAGTCCACATAATTTGCCCATTATTATTATTATTATTATTATTTTATATTTATGGACAGTAATTTGTAATAAGGCATGCTGTCAAATCAATTCCAACTTATTGAAATGCTTTCCAAGGATTTCTAAACATTGAGTGCTCAAAACTAAATTTACCATACTGTCCTTCTTGGGGTCCTCTGGAACTAAACTCTGGATCAGTCCAAGGAGAATTGCCCTAGGCCTGATGTAAATTTTAAACATAACTAAACAGCTACCACTAAACTGCAAAAGGAGTGAAGTTAACATCTGATCTTTTCCAATTAGGAATGTGTGCAGCCCTCCTGAACCTGGCTCATGCACTGACATTTATTTATTTATTTATTTATTTATTTATTTATTTATTTATTTATTTATTTATTTATTTTATACCGCCCATCTTCCAAAGGAACTCCAGGCAGTTAACAATAACAGTCAAGAAACAATTAAGGGGGTAAAAAACATTTATATATATATATTTATTTATTTATTTATTTATTTATTTATTTATTTATTTATTTATTTATGCATGTTAGGTGGATTCGGGTTTCTTCCCGTGTCTGGTTGTTTTGGCGACGTTTGACGAGGTCTCACTTTCAAGAAGAAAGAAGCCAGAACACCAGCCTGAAGATGACAATGAGACCTCGTCGAAACGTCAAAAAACAGATTTCTAAGGAAGAAACCGAATCCACCCTAAATGCATACCTATACCCGTGAAAATCTACGAAAACAAATATATATATATATATATATATATATATATATATATATATATATATAAAATATGATATTGACTATACTAAATATATCATATATATAAAATAAAATAAAATAAAATAAAATATATTATATATAATAATGAATTGACTATACTAAAGCTCATAGACAAAATAAAATAAAATAAAATAAAATACTTGGCAAGATGTCTGTGCAGCTTTTTATAATTAAAAGCCACACAGATCAGGCCCACCCACTCCATACCCTTTTCGTGGCACTCCAAATTCTTTGTTGTCTGAGTCAGTGATATGATTTTTTTTTTTTTTTGTATTTTGAAATGTTGTGCAGAAAAAATACAGTTCTGGGTAATGAAGAATACACCAGTGATGGTGACCTGTGCTGAGGGTGGGTGGCTACACAGTGCCATCAATATCAGGGATTTGGTAGACTGGAGGATTTCACTTCTGCCTGTAAGCACCCTTCTTGCAATTGTACAAAAGCCATCAGGCAGAAGGAATTACACAACCACAAAGAAGAAGAGGGGAAAGTCAGGGCATTTGGGGGAAAAGACAGGCCATAACATCTTAGTTCTGACTATAGTGAATCAAATCCCGTTCAAATGGAATGGCAACATTCCTCCATAGTCATGCAAGCTGTTTGTTTGCTTGCTTGCTTCCTTTCTTGTTTGCTTGTTGTGTTTTGATTTAAATGCTGCCATTCCAGCCAGAAGCCACTATGGGTGGTTTACAACATGGCCTACAACAATAAAAACAGCACTACAAATATCAAGGCAAAATCAACATAAAAGAACATAATAAATTATCATAACATTTAGATGCCGAAGCATTTAAAGTGGCAGTCTAATAATCTTTCTGGCTGACAACTTCAATGAGATTCCATTGATGGAACGGCATCAAATGCCTGTTGGAACAGCCTAAGTTTTCAAAAGCTTTTTAAAGTTGGTTCCAGAGTTGGGATACAAAAAAACCCCAAGAAGGCCCGGTTGCTCATGTTGTCTTTCTTCTAGAATGTGAATCCTAACTAGCAACCATAATGGAAGTCTTCCACCGTACTCCTGTGCACAAGGGCTTTTAGAGTAGGTGCAAGAGGATATACATATAGCACAAGGTGACCTTTTCTGAGCTTTCCCTACTGCCTCCAGTGGTTAGAATATCCAGGAAGATCTTTGGCTGCCATTAGTTTCTCTGTAGTTACAGCCAGCTCCTCTCTCTGCAGACATAGTGCATAACTTTTGCATTCGCCATTCCTCATTTTGAAACCCTGAGCATCTTTGGTTAAAAAATTCTTTCACCCCACTAATGCTGGGTGAAACACAAGTGATCCAACCAACCCCATTGGGCAACCAGAAGCTATTTGCTCTCTCCTCTGGTCACCCCAAAGCACATACTTGTTGGAACATTGCTTTTGGTTTGGATATGAAGTTGATAAGTGATGAAAAACGGAGTCACCGTCTGGGATTTCCTCTTGCCTCTTTGTGAATGGTGGTGATCCCAAGAGGAGAATTCAGTCATCTTTGTAGATCATCTTGGTTGCTGCCATTGGTGTTGCGAACATTCAGGCTGGCCTTCAGTACGTAAAGCTTGGCATCCCCCCCCATTGACCCCCAGCCAGCAATGCAAGTGTGATTTGAGGCAGCAATATTAGGCCATTTGCCAATGTTTTGAATGGTGGGCACCAAAGCACAATATCCCACATTCGTAAAATGGAGGTTTTTTTGAAGAAGGGAATTGTTTTAACCTGAAGTCATGGAGGGGAAAGGTGGAGCCACTGGATTATCTGGACGACCAGATGAAAACAATGAATATGACCATCCTTTCGCATTCACCTGTTCATTGGCCACAAGAACATCATCTGACAAGCTGGCTAATGCGGTCACTGTAGACCTTGCTTTCTTCTAAACGGAGGCTCTAGCATCTTGCCAACAAGAATTCTGGCAATGAGAAAAATGATTGTAAAAGCCAAGTCAGCTAGATGTTTCAACAATGTTGTCTATATTTCATTGGACTACTGTTAGATGTATCAATTGTTTTCATTTCAGTGCTTCAAAAAGAATGTGAGGTCAGAATACGAATGCAAGACGGCCTAAATATTTTCTTTTTTCAATGTACACAAGCATGTGTGTATTTGTGTGTGCATGCACATGCATGCATTCCGATAAACACACATGCATATTTCAAGCAGAAATCAAAGAAAAATAAAACAAAACAAAAGATAAAAAAACACAAAAACATGTGGCACCTTAAAAGACTAACTTTAAAAATCTGAAATAAGTAAGTCTTTAAGGTACCTCATGTTTTGTGTCTTTTGTATCTTTTGTTTTGTTTTGTTTTTCTTTGATTTTTGCCTAGAATGCCTAACCCTAACCCTAACACAGCTACCCTCTCCAAAACACAGACATATGTACACTTTTTATCATATAAAAACTTTTTAGCTGCCTGGGGTCCTTTTAGGGAGAAAGGTGGGATAGAAAAATTTTAAATAAATACATAAGTCTTGCTGAATTTAGCTGTCAAATCAAGTGTAATTTTGGTGCAACTTCAGTATTGAAGGGAGTATAAATTGCAATTACATGCTGATGATATTGACTTCACTCCACTTGTTGCTGTTTTTAAAGTGTTAGAACTAATTTAAGGGAAGTTGTTTCCCAGTCAGGATTCTTAACAAATTGTGGAAGATCATTGAAAATCTGGAGATGGAACTTGCTCCAAAAAAAGCTGGTAGAGACAAACAAATTTTAATGGTGTGAAAAGATTTATATTTAGCATAACTGCTGCTCTGTCAAAAGAAACATCATTGCTAAATTGGATCTGTGGCTAGGAGGCATGAAATCAGATTTAACTTGGTATCTCCAAATATCAGTTTTGCACAGCTGCACCTACTTAGCACATTTTTTTAAAAAAAAAATCTTGTGTGGAAAATTCTTGTGGACTTTAGGAAACTGTCCATCGATTGTAACAAACCACAGAAAACTTTCATGATGGGTTTGTTTGTTTGTCTCCACAGACACCCACATATACTCCCTGAAAGTGCTGGGTCAAAATCCGAGACAGCATAATTTACAGTCACTTACTAGAAGCTGCCTAGATGCCCTAAGCACATCTGATCTCGCCTGATTTCGTAAGATAAGCAGGGTCGGCCCTGGCTAGTACTTGTATGGGAGACCATCAGGGGATACCAGGTGCTGTAGGTGCCTGGAACAGGAACTGGCAAACCACTCCAGTAATCCTGCCAAGAAAACTCCATGGACATGGGGTCATGAAGAGTCAGTCATGATGGTAACGACACAACACACACACACTAGCCTAATAATAATATTATCTCAGCATACATCCATGCTTGGTGTTCAATGTGATCAAGGACAAAATTCAGAACAGTGGATGCCTGCCCTATTTGCCCACGTATTCTTTTGTGCACAAATGTGCAGGGACAATATTCTTGTTATCTTGATTAAGAATTAGACTATTTTGTATATATACATATTCCTTTCTCCTTTCTTCTCTCATTGAACCAATTTCAGTTTGGGGCTCTTTTTGAACCAGTTTGATCTTCCATAAATCTGAGTGGTTCAATTTTGTCCACTTAATTTAAACACAAGAATACGAGGATTTTTAAAAATGAAATTGGTTCTACTGTAACCAGGTCTAAACAAACATCAGTTTACACAGGTACAATGTGGTCTTTTGAGATCAGCGACATCATGTCCAGCACATAAAAATGATGCAACCATTGTATGCATGTATTTTAAACAGTGCTAGGAGACCAAATAACTGACTGACTAGCTCATGGAGGTGGAGCACCAGGGGCCAGGAGTTTCATTCCCCAATGTACCTCCTAGGGGAAGAGCCAGCCTCCAACATTGGACAAGCTATACCACCCCAGGGCATGCACACACACACACACACACACACACACACACACACACACACACACACACACACACACACCAGAAGAAGGGAACAATAGACCACTTCTGGATACTCTCCCCATAGAAAATCCCAAGAAGGGTCACTGTAACTTCGAATTGACTTGACAGCACACAGTTGTTCTTATAGGAGGACTGAAATAGATTGCCAAGATGCCCCACATTTCATTTCGTTGGTTGTCTAGTTGCCTGGCATCCTTCTGCAAGTCAAATTGCCCCTGTTTTCATAATGGCGGTCATATTTTATCAGTACAGATATAACTTTATTTTTTTGAGGTGACACCACCTTTGATTTTAAAAACTGGCATATATTTAGTATCATTGCCAGCTGAAGAGAAAAGCAGTGGTCTTCTTGCATATTATTTACAGTATTTTTTGCCATTGGTTCTGATCACCCAAAAATGAGTACTAAATAAGTGAAACAAACAAACAAAATGTGTGCTTTGTTGCAGCTTTGCTTGGATTCTCTCTGAATATGTTGACCATCGTCTCTTACTGGAAAATCAAAGATGTCCGAACACCTGGCAACTTTCTGGTTCTCAACCTTGCACTGTCTGACTGTGGAATCTGCATCAACGCCTTCATAGCAGCGTTCTCTAGTTTCTTGAGGTACTCTTGATGCATCTGCCTGTGCGTCTATACGTGTACATTCATTTAGATCACACCTTTCCACTAACAAGAAAAAAAGAAACACTCGAGTCAAGAGCATTAAACACAAGGTATCAAAGGAGGGCTATACTCCCAGCTAAGATATGACCCCTTGGAGAAATAACGAAGGCATGGCTGAGCATGGTCCTTATAAAAGGGCCTTTGAGATGTCATGTT
Organism: Phrynocephalus forsythii; assembly: GCA_029282475.1. Taxonomy (NCBI): domain Eukaryota; kingdom Metazoa; phylum Chordata; class Lepidosauria; order Squamata; family Agamidae; genus Phrynocephalus; species Phrynocephalus forsythii. Next base: position 108,990,380 of record JAPFRF010000008.1, on the reverse strand, counting down.
AAGGGTTCCCCTCTTGTCATTGTTTAAGTGATTTTTTTGTCTGGGAGCATGTGGGGGCCATGGTACAGAAGCAGAAGGTGTTAAAGCTGATCCTTTGCCAAATGGGCCTGCAAGGCGTTTTCCAGGAGGGAGCTCAATTTCCATAAACCATGTGCATCATGTATTGCAGTACAACAGTGTGTCTGTCTGCCTGCCTTAAAAAAAAATAAATTTAGGATGGGACAGCAAAGGCCCACCCTTCCTCTCCTACAGATGCCCATATTCTTTCTCGGAGAAGGGGTTCCTCTACTAGCTGCCTACGTCTGATTGGGTTGTGCCCTTTTGCCATCCTCCAGTAAGCCTCCAGGAGGAAGAGGTGGTGATGAACCTCCTAGCCAGGAAGATGTACTGTGAGGACCAATCCGTTCCAGGGATTATTATGAAAATATAAGAAAAAAGCTAGTATCCCTTCTATCCCTTGGTCAAGCAGCAGGGCTCAACTGCAGAGTGAGCTTGACTGTCTTAGCCTGCAAGCCCAAAGACAATGGCCAGCTGCAACATTTCTTCTCTGCCCCGCCTTCTGCCTTTCCTAAGATCACACCTGTGGGTGGTCTTGGTGAGCACAGGTTCCCAAAGCTGTTTGCGATGTTGTGTAGGAACAGAGCCTATGGAGAAGAGGATCAACAAGTGGTTGAGTAGGGTTGCTTAAAACACCCTCCATCTATCATGCCATTTATCTTGCTACTTGTTGGACATTCTGATATTCAAACCTGCCTAAGCAATAATGAGTTGAAATGGTATGGAGAAGAATCTCCAAGGGGAAATTCAGGTGTGGAAGAAGGGATTATCATTGCTTCTTGCCTATTTATTCCTTTCTGCATACGATTCTCTGCCCTGCTGGATCTTCCTCGTCAGTTCCAGTTTTGTTGTGAGCCTCAGGGCTTCATTTCCCATCAGGCACCTTCAAACCTGCCTGACTATTCAAGAACATGAAGGCATTGGCTGCAGCCCTCTTGCTTAGCCTAAGAAGTTGCAATTACAACAGCCCCATTGAAGTAATAGAATGTATGGAGGAGTTGGCTCATTGAACTGGTCCAGTGGAACTATTTTAGTGATGACTTCCTCTGCTAAGCCACAGGGTTTCAGCCAGTGTGGAATTTCATTTGAATCACTGACAATAAACTCTATCAGCCTCCCCATAGCAATTGCCCTTTAGATCTTTGGGGCTGCAACACCCATTATTTCTAGACAAAATGCAGACAGTTGGACAAGAGTGTATTCATGTGAATCTCAATATTCTGTTTGCCTTCTTCTTAAGGTTGTGCCCCATCCAAGTGCCCCAACTGTCCCAGGAAGTAGAAAGCCCTATAGTATCCTCTCTTTTTCTCCCCTCCCAGATATTGGCCCTATGGCTCGGAAGGTTGCCAGATTCATGGATTCCATGGATTTTTAACTGCTTTGACCAGCATTAGCTCTACAGCTGCAGTTGCCTGGGATCGATACCATCAATATTGTACTAGTAAGAGTCCTTTGCCCATTTGCTATTTTTTAACATTGTATAATTGGCCAATTAGAAGTGGGCTGGGGCATCCAAATGAGAACAGTTGCAAAAAACAAACCTGTGAAACCAAATTGGATATGAGAACATGGAACAATATTTAAAGTTTTTAAAAAATATGTATGTGTATGTTCTGATTCATATGAAAACCAAGACTTTAAGCCACCAGTGGTAGAAAAGAGGACACTGCCTTCTTTCCACCCATTAGGTTATCTCATACATGTTGTCTCCTCTAATTTATGGTGGAACTCATCAGTTTCAGAAAAAGGCCTTCTTCACCTATCCTCAGTAGAAGCGCTAGCAACTGCACATGGGATCTTATGCATTAAAAAGTGTGCACTCCTTTATCAAGCCATTGCTGATATTTAGCACTAGGGATAGAGGAACTCCCTATGGTTCAAATTCTGACTACTGCTCTGTTATGAGTGTTGAGTCAAAAAGAGAGATAGGCAGAAAGCATGTTTTCTATCACAAGATCCTAAGAGCTTTTTAAGTAACTAAAATCAACATTTTAATTACCTTTGAGATATGGGAAAGTCAAGAATACTGTTGGAAGAACCCAGGAACAATAACCATAACTTTTAAAAAAGACTTCCCAAGCTCTGCAAGCAACACATGGTGTTTGTCATGCAGTTTGTCTTAGAACAATTCCTTTTCAAAAAATAAATACCTTGGGGGGGTGACACATATTTGGTAATAATATTGAGACAGAGGTCTCACGCAGAACTGTTCACCCCCATGCAACTCTTCACAATGAAAATATGCCATACTAAGAGCCAAGTGGAAGAGGTATGTTTTATTTCTGTCTAAAAAACCCCAACAATGGACGAAAATGTCTGTGAAGATTCTCAGTCCTCCAGGTGAGGTTATCCAAAAGTTGAGCCATGGCAACTGGACTTCTTTTCTTGTAAGATTGAAATGTTTCACCACTCATCCAAGCAGTTGCCATGACTTAACTTTCAAACAATGGAGGAAAGGATTATTCCACCGCCACCCACAATATATGGACCTTCAAAGGAATGTGTGAAGAATGCCTATTTTGAAACCTTGATTTTTGCCTGACAGTAGAATTTTACCCTGGTAAAATGTATGGATTGTCCCCTAATTCTTACATATTAAAACTTGGCCTATAGCATGGTATTTAGCAATAGCTAATTACTCTGCCATTGACAGAATGTTTATGTAAATAACACTTAGAAAATTCATTAGCAGTATTAATGGTGCAGTTATCGTTTGTATCCCATTTCACTCTGATCACTCCACCACAATCCTGTACACTGTGTATACACATCTGTAGCCTACATGCTCCATGAGACTGAGGAAGTAAATTTTAATTCACAGTAGCTCATGTGGAAATAAATCTGAAAATACTTCCTTGATCTGGACAGTAATTTAAAGGCATTTGTAGTATGAGAAGTCCTTTCTGTGCTTCAGCTTTAAAGAATGATGTTAAATGAGTGCCATCTGGTGGCTTGTAATTGTCTTTACTGAATTCATTGAGGAAATACAATGATAGGAGTTTAGTTTAAAGAAACAAGGAAGGATCACTAACCAGTGTTGATTGTGATAACTGGAAAAATACTCTGTAGGTGAACTGTGGGAGGCTTTTCAGGTCTTTAAATACTTAAGGAAAGATGCAAATATTAGCTTACTTTCTTATTAGCTTTAATTTCTTTAATAGCTTATCACACACAAGATCAAAATTTTTGGACGTTTTTCCATCAGTTGATGGTATTCTAGAGGTTTTCTGTAGTATTGTTATTATTTTGCACTTTAGCACCTTTTGCAGAAGAAAAACCACCAATTTTTCAGAAAAAAAAATGCAAAATACAAAATTGTTAACCAATTTTCAATGGAATATTTAAAAAGAAAAGATGTTGGGGCTTTTATTAAAACTATTGCTGATGAAGAAAAGTGATGACCTTGTCACTGTCTTTGTAGGAGTAAATAATATTACACCAGAGTCAAGAAAATGAATATGTGCAACATCTTTATCCTTATGTGACCTGCTTCCTACCCTTGGGAGCACAGACCTTACATTACCCCTCAAGAGCGCCTGAACAAGATTATTGATAGCCCCTGTGATGAACAATGCAAAGCACATAAGGAATGCTATAACAGCTATTTGGCCTGGAATTTGAATAGGCTAATCAGCCTACTGGGAAATTCTCCAGCCTGAGCCCTCTTAGAACTTCAGCAGAAGAAGAAAGGGGGAGGTTCATTTCGGGCTGGAATGGTGTGCTAGCAATCTACCGACAACTTCTTGTCCATCCATGGTGCTGGAAAAATAGAGGTTTACTCTCTTGGCCCTGCAAATCTCCATTTGAAATTGACAAGATCAACATTGGTCAACTACAAATGGCGAGATTATTAGGAACAGCATATATTCTATGAAGATATCTCCAGTCATCCTTGGCTCTTGGAAAGAGCTTGCTCATTGGAGAAGTCTAACTCCAGCTTAACACCTGGCAGCTGTGTTCGCCAGATCATCATCATCATCATCATCATCATCATCATCATCATCATCATCATCATCATCATCATCATCATCATCGAGCTGGGTTCATGAGATCCCTACCTTTCACTCAAGCAAATTTCAAAGCTAACTTTGCAGAACTTGAACATTGTAGTATATTCACCTGCCAGGGACACCTCTGTGAACCTTTAGAGTTCTAAAATAGTCCATATTGGGCTGTAGAGGAAAATGCTAAAACTTGAGCTTACACAGAAATAATTTTGCATTCATTTTGTTCCTTAAACAACTGGCTGCTCATGGTCTGAGAATTGAGTGTGAGTGGATGGATGGTTGGATGGATGGATGTCTCTTGCCCTAGTATTTCAGTGTCAGGGCACGCACACTTTCCTTAACCTATTGGCTGTCCTGTCTTATACTATCAAATGTCTAAAAGTCATTCCCTAGTTAAACAGAACTCCCAGGATTGCCATTCCTATCTCTAACCTCTAATCAAGCTATGCAGTGTATCTACATGCCAGGTCATTTCAAATTAGATGTAGCTGTACTTGTCATTTTGGAGCATTTATCATTTTATAACTCTGTTCCACATGTCTCAATCTTTCCTTTCTGCACAGGAAGCAAGCTGCAGTGGGGTTCCGTGGTTCCCATGGCCATGTTCCTCTGGGTGTTTTCTGCCTTTTGGGCTGCAATGCCCCTGCTAGGATGGGGTGAATATGATTATGAGCCTCTGAGAACCTGCTGCACATTGGATTACACCAAAGGAGACAGGTAAGGGTGATCTCAGAGAGAGGTGCTGAAGCTTGGGGAGGGTGAGGGAGTTGTAGAGGGATGACCTAGGAAACTCCACAGGCCAGTTTCTAACCCGCAGGAGGCTGGCATTAGGCCCACATATCAAAGGCTGTCTTCCCCCTTTGTCACTCTGTCACCTAGATGTTCCCTTCCCAATTCATTAGTGTACTCCTCTGTTAGGCCTTTTTTGTAAAGGAGTTAGAACCAACTAAACATCCTTTTGTCCCTTCTGAAATGGAAGGCTGCCTGCTACTCCTCTCCCAATATGCTACCCCTTGGCCATCTCTTACAGTTAAAATCTTAGAAATCAATTCTGTAATAAAATCTAGATCAGCCCTTGATTGATGAGATTACAGAGATGCCTGTCAAAAGGGATAGTTTGCAGCTGAATGCTTAGGAGGGAGGATACGACTGAAAATGTCTGCCAGCAATGGGTCATCTACACACTTTAACCACCAACTGTCACTCGGTTATAAAAGGGCCATGTGTTACTTAGCCCAGAGTCACATCTCAGCTCTGGGTAAAAAAAAAGTATTGATAATGATTAAGTTATCAATAGTTGCATGTTGTCGAGTACAACCTGCCATTGATCACAACTACTTCTAAAGGGGGGAAACCATTGGCGTTCCAGTTGGTTTAGACTACAACTCCAATAATCCATTGGAATTAGCTGTGCTGGATGAACCTTCTGTGAGTTGAAATGCAAAATATGTGGAGAGTCTCCATTTTCTTAGTTCTGCAGCATGCCATGGCTTCTTCTCAAAGTTCTAGGTACTAAATAATCACTACCCCACCAATAGTTTGAAGACACCATTATGCTATCATGCAGAACCTGGCTTGATGTAGCTTCTTTGATTTCCACTTTGCTTATGTCATCTCTTTTCTCTATTTACTGTAGGAAATTGTAACTGTTGCTTGAATATGTAATGACTGTTGCAACAGGTGGGTCATGTCTAGTAACCAACACACATGATTAAAGATAAATATAATAGTTCTCTGTCTCCTTTTTTTCTCCCCAGGAATTATATCACATATCTTATCCCTCTGGCCTTTTTCAATTTTTGATCCCGGTTTTCATTATACTAACAGCCCACCAATCTATCAATCATAAGTTCAAGAAATCTGGACAGTTCAAGGTAAGTATAATTCCTGTCTGGGTTTTTATGAGCTTCCCATGGGGTAGTGACTCTAAGCATTAGGAGCTGGGATGATCTAGTGGGCCGGGCCAAAGATGCTTTTGCTGCACCACTGCTCTTCACCATCACTACTACAGTTGTAGCATGAACTCCACCACTGCTTACAAAGTCTAGAAACATTTCTAGTACACTAGGATTACTTCCTCTGTCTCTTTTTCTGTGTTGTAACAGTCAACATTCCAAATGGGATCCATTTCATTTAAATCCCCTTTTTTGTTTTTATTGCCAGTTTTGAAACAGTTATAACACTTCAATAAAAATATATTGCCCATAAACATATTTACGGGTAATGTACAAAATGCATTGCTTTTACCCAAATGTTGCTGGCCAGTTTTACTGAAAAGAGGATTTACTTGTGGCCAGTCTCAGCTTTTAATAAGGATCATCATTAATTTATTGCCATATTCTTTGTTCCTGTTTCCTCCAGTTCAACACTGGGTTGCCAGTGAGAGCTTTGGTCATTTGCTGGGGACCCTATTCGCTTTTGTGTGCCTATGCTGCCGTTGAAAGTGTGGCTTTCATCTCACCCAAAATCCTAATGGTATGTAGGAATGAGATGTCACTGTGCTGAAGTATTTATTCCATTATTTTATTTACCATATTTATTTATTTTTAAACTGCCCATCTAGCCCTAGGGCTACTCTGGACAGTTTACAACATAAAATCTCAACATAACAATAAGATTTTAACAAAAATACAAACAATGTGATGAAACAAATTATAACCAAATAAATCAGCAACAATAATTTAAACTAAACTAAGGTAAAATAAAATAAAATAAAATATATCTCCTAATTTAAATTAGTATATATATATTCCCACCTTATAGAAATTTGGAGTTTCCCCTTGTTTTCAGAATTTATTTTGGTGGTATTGGTGAACTTACTCCAAGATGGGCAAAGATCCTGTTCCTGTTTGTTTGGTTTCCTGTTTCCATAGTACACCATGCAGCTCTTCAGTCCCCTTGGCTGCCTACACCATATGATCTAAGATGGCTGGTTGGAAGACATTACCTCATAGTACTGTATCTCTTCCTAACTGATACTGAAGTATGGGAGGCCAAGGAAGTTTCAGGCCAATGCATGAATGAAGGCATACCTCATTACAGTGGTGGCGAACTTTCGGCACTCCAGTTGTTTTGGACCACAACTCCCACAGTCCTTTGTCATTGGCAGTACAGGCTTAGAATTCTGGGAGTTGTGGTCCAGCACATCTGGAGTGCTGAAGACTCGCCACCAGTGCCTCACTACATGCCTCCCTCAGCTACTTTATCATCGTGTAAGAGCCAAACACCTTGCCCGTGAGGATTTCACTAAAATGTCCTTCCCCTTTGAGTCTGTTTTGAAGGGAATTTGGTTTCTGTCCAATTGAGAGCGAATGATACAAAATAAAATATGGGAGACTTTTTAGAACAACACTAGTCTGGAGGGAGGGAAAGGAGGACCTTCGGTGTATTCGGATTCTAATGCAAATGGGGAAAAATGCACTTCCTAAAGTAATCCACAGAGCAGAATCCTATTATCCTTCATTTCTGCATTCTCTGAATTCTGTGTTGCAAGTAGGAACAGAGGAAGCTGCTTTATACTGATTCACACCATTGGTCCATCTAAGCCAGTACTGAATACTCTGATTGGCTGCAACAGCACTCCAGGATTTCTGGCAGGATTCTTTCCCACCCCTTTACAGAGATCCTCAGTGTTCTCTGGTTGTCACCCACCCACATACTGGACAGGCTTGTTTGTGTCTGACATTAATTGGCACCAGATGTGTTCAGTTCCTCAGTTAGAAAGAAAATATGCCAAAATTTGTACATCCTAACTTTGGGTCCGCAGAAACTACAGGGCCCAGAATTCCTGATGATTGGCCATGAAGCCTGGGCATCTACCTGTAAGAGCTGAAGTCTGTCAACTTTTGAGGACATTCTTTGGGAACTACATGTGATATTCCGTACAAAAAAATGATTATATTATGTAGGGTGGGGTATGGTGGGGGAGAGATCACAAGGAAAGGACCCTGCCCAAAACCCTACAGAGTTGCTACCAGTAGTTAGATTTTGTAACTCTTGGCTAGATAGACTACTGTTATAACTCAGTATTAATCAGCTTGTGTTCCATTTCTGGCTTAGGAGAATGAGAAGGTTAGCGCAATAAATCTGGAATATACCAGATTTTCCATGATTACCCTTAAGAAAGTAATGTTGCTTACATTGGTGTGACTGAACCTTTACCTTGTGACTCAACTCCTACATCGTTGAAGCCAACATTTCTCGCTTATCATCTCTTCTTCAGTTAAGAATTGATGACCCATTTTTTTTGTTTTTAAATGAGGTTCAGGTTATAATGCTCCAATTCTTTGCATTTCTATTCATTTAATTCATTTCCCGAATTCTCTCTCTCTGGATGCCCAAACCAAGAGAAACCTTAACACCGCCCAATGTTGTGGTTCTCAACAGATTCCTGCTGTTATTGCCAAGTCCTCGCCAATGGTCAATGCCTTGATCTATGCTCTGGGAAATGAGAATTACCGAGGTGGAATATGGCAGTTCCTCACAGGGCAGAAGATGGAGAAAATGGAAGTTGATAACAAAATGAAGTAACGTGTGCCGGCACGAAGCCACAGCCGCTTCACATCTGACATATTTTAAGTTGTTTGTTGTTTTTGCTTCCAAAATGTACTCTTAAAAGTGTCATATGTGAATAGGCATACTTGCTGGTGATGGCCTTACAGGTATCGCTTCTCAGCAAGCCAGGATGGGCTACAGATTCCTATGGAGTATATATATACGCACAGTGTCAGACCCAGATTTGTTGCTATGTGATGGGTGCAAAATGGCTCTCAATTAAGGGAGGTGCTGTATCACGCATAGGAACCAGTAACAGAAACTGTGTGCATTTGCCGTGACTCAATTAACTGTGGTTCCACATTGAAGAAGTGGTTTGCATTGTCTGCTGCCAGCAATTACTGTAGGCACTGAAAAGGATGTCATGCGGATGTAACTGTTGCATTTGTCCTTCAACCTGTCATGTGCTATTTGTCAAACAAGCTCCCGCAACCTTCTGTGGCCCAGTAGCCATCTCATTTTATATGTCACTGTGAATAAATTTCAAGCACAGAAGGCCTGCCTCTTCTCTCTCTCTCTCTCTCTCTCTCTCTCTCTCTCTCTCTCTCTCTCTCTCTCTCTCTCAATGCAACATGGAACAAATGTTAGAAAACAAACTGTGAGAAGAACATTGGGGGAAAATCAAGTGAAACCTTGGCAGAAACTATTTCTCCTTGACTAGTACATATGGCATTTCTGGGTTAGGGAGAGATTAAAACCGTATCCAGTATTGTTATGCCATATGTTTGTCTCTGTTTTTTCAATCTACATCAAATGGGTGTTTGCAAAAGCAGGGGGGTGTTTGAAAGTGCTGTATGTGCCTTTTCTTCAAACTCGCCTGTGACGGAGAGAGGCTAGGCTGATAGCCAACCCTACCAAACCAGAGTTTAGTCTTTCTCAGCCTAGCTGTCTGCTTGACAAGTTCTCTAGTGTTGTATTAATCAGGGGTGAGTATGCACTGTGCCATTCTATTTTGTTTTGTTTTTATAGAAACCAAAAAAATCTGGTAGACACAAAAAACAGCCACCGCCTCCTCTTCTGCCAGAGCTCAGAATTTTACTTTTTCACATTAGCTAAGTCAGGGCCTTTTTACACGACCCCTAAGATCCGCTGGCCACTTAAATTCAGACCAGAGATCTTAGGGGCTTGTCGCTCTTCCTGTGTCCCCACCCTGGCTGCGTGAGGGGAGGGAGAAAAAAAGGAAGAAAAGATCGTGGCTCACCTCTGTTTTGCGCGGCAACATTCCTGTCTCTGTAAGAGCTACTGTAAAGTAGCTCTTAAAGGGGTGGGAGCCAAAAACAACAACAACAAACAGAAGCGAGGAGAGCCCCGCACTCACTATCCTTACACCTCATCAAGCAATTTTCACCCCGGAAGAGCAGATACTTGAAAGGTGCGCTGGGACACGCTAAAGTGGGTGTGGCCGCACTTAATTTCCTGTAAACTCCAGAGCTGGTGGGGAAACATTTTTAAGCTCCGGAGCTGGGAGCCATTTGCCCCGGAGTTTAGGGGTCGTGTATAAACACCCTTAGTGGGGGGAACTCTCAATTAAGTCACATGTACATAAGTATCTTAACAAGCCATGTAATTAAACAATTAAGGCATTCGCAATTGCAAAATCAGATTGGCATATCGTAAAAAAAAAGTCTTACCACCCACTCCTTCTTAACTGTCAACATTCTCTTTTTCTGGACCTGTAACTAAAAAGCCCTGATTTTGGTTGCTTTTACTACTTCTGATATTACAGTTCCCACAAATCATATAATGCCAAGCTGCCAACATGATGGTAAACATTATTATTTTGAGTTACATTTACATAGCCTAGAAATGTCTGTGGATTGAAACTATGGGATCCAGTTAAATAAAGTAAATTCAAACCACAGAACCTGCAAACACCAGGAACTAGTAGTCATGTTGACACATTGCAATGTTCTACTTATTATAAATCAATTAGTGCAATATACCCTATTACTATATTTCACATAACACAACACATGAGATCTTGGCAATGGTTTGCGAGTAGTTCTGAATTTCCAAGCCACAGTTATGCTGCTCTGTCTCACAGTGCTGCAGCAGCATGAGAATCGGAGTGAACTTTTCAACCAAATGTGGAGCAGTAAGTCTAAAACCTAGCTGCCCTTGTTGTCTGTTTGAAAACTGACGCAACAATATAGGGTCTGAATTGTGCTTCGCAGCATGTAATCTGATGTGACAGCCACCTGGATCTTCCTACCCCTGCGTAGTGATACCATGTACTTTATGTTTGTAAGCAGCATGCATTTAATATCACTATGCTCCAGAAGGAAATGCAGATGATGGTTATGTTAGATCATGCTTTGGCACAATTTAGACAAACCATAAGTTTGTATCACCCATAGCTAAGAAGACACATCATAGCTTCTGCTTCCAAACAGACAAGAGTTGGAGATGCTGGTCTGCTTCTATATTGTATGCTCAGCTGCATAAATATTGTCTGGTTTTCATCCACAGCTTCAAAGCATTATCTCCCTAGCTTGGAGAAGATTGCAGCAGTGACTTTCAGGTAACAGAAGAATGAAAGCTACATCAAAGTTTGCTGTATGCTGCACAACACTACTCTATCCATATTTAATAATATATATAAAATATCTAAGAGCTGTCTAGATGCCCTAGGCACATCCGATCCCACCTGATTTTGGAAGCTAAGCAAGGTCGGCCCTGGTTAGTACCTGGATGGGAGACCACCAGGGAAAACCAGGTGCTGTAGGTGCCTGGAGTAGGAACTGGCAAACCACTCCAGTATTCCTGGCAAGAAAACTCCATGGACATGGGGTCATGAAGAGTCGGTCACGAATGCAATGACACAACACAACACACACACACACACACACACACACACACACACACACACACACACACACACATCTAGACCAGGTGTAGTGGATACAGTGGGATTCAGGAGGCTTGGTTCAAATCCCTGCTTAGGCATGGAAACTCACTGGGGGAGTAGAATTGGCAAAGCCAGCCCTTAAATATCTCACTTTCCTTGAAAGGCCTGTTAGGGTCCCTGTAAGCCAGTCCCAAGTTGACGGCCCATCAGAAGACTATTCGTCCAATGTAATTTTGCTAATCAATTCATATTTCACAGTATGTACAATGATTTATATACATGCTCATCACAAACTCTTCTCTAATATGCATTTGTTAGGACATACATGATTAGAGAACCCCACTGCAAAACGGAAAGAAGTATGCCTTTTAAAGGATGACCGAGTTTCTCTTTGAGGCTTCGTTAGAAAGGACAGACATGAAAAAAATTCCTTCTCCCACACGTTTGTACCTCCGAAAAAGAAACTCTTTTTTCAGTAGTCCTCAACCTGTGGGTCCCCAGGTGTTCCTGGAGTGCAACTCCCAGAAGCCTCTACCACTCATTGTGCTGGAAGGGGTTTTTGGGAGTTGCAGTCCAGGAACATCTGGGGACCCACGAGTTGAGAACCACTGCTCTAGATGAAAGACTAGGATGCACCCTGCACCTGTGTTGAACATCACATGGGAACACCAAAGAGAAGGGCTTACACATGGGCTCTTCCCCAGCATATTGGTCTTCTTTATGAAGGGAACCATTAGTAGGATGAACACACACGCCTGCCATTATGTTGAGAACCAGAGAATAGAATAGAATAGAATAGAATAGAATACTTTTATTGGCCAAGTGTGGTTAGACACACCCAGAATTTGTTTTGGTAAAAATGCTCTCTCTATATAAAAGGAAATATAAGAATCATATAGTCAACAATAAAAACACAGTACAATACTACAATATAACCTATTATTTAAAAAGGAAGAAGAAATGTAAAAATTAATTATTCAACAGTTTGATAGCACTTGGAAAGAAACTATCTCTATATCTAGTTGTCCTAGTATGCAATGCCCTAAAACGTCGCCCTGAGGGTAACAATTGAAACAGATTATGTCCAGGATGCGTGGAATCTGTATATATTTTCATCGCCCTCTTTTTAGCTCGTGTGGTATACAATTCCACAATAGATGGCAAATTAGTAGCAATAATTTTTTCTGCAGTTCCAATTATCCTTTGAAGTCTATATCTGTCATGCTTAGTCGCAGAGCTAAACCAGACAGTTATAGAGGAACAGATAATAGATTCAATAACTTAGAATTGAATCAACAGTTCTTTTGGCAGTCTAAACTTCCTAAGTTGACGCAGAAAAAACATTCTTTGTTGTGCTTTCTTAATAATACTTTCAATATTAGATGACCATTTTAAATCTTGAGATATAATAGTACCTAAAAATTTAAAGGACTCCACTATTGACACTAAGTTATTTGATATCATAAGAGGTGGCTGTATAGAACGAGTCCTCCTAAAATCCACCACCATTTCAACAGTTTTGCATGTATTTAATTCAAGATTATTTTGAGTACACCATAAAACTAGTTGTTCAATCTCTTGCCTATAGGCAGATTCATCATTGTCTTGAATGAGACCAATCACCGTAGTGTCATCTGCAAACTTCACTATTTTAACAGAGGAATCCTTTGAGGTACAATCATTAGTATATAAGGAAAACAGAAATGGAGAAAGCACACAGCCCTGAGGGGCTCCTATGCTAACCTTGCTAATATCTGATATAATTTTACCTAACTTCACCTGCTGCTTTCTGTCTGTTAGGAAGCTTACAATCCATTTACAAATGTGATCAGGTACAGCCAGCTGTTTTAATTTAGTCATAAGGATACCTGGAATAATAGTGTTAAATGCAGAACTAAAATCAACAAAAAGAACCCTTGCATAAGATTTTGGAGATTCAAGATGTTGCAATATATAGTGTAAGGACATATTAATAGCATCATCTATTGATCTATTTGCACGATAAGCAAATTGCAATGGATCTAATGACAAATCCGTGATAGATTTCAGGTGAGCCAACACTAGTCTCTCAAAAGTTTTCATGACCACAGAAGTTAAAGCAACTGGTCTATAATCATTCAATTCCTTGACAGAAGATTTTTTTGGTACTGGAATAATCAATGAATTTTTGAAGCAAGAAGGAACATAACACATCTCCAGTGATCTATTAAAGATGCGGGTAAAAATAGGAGCCAGTTGTTCAGCACAGACTCTTAAACAAGAAGAAGAGATTTTATCTGGACCTGGTGCTTTTCTTAACTTCTGATTGTGAAACAGACTTCGCACCTCCTTCTCTGTGATCACCAAAGATGGAGGACCTGATAACATGGGATAAATTTCCACAGGCTCAGTTGTTGTTGTTAAATCTGAGATGGAAATTTCAGGAATAGATGGCTGCAGTTTCCTCTCAAACCTGCAGTAAAACATATTCAAGTCATTCACCAGTTGATGATTTCCTTCAACATGGAGAGGGGTCTTACTATGACCAGTAATGGTTTTAAGAATTTTCCACATATTTGCTGATTCATTTGTTGAAAACTGGTTCTTTAACTTTTCAGTGTAGTTCCTTTTTGCTGCTCTAATTTCTCTGTTCAGTATATTCCTAGCCTGATTATACAATGTTCTATCACCATTTTTATAGGCGGAACAGAGGAACTTCTAGTCAATGGCTAGACGTCACGAAAGAGCTGGTGAAAAATGGCTTTAATTAATCTTATAAAGTAATGGGGCCCTAGTCCATCAGTGAACACAGTGATCATGTTTCCCTACTAGAAGGGAGAAAGAAGGGAGAAGAAATGACCTATGATTGCTGTATTCCTCTGTGTGGAAAATCTCCATGATGGATGAGGGGGTTGCGCAAATGTAAATGCGATTACAGTGGAATAGTCAAAGGTCAGCATAAAACAAAGCTTTCTTTTTTTTCCCTCTCTATACTTTAAGCCTCTTAGATATCCAGAAAAAATGATTAGGGAAGACAATGCACGGAATTGCTCTGTATACCTTCAGCAGCCTATTCAAAGCAAAAGCTCAACACCGGCTTACCAACTGAGGCTGAGCAGCTATGAGCCCTGGTTTGGATTTGTCTAAAAGAATAATACTAAACACTACTAAAAATAATAGTAACAGAGGGATTTCGGTGTTAAGAACGTAAACTGGTTCCATTATCCCGGAAGCCAGAAAAGTACGCCTTCTGCTCTAATTATAATTCTTCCTCTGGGTTCGCATTTCTGAGAACCCAACAATAAGCAATGAGAATGACCCAGGTCTCCCTAAAGCTTTCATGTTTCGTTTTCTCCCAAACAGAAATAATTCTGCTTAAAAGGTCAGTGCATCAGTACGTTTGCCTCTTTTACCAGCTGTTAGCAACGTGAAGCCTGCAGACTATATAAGACAGGCATGCCCAAACTTTGGCCCTCCAGATGTTTTGGACCACAACTCCCACAGTCCTTTGCCATTATAAATACAGGCATAGGATTCTGGGAGTTGTGGTCCAAAACATCAGTTTGGGTATGCCTGATATAAGACCATCCCAGGAACACCAAGAGATCCTCCAGACACCCTGAAACATCCTCTGTTTGGTGATCACAATGATCCCTTGCGATCAAGGTTTTGAGTCGGGGCATACTTTTCATTATAAAGGATTTTTTTTTTGCCCTGGGACATCCCCCCCCCCAAAAAAAACATTCCACCAAAGGGCATTTTTAAAATCTGGGAGGGATTCAGTGGGTCATTTCCTGTGTCTAAAGGCTATTATGGGCCCAAAATAGGCCCAGGTATGATCACCCCCTTAAAAGCTAATTGAGCTCCCTAGAAGCTCCCAGGGCAACACAGTTAGCCATTTGCATGATGAGAAAGTGTCGTTTATTTTGATTTGATTTTATTTTTTTGACAGGAGTAACTTGTGGGTTGGGGATAACCCATGGGAATGAGTGGGAGGACAAATACATTCTCTACTCACAAGGAAGCTGCCTGCTCCTGGCCTTCATGATTGGAACGGACCTTGTTTTACCCCGTCAGAATTAAAACATGAGCCATACTCTGTCACGTGAGTGGGGAACCACCGCCATCCTTCCAGGATATTTTGGAATTCACCTTTCATAGTTCCAGGCCCACTTTACTAATGCTAAGGTAATGTGGGGTCACAGAACATCCAAAGAGAGCCAGCACTTCCATTCTCCTCTGTGGAACATAGTTTCTCCAAATAGAATCATGTCCCTAGAAATAATTCCTCCATATAAGGGTAGAGTAAAACTAGTTTAACATTCTTTCTGACATGTAGGAGGTGCAGGAATATTCGAAACACACTGCGTGCTTAGTTCAATCCAGGGAGTTCTAAATTACTGATACCAATAGGACCTCCTTGGGAGAATCTGGGACTTATAGTCTCAGGAAAAGGGGAACTTTTCCAAACCTTGAAAATAAAGGAAAGACTCCAACAGTAACACTGGGGAAGGAAGAGATGGGACAAGAGTTGTTTCGAGATTTATTCGTAGGGCCTGTTCTTCCTGGATGAATTTTTTTGAGATCATCAGTCTTGGTGTTCCTGTATGATTCTGAGCCTTGTTGAGTGTTGGCCTGCTTCCTTTAGGTAGCTTGCGATATGCAAAGAGAGGATTTGACCAATTTAGAAACTGGACAGGGCTTTTTATAGAAGTCACACAGTCTCCTGCTAGACTGCAGAGGCTGCAAGGGAGTCTTTCCTGCTATGGTGCTCAGGGAAAGGGGTTTGGACAAAACGATATGGGGCCATGCCTTTTAGAGGAGGAAGGTTAAACTATCTCCAGGGTTTCTCAGGTAGTTCATGATGACTTAGGTCAATGTAGGGTCTAAAAGATGAAAAATATAAATGCTAGAACAGAGGAGACGGAGCATGAATGTGTAAAGGGACCACGCCAATCAGAAACAACATTTTAGATGTCAAAGGGAGTTATAAAAGAAGACATGATACTTGGCCATCATCAAAGACATGTTTTACAGTATATAAATGAAAGGAAGGAAGGAAGGAAGGAAGGAAGGAAGGAAGGAAGGAAGGAAGGAAGGAAGGAAGGAAGGAAGGAAGGAAGGAAGGAAGGAAAAAACACAAAGCAAAGTGTTGATCTAGGTGATCCCGTTGTTCCAGCTGCCACCGACCTACAGGCCCTGGTGATGTGTCCTGACTTTCCGCATGCCCTGCACGTAGCATCACGAAAACGGCAGCTTTTCCACTCATGATTACCGCCACAGCCTGGGCAAGCGCCTCGGCAATCTTTGGGCCGTGCATCAGCCTGACGCACCAACTCGACACCACGGACTGGGCTCTGGCTTGGACTAGCCTCTGGTTCATCCATGGCATGGGCAGCCTCTACCCGCAGCTTCGTGGCCTTGCAACTGGCATTGAGCTCTTCCTGCCCATAATTCTCTGTGGCGGTGGCCTCTTTCAAGGCGGAGGCAAGGGTGACATCTTCCTTTGCCACAATGCGCCTTTGGGCTTTTTTGCTGCTGAGCCCCCCAACAAATCGATTCAAGAGAGTGTCTTCAAGATTTGGGAAACCACAGTGCTGAGCAAGCTCCCGGAGTCCTGCCAGGAATGCAGCCACAGATTCTCCGGCTTGCTGCTGCCTTTTCTGGAACTCCATCCACCAGGTCATCTTGGTTTTGGTAGGTGCCAAGCGGCTTGTCAGCCGGGCGAAAATGTTTGTGAGTGATGTCTGACTCAGCTTTGCTGGGGCGAGCAATGCCTTGGCCAACATGAAGGTCTCACACCCACAGCAACTCAGGAACGTGGCCCTTCTTTTGCTGGCACCAGTGATTCCTTGAGCCACCACGAAGAACTTGAAGCATTCAACATAGTCCTCCCAAGTGTGGGGCTCCAATGGCTGGAAGGGTTCCAATACCCGTGGACTTTCCATTCTCCAGGCGGGCAGGGTTGTCTTCTAAGCCGGCTGGTGAGTCTTGTTCTCCACTGCGATCTGGACTCTGAGTCAGCGTGATGATCCTCTGCTTCTCAGCATTCCGGATCCCATCCTCGTCGCCAGTGTTGTGACATGGGGTTTAGTGATTTCAGCAGTGATTTCAGCTCTTAGACATAGCAGGCCGGAGACAGCTTCTAATGTAACAGCTCTTTATTCAGGGAGAGAACAAGACTGGGGACTGGGGAGAGGGAGCTACATTTATAGGAGCCAGGACTGGCTAGGAAAAGATACATTTTGGAGGGAACAATTACAACCAATCACAAAGCTGCCTTTTGGCAGAGACCAATAGGATTGAGGATCCAAATGCAGCTACTTGAATAAACCAATAGGCCTGTTCCCTTTGGAACAGGAAGGCAGTTACTTCAACAAAAGCAAGTACAGATAATAGGAATACAGATCAATACACAACAAAAACAAAACCCAGAGACTTCTTAAAGGAATTTTCAGAAATATTTGCAAATGGACTGAGAAATTGGTACTCACTTTGATCCCTGATTTGTTGGGCCATTCCTGTGATTAGGATAGGAAATAATGTATGTTTCCTGAGGATTCTGTGACCCTCATTGCAAACCAGAGGAGAAGACCAGAGGGGAATATGACATTAATTCTCTCCCAAGGGTCGAGGAACTATACATATATTAGGTCCTTGAGGCATAGGGAGAGCAACATGAAGGAGAGCAATATACAGCTGTGCTATGCCTATTGTAGGAGGAGGAGGAGGAGGAGGAGGAGGAGGAGGAGGAGGAGGAGGAGGAGGAGGAGGAGGAGAAGAAGAAGAAGAAGAAGAAGAAGAAGAAGAAGAAGAAGAAGAAGAAGAAGAAGAAGAAGAAGAAGAATGGTTGGATGGCTGATTGAAATGCAGAACAGCCGAGTGTGTGACAGCTTTAGTGGAAGGAAGAGAGCTACCCTGAGATCACACATAGAAATATTCTACAGTTCAACCTTCTGCTGGGGAATGCCACATACCAGTACCATTTACCAAGCAAGACCAGCGGCACCTATCAAAGCTCTCTAATCAAGCCTTCAAAAGATGGAGTTTTCACTAAAGAACTGTATAGCCCTTGATCCCCAAAGTTGTATCGAAAGCCAACATTTTTCCCCTGACCATTAAATTGTCATACATTTTACATGGACTGCTGCTTGCATCTCTTGATTGAAATTGATTTGGGATGGGAGTCATTCTGAATAAAAGAAAATCAAATTTAGCAGTTCTTAAGACCAGTTTAGGTGTGCCTTTCCTTTCTAATCTGGTGTATAAAGACACAGCTCTAGACTTGCCTCCTTTGAATAACATTTAAGCAATTAAATGTTTAACTCTCTCTCTCTCTCTCTCTCTCTCTCTCTCTCTCTCTCTCTCTCTCTCTCTCTCTCTCTCTGTGTGTGTGTGTGTGTGTGTGTGTGTGTGTGTGTGTGTGTGTGTGTGTGTGTGTGTGTGTGTGTGTGTGTGTGTGTGTATTAAACTGCACTAGAGAAATGTGAAAACGTAGGACACTGAAATGGACGAAAATCTCAAGAACAAGGATGGCCTGCTTGTGGCCACAGACACTTTTGACAGCCTGATGTAAATAGCACCATTCTGTTCCCATTCTAATGAATTCACTTTGTCCCTCGTTGGTTTAGGTCTGTGGCTACATAGCCATAAGTTGGGAGTTCAGTTTCCCCACTGCGTTTCCTTTAGGGACTGGACTCGATTATCCACAGGGTCCCTGCTAGCTCTGGAGTTCAAAGGTTATCATATTATATGAGTCCTTTCTCACTTCCACTGCCATCATCTATGGCCCTTCCAACTTTCCACCACCATCACACAGGTCTAGGTCACCAACAGTACACTGGGCTGGGAAGCCTGTGTGAGATTGTGGTCTTAGTGCTCAAAAATAGCCTAAGTCAGGAGAGCTCAGAGATGAGGCTAAGTCATAGATTGAGATGAGGCAAGTTTGAGATTTCCCAAGAATTGAGACTAAGTCAGACAGAGAGGAGAGTTTCTCAGCGCTGAGTTTATTTAGCAAAAGCAAAGTGCAGAAACAGACAGCCTTTTGCAGAAGACGCAAAAGGGGTCTCCCTCACAATGAGAGAAGACCTCGAACACACATTTCCAGCGGTTTTTATACAGTTTCAGACCCCTTTTCTGCATGGCCACACCTCAGCACCACCCTCTACTTGCTGGGTCCCACCTAGACATTTTAGGGTACATACTGTAAGTCTTTGCTTCTTCCGGGTTTTGCTTCAGCTGGCTTTGGAGCTTCTTCTTGCAACACCTGTTTCCGTTAACAGGAAACCACAGTGGCTCTGCCACCCTGCCCAAGTATCTTTGCTACCCAGCTCAAGTCACATCTTATTTGCCCTTTCTGGAAGCACGTTCATGTGTATTGCTTGCTCACATAATGATTATTGATTATATATCGTATTATCAAGCTTGCTCACAGCTGACACCTGCCGATCTGGTTTGGCCTGACACCACTCACAAGAGATTTTGGCTAGTTTGATTTCCACCCACAACTCTTAAAGGCTAGATTCCAGGAGGCAATTGATTATATCTATCTATCTATCTATCTATCTATCTATCTGTGTGTGTGTGTGTGTGTGTGTGTGTGTGTGTGTGTGTGTGTGTGTGTGTGTGTGTGTGTGTGTGTGTGTGTGTGTGTGTGTGTGTACATTATTGCCACTAACTGAGGGGGCCCGGACTGCTTTGCTTGGCGTGCGCCTGTTGTGACGTTGGACATGCTCTGCATAGTGAATGGTGGCACAGGGGTTTAACGGCAGGGCTGTGGCCAAATCTTTGCTCATGACCCAGGGTTCAATCCCAGGTAGCCAGCTCGTGGTTGACACAGCCTTCCATCCTCCCAAGATTAATTGAATGAGTACCTGCCTCACTGGGGGGGGGGGATGTGTAGCCTCCCTAATTAAATTGTAAAGTGTCCAGAGAGTGCTTTAACCACTATGAGGCAGTATATAAGCAGAACACTTTTTAATACAGCCAGCACCTTACTGAAATGATACACAATATATCTTATGCGCATGATAAGATGCCTCCTCGTTGTAACATTTGTGATAACAGCCTTAGAATTGCGCAGTTATAAAAAAAAAATCTATTAGAAATAGCCAATGTGCCTTAGTATAGCTAGCTAAATTATGACGGGAAACAGCCCTTCCTCACAAAGTGTGAAGACACAAAGGCACAAAGACGTTGTTGACTATAATTAACGTAGTCATCCTCTCCTTTGAATCAAACAGGGTAACAACCCGGATGAACTTTAATTTTCATTTTGGACAGACCCGATGCAGAAAGGAGTGACTCTAATTTGAGAAAACATCCTGTGAGGAAAAAGTACTCCAAAGAAAGAAACTGGGGCACAGATTTAATTACCCATTTATGGATGGTTTGTGAACAGAGGTATAGCCAGGACTTGGAGTGCCTGGGGACCAAGTTCCTTTTTATGCCCTTCCTGCTACCCACCCCCACATCGCATCCCCCCCCCAGCAATGGAGGGCCAAACCCTGCGGGTGTGGGGTGGGTGCGTGCACGTGTTTGCACGGGCAGACAGGCATGTGTGTGCATGCGCATATGTGCTTGGTAGCACACACGTGCCTTATACCTCTCTCACCAAGGCAAGGAGGAGGGGGATGCCACGGCCACTGAAAGCCTGCACAAAGATGTTGGAGGGGGTTGACTTATAAAAAGAGGACGTAGGAGGGTCATCCTCCTCCTTTGAGATCAAACATGGTAAACCATCTACCTCCCTGGATGAACTTTAATATTCATTTTCCCTGCTAGCAGTAATAAACGTTTTCCTGATACCTCACTTCTTAATAGGCTTCTTGGCAGTTTCCTAACACAAGTCTCCACAGACGCATGCATGAACAGCACGACTCTGCCATTTGATATCCGACTTCATGTTACCTGAAGGCTATATGGAAGATTGCTTTGACCATAACACCATCCTTGTTTTCATGAGACAATAACTTATGTTGAACAAGAACGACTGAAAGAAGACAATTTTTTTTCCTGGCCTTGATCCTGTGTGACAACAAACATTTTCGGTGGCTTGGGTCAGGATTTATCTTTTTCCAGTGACAGATTTGAAATACTCCCTATATATATCTGCTTCTGCACCCTCTGGTGGTGGGAAAACATGCCAAAATTGTCTCCATCCCATTCAGCAGCATGCCAATATTCTCTTTGCCAAAGGATTGGTAGTCCAGTCACCAGGACAAACTGTTCTGTTGTCCACTCAGGTCCTAGCAACACTAGGAAGCTGCATAAACCAACTCAGCACATCCCGGTTTGCATGTATTGCAACACCTTTTCTGCAGAGATATAGTGCCATGTTAAAATTGTTCATAGGCACTCAACATATGTAAGATGTATAATTAAAGAGTATGGAATTTTTTAAAAAAAGATAGTTCCAACATGAGTGGAAGTGTTCTTAATTTCCTACTAGCTTTTTCCTGGTGATCTAAACAAAGAATTAATAATAAATATTAAATGTTTTCTGCCCAGGCTGAAAGCTGGTCATCCCTTTTTTTTCTGGTTGGAGGAGGGGGTCATATGCACTTGAGCCTTGATAAAGAACACAAACACATACAATGATCAAGCCTTCCTACATCCAGGAAATTTCATGCAAACCAAAATTTGAATTAATTATATCTATTTTGATGATTTTTATTATTGTTATGCTACCCTGTTTCCCTGAAAATAAGACCTCCCCCAAAAATAAGCCCTAGCAGGATTTCTATGCATTTGTTAAATATAAGCCCTACCCTGATAATAAAACCTAGTGATGGGCGTGGCTATGGTTGTGTGCAGGGCTGACATTCAAGCATATTATACTTAATAAAAGTAAGACATCCCCTGAAAATAAGCCCTTTCTTCTTGAGAAAAAAAGACAGTGTCTTATTTTCGGGAAACACGGTATTATTTTGAACCCTGGCTCAATAGTTGAAGTAGATGACTGGGATACTAGGTTGGGAGTTCCATTCCCTACTGTGCCTCCTGGGAGAAGAGCTAGTCTGTATGGCCTTGGGCAAGCTGCACACTTCCAGAGTCCCCCAAGAGGAAGGAAATGGATATTTTCTGTCTGGAAAACCCAGAAATAAATAATAATAATAATTATTATAATATTATTATTATTATTATTATTATTATTATTATTATTATTATTATTATTATTATTATTATTATTATTAATCAGCAGCAGTTGCTGTTGTTTGAAAATGGATTTTATCAAATCTTCATCTTAACATGTGCTGCAAGGTTGCCTCTAGTTTATGACAACCCCATTAAAACTGTGTCTCTGTATTTTCCTTCTAAACCATGCTGACATTTTGTGATTTTGAAAACATTCTAAAAGCATAATGAAGAAATAAATTCTAAGTTGCAAAGTTCCATTTTATTAACCATGCAGAAAAGGCTTACATGAACTTATTTCTTATAAGCACTAGGTGGTGGTAGATACCCACGCAAATTATTCTCCTTTTGAAAAAAACGCTGTCAGTCAACTCTTGGTGCTGAACTGGCTGTTTTTCAGTGGAGACAAACAGCTCTGTCTTTCTAAGGGCTGTTTCCTCCTTTCCTTAATAGCCAATTTTGTGTTTTTCATGTGGTATGTAGGACAAGGTTGGCTCTCTGGCCAAGCCTTCATGTGAAGATTATTCATCACCACCAGTATGTCTGTAAAGATTCTCAGTCATCCAGATGAGTTTATCTGGAAGTTGAGTCATGGTAACTGGACTTCTTCTTCTTGAGTGATTGAAATGTTTCGCTGCTCATCCAAACAGCTTCATCAGTCTGAGGAAAGCTGGTTGCAAGTCCTCCATTTTATAGTTCACTTTGACCTCATATCACCCTGATCTGAAATAGGCTCATAAGATGGCCTGAATAGGCTCCTTAGGTAGACAACAGTCTCAATAGTCTTAAGGTAAACAATGGCTGAAAGTGCTGAAAACCACAAAGTATGGGTTATTAGTTATGGCTTTGGTGGTAAAGGTGTAAAATATTTTTTATTTGTCTAGGTATTGTTGAAATCACAGCCTGATATGTGGCAGATAGACTGTGCCTGCGCCCCTCACCTCTGTTGAGAGAAGGGGTTTCAATGCTGACATGAATGGCTTCCCTGATCCTTCTCTCAAACCACCTATCTTCTCTGTTTAATATGTGTACATCCTCATCTTTGAATGAGTACCCTTTGTCCTTCAAGTGGTGGTGTACTGCTGATTCTCGTCCTGAGCTGTTGCACCTCCTATGTTGGGCAATCCTCCTGTTTAAAGGCTATTTTGTTTCTCCAATGTAGAGGTCTGAACATGCCTCACTGCATCAGACTGCACATACTATATTGCTCTTTTTGTGTTTTGGTATCAGGTCCTTTGGGTGGACAAGTCTCTGCCTTAGTGTGTTTGTGGGTTTGAAGTGAACAGGGATGTGGTGTTTGCCTAAAAATCCTTTTAAGCTTCTCAGACTCTCCAGCCATGTAGGGAATGACCAGGTTCTTCCATCGGATCTGGGTCTCAGGCTGATCCCTTGTTCTTCTGGGTTGGCACACTGCTTTGTTGAAGGCCCACTTTGGATATCCACAGGCCTTAAGTGCTGTCTTCAGGTGCTTCCACAGAAGCCAAGAAGAAGGAAGAGAGGCACTTCTTCTTGGCCTCATCACCACCACTACTTGAATTGCATGTTATTTCAAGAATATGCTTGAACATTTCTGTACTTCAGAAGCTTACAATAAATGCAACTTTGGATGGCAAAGCCAACTCTAAGCTCTCATACCTATCCACAGTACATAACTGGCATTTTCTGCAAACATTATGAGTAATATTTCAAGTTGAAAGTATATCTTGAACTCTCCTGAGCAACAGCACCGCAATATCTCGGCCAACTTTTTAAAAAAAGTCCCCTTCATTCCATTCGCAAGCTTAAATGGCCTTTTCTTCTTCCCTTCAAAACTGACATTTGCCAAGGAATCCATCAGAGAATAGTATTCAGTCTATGATGCAGATACTCAGACCAAAGCTGTCAAAGTAAGGAAAGGCTCATTGAAGCTCTTTATTTTATTTTCAGTGTATTGGTAACAGAACTTATATTTTTCTTCTAGGAAGCTGTCTTCTATTCATGGAATAAGCCTCTGCTCTCATCTCTTTTTTGCTTCAGGGGTTCAGATGAATTGCAGGCGAAAACCATCCCTTGCTAAATCCACAATGGAACAAAAAGTGGCCTTCCTCCAGAAGGGTTTTATAAAAATTTAATCAATATAAAAATAGGATAGATGGACAGGTGGATGGATGGACGGGCGGATAGATGAATGAGGAATAAATGATTAAGGACAGGGCCAAAATAATGGGGGGAGGGGCTTATAATACCAGAGAAAGGACTTTAGTATTCTAAATTCCCTCCTTTCCATTCAAATTTAATTTAATTTAATTTAATTTAATTTAAAAAACCCATGGGAGAAGATGGCCTGTGTAACAGCTGCTGAATGATCCTGTCCCCCACTCCCTCTTTTTCACACACAGCCCTCAACAATTTCTGTGACGTTTCGTGAATACATGTCACTTAAAAGTTTCATCTTCGGCTTGGGACTCATTCTTCAACATCTTCAGTGTCACCACCTGCCTGATATTTTCATAAAGGAAGATTCTAGAGACTGAACATGGGATATTTCCATCTCTGAGCCCCTTGGTGTGATGCAAGTTGAAATGACATCATTTGTTAAAGCATCTTTAAACTGGCCCCCTTTCTTCTCACAGCATGGGGACAGAAATATATAATTATATAGCCTATAATTCCCATAATCCCCCATCCAGAATAATCTTGCTATCTGAAGAGAGTCTGGGAATTGTCCAAGAAATAGGTGAGTAATTTCTCCCATTTTTATTAATCTTTTTTAAAATCCCTATGGACCCCAGATTGGAGATAGGTTCTCTATTTAGAGTGGGGGCCCTGACAGTGTCCTTCCAGCCCACCTGCCTAGTCTGCTTCATCCATATCTGCGATTCACCCCTGAAGGTGCTATCTACACAGCCACCCTTAGCATCTGTGACTCTCTCACTCTCTCAAGAATCAAGACGTTGCTGCTGCATTTCCATCTTAAGAAGGTCCCCTTCTCTCAGAGATCTGCAAGGCAGAGACGGCCATGCCAAGTCAACTTTAAATCATCCTTTTGTATCCTTGAAGGCCGATCATGTCAGGTGGGAGCACCAAATGATCTCCACACCTCTGACAACTGCACGGCGGTGGTCCCTGGGGGGTAAGCAAACCTTAGCAGGCATCGGACGAGACCGGTGCTGTTTTGCTTCTTGGCACCAAGCTCGTCTGCTAAACATAACTCCGTCACTTAGGGAGGGGCTGATCTAGGCCAAGAGGTCATTGAGCAGAACCTTCCCAAAGGGACCTCGCAAAAAAAAGCAAACATCTGTGCTCAGCGGTGTCACTAAGGAACCGGACTGAAACGCAGGGATGTACACACAAGAATAGAGGATAAATCCTTAGTCATTCCAACTAAAGTTCCCATTAATGCTAGAAAGCACGCACGCAGGCACGCGCGTGCACACACACACACACACACACACACACACACACACACACACACACACACACACTTATTTCTGTCCCGAATCTAGCTTTCCGAAGTATACTATGCCTGTATGTGGAGGTTCTACTGAGCTTTTGATCGCTACCTACGTTCCATGCAATGATGCAGGGCGCATGGGACCTTCCAATTCTCATCAGCCACAGCCAACGGCCACGGATGATAATAACTGTAACTCCCGGAGTCCCACAGATGCCACTTTTGTTCTACATGTTTGATATTGCCAAACTGTATCAATAATAGCAATAATCACTATAAAAGAATGCAACTCTAGAGCTCTTGCGGCCCACAATCAGAGGTTGGCCATTCCAATTCATACACGACCCAAATCCGCAAGGGGCTCATTCATTCTACAGGATGTTGTTCAGTCCTTTTGAGAAACCTTGAACTCAAAGCCATCTGCCCAGTCTCGAATTGAATGTTCTCATCTAACAAACACAGAGACAGGAAGAGGAAGAAGAAATCAGCGCATCACCAGCAAACATTCAACAAGTCAGCAAATACCTACAGAATATGAAAAATCACAAAATGGAGCGAGCACTTTCCTTTCAGCTTTATAATCCATCATGCTTTAATCCATTTATTAAAGTCAACTGGGGGACATGTCTTGTTTTAGAAAAAACAGCATGCATCCCTTTGCCTGCCAAAAGCTGCAGCCAATTAGCCTTTGTAAGCTCAAGAGACTGGATGGCTCAATCCTCTGGAAGAGTTTGGTGTGTGTGTGTGTGTGTGTGTGTGTGTGTGTGTGTGTGTGTGTGTGTGTGTGTGTGTGTGTGTGTGTGTGTGTGTGTGTGTGTGTGTGTGTGTTTAACATCTTAAAGAAGGAATTTTATTGTTTCCTGACATTCCTCCTTAGTGCCCTGACCAGAAAGAACATTAAGCGATACATCATATGACTGCATCGATCTGCACTTCCCTGGGTTAATTCTTTTAATTGTCCCCAGCCATCCATTCCCATTAGACTGACAGAACCTGCTTAACAGGATACAGTTTAAATTATGACAGCCTTCATGTTAATAATAGCGCCAGACGGAAACAAATTAAGCCATAGCTATCTCCAGCACACTACAGCTTTGGTGCCGAGTTGAAGATGAAAAGAGAGATTGTGTGTGTGTGTGTGTGTGTGTGTGTGTGTGTGTGTGTGTGTGTGTGTGTGTGTGTGTGTGTGTGTGTGTGTGTGTGAGAGAGAGAGAGAGAGAGAGAGAGAGAGAGAGAGAGAGAGAGAGAGAGAGAGAGAGAGACTATCACTGGAGGTTTTTTAAAGTGTATTATTCTTGAGAAACCAGCTCTTAACACGGTGACACATGCCCTAGTGACGTCCTGGCTGGACTACTGTATTGCACTCTGTGTGGGGCTACCGATGGAAAGTCTCAGGAAACTTCAACAGGTCCAAAATGCAGCAGCCAGACTGCTGACTTGGGTGGGGGAACATTACACCCCTATTTAAACAGCTCCACTGCCTGCCAATCAGCTATCGAGCACAATTCAAAGTGCTGACCTTGACCTACAAAGCACTATACAACCTGGGTCCTAGCTACCTCAAAGATCAAATCTGACAGTATGAACTGACTCAGGTGTTAAGGTAATCAGGAGAGGGCTTTTCTCTCCATCCCTCACCACCCTCATAAGTACGTCTCGTGGGAATCCATGAAAGTGCCTTCTCAACTGCTGCGCCCATAGTCTGAAACTCCCTCCCACTAGAGGACAGGACTGCCTCATCTCTGTTGTCCTTCCAGAAACAGGCAAAGACCTTTCTCTTCAGGCAAGCTTTCCCTGAATGACAGACTGCCATGTGTATTTTATATGAATATATGGGTTCACATAGACTTTGTGTTTATGACTACCCATAACCATGTTGCTTTAATGTAATGTTGACTATTAATGCTGTAAGATGTCCCTCAATTCCTTGTTCTCAAATACTTGAACATGTCTTGATTGTACCGGACTGGATATTATCCCTCATTACTGTAAGCCGCCTTGGGCCCTTTTCCAAGGAGAAAGGCAGGGTAAAAATACTCTAAAATAAAATAAATAAGTAAGTAAATAAATAAACCATGGCCTATAGGGACAGCCCAAAAGACAGTCAAGAAAATTAAAGATAGTACGTAGCTGTATAGGAAACACACAAAGGGCCAGAAAATGAGTAATCTAGATTGATACATTCCTTTGAACTATCTTGGATATTCTCCGGAAGCTCCTTTACTTCTTCCATCAGGAAAGAGCCTTCGTACTTGAATGCCTTTAACATACCTTTGCTAAAATAAGGAACATGCACCCACATCTTTTATTCAGTTGTGGTCTTTCCATAATTCCTTGGGGACATTACACAGGCCATCTTTATATAATTACCAAATCCTAATATATACGGTTATATTCCAAGGCCTGCATTGAGGGTGATCTCTACCATTTACTCTGGCAATGGCCTGCAGGGAATGGTGTTGCACTTGATAAGCTCCATGGAGAAATATCAAAGAGATACCTCCACCAACCTTCTTCTACCGCCCCATCATTATCCTTACCTATTGCTAGAATGCAGCCCCATGAGGAGATTCCAAAGTTGGAATCTAGCTACAGAAAAAGTCCTCCCCTGCTCCTGTGCGTCAACTCAGATGGCTCAGCGGCCTGTGAAATTTTACACAACCAATCATAAAAGCCAAGTTTATGCTGAGAACAATTTGTAAGTAAAAGCTTCTGGATATCTTGGGTAAATTATTAACTAGGAATTGTGCCCTTGGCTGTCATCTGTTCCCCTGCCCCCCATGATCAAAGGTGGTGTTGATCTTTCTAAAGGGGTCAGCATGGACAACACCTGACCTTCCCCCACCTATCCAAATAAGCTGCAGACTCACCAAATCCACCTTCAACATTGAACACTGGATTAAAGGAGTTTTTGTTGACCAAACATTAAAACACAGAGCCAGTGACTCTTTCCTTTGGGCTATCTCATTATATTTTTAAGATAATCTGAATGGAAACAAGAGTCTCCATAACTGAAATTCTTTTCCACATTCCATATTGGGAGGTAGTGTAATTTTTTTCTGCCCACATGGTGTCACAGATCCAGAAGAACAATCAATGGATCACAGGCTAATTTTTGGTGTGTCCCTTCCAAAATCTGCACTGCATCTGTCATTTCTCACACAATGAGCTACTTATTATTAATACAGTGGTGGAGGTAATGGGCTACCTTGAGACCAAGGAGGGCATTCATGGCCCCAAATTGTGCCCCAAGTGGTGGTGGTGGTGGTGGTGGTGGTGGTGGTGGTGAAGAAGAAGAAGAAGAAGAAGAAGAAGAAGAAGAAGAAGAAGAAGAAGAAGAAGAAGAAGAAGAAGAAGAAGAAGAAGAAGAAGAAGAAGACAGCCTTTGAACTACAGAGCTGGAAGGAATCCTGTAGATCATCAAGTACAGGCTCGTTCAAGGAGTCCCAGTGGAGAAACAAACTCTGAACCTTTGGGTCTGCAACCAGAGATCTCAGCCACTGTCCAGCAGTTCCTTAGCTGTGGTGCAAATGCATTCTAAGATATATCCACCCATGCAAGTCAAGATCTGGGGCTGACAAAGATATGAGACAAGAATGGGGAGTTGGGGACACCATCATGGGTGCTAGTCTGCTCTCACTCATCCCTGCACTTTGCAAGTTATGCCTGTAACTGTGACCCTTAAAACCCGCACCTCCCCCCCCCAACCCTCCCAAGCCGCACATGGTTGCAGATAGAGGTTAAAAGCAGCCAAGCTCGGCCAGATTCCTAGAGGGCAAGGAAATAGGGAAGAGGCAAAATTGGTCCTCCTGATGCCCTCCCCACCCCATTGTAGGTCAGGGAATTCATAAGGGGGCATTTTTAAAAGCTAAGGATCTCTGCTTATAAGTTGGAATTTTCGGTTGTCGGACGGATCATAATTCGGGCTGCCACTGAATATATACTGTTTATGTATGTGTATACACACACACACACACACACACACACACACACACACACAGAGAGAGAGAGAGAGAGAGAGAGAGAGAGAGAGAGTAGGAGCCCTGTATACACTGATTCATTAACCACTGATCCAGTTATCAACGGCTGGCAGAGGAAAAAAATTAAATAAATAATTTAGCTGTCTCAAAGCAAACTACTATCACAAACAGCTACTGTAAATCAAGCTACTGTTGTAAAACATCAGCTGTAAAGCAAGCTACTGTCATGAAACAGCAGGTTTTTTTGGTGGGGTGTGGCGTTCTCTCTTATACATGGTTTTCATTATCGATGGGAAGGCCTGGAACTGGTCCCCAGCAGATACTGGACTCTCTCTCTCTCTCTCTCTCTCTCTCTCTCTCTCTCTCTCTCTCTCTCTCTCTCTCTCTCTCTCTCTCTGTGTGTGTGTGTGTGTGTGTGTGTGTGTGTAAACAAAAAAATAGTTGAAGACATTTTAAGTTTTTCGCATTCCTGCTTGTATTTTGTTCCTGCTACCACTGTTATATTTGTATTGCTGATTAACCAGAATGTTATGCTGTCCATTGACAATTAGTCATCTGGACTGCCTATGGGGGCAGAAATAAACCTGCTGAGAGACTTTCCCTATTTGTTGTTTTCAGGCACTTAATCAGGTCCTTGGTGGAAAAAAAGACAGGATGGCTAAAAACCCAAGAATTGTCCTGGGGTCCCATTTGTTCAGAGGAGTGGTGGTTGTGCTTTTCTGGAGAAGGCTTCTCCTACAGCAAGAATCGGGACAGCAGAGCCCTCCAGATGTTGTAGGATGATAACACCCATCGACAGCTATGACATCTAAGCTGGAGAGCTGGAGGCCAGTGACTGCAGAGACACAGGAGAGAAGAGGAATGCCATAAATCAGTCCATACAACAGCAATGAGTTGGACTATAACACCTATCCTTGTGGTGAGGAGGGTGGGGTATGTATCCAGGAGATGATTCAAATGTTCAGACCCTCTCTATAGAAGGGACTGCCTAGGTCTACCATGAATGTGTGGGTGAAGGATGAGAAGAAAATGTGTCTGGGAGCACACCAGGGTCCAGGTTTTGAGTCAGTGACTGTGTAGTGGATTGCAGCCAATCCTTGCTAAACCTGTGTCAGCAGCCCAACCCAGAGGTGCCTGTGCACACATGGGACTGTCATGAGATCACAGTCATGATACAGCAGATTTGACAGGCAATAAAAGTTCTCCGTTTCCCCTTCAACAGCCCCAAGTGTTCATTCCGGATGCCAAAGCTGGTTGGAGTAGATTTTTTTGCACATGATGCTTGGCTAATTGGGTAACTGCTCAGCACGCATTTCCCAGTCATTTATTTACCACGTCGTTCATCCAGGAGATGATTCAAATGTTCAAACCCTCAAAAGGGACATAACAGGAATGGCCACATGGCTCAGCTGATCAGCCAATCCTTGCTAAACCTGTGTCAGCAGCCCAACCCAGAGGTGCCTGTGCACACATGGGACTGTCATGAGATCACAGTCATGATACAGGCACCCAACTGTCAACATGAGGGGTTTACATCCCCTGTGGGTGGGGCGAAACTGTTGTCATCTCAAAGAGACACTATTGGTCCCAAAGAGACCAGATTCTGATCTCTACATACAGGATTGCAGGCACAAATAACCTGCATAAATACCAAGAACCTCTGCCTGGTGACTTTGTCTCAGAAATTTCAGGTGAGGAAAGATGGGGTTGGCTGCTCCACAAGAGAGAACAGGCTAGGTCTGGGCAACAGAAGCTGTGATCCGATGGTGAGCAGGAAGGGAAAGTCTCAACCAAGGTGAGTTCCCATTGGCCTTGTTGTATGAAAAGACTTATGGCCCCTCTTGGAGTTTGGAAAACTTATTACAAAATCCCAGAACCTTACCTAGCCCTGGGGTCTTTTGAGGCTGTCCTGTTCCTGCATGCAACTTTGTTTTTATGCAACTAATAATTAAGTGCTATCAAGTTGCTTCCCAATATATGACAGTTCTTTCCAGATAAGAAGTGGCTTACCGTACCCTTCTTCTGGAGAGCTGTCTGGGGCTGTGCAGTTTGACCAGGGCCACAGAGGCTGGCTCTAAGCTGGAGGCACAGTAGGGAACATCCAACCTCTGGCTCCACTGCTGACTACCCAACTCACCAAGCTGTCCATTTGGCTGTGTCTAGTTTGGGATGCCCTGCATGCCCAACTACTTCCAGCGGTAGTTTTGGCTCTTTCCATTTCTGGTGGCCGTCTTTGTCAAATGTAAACAGCCGCAAACTTTTTTATGACAGGCAAGGGAGGAAACAATATACAGGCCTCGCATCAGTCCCAGACCTACTTTGCATTAACAAGCTGAAGAATAATAGGGCCTCATTAGCAGACAAATCAGAATATGGATGGAGGCAGATCATCCTGGTTGCCATTAGGCAATGAGCAGCAGCAACGCATTCCATGCCTAAAGCCAAGCCTATAATGGGGGAAATAAATGAGATGTCCTCGAGCCAAGTAAGAATTAGCTTTATCAGACAGCAAACATTTATCAGCCAAGTGCCCAACTCACTGAGCTTAGCCAGCCAGCCAGTGTTGTAATGTTAATAGAAACAGTTTTTTGTGCTACCATGAATACGGCCAATGAATAAGTATGGAGTTGGGGAGTATGCTCTAAGTGGGTCTACGGTGATCAAAGGGAAAGGGATGTCACCATCTCCTGTTCTGTAGAGATCCAGTCTCATGGTCAGAGAGGGTCCCAGCTGGTCTAGGCTTCTTGGCACATGCCAGGACTAGCCCGCTGGATCTGCTTCAAGACGCCTCAGTCCACTTTGGTGTTTTGGCAGACCAGAGGACAAGGCCACCTTCCTAAATGGAGTGGATCATCATCGTCGTCCCCCAGATGTGGGGTGGAGTGGTTCTTTCCCTCCACCACCACCACCAGATTTCATGAAATACCACCTCCCTGACTAGCCCTTGCGATTATGAGCATTCAAAGGCTTTTAAAAATAGAGTCTTTCAAAGGTATGTGACATTTTTAAAAGCTGGATGGGTGTTTGTTCAGAGTTTGAGACAAGGACATTTTGCTGTTCATAACAGTTCACAATCTTTATTATTCACTAGTAACAATAAGTTGCTGGTTCCAGTTGGTTGGGCCTAAGCCCCAGTGAGGTCAGTGGACTTATGGGTAAGTCTTCTTTGGCCTACATGGACACATGTCCAATAGGCCCAAGCAGAAGCAGTATTGGCTGTGAGCGTGCAAGCAGGAGCACATGACCACTCATGTGTAACACCAGCCGGCACTACAGTTCATCTGCGAAATTCCACACATGAAATAAAAACCAATTATGAAGTAAAAGAGGATCGGGCCTTATCAGGTCGAGAGAAAAGGCAACGATCCAGTCTAAGTCTGTGAGCTTGTTTATACATGCTGCACCATACCTTTATCTCTCATATCGTGGTGACTCTGCATCTGGCAGCTCCACATGTCAACTGACTCTGGGAAGTATGGCATTTTGAGGTCACCTCCAGTGATGTGAGAATTCAGCCTCTGCTGTTCGGCGTATGATTTCTCTGTCTCTGATGACGGCTGATCAAGCCACTGGGTGATGAATACGTAAGTGTGAAGGTGGCCATCAGGTGGATCTTACCAAGGGATGTGTTGGAAGGGAACAAGGTCAATGGTGACAGCAGTTTAAGGAAAATGGGAAGCCAGTGTGGCACCTTGGTTAGATTGCTGGGCTTGAATGGGGGAGATCTCGGGGGGGGGGGGGGGTTGTTGGTTTTTTTTTTTTTTTTTTTTTTGCTTCTATATCTTCTTTGCTTTATTAGTTGAATAGTTCTCCCTTTGTGACTGTGTTTTGTGAAACAGTCTACCAACTGTTTAATGGGGTTTGTTTTATTCTGAGGTTGTGCTTTGCAAACACCAGGGCATGGGGGTTTAGGAACAAAGGAAGACTCCCATCCTTAGGTGGCCTTAAATATGCCACACTTTTTATACATAGATATAGCTACCATGCTCATGCATAAAAATAAAAACAATGCATATTAATACAAAAATACTTCTTAAAAAGAAATGCAATTGAATGAGTCTCTCACTTTAAAAATTTAAAAGTATATCCCTACAGTCTTAATTTAGCCCAAACAATTTAATTCTGTTTTTTTTTTTAAAAATCCCTTTAGCAGTCATGCACTTCATCTATTTCTAACACATTAAATCACAAACTTTTAACTTTTTTACTGCTGTTGATGTGTATTCTACCTTGTAAGATGGGAGGGGTGGGATAGGGGTCCTGTAGAGGTTTATGAACTACATCTCCCATCATCCTCCACCACTGGCAGTGCTAGCTAGGTCAGATGGAAGGTGCAGTCCAACAATGCTGAGAGGATCAGATCTTGCCCAAACTTGTTCCAGATGAGCTAGGCAAAGAGGGAAGTAAAACTGTCCCTACCTTTTGCATGCCAGGTTACAATTTAGGGTTCTTTTGAGAACAAAAGGGAAATGCTGGTCCATTGAAGTAGGATGGGTTACACACATGATACAGCATTATCCATAGAAAGCAAGCTGCACAGTACGAGAGCCCCGTGCTCCAAATTATGTATCTATCATACAGCTATCATATAGCTTCATTGTCGTTTCCTGTTTTCTGTCTTCCAGTTGGGTTCAGCTACAAATCCTATTGTTCTCCAACCCAGTTGCCATTAGTATTACTAGAGAACGCAAACATTGCCATGAAAAATAGTTTGGAATGTAAAATGTTGGGTGGCTCCTGGTTTACATGAGGTTCTCCTACAACTTCGGAAGTTAAGCCAAAATTAGAGCAGGCCCTGGAGGGAGAAGAGAACAAAATCCACAGTCCAAAATCTACAAGAACACCAGCTTTGGGGGGATCTATTCTATACACACTGGACTCATGGAACATGAATTCAAATATAGCGAGTCTTTCTTCTGAGTCAGCCCGGACTGGATTTTATTGCTACTCTCTGCCACTAAACTACACCTTATGGGTATCTTTGCCTCAGTCGCCTCATTCTTCTTCCTTAATGCAACTGTTTTAAGCAATGGAGTCATTCAGGTCCAGTGGGAAAAGAACAACTATGTTCTCATATGAATGCCAAAAATACGTTGGAATGCCAAAAATACATTGGCAGCTCCTTAAAAGGCCGAAATTTTTATTAAAGACATTAAGTCCAAAAGCTATTAAGGAAATAGGTATTTTGGAGATGTCAGCAACCTTATCCCCATGAATCACTCAGTGTCCTTAACACCAAAACTTTGTTCCTCAAGTGTGCAAGAAAAAGTCTTAGAAAAAGCCTGACCCCTTTTTCCTTCCCATCCACCTCCCAAGCACAAGAGCCTTATACAGCTGCCATCCTCAACCTCATTCTATTCTATTCTATTCTATTCTATTCTATTCTGTCTACTCCCCTTTCAGAAGCTCATCTCAAATCCCAGGGTGCCCTGTCAAACAAGGACACAACACGGGCATATATCTTTCAGAACCTCTGGGACTCCATGGCTTGGGACCTGTCTATCTGGCAGAGAGGATCTCCCAGAGGTCAACCTCGTCCTGACCAACCAGAGCCTCGTCCTCCCTTTCTCTCCAAGTGGCCACACCGAGAGAGGCCCACAGGGCTCCGACCCAGAATCGGGCCTTTTCGGTGGTGGGCCCGGCACAGTGGAACAAACTGCCTTCAGAGATTAGGCAGGCCGAGTGCTGTCAGCTTTCAGAAGGGCCCTAAAGACTTGGCTCTTCAGGCAATGCTTCGGGGACCTCTGAGCACATTGTTATAGTGACTGTGATTGTGTTTTGTTTTGTTTTTTAACTGCTGGTAACAGTTCTTCTTGCCAGATCTTACCCGTTTGGTGGGTGGTGCTAGGTCTACTTCTCCTGGCCATTTTTTTAGTATAGGTATATGGTATTTTCATATTGGTGTGTATTTTATTGTGTTTTTGTATTTTCTATGATGTTCTTGTGTATGGCTATGTATTGGGGTTATAGTTGGGTAGTCGCTATTTGGTGACGTGCTGTACACCGCCCAGAGTTCCCTATGGAAAAATTGGGTGGTCAATAAGTACAAAAATAAATAAATAAATAAATAAATAAATAAATAAATAAATAAATAAATAAATAAACTTATCACATTTTCCACACAACGGCCTCCTTCAAATGTGCCAGGGACCTTGAGGGGGACCATATGGCCCCTGCTTAAAATGGCTGCTCTTGGGTAAGATAGGTGGCAGCCCCTGCCATCTGACCCATTCAGGCTTCACTCTTCCTTTGATGCCGTTCCATAAAATGTTGACTGCTTTACCATAGCTTCTGCATGACTATTGAGGACAGCAGTTCAGGATCTGCAGCCGCTTTCACCATATAAGAACTCCCAGTATTTTGAACCACAGCTTTGATTGCTTAGAAATTCTGGGATTTGAAGTCCAAAAAAGTAACTTTCTTGATTCTTGCACTGTTTTATTCACGTCAGTTATCTTCCAGATGGAATGGCCCTATGATGTTCTTTGCCATTACATCCCTCTGGAGCTCAGAACGTACTCTCAAAACTGGCCTCATCTATAGGCATAGTAATACAGTTGCCTCAGGCAGAATATTCTGGGGCTAGCATATGCTCTCCTCCATCACCACTGCCATCTTCTTGGTAAGCTTGCTGTTTGATCATTAAGCTAGCAGTTGTTCTTAACTATAGTGGAGGACCTCAGTGCCTGAAGAGTGTTGAATTAAGACTTGACCACAAATCTGTTCTGCCTCTGACACATAATGAGGGTAAGGGACCATGCTACCTTGCTTGGGGTGGCCCTGCTAAAATCAAGGTCTGTGCTCCAGCATCATATCCTGACTCCGGGAACTTGAATGCCACAGAAAGGTAAAAGGGAAGGCTTCCAACAGCTCACATTCTCACCCACCCACCCACATCACCAAATACAGCTTGGTGGGATGAACCATGCTGCAGGAAGCAGAGGATGGAGACAGGGAGATGGGACAGTGTTATCTAGTAACATTGGCCATCAGGAAGGAAAATATGCAGTGATTTGGCTGTCTGGAATGAAAGGAGTGGAGACAATGGGCTGTGCAGGTCGGCCTCACCTAGCCTGGCACCTTCCAGACATTGAGGGCTGCATCCCTCACAATGGCTTATCACTTACCACGATGGCTGAAGCTGATGGACGCTGAAGTTCAAAACATATGGAGGGCATGGGTTGGGAAAGTCTTTGCTGGGGATTCCAGCATGGTGAAGTAGTTGGATGCTTTGACCAAGGGTGTAGAGATCCCAGTTCAAATCCCCAGGTGGCCATGATGCTTACACCATCCTATCAAAGATGCACCCATATGGATGAAACTCTTCACAACTCCGCCTACTGAGTGCCTGTACCTCAGAACCAACCCTTTGACCCAGCACAAGTTGTCAAACCTGTGGACCTTACCGTCATTTATCAGCCCTCTCCTACTCCATTCCCAATGTCTGTGAATGGATTGCAAAGACCAATTGACATGTCTTTCTCCCAGAGCCAGCCCATGACAATTTGCTACCTGAGGCAAAGTACAGGGCAGTCCCATTCCTCTCTCATCCCATGTTCAGGCCCTGACTGACCCTTCCATCAAATCTTACTTTATTGCTCAGAGCAGAGTGGCATCTTCTATTGTACCTGAAGCAAGTGGTCCAGGATGATCTGAACCCAAAACAGGGGGTGGGTGGCTACTTCTGACAGCAGCAGCCCTCTGTGATCTGAGACTAGCCAAATCCATCTGGAGGCATATACCAGTCCAATGAATGGGGATTCTGCATGAACAGTGGACAGTTCCCACCACCCCTAGTGTCTGTAGCC
Source organism: Phrynocephalus forsythii (assembly GCA_029282475.1). Lineage (NCBI taxonomy): Eukaryota > Metazoa > Chordata > Lepidosauria > Squamata > Agamidae > Phrynocephalus > Phrynocephalus forsythii. Next base: position 108,952,578 of record JAPFRF010000008.1, on the reverse strand, counting down.
AGAGATAGCTGTAGCACTCTGCCTGGTGATGCCGTCTGCTCGGCATCTCCTCCCTGCCTCTTGGTGTGTTCAGTCATAGAGAGGTACTATATGGCCATGTAGGAAGTTTGAAATCATTGGGTGGGGTGAGGGTGGGTAGATTATAATCCTGTTTGGTTTATCCTGTTTGATCTCCCTGTTTCACTTCTGACACAATTTGAGCTACTGGAGAAACATCTGAAAGGTAAGCTTGACACTATGACAGCCTTTTCAGTGTTGGAATCATGGACTCATAGAACAGTGAAGTTGGGAGGGGCCTGCAAAGATGTCAAGTCCCACCCCCTGCTCCATGCAGGAATACAAAGGATCTCTGTCAGGTGGTTGTCCAAATTTATCGTGAATGCCTTCAGTGTTGGAGCACTCACCACCTCTTGCCTTAAAAAGCCAAATAAGATCTTATGGGATTCATCTCATCCTGGACATAGTCTGTTTGTACTACTGCCTTCAGGCAAGAGATGCAGAGTAACAAAAGCAAGAACAAACAGATTAAAAACAGTTTCCATCCAAGAGCCATAACCATCTTAAATGCTGTGACCTTGGGGAGTTGTGATGGTTGTGATGGATATGTATGAGTGCTTTTAATTCTCTTTACCTTTTAATTTTTTTATCTTTTTAATTGCACCAGGGATAGTATTCAATTTCGTTGTACTATGTACAATGACAATAAAGTCTCTCCCCCCCTCTCTTGAGGTAATTGATTCCATTGTCATACTGCTGTAACAGTTAGGAATTTTTTTGTAAGGAAATGTTCACAGGTACGGATCTCCATTTCCCATTCTGCACACCAGTGCTCTCTTCCTGGCTGAGTTTCTGTGGCATTGGTTGTGTGCGATTCTCCTGCATCTCACGTTGTGGTTTTGCAGTGGCCTCGGAGCATCTGCCCTTCTGCCTTGACACCCACCACAAACCTCTGGTTCCTTTCTCCTACCCAACCTCCTAGCCTCAGAAATACTTCAGTGAGCTCCTGGAAACAGATGTTCACTGGAGGTTCACATTACTATAGTTGGAACTTGCATTGCAGGAGTAGGTGGAGCCAGAACCCTAAGTGGGTGGTGTTACAGTTGTGACTTTTGGCCACTGGTCTGTACACAGTGGAGAAGAAGAGATTTTTAACCAAACCGGCTTCTTCCTCAACACATGCAGTGTTTCTTTCATCCACTCTAGGAGTGGGAAATAAGGCAGGATGGAGTAAACAAGATCAAGAACATGGAAGCGAACCAGGAAATGAAATGCATATTAAAAAGGAGGCAAAGCTTGGGATTAGTCCAGACTGAGAGCGCTGCAAATCTGAATTTAGCTTGTAGGCCACCCACAATGTAAATCTTTCTCCTTGGGAGCCCATGGAAACCTCCAGATATGCTTCCTCTCAGGAGATTCCAGATGTTTTGCTAAGTGTTTCAGACACTGAGGTGAGATGTTTCTTCTCTGTTCCTAACAGTTCCATCTGTCTAGAGGGCCTGCCCTTGCAGATGGCCGGTGTCGGTGTGGTAGTCCAAGCAGATCCAACCAACCCCCTCTAGCTCTTTGAATGGGCCAGCAATAGACCTCACTTCCTGAGAGTATTGTGAGCTGCCAGGTGTGTGGAGGGGAGTCACCTTGTGCCTGCTGGGCATGAAATGATAAGGAGGCCACTCCCCTGATGTCATTTACAAAAGCATTCATTCCCTGCCCACTTGGTAGTGGGACTGTATCACCAGCTGTGGTTGGATGGGATTTAACAATGTGGTAGCTGTAAGTGCTCTTTGGCAGAAGGACCTCATTTTGCTGCACACGTAATCCCAACAGCGTTGCTCTGACTGTCACAGGGACATGGTGTCATGGAGTAGTCATGGGGTAGGTTGGCAAAGTTGAAGTGCTACTGGAATATCACCACTGGTGTCTATAATCATTTTCAAAGACCAGCTGCTCTTGAGTCACTTCCATTATTGCTGAAAGCAGATCCCTTTGTGGTTAGACAGGTTGGGGTAATTTTGAAAGGACTGTCTCTTTTGAAATGTCTAGTTTTTCATTCTTATCCATAAAATGCTGATCACAGCATCGGCTGGGTTCTCTAAAAGCCTAATTAGTAGAAGGTATTCAACCCAACGAACAACTCTCTCGTGTATTGATTTATTTTTTATTTACATTTTAATCCCTGCTTTTCTATCCAACTGCTCAGGAGGGCAGCTAAGGACTGGGCATTCTGGAGATACCTCATTCAAAGGACTGCCTTTGAGTGGGAGAAGACTTGAGAGTACATAACAACAAAATCCCATGTTTGTTCCAATGAAATTTAGGTAGCTCATCAGGCTCTCTCTTTTATGATCACAGTAACAACTTTGAGATGTAGATCTAGCTAAAAGAGAATGCTTGGTTCAAAGTTGTCCAGTGAGTTTCATGGCTCAGACTTGAACCTAGATTTCCCAAATTCTAGTCCAGTTCTCTAACCACTGCACCACACTGCCATTCTCTTTCTAAATGCATTGTTGTTCCTCCCCAGCATCCCTGTGACTAGAATGAGAGGTTCCCGATCCTCTTATTCCACTTTAACCATGGCTGCAGAAGCACTAGTTGGATCAGAACTAGGAGAGGGCACCCCTCAGCTGGTCCTCTGATGAAGGACATCTCGCCCCTGCCATTGCTGAAGCTGAATTTGTATCCAGGATTTGGGGGAAAGCTACAGAAACTCTCACAGTTTTCATACAAGTACCTTAACTGTTCATCACAAGAAAGACACTTGCCAAAAATTTGTCTTCGATCACAACACATTGCCTTGATGCTAAAAAATAGCCCTTGGTGGGCCTGTGGTGAGCAAGAGTCAACTCCAGCTGAGAAAGTTTGGTGGGTGTTTTTTGTATCAAAGTATCTTTAAGCCACACATGCTTGATCCCAAAAAAGTGCAGGGTAGTTTTGGGGCTGGGGTGGAAAACAACCTTAGGCCATTACATTTCAGAGATCTGGGGTCACAAGGAAGAATAACAGAATATTATTTGATCTGATCAGGTTTATGCCCCATGATCTCCGAAATTTTATGGCCTAGTATTGTTTTCCAGCTTGCCTTACGGTCTCAATCAAGCCACACAAGGTTACACTAGCAACGTCTCTTGCTGTTGGTTTAAAGTGAGAATTGTCATCAGTAAACCACTTTTGCTGGGTTCTTGCCAACATATTGCAATGGCTCCTACAATGTCCAGAATCGGGGGAGGACATTGTATTTGTGGGAAGTAGTACAACCCTGAGAAACCCATCCTCTAACTAGCATAGTCATCATCCCTGTTTATTGGAGCTAAGTAGACAGCTCAGTGGTTTAGGTATCTGGTAGTGGAGACAGAGGCTGTGATTTTGATTCCTGGGAGAAGAACCAGGCTGGGTAGCCACAGGCAAGCTGCACAGTCACAAAGGCACCTCCGGATAAGGGAATAGTAAACCATTTCTGAGTATTCTGTACATCAAAAACCCTGGGAAACATGAGGTTGCCATTAAGTTAGAATTGACTTGAGGGCACATCATGATGATGATGATGATGATGATGATGATGATGATGATGATGATGATGATGATGATGATGATGATGATGATGATGATGATTACTGGAGAACTCTGGCAGTTGTAGTCCAAAAATAACTTTTTCAGGCTTTGTTCATGTTAGGACTTTTTGAGATGAGAATAACTGTAACTGTTTACCCAAGCCCTTCCCCCTAAACCATTCAGGGGGCCACCTTCCCACATCCTGCCCATACCATAGATCCCAGTCACCCTCCACCTCACTTAGAATGGTCCCACAGCACACTAGGGAGGTGGACCTCAGTCATGGGACTTGCTGTTAAGTCAGACTTAAGTTGCACCAGTGACTCAACCTGGACTCAATGTTGTTTTTAAGGTCTTGAACCTGACTTGCAACTCAGAACCCACTTACCCACTCCTTTTTTTCTGGATGGAGGGAAGGGAATGCTTATTTTTATAATAGGGACTCACGTGTGGTACTTGGGACTCAGGACTTGGTACCAAAGACTCCAACTCCATCTGTGGACTCAGACCAAAAGACTTGACAACATCCCTGACACATACATCACCATTTGAAGGACACAGCAGAGGACTCCTTTGATATATCATAGCTTCCCGAGACACCATGCATCCTCTCGGGCACATTGCAAAACATGTGCCCTCCTCCATGAAGTCCACGTCCTGATGACTCATGTGTCCTATCTCGCCAAATCACCTGATTTGATTTAGTGAGAGGGCTAAATTTATTATGCCTCTCTTAGCGAATATAACCCCAGCTTCTCCTTGCTAATAATAATAATTAATGCCATCTCGGTCCCCTTGAGACGAGCGAAACGGCCTCTATGTTTTCCAGACACGACCTGTCCTCTCCCACCCGAGCTACCCCCATGCCGCAAGATTCCATTTTCATGATGGGAAATGGCTTTATCTTTGATTAAGGAGGAAACTTTAATCAAATAGAGTGCATCGTCAACCCAAAGCCAAGATTCCAATACTCTTGGCTGCGGCACAGCAAGGAGACGGCGCCACTGTTTCTTCTCCATCCCCCAGTGCCCACCATGCACCGTGTTGCAGCCACAGACCCATTACCATTTATTGCAAACGTGACAAAAATCACAAACAGGGAGCATGTCCTCCATCACTGTTGACTTTGAACACACACTCGCCATCTACATTTCTTCAGTGAAGCCTCCAGAAGGCTGACGGGTGAGAACTTCATTCCATTTTTGCTCATAAGAACATTACTAAAATTTGTCAAATTTATCCATACATTTAATGGAAATAACTCACACTTTTTAAATAAAAGAAAGAAAGCAAATGAAAGCCAAGCAGCCTCCTTTGTTTGCCTGGCTAGACAGCTTTGAGCGCCCAGCTCTCAAGAGTCTAAAATCTCCACATATTCAGACATAGGAATGTTTAGCTAAATTATGGTTGACATCAAATTTCTTTGAGATCCTCCCTTACAAGACTGTAGTTGTAATGATAATTAGAGATGGGCACGACCAGAAAAATTTTTTTCGAGTTGTCGTTTTTCGGGACGGCTCCATTTCGGGTCGTTTCCATTTTTCGCGAAATTTTAAAAAAAATTGTCATTTTGCCGTGTCGTTTGTTGTTTGTCGTTACCACCGCCGCGATTTTGCGCGATTTGACGTTCCAGCGAGTGGCGTCCCGCCGGCGTTAGGTGTTTTTGCGCCCTAGGCGGCAGGCGGGGTGGTGGGTGGGCATGGGTGGGCGGCGGCAGTGGCAGGGGGGAGGGGCGGGCGCACGGGCGTCAGGCGCGGGTCCCGCAATGACCCAGAGCAGGCGGAAAACACTTTAAACTGACTTGCTGCACAAGACTGCATCGAATAAAGCAATTGCAATTTTTGCAAACAAAGTGGGCAGTGCACCCACAGCAGAGCTGCAGGCAGGGTATGAAAGGACCTTGGCTTGCCACCAAGCAAATGAAATTTTTAAAATAAATCCACACCTCCCCTCCCACTCAAACCTCCCCCCCCCCTTTGAAGCACTATCAGAAAAGAAATCCTAACAAACTGCAGGAGAATAAAAAAGAATAAACTGTGTTGCTATTCCCCACAGCAGACAGAGAATGAAAGGAATTATTATTATTCCCTAAAAATTCAATTGAATCAATTCCCTCCCTGCCTGCCTAACTGAAATCTAAAGGCTCTGCGAAATCGAAACTAGTCTAGCACATCAGCCAGCTACACACAGCCCTCTCCCACCCACATCCAAGCCCGGACTGCGACTCTTCTGGGAGTGCCTCGGCTTTTTATGCCCTCTTGAACATCCAGAAGTGTCAGTCAAAACCTGGCCATGTGATTGGTAGAATGGGTCCCAAAATTTGCATGGTCCCATCCCATGGCCAGCCCATCATTGCGCAGGTGTAAACAAATAAAAATAAAAATAAAATAAAATAAAATCAGTGCGACCTTTTACTGCTATAAAAACCCACTGCTGCTACTGTAAAAATTCAAGCATTTAAAATAGGTAATTTTCGCATGTTTCTGTGGTGCTTTGGTGGTTTTTTTGGACCACGATTTCAAAAAAAATATTGCGGACGCCATTTTGGATCCCCCCCGCACCGCATGGCAAATGGAGACGCCGAGGATGCCCCCTCCCAGCCTGGTACCAGCAGCCCAGGACAGGAGGGGGGGAAGGCTGGGGACCCCCCCCCAGAAACCACCCCTCTGGTAGGTGCCCTCAGGCAGGCAGATTTTCGCCTGCTTTTTTGGCCGGGAATCGGGTTTTTTATTTTTAAAACTTTTTTTCTGTGCCACTTGGCATCGTGCAATCGCCGCGCGATGCCAGGAACAACAACGACAAATCAGACCCAATTTTTCTTTTTTCGGTTCGACTTCGAGTTCTGACAGCTTAATTGTCGTTACCGTTTCCGTTACGTAACGGAAACGATATCCGAAAACGGAAACGACAATTTCGTCAAGTCATGCCCATGTCTAATGATAATATGTGGCAGAACAAATCAAACTTCTACAAGGCAAGAGGAGGGCAGCTGAAACCAAAAAGTTTTTAAACTAGGCTTTCGGTGAGCCTCACATTTGGAAAAGAAGTAGATCATCTACTCTTCTTCTGTGACACATTTGGGAAAGTTTGAGCAAAGTGCATTCAAGTCATGATTTTGCAAAGGAATACCTGTTTTATTCTCCTCCTATGAAGAAACAAGGGCCTTAAAGGTCATCAGATTTAAACAGGTCAAATAAATTGAAGATACCATTTTTGCTTATCTTGAAATAGAATGGTTGGCCCCAGCTGTTTTGTTTCCAGGCTACAGGGGCTGAAAAACTGATCCTCAAAAAAGCCTTTCAAAAAGGTAAAACAGTGACTTTGTTGTTAACTGAGCATGCATAGAACAGGCCTACCAAATTCCAAAATAGATGCATTGTGGCAGTTTCATGGTCCAGGAAGTGAAATGTTGAGAGGGAAATGGAAAAAATAACAGAAACAGTAAAAAAGTGGGTTTTTTGAAGAGTCAAACATAGGCTTGATATAACGAAAGTAATGGAGTGACAGAGCTCCAGAAAGGAGGACATTTTGCAATGTCTTTCCAGGAAATTATCATACAATTTTGTGAACCATCTCTGCATTAAAAATCACAGAGCAGTTGTGTTTGTCCCAGCCCAGAATGATTTCATTAAACATTTCATCTCAGCATTTGTGAAATCAATTCCAGGTATAGGGTAATCTAAACCTTTGACCCTTTCAGTCAAGACCTAATTAGATGACTCTCAGAAAGAGCTCTATAACTCTTTTCTGGCCAATCAGGGTTTGTTTTTTGGAAAGGAATACTATGTCTGATTGTAAAAAGATTTTAAACAATATTTTTAAAAGAACAAAGGACAAATATTCAGAAGCTTGCTCATTTAAGTTGGGAAAATAATGTTGATTTTGCTTTTTGATTGAGGATGGTTCCACTCAATGTTAGCAGAGCTTTGGTGCCTGTATCTTGTCACAGTTTCAACCATCCCATGCATCTTGTCACTACACAGTTGCCTGGTAATTAAGGAGGGGAACCCTCCAAAGACTTGATTGAATGTCCACATTTCTGCCTTTCTTGCTCCCTCTGGAATCTGTAATACTCTCTTCCAATACCACATTTCAAACAAGTTGATTTCCCCCCAATCAATCACATAGTGTGGGTGATATTGACGTCGGTTTCCAGTGACAATCTTTACTAAATCCCAGCCCTCAATTTTTTTAATTTCAAAACATGAGGGGATATTTTTTGGAGATGCTCATAGAGGTGTTGGCCATATATAGTTGTCTTCCTCATGTTGTCTACCCAGAGGAAAGGTTTTTGATATAATATAGCTTTTTAGTCTGCATTCTGTAGAGTGGGCATGGCAATATTAATATACCAGAGAGGCTAACGGATGTATATGTTGTGTGTGTTGAACTCACTCACACACTTGCTTCATTGTTTCATTCATTTCAAAACAGCCCTTCATTTTTTATTTTTTATTTTTATTTTATTTTTGGCACAGAGGGACTACAGCCACAACCAAGTTGTTATTGTTTCTGTCCTTTCTCAGCATCCATTGCACAGAACATGTACTTGTCTTTGGGGATCCTCCAGCACCGAGTAATTCTATATGAAGTCAGGTTCTGAGTAAACTTATGTGTAGTGTATGTATCCATAAACTTAGAATTTCAATTTTATGGGCAGCAGAGGGGGGAATTCCAGTTTATTAATGTGCTTCTGTATCCAAGGGGTCAGTGGGTGGGGTTTGCAGTTGGGGTCAGGGTCAGGGAGTAGCCGGCCCCCACGCATTCTCAGCCACCAAATCTGGCCCTCCTTAAAAAAAAGTTTGGATACCCCTGGTTTAAATGAAAAGTAGTTACCTGCTGAAAAAAGGAGTTGGCTTCAGAGATTTTCCCCTTGCGGAGCGACACTTTGTGCAGCAATATTGGGCCATTTCTTGGCATTTTGAATAATGGATGCAGAAGCACAATATCCCACTCATAAACCATAGATTGTTGTTGTTGTTGTTGTTGTTGCTGCTGCTGCTGCTGCTGCTGTTGCTATTGTTTTAGATGTCTTGTAAGAGACAGGAAGGGCAGTTGTTAAGTACTGGGTTTCACACCCTTGTTCTTCAAACAAAGGAACATGGGTCATACACCGCTCCCACTCCCTTATCCAGCTCCATTTGGCACTAGGAGACATACAAGGGGGGGAGGTTTGGTGCAGAGGGCCCATGTGATTCATTCTGGGTTTTGGGTAAAATGTTGTAAGTCTGCTAGGTTTGCCAATTAGAACCAGATCAAATTAAAGTGATATTGGATGTGCTATTGCCCTTTGGTGTTGAGAGTCCTTGTGCCTCATTCCAGGTCGTTGGGGGTATGCCGGCTCTTTCTTGGTATCTTCTTCACAATTTTTGAGAAAACTGTTGAGAAAATTATTCACAATGTTGAGAAAAATGTAATGCTTAGGATACCATTGTGCACCTGACAAAATAATGCAAGGTACATCTGAAGAGTCTTCTTTTGGCTGATTGATTAGTATTTTTTAAAAAAAAAATCACAGTGCCTTTGAATTCTCACTCAGTTATATAGCTGCAAGATGAGGAATATCAACAGATACAGTGCAACTGCAAGAAACAGCCTTTTGCCCAGTTGCCCACTCTTCTATGCTCTGATAGGCTAACCCTGAATCTGCCTCCTTCACATATAGGTGTCCAGATGTTGTTGGTTCCCTGCCCCCTTCATCTTGAATGATCACTGCAGAAGTTCAGAGACAATGGGAATTTTAGTGCAAAAATGTGCAAGGACTCTAGGCTAGGCAAGGATGGTTTTTGGCACTGGGTGAATTCGTATGGAAACATCCATCCTTTATGATCTTATGGATTTCCATACCTGATAGTAGTACCTAATCATACTGCATGGTAGAAACATTACTCAGCCACACTCAGACCACGCAGTAAAAACCCACCTTGCTTAAACAGAACAAGTATGCTAAGCTTCGTGAGGCTTTCCTGACTAGTCTTCAATACTCAAGGAACTCTTTCTATGGGAAAGGGCAATCTAACCTGCATTCTCCCACCTGAAATATAGAATGTCACCAGGAGCTGCATTCATATACAGAACTTCAGCTTTATGACTAAACCAAAGAGTAGAGATGAATAGAGATGGGCACGAAACGAACCATTTTTCATTTCCATTTTTTTGTTTCATTACGCAATGAAATGACAAATGAATTTTGTCTCCAAAATGAAACGAAACGAACAGAAACACCAGAAATTTTGTCGTGTGTTTCGTTTCCGTTATTGCAATACAGTGAACTGCTTTAAATGCTAAAAAAAAATCACAAAAAATTGAAATAAATGGTAACAAAACGTTAATGACACAAACGAAAACAAAAATGAATTTTTTGCAAAAATTCATGAAAACGGAAATGCACTGAAACAGACCCTCCAAACGACAAACAAAACATCATTTTTTTGATTCGTGCCCATCTCTAGTGATGAATATTAGTAAACTGATCTGGCCATTAAGACGTTAATGTTTTGTTTTCTGGATTTGGGTTTGGGTTTTCTTTGTTTGTTGGGGTGGCAAGTCCCATACCTCAGCTGTCTCCAAAGAGGTAGAAAATGTGCTATTACCACCATCTTCCATCTGGAAGCATAGTTTCGTTATACCCTCATCCATCCTTTTGAATGATGTCTTAGGAACTTGGGCCCTTGTAGTCTAAAAAGATAGCTTCCCCAAGCTTTGTATGTCCCATGTACAAAGGAGCTTAGATGTCCTCAAAGCGGAAGGCTCCCAGCACAGGCCAGGGCTGTTAGTAAGGAACCAAGGCCTAAACACAAAGGAGACCAGGTTGCCTGGCAAAACCCATGCCCAGACTCCAAGAGTCTTGAGTAGACCATCAAGAAGCCCAGCACCCTTCCTGATCAGAAAAGCTCTGCTTTAATAGGACAAACAAGGAACACGGAGCTGCCTGAACCAGGCTGCCAGTGTTTGCAAATGAAGATGGTCTGGAGCTCCATGCTAACTAAAAGAAATAGGTGTAATTTACTGGTAGGGCTAATTCATTTTAGTCATGGAACATGGCCATATCAGGGCAGCCTCCCTTACATTACGAAGGCCTGCACTCCCATTAAACAAGGTGATGCCGCCGTCTCCATTTATTCCTCCTGAGTGTCTTGTTCTCTCCTCATTCTTCTGGGACCCACCCACGTGTGCCAAAGAGCCAATCCTGCATCCTCAAAACTGGCCGGCACCCTTATCTTAAGCCTACAGCAGGTAATGTACCATCCCTATACATTATAAGGCATAACTTCACAGAAGACTGTTGGGAAATGTTGTTTTCCCCTACTACTACAGCTCCCAGAATCCCCCAGCCAGCATGACTGGCACAGCACATGTGTGGGATCTGAAAAATGTACATTTCCCAAGCTCTGCTTATTGCCAGAGCACCTAATCCTTACCCTTATGTTCCTTCTACACCCGCTACACCCGCTGTGCTCTCATTTACCAATAAGCAATCCCATAATACCCAGGGGAAGTGACACTTGGGTAAGCAAGAGCGCAATAGGTTTTTGCTCTTTGTATATGTTCAAACAGGTCTTGTAGGGCTTGAAAACCCTTCGTCATCTGTTGGACCAGATGCCACTCTAGATGCAAGAAACATCTGTGCATATGCACCCATGGACAAGGTTACGTTTAGGGTATCAAAAACTTTGTGAGAGAACAGTTCCTCCATTAAACTCCTCCCAGTGTGATTTTATTAGGTTAGTGGCATTCCTCTTCTCTTTACCAAGGAGCTATGTGTGGCATTAAAATTTGCCTCCTCTTCTCCTAACAGACGTTGAGATGGTCAGTTGTAGCCCTCTGCAGTCCACCATTTTCTATGAGACCCGTCAGTAGACATGTTTCTGCACTATCAACTAAGGGCCTTTTCACACAACCCCTAAGATCCGCTGGCCACTTAAATTCGGACCAGAGATCTTAGGGGTTCGTTGCTCTTGCTGTGTTCCCACCCCTCAGCACTTCCTTGCTCCTGTCTGCGTGAGGGGTGGGAGAAAAAAAGAGAGGAAAAAATGCATCTCACTTCCGAAGCCACCCGGCTTCCTGATTCCTTCTCTTCCTGATTCCGCCCAGCTTCCTGGTTCCTTCTCTTAAAGGGGCGACAGGCAAAAAAAAACAACAAACAGACGCGAGGAGAGCCGACACTCACTCCCTTAAAACCGCATCAGGGATTGTCACCACGGGAGAGCAGGTACACGAAAAGTGTGCTGGGTCACGCTTAGGTGGGCGGGGTCGCACTTAATTTTCTGCAAACTCCGGAGCTGGTGGGAAAACATTTTTAAGCTCCGGAGCTTGCAGCCATTTGCCGCGGAGTTTAGGGGTCGTGTATAAACGCCCTAATAGGCTCATACCCTCCCAGACTGCATAGATTAAAGATTGTGTCAGTGAAGATTCTGAATAATACAGGTGAGAAAGTCTAGAGGTTGCCACGACTCAACTTCTATTAAAGATTGTGTGCTCTTCATGTCTTGAGATACCATGAGTGAAGCCCCCTTAATTTTAGAAGGCATTTTATAATGAAATACATTATAAAAACTGGGGAGGTTTTATGTTCTAGCCAAGACAGAAAGTAGTCCAAAATCCAAAGATATCAGTAAGTCCAAGAAAGAAAGAAAGAAAGAAAGAAAGAAAGAAAGAAAGAAAGAAAGAAAGAAAGAAAGAAAGAAAGAAAGAAAGAAAAGGTAAGAAGAAAGGTTGGAATTCAAGCATTGGACTTCATCATCCAAAATCAAGGTTTAATGTTTTTTCTGAAAGCTCATGGAATTTTGGAAAATATTTGCAAATGAAAGTTTCAGCTCCTATATTAGCCATAGCCTTTTGCTAATGACAGAAGCGGAACCATTTTGCAACAAAAGAGCCACCAGCTCCTTAGAAATGTGGTCAAAGAATTAATGCTGTTGCGTTTCCTATCAAATCGTGGTCAGATAAGACCTCCCCAGCCCCATGCCCTATCTTGGCCAAGGATTTCACGAGCGCCATTGCTTGCACCATTCAGTAGCAATGAAGACTTTGCAGGAAACAGATTTGATGTCTCGTGCAGATTTGATGTCTAACGGCAAACTGTTACCTATACAGGTGCTTTTCTTACCACCATGATGGGGATTTTTCATGTACATGTGCCAAGATAACTTGACTGGCTTTAAGTAGTATGCATCTCAATGCCCTCAAGTGGAGAACTCTGTGAGCTACTCTGTCTCAAGCTGCAAGGCCTTTTGAGCCTGCCCTGGAAGGAAGCTTCCAGATGCACAGAAATAGGGGTTTTACAAGTTATAATAAAATTTTATTTAAAAGTTAAAGGGTGTGCTTTGGTACCACTAACGTGGGCTTTAGCCTACAGCTCTGTTGCAAAAAGCTTTCTGCCTGTGTCTTGGGCTGCCTTTACCAAAAGCTTTCTATTCCAAATGGCTTTGGCTCACTAAGCATCCTTCTGCATGCCTCCAGGCTTTCTCTGTTCCTCTCCTCCATGACACGGGGCACAGCCTTGCATAACTAGCAGAAAGCCTCCTTTATATATATATATATCTATATATCTACATCTAGATAGATAGATAGATAGATAGATAGATAGATAGATAGATAGATAGATAGATAGATAGATAGATAGATAGATAGATAGATAGATTTCAGTGGTGGCAAACCTTTGGCACTCCAGATGTTTAGGACCTCAACTCCCAGAATTCTGAGCCTAGGCTGTCAAAGGACTGTGGCAGCTGTGGTCCAAAACATCTGGAGTGCCAAAGGTTCACCACCACTGGATTAGAGAGAGAGAGAGAGAGAGAGAGAGAGAGAGAGAGAGAGAGAGATCAGGGAGTTATCAGGGGGCTTGGTGGCAGGCAGAAGGTCGATGTCCCCCTTCTTCTCACATCAGTCACAGAAATGATTCTGTCCAGTCTCCTGCAGCAAGTGAAGAGATGGCTGGAAAGAACATGGGAGGACACAGGAAAAGATGCAGACAGGAAGGCAGCAGTCACCAGCCACAGGCAGGAACCAGGCACCCAGAAAAATTACCACTGAATAGAGAGTCACGGTGCGGTGCCCTAAAGTAAAACCCATCCTTATCCTCATGAGGTTTTTCTTTTTACATGCTTTTCTTCCGGCTCTGAGAGCTCCAGCTTAACCCAGTTGGCAAACTTATGGCACAGGTGCCAAAGGTGGCCATCAGAGCCCTTTCTGTGGGCACCCAGCATCGCCCCTTCACAACCACTTCTATTCAGATTAAACTGCTTCATTGGCACTTTGCAAAAAAATAGCGGGTTTTGAATCGCAGTTTGGGCACTCAGCCTCCTAAAAGGTTTGCCACCACTGCCTTTGAAGGAAGACCTTGCAGAAGAAGGCGACCGACCGCTCCCTAAAGGGGCAGCCCAGTGAAACAGACAGAGCCAGGACGGCAATAACTGGCTAGCCTAGCCCAGCCACGACCCTTCAGCAGGGCTGCAAGGCAGCGGTTCTGTTCCTCCCTAATTCTCACAGGTACACTCTTCCTGAACCAGGAGGTTCCACCGAGCTGTTATGATCAGTAGTCGCTCCCCACCACCCTGTGGGGGGGTGTCTCTATTTTATAGCCTGGACCGTTTGGATGGACAGCAGTTGGCAAGGGTGAATGGGTGGGTGGGATCGGAGGGGAAGGGGTGGTGGTGGCTGGAGCAGGGCGGGCACGTGCCTGCCGCCTTCCTTTTTGGAGCCGCCGCCTTCCATTCCCGTCGACAGAGAAGGGGTTGGGGAGGGGGGTGCTCCGGCGCTTCTCTCTTAGCGATTGGCTAAGACTCCTCCATGTGTGAAATTACCATCAAAGAGACGCAGCTGGCCCGGGAACCACTTGGGGACCGTAGCTTAACTGTGCGTCACAATGTGGTGGTTGCGGGAGGCGCGGGGGTGCGCGCCGTTGCGGGCAGGGAGGGGGGCGCTGGAGAAGCAGAGCGAGAGAGCCGTCGGGGGAGGGGGAGGAGAGGCGGTCCAAGGAAGAGCGGGCCACTCTCCTCCCTCCGCCGCGGTGGCCCCCGCGGGGCTGAGCTCCCAGCCCCCCCCCCCCGAGCCGGCCAAGGATGGAGCGACGGAAGAGAAGAGCTGAGCTGGCCAAGATTCCTTGAGCTTGGGGGCGGGGGAGAGAGAGAGAGAGAGAGAGAGAGAGAGAGAGAGAGAGAACTTGTCCCCCTCCCGCTCACTAGCCTGATGGGCAGCCCTGGGTGCCCTGCCGCCTCGCCGCCTTGGCAGCCGTCGTGGAGGCAGAGGGCGGCAGACGGGAAAGCCCTGGCTTCGGGGCCGCTCTTTTCTCCGCAGCTCCGCTCGCCCGCGGACTAGCCCGATCCCGGTTGCCTTTTGCCGGAGGCGGTGAGCAGAGAAGGGGGCGAGAGCGGGGCGAGGGCGAAGAGGAAGGAAGGGGGACTCGAACTCGGGACCCAGTAAGAGCAGAGGAGGAGGAGGAGGAGGAAGTTGAGGCTGGGAGAAGGGTGCGCGGGAGTGGGGAGCAGCGTCCGACCAAAAGAAGGTCGCACCCACCTGGCTTGGGCCGGGAGCGGCCAAGGGAGCCCAGTTCGAGTCTGCCCCGGAGGAGAAGAGGCGGCATCGGCGGCAGGAGCGGAGGACTCCGGTGGAGGAAGCGAAGGCGGAGAGATCGCGTGCGCTTTTGGGGAGCAGCAGCAGCCTCAAGGGAGGTGGAGAGCTGAAGGCGCGCAAGGGGAGGGCGGGGAGGCGAGGCGAGGCGAGGCGAGGCGAGGAGCGATTCCGCCGCCGTTGACTTAGGGGGGGGGGGCGTACTTAAGAAGAAGGGAGGAGGGCGACGCTCGGAAGGGTCAGCGGGCTCTTCCTGCCAAGGAAGAAAAGAGGCAGAAAAGAAAGGAAGGCAGCAGTAGCAGCAACAGGAGGCCGGGGATGGAAGAGGGCTTGTTCGGGCGGTGAGGAAGCCGGCGGCGGCGGCGCACGGGGGGCGGGGGGGGCAGAGGAGGGGGGCAGCTGGCAACGACGGGAAGAACAGAGCACAGACCTGGAAGAAGGGAGGAAGGAAGAATTGGACGACTGGAGAAGGAAGGCAGGAAAGAGAGAGGGAGGAAAAGCGGGAGGAAGTAAAGAAGAAAGAAAGGAAAGGAGTAGAAAAAGGGAGGGAGGGAGGGAGGGAGGGAAAAATTAAGGGTCAGAGCAGGAGGAGCGCCCGGCAAAAGCACCTCCGTGGGGCGGTTTCCTCCGCCCTCGTCCCCCAGTGCTCGTCGCCTGCTTCCCGCCTGCTGGCTCCCAAACCCCACCCCATGCCCACCTAGGCCGCTCCTGCTCAGGATCGCCCGGCTTCCCTCGGCTCGGGAGGATGGAGCCGGAAGCGGCCGGGCCGACGGGGGGTCCCCGCTCCGCGGTGGAGAAGCTCTCGGAGGCGATGGGCCAGCGGACCAAGGCGTTGGGCAGCGCCCTGCAGGAGACTCACCGCCAGCGGCGCCTCCTGCTGGTCATCGTGTGCGTGGTGCTGCTGCTGGACAACATGCTGTACATGGTGATCGTGCCCATCATCCCGGACTACATCGCCGCCATGGGGGCCGCCGGGCACCAGCAGGGGGCGCCACTGCCGCCGCCGCCGCCGCAGCCGCCCTCGGCCCTGAACGGCAGTGCCGGAGGCTGGCCCAGCAACGCCAGCAAGCCCTTGCTGCGGCCCCGCTACCCGGCCGACAACGAGGACATCAAGATCGGGGTGCTGTTCGCCTCCAAGGCCATCCTGCAGCTGCTGGTCAACCCTCTGAGCGGGACCTTCATTGACCGCGTGGGCTATGCCCTCCCGCTGCTCATCGGCCTGGGCGTCATGTTCCTCTCCACCCTCATCTTCGCCTTCGCCGAGAACTACGGCACCCTCTTTGTGGCGCGCAGCCTCCAAGGCCTGGGCTCCGCTTTCGCCGACACGTCGGGGATCGCCCTCATCGCCGACAAGTACACGGAAGAGTCGGAGCGCAACCGGGCGCTGGGCATCGCCTTGGCCTTCATTTCCTTCGGCAGCCTGGTGGCGCCCCCTTTCGGCGGCATCCTGTACCACTTTGCCGGCAAGCGGGTGCCTTTCCTGGTGCTGGCCAGCATCTGCCTGGTGGACGGGCTTCTCCTCCTGCTGGTCATCAAGCCCTTTGACCGGGCTCGGGACAACATGCCCGTGGGCACGCCCATCTACCGGCTCATGATCGACCCTTACATCGCCGTGGTGGCCGGCGCCCTGACCACCTGCAACATCCCGCTGGCTTTCCTGGAACCCACCATTGCCAACTGGATGATGAAGACCATGGATGCCAACGAGTGGGAGATGGGGCTCACCTGGCTGCCGGCCTTCATCCCTCACGTCCTGGGGGTGTACATCACCGTCAAGCTGGCGGACAAGTACCCCCACCTCCAGTGGTTCTATGGGGCTCTAGGCATGACCATCATCGGAGCCAGCTCGTGCGTGCTGCCCGCCTGCCGGAACTTTGGACAGCTCATGATCCCTCTGTGTGGCATCTGCTTTGGCATTGCCCTGGTGGACACCGCCCTCTTGCCGACCCTTGCCTTCCTGGTCGATGTCCGCTATGTCTCGGTCTATGGCAGTGTCTATGCCATCGCAGACATCTCCTACTCGGTGGCCTATGCCCTGGGGCCGATTGTGGCCGGGGAGATTGTCCATTCCTTCGGTTTCGTCCAGCTCAACTTGGGCATGGGCCTTGCCAATGTACTTTACGCCCCTGTCCTCCTCCTCCTGAAGAACATTTGCCAGATCAAACCCTCTTTCTCGGAGAGGAACATCCTCCTTGATGAGGAGCCCAAGGGACTCTATGATACCATTAAGATGGAAGAGCGCAAAGGCAAGGGGAGAAGCCTCCAACCTGTAGGGGGCGCTGAAGGAAATAGTGTAGATCCTTTCCATAGAGACTTCAGGGCAGCTTCTGAAGAAGACTCTTCAGATTATGACTATACTTAAGAGGGTGGGTAGAATGTCCCCGGAGAAGGGAGCATTGAAAGCATTTTGACTGCTACCTTCATGTCCCGATGTGCCAATATACTACACTTTAACCTTTGTCTTGACGTGATGGCTTTCTTCTGTCCTTCTTCTCTCTCTCTCTCTCTCTCTCTCTCTCTCTCTCTCTCTCTCTCTCTCTCTCTCTCTCTCTCTCTGTGAAGATATTACTTTAAACACCTTGTTAAATGAAAGCTCCAAACAACTGTCTAATAGAGGAATGGTGTATTTGTATAAATCTGTGATGGCTGTTTCCGATTTAAAGGGGGTTAAACCCCTAAAAATATTAACACTCCTAAATTGTCTGTTGTGCCAAGAGGTTTCTTTGCAACGCAGTGGTCGTCTTTGGGCTAGTCCACACACACACACACACACACACACACACACACTTGTGAGCTGGTTTCAAAAAGTAGCATTTTTGGGGGTAAGACAAATCAAGTGATGCATCACTTGATTTCCTGACACTCAAGACACTTGGAACCAGCGTTATCACGTGTGCGACAGTTCTTCTGTACTTGGTCATGATGTGCTTCGTGAATGAACGTGCAGAGTTGACTCCATTGCTAAGCATCATGTTGGATCGTGGCTTAATGGTGGTTAGAACAGACCCACCCAGCTTGAATGGGAGCTAAAGAGGCATGGCCCAACTTGTCCCAGGGGGCAAGTCACCTCCCTCCCATCATGACTTTTGGTCGGTCACCTTTCATCATGACTTTTTGGAGCCTGTTTTTGGGTTTTTTTTTTTTTTTTTTTTTTTTTTTGAAATGACTGGAAAAAACTTGTATGGTTTCACGTATATCAGATCAACAGATCTTTCGGGTATCGAATGACGCATGTGTGAATCAGCCTGACTTCTTTCCCTCTCTCTGTAGCTGGTTGGGTTTTGTTTCTTTTCTTTGTTTAAACAAAATACTGAAATATGCTGAACTTTCAAAGAAGACGACTCAGCAAACTGCAAAATCCCAGTCCAGGAACTGGAGGGATAGGGGGGAGTGTGTGTGTACGTATATATAGATAGACGGATAGGTAACTCAGTGGAAAATTTCCATTAGTGAGGTTACTGTAAAGCCAAACACTGAAGACGTATCATATGACTTCTTGAGAAGAGGGGATCTATAACCATTTCCAAACCACCACCACCCCCTGTTGTGCTGCTATTCTGATAAAATGCAATATATGGTAACATGTTTTAATCTGACTCTGCTGCACTAGTGTGGGATTGAATAAACGACCTTCCGGGTGGAGTGCTGCTGTCTTTGTTTCGTTGTTCGCATGTCAAAATCAGAGGCGCAGCTCAAGTGCAATCGATGATGCTGCGTACAATTGCTCAAAGTAAGCTCCACTGAGCATAATAAGACTTTACTCCTATGGAAGCGTGGTGCTCCCGGGATGTGCTGCCTTCCGTTAGGGCTAGGAGATGCAATCCTGTGCCAGAGTACGTGGGAACCAGTCCCATTGATTTCAGTGGGATTTCCTTCCGAGTAGTCACTTCTAGCCTTGTTGAAGATGTACCTCTGAGGGAATAGCCTGCATGCTCTGTCTGATTTCTTATCGGATGACTTCTTCAGAGCTTTAAGACCTGCGTGTGTACGAGTGGTCCTGTGAAGCTCTTGGAAATGAAACTCAGAAAAAAGCAGTTTCAGAAAGAGGGTTATATCTCCCACAAAGTGCAAAAGGATCATTGCCCCTCCCCTCTCCCACCCTACAAAGAAAGAAAGAAAGAAAGAAAGAAAGAAAGAAAGAAAGAAAGAAAGAAAGAAAGAAAGAAAGAAAGAAAGAAAGAAAAAGAAAAAGAAAAAGGGAGAAAGTAAAAAAGAGAGAGATGGAAGGAAGGAAGGAAGGAAAGAAAGAAAGAAAGAAAGAAAAAGAAAGAAAGAAAGAAAGAAAGAAAGAAAGAAAGAAAGAAAGAAAAGACAAGGTCAGATATAAACAGCCTCTTTTATTATTGCTTCTGTCTATGGGCAATATTATTTGCTTAAAATTTACTCAGCCCTTTCTGCTGCAATAAATTCAAAAGGGCTTACCTTGCCCGGTCAAGTATGCCAAGGAATCGGATCCCAGCCTGAGAGACATTTAATTGTCCTGTCTTTGGAAGCCAGGACGGCCTTTTCCTCCCCCAAAAAGATCTGAAGGCAAGACTGTTTCCAGAAATCCGCGGCTTCCCGTCTGACAGGAGCAAGCACTTCCAGCCCATCAGTCTCACAATAATGGTTTATTGCCCTGTTGCTGATACCAGCCGGAGTAGATCCACCGGATCAGATTCACGGTCAGTCAGTCAACACGCACCCAAGTTCCACGGAGGCCATGGCAACAATACTCGGGCTGGGAGCAGCAAAAGGATATTGGCCTAAATGTTCGTATTTCGGACAAAGTCTCAAGATTCCCAAACCCAGATCTGGGCACCCCTTCCCCCCCCTCCGTCCCCCCCCCCAAATGTTTCCATTTGACCGTGTTGCCTTCTGGTCTGCAATCCTAGCTGTATGTAATTATCAAATAAACCTCATTAAAACAGGGATGGCTGAGAAAACCTGCACAGGATTGCCCGCTAAAGTTGCATTCCTTTGAGCTCCGGCTGGGAAGGAAGTTCCACTGCACTTCGTAGGATCTGGTTTTTTGTTTGTTTGTTTGTTTGTTTACTTACTCCACTTGGTTCAAACACTGAAACCCCCCTCCCCTCCCCCGCGCTTGATTCCCGGGAGTTTCTCCGTTTACGCCTGAGCAAAGCCGAGGGATTCCGAGGGATCTAGTTCTTGATTCTCAGCACTCCTCCAGACTCCACAGCTCCGTCACGGAAGCGACGCCCAGCTGTTTTGAGTTTCTCTTTGCGCGGTGTAACTGCTCTCCTGGAGGTGGGAGTCAGCTGGGACTGCTAGAAAGTACGTGCGTAGGATCACAGCCTTTAAAAAAGAAATCCCAGTGAAAAGCATAATATAATTATGTTCCTAGGTCGAATAACCCGCCCTTGCAGAAAGAAGTCTTTATTACGATGGACAGATCAGATAATAAGCTTAGGCTTATTATCTGAGAGAGACCATCTCTTACCCCCCATCCCCCACCCCGCCCTTGTTCCGTGGCATTTCAATATTTAGGGTTCGCTCCTGCCACCATTCCTTCAACCCGAATGAGAGAAAGAGCAATCGGCATTATGACCCAAAGTAAGACGGCACCACGTAAACCATCCCTTTTGCTCCCCGTGTTCGGTATCGAACAACTGCTTTTTAAGGGGTTGCACGGGAGCTTTTCACTCTCCCGGTGACAAAGCCCGTTGTAAAGCAAATACTGTAATTCATAATTCGGAGAATTGTGTAATTCATACTTTTGAGAAAGGAAAGGACATCTAGGTTTGAATCGCTCGGAACGGAGGGGGTGATCCAAGGTTGGTGGGTTACGCAAAGTTCTGATAGTCCCAGGGATCAGTAATTGTCAGGCTGGGAAAACCTTTCTCTCGGTATGTTGGTGATTAGAAATGTATTGGACCGGATGCGGGGAGGAGTACGATCCTGTTCAGGAGGTGTTGGGAGGACATTAACCGGCACCTCGGATCTCGTCCGTCGCAACACGATCTTTTTCAGTCTAGTCGGGGCTAAAACCCACGAAATCTGAGGGACGTTGATACGAGATTGCTGGGGGTTGACTTCCAAGCTCGAAGTTCGTTTCAGGCTGCCGCGAAAGCCCAACATTTCGTTTACTCCGAAGAAAGAAAGCGAAAGAAAGCGTCTTACCCCCAAACTTCTCCCCTACCCCCACTCCGGGTTCTCTAGCAAGTCGTTCGAAGCTATGTCCTCATTTTCCAAAGGTCGAAGGGCAGTGTCTTTACCCCCATCCAATTCGGTTTAAAACCATAGCTAAAAAACTCTTTTCTTCCTTCCTTCCTTCCTTCCTTCCTTCCTTCCTTCCTTCCTTCCTTCCTTCCTTCCTTCCTTCTAGTTTTTTATTTTTAAAAAGGAGCGTTTTCCGAGCTCTATTTGCATCTGCAATGGCATTGGGGGTTCCCCAGGACGGCTTTCCATTCAGACTGGATTTCTAATTGCACTACCAGGCACTGAAAAGCTATTACTCAGATTACTCGTCCGA
This sequence comes from Phrynocephalus forsythii, assembly GCA_029282475.1. NCBI lineage: Eukaryota > Metazoa > Chordata > Lepidosauria > Squamata > Agamidae > Phrynocephalus > Phrynocephalus forsythii. Next base: position 108,930,989 of record JAPFRF010000008.1, on the reverse strand, counting down.
AAGAAACAGAAAATTAAATTTTAAAAAAATGGGAGAAAGAAAGAAAGAAAGAAAGAAAGAAAGAAAGAAAGAAAGAAAGAAAGAAAGAAAGAAAGAAAGAAAGAAAAAGAAAGAAAGAAAAAGACACCAGCAACGAAATTGCATGTTCAACCGACTCCTTTGTCCTCTGAATGTGAGAAGAGTGCTGATGTTGGCGATAAACATATCTAAGGCCGACGTTCAATCTGATCTTACTCGAGAGTAACTTCCATTTAACCTGGAGGTAAACACGCGAGGGAGCGAGCTGCTAAGGACGAGGCACCTGTATCCCGTTTCCTTGCGGGCTGGTTAGGAAGGAGTGGGAAGGTTCCGGGTATTCCGAGGCCATTCCACGTGAACGCGATCCAATGTCTTAGCCGGCCCTCGATCTTTCTTGGGATTCATTGTAATTGTGGCCTTGGCGGCGTGGATCCCAGGGCTTAGGAGAAGAGTGGGCTGGGGCCTCCTGGAACGACGCAGAACGGTACCCCCACACACACACACAAGCACCTTGATACGGAGCGGGTTTAGCCTGCCTGGCGAACGCTTATGTTCCGAAAACAGCCTCGTGTGGAATTTTGGGGGGCGGCGGGGAGGAGGGGAAAGCGGTGGCGAGGGTCGTAGTGGCGGCTGTAACGTGCGTGAAAGTAACGTGCCCCGCGAGAGGCTGCGGAACTGATGAAGTCGTCCCTACCAAAGCTAAGTGTGAGCAGGTCCCCGGCGGTTTTCATCGATGTCTCGCCCTGCTCAGTTTTGGGGAAGAGGGGAAGCAGCGACCCCGCAAGGTTTGGGAACGGCACAGCACGAAGACCGTCCCAGGTGATGGGTTAGGAGGAGAAGGGCCTTTCTCGAACCTTTCATTTCCTGGCCGGTGCTTTCCCGACGTGACGGCTGGCCCGTGCCAGCATCCTTGTTGTCCAGGACAGCCTCCACTTGCTCGCTAGGAATGGGTGAGAGTTTGGGTGGTGAAACTCCTCCGGAAGGCACCAGTTTGGGGGAGGGGTATATGTGGATCTTTTCCCTGCCCGGCTGTTTCACTGCCTGGGTGGGGGGGGGGGCGCGTTCAGCTGGGGTTCGTCGCTTCCTGCCACCGACTTTCGGGTGGCCTTGGTCGGGTCTCTTCCCGCCTTGATTCGGTTGTTCATTGAAGGAAACAGCCGCGCCCCTGACATTTTGCGCAGAAGAGAGAGTTTAGAGGGTCAGACATTGGCAAAGAGAACATCTTTACCGACAAAGTGCTTCATAAATCACGGCTGTGTGTCCTGGAGTGCACCTTCTCGGCTAGGAGTCGTAGGAGGAAAATAGAGGCAAACCTTTTCCAATAGGGACGGACTTGCCCTGACTCGGTGGATGAAGCGCCCGACGAGGAGCCCTGTGTGGCCCCAAGAGACTTTTAAGGCCCAAGAGTCCGGTCTGATCAAAAAGCTGCCCCACCTCCGACCTATGTTCGTGGACGTTTTTGGACCCCGTCCCACAGATTAGGTTGGGCAGGCCAAGAAAGACAGCCCCCCCCCGCCCCCGCCTCCCCAATCTGCCGTCGAGTTAGCTGCTTTTGATCAGACCACCCCTGGCTCATCACAGGCTGCGAGAAGAGGAAGGGCGGCGAGGGAGGAGTTTCGATCTGTGGGGAGGGGAGGGGAGGAGGTGGATCGAATTGGGGGCGGCGGCGGCGGAGGGGAGCTCTCCCAACGCCAGCGCGTGTGCGCCTGGGTCCAGAAGGCACGCCAACCACCGTGCATGGGGAGGCGCCCGAGGTACCATGGACAGCGACAGCCAGTTCAGCAGCCGGCAGCCGAGAAACTAGACGGAAAAAGGGCGCCCAGCTTCCTCCGCCAGTCCTCGCCTCGCTCGACTTCGTTCCCAGTCCTCGAACAAACTTGGGACCCCGCTCCTCGCCATCCTCCGCCACCGTCGCCGCTAAGAAGGTGCGCCAGGTAAGACAGGAAGGGCTTTGCGCCGTCAACGATGCACGGGGTTCCGCGTTTTTCGGCGCTGACCAAGAGTGACAGGAGTCGCAGTCCAACCGTCTAGAAGGCGCCGGGGTGGGGAGGGTGTGGGGGGGGAGGGTTTTTTTCCCTTGCAGGCGAGGCCTCCCCTCTTGTTTCTGTCAAAAACTGTTTGCAAAATGACTCCCCCAAAAAAGGCGCTTAAACAAGGAAGGGCAGGGCCACTGGGTTTCAGCTGGTTCGCGCCCTTGTTGCTTCGCCCGACTCTTTCAGCCGCCCCTACTTCGGCTTCAGGGGGCTGCGGATCCCGGCTCTGCGGGTAACAAACCTCTGGGCGGGGGGGTAGACTGGGTCAGAATTCCTTAGCATCTTTGCTTCATCGCCTCGCTCCAGCCGCCCCCTCTCGGACCCCGACTCCAGGCAGGGACCAGCGTGAACAGGAGGCTATTCCAACAGAAGGCACATCGGCTGGTTGAGTCCGTTTGTCACCGGCCGCCGAAATAAAGGGATCGGAAACCTCGACCTCCCATCCCGCCGCCAAGTGGAAGCCTTGAGGTGGGACCATCCTGAAGCCTCGCCTGGCTCCTTCCTCCTCGTGTGGTTCTTACCTTGGGAGGGAGCCCTGTCGAGGTCGGCGGAACGGACCTCCGAGGAAGATCTCGAGGAAACCCACGAGGAGGTGGCAGGACGGTCCCCCGGGAGCTTCCTCCGGCGCAGCAACCGTTGTGACCCCAAATGGCGGTAAGAGATGCTCGGGGCCGAACCTCTGTGGAGCCATTCTCTCCCCGCGGCAGATCGATCCCTGTTGCTCCCCTTCCCGAGGCACTGTTGCCCCAAGCCCGCCTTTCCCGGCCACGGCTGGTTGACTCCCCGACATCCTTCTCTATTAAAGTTTGCTGCCTTCCATCCGCCCAACAGGTCCCCTTTTCTCTCGTTCGGAGATGATGATCGCTGACAGGTACAGTAGTGTGAGCCGCCTTGTTTGAATCTGACGCTCTGCTATGCCCAGAAGGCAAGAGCCGCTCCATAAACTGGCATCTTTCTGTCTCCTCCCTCCACCTTGGCCTTGTTCAGATCTCACCTGCTCTCCCGTCCTAGTGGTTAGCGCTCTTAACTGTGAACAGCCCACTCCCGGTACACTTCAGAGGGATGGAATGATAAAGCTGTCACACACACACTCCTCCTCCTCCTTTCTCTGCTTTTCATTCTCTCTTAAGTATTTTGAACATTCACCCAGCGCTCACCCTCCCACACAACCAACAAAACCTACTGAAATGCACAATGGATAGCAGTTCCCTATCCACGGCAGTCATGTGATGCTGCCAGTTGTCTTCCAGGGGGGAAACGGTGCCCTAAACAAAGGCACCAAATAACAGGAGTTTCCCATTTGGTTTTCCTGCCCATCCCAGGGATGTTGCTTCAATATTCACAGGGGACCCGGCCTTCTCTTCCCAAGCCCTGCAATCTGTCTTAGGGGAGAACTCCCAGGCAGAATCTCAGTGGAAAATGGAGAAATTGGTGCTTTACAAGCAGCAGTTTGGCCTGGGAAACCAGTTGGCAAAATCATATTACTCCCATGCATGCTTGGGGAAATTGTATCTGTTGTCTATTACAGTATGGGCAATGCACAGTGTGCTTTTTCCAGAATGTGTGTGTGTGTGTGTGTGTGTGTGTGTGTGTGTGTGTGTGTGTGTGTGTGTGTGTGTGTGCTGACTGCAGCGTAGAGTTCAGCTCTAAAAGGTCTGTTGCCAGACAGACATGAGATAAACGGGCTAGAGTGACCCTTGTCAGATGGTGTGATATAAAAATAAAATAAAATAAAATAATAAATAGGAGTCTGCTTGGTTCGGGCTCAGGAAATGGCTACCATTGGTTTCATCGTGATTGACAATGCACCGCCGGGACAAGTGGCTTAGGGGCCAGACTGTGTTGCCTTGTAGCTCTCAGAGGATTCTTTGCTCATTATAGATGCATATGAGCTGGGATGGGTCAAAGTTTATTTCCCTTTCTTTGTCCATAATTATTATGTGGCATCGTCACACTTTTATGCAAACTGCCCAGAAGGGATTACCAGGCAAGATTTGTCTGGACTACACAGGAAGGTGTAGTCCACACACGTTGCGTTTCTCACCTAAGCATCTGCTGCAAAGCATCATGATCTACAGCCCACCAAAACAGAAAGTTCCATTACTCACTAAGGCCACCATAGACAGCCTGGGAATGGGGGTGGGCTGGGGTTCATCGGAGGCTAAGCAGCTTTCTCTATGAAATCTGAAGCTGGTAGGAAGTTCGCACACAAACACCTTTCCCCATGGATCTTGTGGTCAGCTAGGTTGAACTGGACTGGAGACACTGTTCCCTTAACTGCTGAGACGGTTATTTGCCTGTTGCTAGCTGGTTGGCTGGCCCAGTGAGCTGGCTCCCATCCTGTGGAGCCAGAGATCAAGAGTTTGATTGTCCATGGGGCTCCCTGGGAGAAAACCTAGCCATGGTGGAAGCTGCCCATCCCAGGGTACCTCCACAAGAAGAGAACAGCACTCAATGAGTCAGAATCAATTTGATGGCCAATTGATGATGATGATGATGATGATGATGATGATGATGATGATGATGATGATGATGATGATGATGATGATGATGATGCATTGGCTCTGTTGGGTCAGCCACTTTCTCAACAGAGATCACTAGGAAAAGGGAGTGCATTTGAGGCATACGTACAGTTCTGGGCATCTGTAGAGAAGCGTGTCTGTACATGTTGAGATGTGGGAGGAAGAACCTGAGTGTGCCTGTGCATGTCATCTGTTCATCAATTATTTCTATAGTATGCCAGCTTTCCCATGCCTCCCACTTTGCATCGGATAATCTACAAAAGGTGCCTCCCATATGAATCACCCTGATCACAGGGTTGCCTCTTATGTGACACTCGTGGAGAAGTGATGCTGATGTCGACGGAGCCATAAGATCTAGGGAACCTTTATGATCATCACCGGGATGTTTACCTACCACCACAATAAAGAGTGATAAAAGCTGCTTCCCCATGGTTGTAGTATCACAGAAGTATGTGTAGGGTTGTTGATCGATAGAATGTTTAATTTAGTTACTGCTACCCCACCCCACCCATATTACAGCACAAACAGGCATGTTTATAATTTTTCAACTCCTATGCAGAGGTGAAGAAAGGGACAACCAAATTATTCCCCTACATAGAAAAAGTCACAGTGTTCAGGATCATTTAACTTCGGAGCAAAAGGCTGAATAAAGACAGAATAGTTCTACAGGATGTGGACAAAGCAAGCAGGGAGAAGCTTTTCTCTCTTTCATGCTAGGCCCACTGAAGCTGAGTGATGGTGGATTCAGGAGAGATGAAAAAGGATGCACCTCTGCACATAGCACATAGTTAAACTGTGGAACACCCTGCCACAGGATATAGTAGTGACAGATGTCAACAAGCAAAGCTTTGAAAGGGGAAATAAATAAATTAATTAATTAATAGGAGTGAAGGCCATCAATCACTACTAGTCATACATCACTTCCAGTACCAGAGTGCCTCTCCATATATAGATCAAGTGCTGGGGAATATGAGATCATGAGTGCTATTGCTCTGACATCCTGCTTCTTGCAACCCCACATGCAAATGGACAGCCACTGTGGAGGTAACAGTATTGAATTACGGAAACCTTTGGTCAGACACGCATTGGTTATTCTTACCTTTGTGTATCAAGAAAACCATTTTTCATTCTTCTATTCAAAGGGATTTTATCCCTTTAAAAATAGGAAGTTACTGAATTTCAACATGCACATTTTCAAGAAGGATCTTCACTTCGCTTCTGCACAAATATATTTCCCTAAATATACATAACCAGCAACAAAGGACACATAGGAAATCTTGTAAAAATGGTTGATTTTTTTAAAAATGTGACTTCCAAACATCTCCTCTTGACGGATAGCATAACTTTCATTAACCAACCAGTCTACTTTTTACCCAGGTTTAATCTGATTTGTCCCCCCCCCCCAGCCTATGGTGCCATGGTCCCACAGAACACTTATGGTCTGCTGTAGAGATTCACAGTGTGTACATACCTTCTGTCTACCTTTAGGATAATGCAAAGACAGATGGCAAGAACTCAGAGGTCAGCGTTGCCAAATGAAAAGGAATTCATGTGCAAGCGGCAGTGATACCAAGGGACTAGTCCTACCAAGCCATTTCTGCATGCACAAATACATGTGCACGCATGCAGCCACTTCCACACACACACACACACACACACACATGTGACTTTGGGACAAGAGGATGAGAAACAAAACCGAGATGCCCAAATGACAAACACCAGAGATAAAGCGATGAAATGAAAAGGCATCATGTTTCATAAAGGGGAAGCATATATTTGGACCCTATACATTGTTCTAAGTCAGTGGTGGCGAACATTCGGCACTCCAGATGTTTTGGACTACAACTCCCAGAATTCCAAGCCTATATTGTCAATGACCAAGAACTGTGGAAGTTGTGGTCCAAAACATCTGGAGTGCTGAAGGTTTGCCACCATTGTTCTAAGTCATTGCCCAAGGGCTGAAGCAAAGTAATTGTGCTGCCTGAGGCACAGCAGGAAATATTCACCTTGCGCCAAGGTGAATTGCTGGACAAGTTCTTTTGGCAAAAGAGATGGAAAGTCCAACGTGAAAATCTCCTTCTCTTTGGCACTAAAAATCAAACAATATTCATGTCACAGGTGGCCATCCTTTCAGTGGCAGCCAGGATTAGCTGTCCAAGGGAGTTCCCGCAACCTGCCTAATAGTAAGGTGGCCCCTGGTAGAACGCCCATCATTTGATGTTTCTAGCTGTCTAGACTCTAGACACCCCAGTCTGATTTGGGATTTTGATCCTTCCATTCATCCACTGTTTGCTTTGGGATGAACTCCCTATCCCATCGGTTCCCCATTTTTGATACAAAGACAGGAGAAACATGGCCTTCCTGTTCTTCATAGTCCTGTGGGATTAAAAAGATTTTGTGTGTGTGTGTGTTTCACGGAAAACATGTGACTCAAAAGAAGAAGATGGGTGTAGCTTATGGCAAGGACAGTCAAATACACTTAAAAATAACTGTCCTTAATGCATCCCCCTTTCTCTTTTACCTCCAGTCGAAATTGCCATGGAATACATTTCCTCTCACAAATGCTATGTTTTCCTTTCCCCTCAACCCCTGCTGCCTCCACCAGGACCCTGACTGACACCATCATTCCATGGTGTTCACTCACAGTACAGTATGTCCTGCTTACTCCTAGCAACACGAAAAGTTCCTTTGTGGAGTACAGCTCCCAGAACCTTCCAGTGGCCATGCTGGTTGGGAGAACTCGAGGAGTTATAAGCCAAGACAAGGAAGGTGCGAAACCAGTGCACCTCCTCTGGAGACTGCATCTTTCATCTGTTGGTTGCAGCATTTGCTGCCTGACCGGTGCCATCCATAAGCTAAGATCTAGCCTTGATGGAAAGTTTGTCTCGATCCCCCTGATTCTCCTGGCCCTCCCTCTACCTCGACTGAGCATCCCTGCTGTCACTTTAAAGCAGTGGTTCTCATCCTGTGGGTCCTCAGATGTTCCTGGGCTCCAACTCCCAGAAGCCTCCACCACTCGCTGTGCTGGAAGGGGTTTCTGGGAGTTGCAGTCCAGGAACATCTGGGGACCTACAGGATGAGAACCACTGCTTTAAAGGATGACCAAAGCCTCTGGATCACATCAGTGACACCTCCCATCAAGGGGTGAATTGCACCAATGGGGCAAGGCCAGATTTTTCCAGGGACCCCTCTCTTAATGGGCCCTCCTCCCTCCCCTGACTTGCAGCCCTTGCCCTCCCACTGGGCCCAAGCCTCCCAAGCCTCCCAGAGGACAGGCTGAGGCTGGCAGAAATCAAAGGATCGGGCTACCACCTCCCCAAGTCCCCCTGGAGATTTGGGGCCCTTGTCATCCAGAAATGTAACTTTTCCCAACCTACGAGGTGAGTACTGCTGCATTCCCTCACTCAGACTGCCTGTGCATTTCCCAGTGAGCCATGGTGGGGAAGATTTGGGTTTTAGAAGGTTCTGAAGGGCAGTGATGGGGAGGGGAGCTCTGAGCCTCAATGGGATGCTCAAATCCACCTTGATGCTTGTCATGCTCTCCCTTTAATTGCCAAGTCTGTGGGGAAAAATCTGTTGTGGATAGTTAGGGCCAGCCCAGAGCCTGTGGTTGCCTGGGCCACTGGAGAAGCATGGCCCCAGCTCTCCATTCAATTTTAGGCTGCATTAACAGAAGTATAACGTCCAGATCCCATGAGATGCTCATCTCCCTCTGTTCAGCACTGGTTAGGCCTTCACTTGAGTACAGTAATACCTTGGATAACGAATGCCCCTGATAACGAATTTTTCAGATAACGAATCGCAATTTCCAGGTATAGGGCTGCCTCGGATAACATATTTTCCCTATGGCTGCCTTGGATAACAAATTGCAATTCTCGGTATAGGTCTACCTCGGATAACAAATTTTCTCTATCTGCCTCGGATAACGAATTTTCCTATGGGCTGCCTCAGATAATGAATTTCCAGCATGCATAGGTAAAAAAGACTTATCCTGGGCTGCATCACATCTGTACCTTTAAAGTGCACTTTATAAAGAGTTTTGAGCAAAAAACCAGATGTCTGGGTCATTTTCGATAGGCTATGGAATGGATTTATTGGTTTCCCATTCATTCCTATGGGAAACTGTGTTTCGGATAATGAATTTTTTCAAATAATGAATTGTCTCGAAGAATGAATTAAATGCATTATCCGAGGTACCACTGTACTGTGCCCAGTTTGAGAGAGATGCTGACAAACTGGAACAAATTCAGAGGAAGACAACAAGGATGATCGGGGGGGGGGGGCTAGAAACCAAGCCCTATGATGAAAGACTGAATAAAATGGGCATGTTTAAACTGAAGAGGAAAAGATTGAGGGGGTGATACAGTAGCACTTTTCAAATATGTGAACGGCTGTCATGCAGAGGAGGAGAAGGATCTGTTCTGGATCATCCCGGAGTGCAGGAGGCGCAACAATGGGCTCAAGCAAAGAGAACCCATCTTTCGGCTGAATATCAGGGGAAAACGTCCTAACTGTTAGAGCAGTACAGCAACGGAACCAATTACCTCAAGAGGCGGAGAGCGCTCCAACACTGGAAGTTCACTGACCATTCAAGAGAAATCTGGCCAACCGCCCTTCAGATCTCCTTTCATTTTGATTCCTGCATGGAGTGGAGGGTTGGACTTGATGGCCTGATAAAGAGCACTTCCGACTTCACTATTCTGTGATTCTATGACCTCACACAATGGCTGCAACCTCACTGAATGGTCACAGTGCAGCTCTCCATAGCACATATATCAGCCCCATGTCACAGTGGTTAAATCTGTAGTACTGCAGCCAAGACTCTGTCCGTGGCCTGATTTTGATCCTGACAGATTCTAGTAGCCAGCTCAAGGTTGAATCAGCCTTCCTTCCTTCTAAGGCTGGCAAAATGAGCTCTCTCAGCTTGCTTTTGGGGGGCAATGATGCATAATGATGTTGTAAACTGCCCAGAGAGTGCTTCAGCCCTGTGGGGTGATATAGAAATCAAAACAGCACACTCGTACATCCTCTCTCTCCTTTAACACCTTGCCCTGCCCTGCCCTGCCACAATATCTACAGCCAGAGGCAAAGAGAACAAGGGTAGCCTTGTGCATGTTCTATCTCCCTGATAAAGCTCACATGGTATCTCTTCTAAAAGGCAAAACATTGGAGGTCAGTGGTAGATCACATGCTTTATACACAGAAGGCCCCAGCATCTTTAGGTAAAGCTAAGAAAGAATCCTGGCTGAAACCATTGGGAAACACTGCCAGTAGGTCCTCTGTTAGATGGAACAATGACCTGGAGCAATATGTCTAAGGTAGCTTCTTTTGAACTTTAAAAGAAGATCCAGGTGAGCTCCAATCCAGAATCTGATTAATAGGAATGGAACGTCTACCTTATTGGAATGAACCCCCTTCCATGGTTCAGGTTCAAGGCCCAAGATTATTACATAGTTTTTCACATAGACCTTTCAACTTCCTGGCCAGTGAACAAGAATGGGAAATTGGGGAGAAACATGGATCTCTGGTACATTATAGCAGTGATATTTGCAATTCTTTTTTGGTCAGGTACCAGGTGCTGCATAGAACCTCGCCATGATTTATTTATTTTCCAGGGATCTGTCAGTTTACCTATGACATATTTTTTAAAAATATGGAAAACAATGTTCAGAGTGAGTGAGGAGAAAGCATAATTAAGTCAGAAGGCAAACAGAAGACTCAAAAATGTCCAAGCATTTCTGATGCAGGCAACGTCTTTGTTCGGGAAATAGCATACTGCACAGCGTCCATGAAGTAGAATATAAAATTCAAGCTCAGTTTGAGCATTTTTTGTGAATTTATGCGGGCATAAAGGATAATGGATATTTGGCAAAGTCTAGCGAGAGAATGGAGGGGAGCTGTTACTTGATGCATTAACCTTTCACCTTGGGAAATCCATTTCCACATCCTAAGCAAATTGCTAATTAAAATGAGCTTGGCAGGGCCTCATATCTCTGCCCATGATTAACTAGCTACATGACAGAACTAACGGCACATTGTTCCATTGGCACCCATAAGGAAATTTGGATTATGTTTGCTCCACCCTAGCTCTGCCATTAAGCTAGAAGGCATTCTGTGGAATTCTATCATTGCACAAGGTCTATCATAGGCACTTACTGGAGGGCTGATATATGTGATAATAAGATTTTATTCCATTTCATCATTCATTCATTTCAACTTCTTTCTTAAATTTTTTTCTTTGTAAAACAACTCAAGCATGAAAGTCTTCATGTAGATTTGAATGCCACCCATGCTATAACAATAGTACATTGTTCCCAATTCAAGAGAATTGAAAAAAGCAATGTTGCTGCTCCATATTATGGGCCTGCTTTCTCTTCAGCAATGTTTTTCCCCCTTTTGGCCATCTATTCTGCCTTCCCCTTTTTAGAAAGAGAATGTATCTCCCACCCATATTCTTTCCAGTTATCAATAATCCTCATTTCTATGATACAGTGGGAATACCATCGCACAGAATGGTTCTCAAATAGCAGGCACTATATCCTGGTCAAACAAGAAATTTGTTATGAGATGATAGATAGATAGATAGATAGATAGATAGATAGATAGATAGATAGATAGATAGATAGATAGATAGATAGATAGATAGATAGATAGATAGATAGATCTTTATTTCAGTCACTGACCAGACAAAATACATTCCTATATCAATTCAGCATAAAACCAGAATAAAAGCATGCAATCAAGAACAAACATAATACAATAATATAGCCTTTACACCAAAACCATAGCAGGTAGAATCTTCTCAGCCCACTAAGCCCAATAGCAGGGTAGTCAACTCAATAACCGTCTAGAACAGTGATGGCGAACCTTTTAGAAACCAAGTAGCCAAATTGCAATTCAAAACCCAGTAATTTTTCGCAAAGTGCCAGTACACTGGTATCTCTACTTAAGAGCAGCTCTACTTAAGAGCAATTCGACTTAAGAGAGGAAAACTGTTGGCATTTGAATTGCCACCTTACAAAGTTTGGATGTGGTCTGCTCTTCTTACAATTTTTAAAATTTATTTATTCATTCATTTATTCAATTTTTTTAGATACAGTACCTCTGCCTAAGAGTTGTTCTATTTATGGCATTCGGAATGAATTAAATTCGTAAGTAGAGGTACCACTGTACAGCAATAAAACCTGAATACAGGTGGCTGTGAAGGGATGATGTTGGGTTCCCACAGAAAAGGCTCCAAGTGCCACCTTTGGCACCCGTGCCATAGGTTCACCAACACTGGTCTAGAATCTAATCATGTAATCATTTTATCCAACCTGGGACCACGCCAGTGCTCCATACCACCTCCAACCCACACCATAAGAAGATGTGAGGGTAAATAAATACACAATGTCCATGAACATCTTTACCAATCAACTGGCCTCACCTCCTGAAGTGGGCAGGGAACAGCGACGCCTCATCACTGCAGCACAGAACTTAGCCACCGCCTCAGTTACATTTGGCTTTTGTTGTACAACACAAAACTCCCTGGGTCTCCCCTGAATTTGCTGCAAGATAGGCTGAAGAAGGATCCCCTGGATATCCCGATAAAGGAAACACTCCAAGAGGACATGATCAGTACTCTCAGTCATCTCCATGTCACAAGGGCAGACATGCCTATCAACTGGCAGACCCTGGTATCTGCCTTCCAGTAGTCTGGGGAGCAGAACATTGAACCTAGCCAAGGTGAAGGCTTTCCTGAACTTGGGAGTGGCTGTTTTTGATAGATAATCAACCATTCCAAAGGAACTCTTCCTAACTGTGCTGAGTTTGTCATGAGCAGCTAGATGTTGTTGAAGTTCCACCTGCCAGATCCTCCTTTTAATGGCAGCCTTGGCCTTGACAAAACCCATGGCCAAAAAAAGGCTCTGAGGAGCAGCCCAGCTGCAGTAAGTTAACAGTTAGGGTCCTCTTCCAAGTTGATTGGAATGTATTCACTAATATTAGGGGTGCCAAGCCTGATTGGGGGAAAATAAGTTTCAACCAATAGCTGAACATGTGGATCAGTGCACATGCTTTGATGGACATTAATCCAGCCCCCAACTGGAGTGTCACACTAGGAACACACAAGGGTGTTGCAAAAATTCATCTCAGAAACTTTGTCTGAATTATCGCCAAGGACTTCAAGTTGGAGTATGCAAACAATTGGGCACCATAAAGCATTTGGGCTATAATTTTAGCTTTATAAACTTGAATCGCTGATGGCACGTATTGTCAGCTCTTGGTGTAAAATAATCTAAGTAGTGCAGAACCACATTTTTGTGCATTGGATGTTACATGATTCATGTGAGAGGACCATGAGCCTGAGGACTGAAATATCACACCTAAATATTTATAGCAGGACACTTGAACTGGCAAGCCACTCAAGTATTCCTGCCAAGAAAACTCCATGGACATGGAGTCACAAAGAGTCGTTCACGACTGTAACGACACAACAACAACATTTATTGTCCATCTATGTTTTTTACGTTTCATCTAATGACCATGATCTTAGTCTTATCATAATTAATGGGCAGTTGTTCTTTAATACAGTAAGACGCTAAGGCTTTCAAGGTTCTCAACATAAAGGCAAGATTGAAAGTGGGCATGAGCTTAGTTTAGGGGCAGTGATAGTCTGCAGTCAATAAATTGCTTACAGTGTCCTTAAAATAAAAATTAAATAGAGATAGGCACAAAACGCCAAAACGGCATTTCATTTCAATTTGGGGGGGGTAATTATTTTTGTTTCATTTAAATGAAACAATTTTTGCAAAAAAATTTCATTTCATTTTTTGTTTCATTTGTTGTTGATTTTTAATTTCTTTACTCACGCTGACCAGCTGCCCCCGGGCCGGGTCGGCACATTCTTTTATTTTTTATTTTTACTTGCGCTGAACATCTGGCCAGTCAGGTTGGTGCATTTTTAATTTTTTTATTTTTATCCCCCACATGATCGTGCTGATCGGGTGAGGAAAGGGCAGGCTTTTAAAACATTTTTTCCGCTGAAGCCCTGTGTTACAGCTGATCGGCAGTGGCTTTGGCAGGAATAAAAAGCCTGCTGTTTCCCCCACGTGTGTGTGTGTGGGGGGGGGGGGACAGCTGGCTTTTTCCCATAGAAATGCATTGCTTCAATGCATTCATATGGGAAAATGAAAAATGAAGTGAACGAAATAGAAATGTCCGTTTCATTTCATTTCATTTTTCTTTGATGGGTCTGTTCATTATTCATTTCATTCTGTAATGAAATGAATAACAAATAACAAAACAAATTAAAAATGCACCCTTGCTTAACCCCATTGAATGACAGAATTTTGTTGGATAATGCCCCCGCCTTATTGCAAATCACCTTGAGACTAGTATTTTCTTGCAGTCGCTTCATTAGCAGAAGGAGTATTTTATCAATATTTGTAATCTCAAATTTGGCCCACCAATTTTCTCTGGGTATCAGAACAAAGGCAGATTTAAAACCTATAAATGCCACATAGAAGGAACCCCCTCCAGGAGTATTTATTTGCTAGATGGTGTAGAAACTTGGTACAAGGTTTTCAAGTCCCAGTGATGTCCATCTGTCAGGGTAAAAACCTAATTGACCCCACACACGCATTCTTTCCGGGTACATTTGGAGTCTTACTGGACATCCTAGGGTAGTGGTGGTGAACCTTCGGCTCTCCAGATGTTTTGGACCACAGCTCCCAGAATTCCAAGCCTGTATTGCCAATGGCAAAGGGCTGTGGGAGTCGTGATCCAAAACATCTGGAGTGCCAAAGGTTCACTACCACTGTCCTAGGGCCAGTTTGGGGATATGGAGATGCAGGGGATGGGGGGAAGGGGGCATTCCATAACATTGGCCTGGCACAAAGACCTGGACATGTCATCTGCAGACCTTAGTGCACTGAAGATACTTACACAACATTGCTGTACACAGAGCAATAGCAACGATTGCATGGAATGGAGAGTGGTTATGCAAATGGAATCTCCACAGCATACCACATCTCACTGACAGGAAGACTGAACTAGAACAGAGTAGCTGTTATCATTTGAAAAGTGTTGTAGCCTCTGTCTCTGTGTGAGAAACATGATTTCTGCATGAGTTGACAAGATACTATGTAGTTCCACTGATAGAAGGAATGTCATCAGTAGAACTGGCAGAAAACTTCGCATATACTTCCCCTAAATGTTTCCAATGGATGCCTTGATAATCATCCAGCAGGGAGGGCAGCATACAAAATAAGAGAAGAAGATTACAGAAGGATGCCAGCATAATACTGTATGTTGGCCTATATGCTAAAACTAATAACCACTCATAGTAGCAGAAATAGTGGCAGCAGCAATAGCTCTTAAATGATATTTCCAAACCATAAAGAGTTCATCACATCAACAGAGAAAATGTAGGCTATATGTGTTTGTCAGAGTCTTGCCTGGAGGCATGTTCTTACTATACAAAGCTACAAGTTGCTATTTTCTTACCATCCCATTTCCCCCCATTAACATAAAGTACATTTGAGTAAATGTTGGAATTTCACATAGGAGCATAATATGTTAGATCTTCCAAAGCCCACGCGGTTCAAGGCTGTTTATTTGTTTTCCCTCTCAACTGCCACTCTTTCTATCCTAGACCAAAACTTTATGACTTGGTGATCACCTGCAAGCATTCTCGGTTTTCCCACTGCCAGAAAGAACAAAACTGACGCAAAGATGCCAATTCTAGAGAACGCCACAGAGAAGAAAGAGAAAGACCCTCCAAGCCAAGATGAAATTGTAAGTCACTGTCTCTGGACAATAAGACAAGATTCGGAGAGTGATCGAAGGACAAACACTACAGTATGTGGAGGTTGGGGTTGAAGAGCAGGGGTCTGACCATGGCCTTCTTCACACTAATTCTACAATTGCATTGATGTATGGATTTGCCTTTAAGGAATGGCATGTCACATGAATGAGAATAAAAACGCCAGTGCGGAATATACAGAAAACACCTGTTGAAATGTGCATTTCACAGGTTTATCAAAAGCTTGTTTACTCAGACGTCCATCTCACTGGATTAAATGGGTTCACTCTCCTTTTCAGGGTTGAAAACTCCACCATTTAACTAATCAGTTCAACTAATCTTTATCAACAACTTTATCCTCTATTGAGTGATTCATTGGTTTTTATTTACAGTACAGTGGAACCTTGACTTACATACTGCTTGACTTGCATCATATTTGACTTGCAGCAAGAAGGGGCCTGTTTGACTTGAGTCGCAGGCTTTGACTTACATCTTGGAGCCCCGGCGCAAGGCACCGGAATTGGGCGGCAGCCACAACCCAGCATCGCGGCTGCCGCCTTCAAACTGCTCCTGCCTTCTTCCTCTCCTCCGGCAGCGGCGGCTTTGGCAAGGCCAGCTCTGAGCACCTGGAGCTGGTCCTCGGCCTCACCAAAGCCTCCACTGCTGCCGGAGGAGAAGAAGGGCCGGGAGCTTGGGGCTGGCCTCTCTGGTTAGACAGTCGGCTCAGTCTTGTAAAAAATCTGGCTGCAGAAGTCTGGTCCACAATAGAAGCATTTTAGTTGGGGAGCTGTAAAGTTGTGGGACTCTAATGGTAAGCATAGAGTTGTTCAGAACTTGGAACGTCAGGTTAAAAATCAGTAAAACTTAAATGTTAGACATTGTTGCTACGAACATTAAAAAGTGGAGGCGTATAACTTGTGGACTATAATTCCACTGCCTTCTCCTCTCTTTGAAGAGACATTTCATTTACATCCCCAGAAGGAATCTCCTATCCAAGTCAAATTTGTGTTAAATTGCTGTTTTGGGGGGTCTTTTTCATCATCTGGAATGGATTAATCCGCTTTCCCATTACTTTCTATGGGAAACGTTTGTTTGACTTAAGTCATGTTTGACTTAAGTCTAGACCACTGGAACGGATTAATGACGTAAGTCAAGGTTCCACTGTATTTGACTTTTATACCACCCATCTAGCCCTAGGGCTACTGTGGGCGGTTTACAACATAGAATAGCAAAATAACAAAGTGACACATTTAAATAACCGAAATATAAACAACATAATATAAACAAAATATACATAAATCAACAACAATGAAGTAAAGTAAAACTAAAATGAAAGTGAAAATAGCCAGGTGATTGCTTAAGTAAAAAACAGAAAAATGAAAATAAGCAGTAAAAAAGAATAGTGTCTTACGAAAATTTTTTGGGAAATCAGGAAAAGCCATTCTGCACAACTGAGTTGCCAAAATGCTTTCTTGTATGATACTTTATTGTATGAAACAACTTCCAATGTGCTAAGCAAATGCTGCCATTCCCTGTCTGAAGAAAAAGATATCAATTTTTTTTTTACTATTTCTCATTGCAAATTCAACCCAAACCGCAAACATTAGTTTTACCGATACTTGGGCCTTAACTACTACTACTGTTACTATGAGGATGAGGATGATCCTGTCTTTCTTGAGTGGTTATGGTGATAATAAGGTAGGGAGAGGAGTGCCGTGAACACATAGAGTAGCAAGACAATTCTCACTGCAGTTCCTGCGAAGGTTTATATACCTATCAATATTGTACATCTGTACCACTACAGGCTGACTTTAAGAACCCAAGATGAACAATAAAAGCTTATACAGTGGACCCTCATATAGCAAACGGTTTGTATAATATAAAATCTGTACAACATAAACAATTCCGGAGATAGGGGAAATTTGCTTAACAGAATCGCCTATGGGGCGAATCCATACAACATAAAAATGGTCGCGATTAGGGATTACTCTGTTTTCAATGCATTCCTATGGGGAATTTGTTTTTTTCGGGGGGGGGCGGGCAGGAATTTGTATAAATTTGTATGAAGGAAATTTTCCTATGGGAAATTTGTATAAAGGAAGATTTGCTTAACATAATTTCATTTGGAACAAATTAATTCTTTTATACAAGGTACCACTGTATGGTGTTTCCATGTACCAAACGTCCATGTTTAGCTCCCAATAAAGCTTGAAATAATGGCAGTCACCTATGCAAGTGGTGCCTATCTGGATTCTCAAGCAATAGGCACAGTTATATAGTCTGTGTGTCTCTTTCAGAAGAAAGAGCCACAGCTGGTAAGAGTTGTGGTTATGCTGGTGATTAGATGTAAAGGAATGTCTCTTATTTAAGAACCCGGAACAGCAGCACTTGAGCAGCAGAAGGATTCAATAATGTTGGTGTTTCAGATTCTTTCCCAGGGGATATGTATAGCTAACTAACAGTCTGGTATGTTGGTTATTGAGTATGTTTAAACCAATATTGCTAATGGTGTAATTTAGTTCCAGAGATTATTTTACACACTTGCCAGACTCTTGATAAAGGTCACAAAATGAGCAAGGTGGTATCTGAGAAAGAAGAAGCTCAGAGCTCATGGAGACTGCTGCTATTTCAGGCTTTATCAGGAAACATGTGCATTTGATATATGAAAACACCATATATCCTTTAAAATTAATTTTGGATTCCTAATGCCAGTATGTACTAGTGGCATATATGTGTTGGCAGGTATACAAATACTTTACAGTTGTTTTGTACTATTTGTTGTATATTACTTGATGGTGGAGTTATAAACAATTGCATTTTTATCTTTGAGCTTCACATTATTGTATATTCTGTTCAGTACACTCTACAGAGCTTTCTTTTTTCAACAGTTGTAGAAAACAGCTGTAGTTTTATTCTGTAGCCTCTGATTGTTACACCATACACAACAAGGAAGATGTTGTGCAGCTCTGTCAAAATGTGAAGACTTGAATAGAACCACCAAGAGTGGCCTTGTTGCCAGATAGGTGGCATATTAATTAATTAATATGGCATATCAATCAATCAATCAATCAATCAATCAATCAATCAATCAATCAATTAATCAATTAATAATTAATAAATAAATTAATTAATTAATAGTATTTAACATACCTGTAGCTGTAACAAAACATTAAAATTCTATCCAGTTACTGATCACTTGGTATCTTATTAATTAGGTGTTACCCAAACTTCCAGTTCCGCCATTGCAACAGACATTGCACATGTACCTGCAGTGCATGAAACATCTGGTACCTGAGGAACAATACAAGAAAACTAAGGTCATCGTAGAAAAGTTTGGAGCACCTGGAGGCCAAGGAGAATTCCTTCAACAAAAGCTTCTGGAGAAACGCGAAAAAACGAGTAACTGGGTAAAACTATTATTTTTGTCTCAAATGTTTTTGTCATATATAGCTAAAACAGGCTTGCAAATGGCTGCCTGGTTGTACTCACATCCTCCTGCTTCAGTCCTCCCCTCTGGGGTTGGTTAAGTTGCCCTGATACCATGGGACATTCAGGAACCCTTGGAGTACAGAGAAACAACTAACACACACAATGGGAGACATGGAAGGGATTAAAACTGATAGTGAGGAGAAAAGTAGAAGTACGGGGAAGCTTGCGTAGTCTACAGGTCAGCTGGTTGAATTAGGGCATGAGGAAGCATGAGGAGAGAACATAGTGGGGCCATGAGGAAATAATGACAAGAAAAGAAAATGGCTGGAAAGAAGGAAAATATAGGAGTCAACATTTCAAGACAAGAAGGCCCAAAGAGAAAATAAGGGCTATGAGAACAGAATCTTAACCACAGCTACTGTTCTAGGGTTCCAGGTAAATGAAGTTTTCTTGCATGGCAAAACTCTTTGAAAGAGAAATATGTTGAGCAATTTACAGTATATACCTATGTGAATGACTGTAGCCTTGTTACATAATATGTGTGTGGATGACAGATCAAATAATACTGTTCACCGCAGTTACCTCTCAAACATTCAAGCCCTCATCGTTAAGACATATGTTACATTTAGACATTTTTTATATTGAGTTGAACTCTAGGTAGGTGCACGACGCTTGGAGAGAGAACAACACATAAAGGTCCCTAGAGGTTCTTGCATCCCAAACCTAATACAGCTTATTTTCTTCTCTTTAGAAAAGTATAAGGAAGTTTGCCACCTGGTTACCAATGAAGGTTTTGCAAGCTGCAGAGAGATTTTAATTGAATAAAATAAAGCAATTTGTTTTTAAAACAAAGGGCTGGATTACATGAGAAAAATTTCCCAGTAATACCAATTCTTAGATGATAGATAGATAGATAGATAGATAGATAGATAGATAGATAGATAGATAGATAGATAGATAGATAGATAGATAGATAGATAGATAGATAGATAGGAGTGTTCACTTTTTAAAACTGCATTGATGCATCTCTTTTCATTTGAACCACTATAGTAAGCTACATTGCTTGTGATCAGTTTAGTATTGATTCATTTTCTACAGTGGTTTTGGGGGCAACCAGACCATCCCTCCATCCGTTTTTTTAAAAAAGGTGCTATATTGACAGAATAGAGAGGTCTGAGCCTTCTCTCTTCATCCCCTTTTCCATTCTCTCCTTTGCTCATCCGTTCCCCTTTCCTTAGTTCCCTGCACATCTTTTATTTTTCTTTCCCCTTTTGCACAGGGTTGGAAGGAGGAAGTGGGTTTCAAAAACTTGCAAAATATTATCTAGAACAGTTAAAAAAGAAAGATGGGGGCAATGTTAATGAAACATTTCTTTCAATTCAAAGCAGACAAATACCTCTTTCATCCACAAGGGAGGGGGAGGATGTATTCTTCAGTCTGTCTCCTTCTGAGCAATGTATTCCTGTTGGTTTTGCTAGAAGCAGCTGCTACTGGTAATTTTTTGTAATATACCTTTTTAAAAAATTAATTAAGGGTACAAGTACATGAAGTGGCCACAGTGCCCAGAAATCATTTTGCGAAAGAAATAAATCAACAGCAATCTGTACCCATCCTGAAATGATAAGAAATTGAGTGATTCAGGAACAGCACAATTTAGAACCATACTTTTGGCAAGGAGAAAATAAACTGACTTCTGGAGCAAATTGTGCATCATGTAAATGGAAATTTTTGAAATGATCCAAATAGAAGCCAAAATAATATAACTGGGATTCTTTTGCCAGGTGTGATTAAGCCCAGCATCACTCTGAGGTGCCCAGACCCAGATCGTCCTTAGTATTCATGCCACGCAAGAGCAACTAGTCTATCAGTAAAGTGCCTAGCTAGCCATACATGTCTCAACTTATAAGGAATTAAAGGCATATGAAAGTACCTGGTTAAGACTGAGGCCAGTTGAGGAACAGGCAGTGGTGGAGCTGGAGGGAGAACGTCTCTAGACTTCCAAGTATTCCTAAATCCAGGAAATGAATATATAAGAATCTTCAAACATGCAAACTGCAAGCTGCCAACCCAGCTCTAGTTAAGAAAATACTTAGTGCTTCAGTGGAGAGGTTATTCCTAATCTTACTAGTTCATCCACTTCTGTCCTCTGGGGAGAAAGTGAGCATGTATCTTGGTTTGCATTCTGGGCAGTTTTCTATTGAGGCCTCACTAAGTGGACATAGTAATACAGGAGTCTACCACTTGCACAAGTGTTGAGGTTGTGCAAGCAACAGGTGGGTTTTCTTCTGTCATTCACTATTTATACAATGGTGATACTTACACAAATGGCATGGTCCCACTTTACTATGCTGGTGGAACATTCTGCCCCATGGAATGTTTTAGGATACTGGTTTCTTGAAATAATGTAAATACACTGGGTTATAGGTATCTCCAGTTCTGCAGCTAGTACAAATAAATATAATACTATAGCAGATTAATAGGGAGGGAGAACAGTAAGCGAGAGCCATAATAATCTACAAGAGTTACAGGAAATTTTGATGTTTTTCCCGTTTAAAACAATTCTTAAATGTTAAAAAGCAGCCACTAATGGCTGATATAAAACTGACTTGTATTTATTCTGAATGTAGTTTTGCCTGCAACACTCTAGGGAATGTATTGGAAGGTTTTTATTTACAGTGTCTGTTCTTACTGCAGTGAAAAACATACTCTCAAAGGAACTGTATTTCAGCTGATGCCTAAATTTAGAAAAAAAGCAGAGAAATAAGGACAGAAGATGTGTCTTGCATATTTTGGCTATACAGTTATCTATGAATATTTTTTGTAGGTTTTAAACTACTGGCTAGAGGACATGTACCTCAACAACCGATTGGCCCTCCCAGTCAATTCCAGCCCAGCAATTATCTTTGCTCGCCAACAATTCCAAGATGCGAACGATCAGCTGAGGTAAAATATTTACAGATTGCACAGAAAAAGAAGATCCTTTCCATATTCTATTGCAGCCAAGTAGTTATTGGGAGCATGGGAGGTATTTGCCAAGGGCTAGATGGATTTTTTTAAATCATTGTGCAAAAAGGTAGAACAAATTTGGGAGGCAAATGGAAAATTCCACATAGACATGTCAAGTTTTGGGGTTTGAATGTGGCAACTTGGAGTTCAGTCATCTCCCTTTTAAATACCCTTTGTTTGAAATCCATAAAAACCAAAGGCACATAAGATTAATTATATCTTTAAATCAGTAAAATGCAAAAAAATACCCCACAAATTCAAATAGCTTTCACTAAAACAGAAATACATTTTAATTAAATAAGGTATAAAACACTACCTAGTGTTCACAGATACTCCCATTTATTTCCTGGGTATTGTAACTCTCCCTAAGTGAAAGTCTTGAGACAAAGTCTAGATGATCATCTGCTCTGGATTTTTGTTTACTAAGGAGAAGAAGCTGACTAGATGGCCTGCTGATTTTGTCCATTGAAATGATCACCTGCTTAAGACCTCTAGAACCTTCAAGACAGGGTCATGGTTGCATTTTGATTTGACTGGGCAGTTCCAGATTCACTTTCGCATTCACATTTGAAAGAGATTCTTACGTTAAGCCAACTACAGCCAAGATCATGCACCGCACAAATGGTAGTCTAATCCTAATTGAGTTGCTTAGATATACAGTATGTGCAGCTGTATTCAAAATGGAAGACATCCTAATATAGGTTTAATTGAAATTGTAGTCATTCTGCTTTGAATAATCGGCGGAAATCCTGTTGCACCATAATGCAAATAGCATATGCTTTAGAAGTCAATGGTCATTAATTAAGAAATATTGAGTCACCTGATTCAGCAGGTAGCAGATAACATCTATGGAGATTTTTTAACTTACAGCAATTTCCTTTTAAAAGTTACACTATTTGTATATCTGCGGACCACAGTTTCAACCACTGGGCTTTAAAACCCTTCATTTCTGACTTGGTTGCAAAGTTATCATAAAGTTTACATCCTGTGCTCGGGGTGGGTAACAGCAAGCAAATCAAGAAAAGCCAAAACAAGACAAAATAGCGAGGGTTCTGCTTTCAGCAACAATAACAACAAAGATTCACCACAGCAGAGAAAATGTCTGCTGGATAAATAAATTTTCATCAAATGATAAAAATAACAAGAATCCGTCTTGTTGAATCTCTTAAGCAAGACCTTCTACAAACAACGCATGGCTAGTTTATATATAATCTTCATTTCCTTCTTTCCTTCAATGTATTTAAGGTGTATACAACTCCCCTGCCTCCACTGCCACCCTTTATCCTCATGTCATGATCAAATTAGTCTGACACAGAATAGGTGGCTCAAGTCTCATGGCCAAGTGAGAAGAGGAACTTGTGTGTATCAAGCTTTTCCGTATCCCCATTAACAAAGGTAGCCGTTCTCTGTAGTATCGAATAATCTGTGTGAGCCGAGAAAAAGGGAACTCTACATAGAGGGGAATGGTTTTCCTAATCTCAAGTCTTAAGGTCTTGTTTTTAATGAGCTTGATCCCTCAAACGATATCTTTCAAGGTAGATTTTTGGAATCCCCCGTGGTCTGGTTAGAAGTTTGTGTGCTGTGGTATTTGAATGCATCCTTACAGAGCCTCTGTGGAGCATCTAAGGATGCAATTTATCTTTATACAGCTGTATTTAAGGAGCCACCATTTTTCTTTGTGGTACAGAAGAGAAGCAATAAATAAAAGTGGCCAATACCTCAGCTGACAAAGCTACAGATTCTAAGTGACCAGACCACATTCCAGAATTTTTAAATGTAACTCCCAGAAATTGTTATGAATTTGTTAGTTTGAGCAATTGCCTGCTCAACTGTTGCCTATATTTCTTCCCTCTTTGCACAAAAACTAAAATTGTGGGTTTGGTGCTATTAACCTAAACATGTTCCTTGGTGCAATGAGTGCCTAAGGCCCACAATAGTATTTACACCACCACTTGAATAGATGACAAATTGTAATGGATGTAAACAGTTGAAGCCCACTTTAGAGCAAGCAATTTCAGCCTAACTACAATTGTCGGGGAGCAAAACATGTTGACAAGAGGCAGAGGGAAGATTCTGTATATTTTGTCACATGGAAATAGAAGTCAAAGGCTGTGCATTTCACATATACATTGGCTACATTATAGAGACATAAAATGTCAGTGTTCCTGGCTGGCAGAACATTTGTGAAACTGCTTCTGCTGCTGATGTCATGCCTCCTCTTCAACGCACAGTCTTCAGGGAGACGGTGCCCGGTGAGAGAACAGCTTTGCCTTCGCTACAGTTACAACTCGCTGAACTGTGACAAAGGCTGACATGCCGATAGATCCAATATGAGATGTTCGCTCTGCAAAGGGAAGTGGTCCCTTGCTTCATTTAGAGCTTGGGTGGAACAAAGAGGACAGCAGAAGGAGAAAGGCATAGTAGACATCCAGTGTTCAAAGCCGCTTGTAGATAAAGTCTGTTTTGATGCTTAGAGTTGTGGGAATAGGTGGAGGAAAGAATCACTTCAAATTCTCACAAATTATCTTTCTGCGTTCCTACAGAGATAAAGGTCCAGGAAGTCCTAACAAACAGGATGTGCCACTGATTTAGTTATGCTTAGAGTCCACCCCCGAAATCAATGGCCAACATCCTGTTGCCTAGCTCTTCCTACATGGCTTGAATTTGTGCAGGCAGTTGTGGAATTCACAAGGAAGAAGCTGTATCCGGGGGAGAGATCTGCGGGTAGTGTGGCACAAAAAATTGTGCCCTCAGTTGTGCAGTCAGGAACATGACGCAGACTAGGTGGGCGTAACCTCCTGCAATGTCTGCGAGTGTAATTTTATACTACACCAGATGTAATAAGGTTTCAGCTGATAGGAGCAGGTAAGGTAAGGTAAGGTTTATTGTTACGGCATCAAGCCAAACATAAGATAAAGTAGATTAGAGCAGAATAGAATATGGAAGACATTGGCTAGAAAGTTTAAAAACTTGCATACATTACAGTGATCAATATAAAACAGAAAAATGTTTTTTAAAAATCTTTAAAAAACAGGTGTAACAATATAAAACCAAGGTTTAAGAATTCAGCTATCTATTCTGGATGCTGTGACATGCCACCCAGAATTTTGCCACCAGTTCGTTAGTAGTCTGACTTTGGTCAATTAGCAATTGATTACAATAGTCCAAGTTCGATTGGCCTGCCATATCTTTTAAGAGTGGTGTGATGTATTTTGCCAGAATCTTTTTGTGCCTACTGTATCTGAGCATCATATGCGCAATGGATTCTATCTCATCAGAGCCACAAGGGAAGAGTCTCTGTTCCCTTGGGATGCTCTTAAATCTGCCTTCCAACACCACAGAAGGGAAAGCCTCACACCTGGCCAAAGTAAAGGCTTTCCTAAACTTGTATGTCTCCAACTGTGACAGATAGGCCATAGGGAGTGGGTGATATTTGTGGGTATCTGGGACTCTAAAATTGGGGCAACTGTTAAGATCTGTCTGTCTCTCCATATCCATTATTCTCTGTTTAAGGGCTTGATGAACTTAACTTCCACCAATTCCCTTTGATTTAAATGATTACTTCTACATGAAAGCTTTTTTTGACTACCTCTCACAGCATCCCATGGTGTTCAGGGAATTCTGGAAGTTACGATTAAAAATCAAACAGTAGCCAATATGTTATCATCCAATATATCCTCCTAAGAAGTCAGAATAACTTTTTTCATGGTGTGAGGAACTTATTGAAAGATCAATTACACCTTGAGCCTTATATTTAGTTATTTGTTTTACAGCTGTGCAGATTTGTGCTTTTAGGCTACAACTGATGCTGTCTGGGAAATGTTGGGGTTGTATTCCCCCCCGCCAAAAAGTGGCAGAGCTGTGATATTTGGCTAAAAGCCTCTAGCTGCGTAGCACTAGGGACTTGCAGAGCAGAATTAGCTTCAAGTTCTGCTGTTCAGTCTGCTCTTTTCTACTCATTAACTGGCACTTACAGTCTCAATAACTCAGAGTTATTGGTAAAAGAATGAATACAAAGGTTCCACTAGAATAGAATGGATTGAATAGACAAGAGAAGAATAGATTGAAAAACAGCATGTCATAAAAAAATAACCACTTACAGTGATAGTCCTTAACAGACTCTCAGCCTGCTTCCAGGAGACTCCTACAGGCTACACTCACATCATAACTGTGCGGTTAACTGTATAACTGCCAGCAAATGAAAAAGAGGGGAGAAGACATTTAAGCAGACAGGTGTGGGTCCTTCTTTGAAATCAGAGTCAGGGATGGAACAATTGGATACTGCTGGGTTGAGTGACATTCAGCCCAATCCAGGAAGTTCCCTACCAGTCAAACCGGTTAAAGGCAGCAAATGAGGCTGAAATAACTCCAAAAAGATACAGCTCTAATTTCAGGTAAAACATGTATTGGGATTAGAAATGGGCACGAAATGAACTTTTGGTTTGTTTCATTATTCGTTATTCTGCCCCCTCTAAGAGAAACGAAACAAAACAGAAATTTCCATTTCGTTTCATTTTGTTTCATTTGCCGGTGTCTCCTACCTGGTGCTGCTCCTGGTCCATTCCTCCATCCTGGCTCCAGGGAGGGTCCAGGAGCCTCCCTGGGGGGGAGGGGGGAAGCAGACCAGATGTGTTATATTTATTTATTTATTTATTTGGTGCATTTATATACCGCTCCTTTTTCCAAAGGAACTCAGGGTGGTTTCCAGTTACAGCAGAACCAGCCTGTAGGCTGGCCAAACAAACAAACAAACAAACAAATAAACCCCGATCCGGCATGCGGGCCCAGTACCGGCCCGCGAGCACTGGCACCGGCCGGTGGACCACAGAACTGGCCTGTGGGCTGGCCAAAAACAAACAAAAAACCCCGGTCCAGCATGCGGGCCCGTGGAACCAACCCATGGGCTGGCAAAAGTTAAAAAACAACAACAAAAAATAACAAAAAGCCGACCGGCCCACGCTACAGCTGGTTGGCAGTAAAAAATAAACATAAAAGTAAAATAAAATAAAATAAACATAATCCAGATCAGCAGGATAATAATAATAATAATAATAATAATAATAATAATAATAATAATAATAATAATAATAATAATAATAATAATCCCACCAGTGGGTTAAAAAAAACCTGAACCAAAATGAATTACGAAATGAATTTTTTTCTAAAAATTCGTTTCATAATTAATGACCTGAACCAGACCGGAAAATGAGCCAAACTGAAATGAACCACTATTTTTGGGGTTCGTGCCTATCTCTAATTCAGATATATTCCCAGCATGTTGGAACAAAAATCAGTGTTATATAATATCAAGATGTCAAGTAACTAGGTACCAGCAATGTTGAAGTTCCAATGAAGGTCTAAGCTTCCTCTGAAAAGATAAGAGAGGACTGGGGCTCTTCCAAAGCAAGTGATGACCCTTGTCAGAAGTGACATCAGCCACCAGAGATATACTGTGACTAGTAATAATCACAGAAATGCAAGCTTCCTGGTGGGTTCATATCAGTATTGCTGGATGTCAAATAGATCGGAATTATTCTGTTTGCATAGATAAGGTACAGAGGCTTAACACAAGAGCTGCCCAATCTAAAAACTGACATACTTCCCCTCCTTAAAACGAATAGCTTCATTGTGACCATTGTTTTCTAGACAAGTGTGTTTTGCATCTCTTCAAAGTGAAGAGCTGTGTGGCAAATTTTTTAAAGCCCTCTCTGAACAGATAGGGACATCATTTAGAAACTGGTAAAACTGAGGAGTGGAAGGGGATTAAATGGGCTAGTTGTTATCCATCTCATTAGCAAAAACTTTATCTGGATACTAGTCATTCTCTGCCTGATTCATGCTCCTTCTCTCTTTTACAGGTTTGCTGCAAATCTCATTTCTGGAGTTCTTGATTACAAAGCTCTGCTAGACACGTAAGCAATTTGGTATTTTTGTGAAGAGAATCGGGAATTCATTGGGGGTATAAAGAACACATATAGAGGTCTTTTTAAGACCTCTTTTTAAGTTTTTGGACACATTTAAACCACCCAAGTTTTTAAAACTGGTTTCTTGCAGCTTGAAAGAAACTTAAAGCATTAACTGCCTTCTACACAGACTACCGGTTTTCTGGAATCTGTCCTGAAGACCAGAGCTCAGTTCTGGAATAAGGGTTCCCCAGCTTGACCCTACACAATCTTGACCATTGTGCATATACTGGCTAGGATTTCAGGGGTCTGAAGTAATGAACACCAGAGGACACAAAACTGAGAACCAGTACTGTAGTACATGTGACAAACATCACAAGAATAACAGCTCTGTTGCTCTCCGCAGACCCTTTCCAAACCTTTGAAGCATACTTCCTAGTTTAAAGAGGCTGCTGAAGATGCTCGATTTTTTCTCTTCTTTACACAAAATTTAGACCGTTCTATGTCTGCTTTTAGTGTCTAAGCATTTTCCAGATCTTGGGAGTGAACATGGCACTAAGCTAACATTTCGCTGTTAATTTAGTCATTAGCCAGAATCCTACCGGCTTTTGACACTTTTGTAGGGTAATTCGTGAGAGTAACTCTAGCAAATTGCTGGTCATCATCAAGGTGCTGGTTGCATTGCTGCGTGCATGCCCAATCGCACGGTCAAGCACACAGCCAGAAACACAAGTAGCATTTCTCTAATGAGCAACAATTTGTGGCCACAACATACACAGTCTTCCTTGTGGGAGCATAAACCAAAAATAGAATTCTGGCCATTGCTTAGCATTCTCAGATATTTTGGTCTCCAAGCCTTTTATTCCCTTACTATTGGTCCTACTGGCTGGAACCTCTTGGGGGTTCAACATACCTGGTAGGTCAACAGTCTAAAAAAACATAAGTTAGAGTTATTTTTGCCTGAAGCGACCCAGACTTTCCCTCTCTCCTCACAAGTGATCTGAATCTAGTGTTGGATCTCCTGTGAGTAGATTTGGCCATATACAGTGCATGACCACTCATTCATATTTTCAGCAGTGGGATGAGAAATTCAAGTGGAATGTACTGAAGGAGGGTGGGGGTGGGGGGGGAAGGAACACATGTTTTAGTCCTTGTTTTGCATCTACAACGGCCTGCATTTTCAGTGCTCATCTACCGAATGTAAACAGTTTTTTAATCGGTTTAGACAGACATGTCAAGAACCACAACGTTCAGCTTTTGTATGGGAAACCATCTATTTCCCTTGTAATCTCATTTTTTGGTATTATTCTACTTGTGTTGTGCATCTAATGGAATTGCAAAGAGAACAAAGGACAGATTAGATTTCTTTTCCCTTCTGTCTACTCCTTTCTTTTCTTTTCTTTTCTCCCCCCTCTCTCTTTTTTTCTCTCTCTCTTGCTTTTTTTCTCTTGTTCTGTCCCTCCAGCCATGCTATACCTGTTGATTTTGCTCGTGGACAGCTGTCTGGTCATCCTCTCTGTATGAAGCAATACTATGGACTCTTTTCTTCCTATCGTCTTCCAGGACATACCAAAGATACCCTTGTGGCCCAGAAAAGCAATATCATGCCTGAACCAGAACATATAATTGTTGCTTGTAACAATCAGGTGTGTGGATAGAATTTTTCTACAAACCTTTCAAAACATGAGCTGGTTTCAGTTTGCTTTGGAAGTAACCAGATATTTTCAGGCATAACCAAACAAACATGAAATAATAAAGAACATAAATACATATAGCACCTTAAATATTAACTGCTATATTTTAATATGAACTTGCATGATTTGAAGAAGTAGATTATCAACAAACTCTCACGTTAAAATATGAGTTAATCTTTAACGTGCTATAATGTCTTTGTCTTCATTTTTTTCATATACAGTATATATATTTGCCTGATACACTAGTACAGACTAACATGACTGCTTCTTCTAAATCTGCAGATAATTCAAGATCTGTATTTTTTTAAAGATTTTTAAAATGTGCTTCTGTTTTTATATCCATGCACAGAATCCTCTTGCAGGCATGATTCTGTTAAGACTGTTTGGTCAAGAAGGGTTAAAAGGCGATTTAACAATCATTTATTTGAATCCTGATTGATAGGCCCAAAAGTTCAGATTGCACCAAATGTGCAGCCAATGCCTCTGTAAACCTATGTGATGATACTTTTTGGTTTCAGAAATCTTGAGAGAATGTTTACTGAAGATACATGGCAAAATATCCCCTGTTCTGGAGAACTGTCACTCCATTACTTTCTTTAAAGTAAATCTATTTTTTTTTACTCTTTTTAAAATAATATATTGTCAATTTGTTGCTGTGACCTCTCTCTCTAATTATCTTCCCATCAGCTACAAAAGCATGCAACGTTTCATTTCACAAATCCCCTGCTGGCTAGCTTGCAGTACACATGCTCTGTCTTATAATAAAGTGACTGTTGTCAGTTTTTCTGTTTTGAGGCTCAATATTTCAGTCCCTACAGCCTCAATTCTTTCTTTAAAAATGTTAGAAAGCAGGTGGGGACATCTGTTCTCTTTCAAGATAAGCAAAATCAATCTGTTCAATTTATGTCATCTTTTTTAAAACTGGGGATGTTTCAGATCATTTGTTTCTTAACAGGGAAGTAAAGCAGCTTTGCCTTTTTTGTTGGAGGGGGCATAATTGGAAACCCCATGCCCAACTTCCCAAAATTTTGCACATAGCAAGGTCAGACTATCCTCTACAATTGTACCCAATTTGATTTGGATGTGAAGTCCAGTTTAATAATTATAAATGTTTGGTTGGAATGACCCCTCTTTTTAGAGTTTCCTTGTAGAGTGGTTTGCTCCCCCAACACAAGTTCATGAGGGCAGCAGCAATTCAATTATCATGAAGTGAAATAAATGTTTGGGTGGCAAGACTCTTTAACCCATTGCCCGCTTCCCAGAACCACTCCTCTGGGCTGCCCATCACCCTATAAGCCACCTGAGACACTATAGATAATCATAGCTGGTGTGGGCAAAGGCCCACTGTGAAGGAGGTCAAAATAGATTTGATGGGTAAAGAAAATTACTCTTAAAACAATGAAGATTTTGCTGGATTGTACCACCTTGTACTATAATTGTAGCATCAGATATTTGGTTGCTCTCACATCTGCAGCTTAGCCTTCTAATGGACATATTACTCGCCTACGCACAAGGTGCTAGGGAAAGGAATTGTCAATAGCAGTACTCCTCAAGAAAAGCTTCATCACTGGTTCTTGCTAAATATATGAGCACAGGATCAGACATTATGAATCACATACAGCCATATTTATTGGAAGGTTCAGTGTGGTCCAGCCATCACTTACAAGATTTCTTCTAATGTATTCTTTCTCTGCAGTTTTTTGTTTTGGATGTTGTCATCAACTTCCGTCGTCTCAGTGAGGGGGATCTTTTTACCCAGCTACAGAAGATAGTCAAAATGTCAGTGAATGAAGAAGAGAGATTGCCTCCAATTGGTCTCTTGACATCCGACGGGAGAACCGAGTGGGCTGACGCCAGGACGGTCCTGGTTGAAGGTCAGCAAGAGAAAATCTAACCCTTTCTGGATTGGTCCACCTTTCGTCCATCTTTTCATCCCTCTTCAATACAATTTAATTTAATTTGTGGATCAAATGTTGGTTAACAGTCTCCATAAAACCCAGCTCTCAACATAAATATTCAGAACACTAAGCATACAATTGAAGCATACAAATCTAAGGTTTCATAATCTTCCCCTTCGGCACTCAAATAAAAGAAGCCTCTGGGTGTCATATTATAGATT
Organism: Phrynocephalus forsythii; assembly: GCA_029282475.1. NCBI lineage: Eukaryota > Metazoa > Chordata > Lepidosauria > Squamata > Agamidae > Phrynocephalus > Phrynocephalus forsythii. The sequence continues at coordinate 108,899,482 of JAPFRF010000008.1, read as the reverse complement.
GGCATTTCTCTCACACCCACCCACCCACCCACACCCACACCCACAGAGAGAGAGAGAGAGAGAGAGAGAACACTGAGATAGATCTCAGATTGCAGCACTTTAGACTGCAGGAGTAGTGATAGGGGTAGATACCAAAACTCTCATACTTAAAATTTTCATTTAAGTATCTTGTATGAACTAAACTAGATTCAGTGAAGAGGATTCTACTCTAGACCTCCTCTTGACATGCTAGCTTGCAAAATATGAAACCTTTCTATTCTTAATAAATAAAAGTATCCATAAACAGATCTGATACATGTTCAGTGGGGTGGCATGGGATTGGTCAGAATTCAGTCCTCAAGGCTCATGACCCCAGAGTTTATACCTCTTTAAGAAAGTGTATTTCACAATGTTCCTTTAAAGCTGCAGTTTATAAGAGCTATCCAAGGTGCTGAATCCTGCACAGACTAATACCTTGAGTGTCTGAACAGAATTCCAGATAATCTGTACACCCCTGCCATTCTTACACTAAAATAACTGAGTGGAAGGGCATAACAATAGGGTTGTCTTTGAGGAACAAACCAACATGGCAGCCATTTATTATACTCGATCAACTGTTTGTTTCTCCCAGATTCAACAAACCGGGACTCACTTGATATGATTGAACGGAGCCTGTGCTTAGTATGCCTTGATAGCCCAAGTGGGGAGGAACTCAACGAGACCAACATGGCTTTGCAACTTCTCCATGGGGGAGGCTACAACAAAAATGGTGCCAACCGCTGGTATGATAAGCCCATGCAGGTAAGATGTTGCCTTGGCTGCCCATGGTGTCTCCTGTCGCAAGAGTGACCCATGGGTTCACTGCCTGGTCAGAGATAATAAAATGTATCCAGCAATTGTCATCCTGTGACAGGGGAGGCAAAAGTACTAATTATGGAGAGGGGAAAAGTCTATAGAGCAGGCATGTCCAAAGTCCAGCCTGGGGGACAAATGCGGCCCTTTTTAAAATTTTGAGCAGCCTGCAGCCTTTTCTCCCGACTCATCCTGTCATTCACCCCCACCATCTGGCCCCCCTGTGCTGGCTGGAGACATCAGCTTGCAGTTTTATGGTTTGCCTGCCCTCCCTGCCTCTGTCCATACACCCAGCCAGCCAGCCAGCGTACCTGCCCCTGGCTCATTGATGCAGTATCCTCCCTGCCTCCTTGCAAGGGAGGGCAGCATATACAAGAAGTGGTGTGTATTGGGTGTGTGCCTGCCAATTCCTGGACTGTGCAACAGCCACTTGGCCCTTGGGGTGCCTTGGAACTTGAATGTTTGTGGCTGTTGCAGGTGTGCACGGGCCCACACCCTTTCTCCACCCTTCAGGCTGAATGGTCGGCCCGCACACATTTTTACCTCACCAAATCTGGCCCTCCTTACAAAAACTTTGGACACCTCTGCTATAGAGGGTGGAGAACATTTGTCCATCCAGATGTTGTGGCCAACAGTAAGGGATTGTGGGAGTTGTAGACCAATGTCTGGAGGGTCAAAGGTTTCCTATCCCTGATCAGTGAGTGAGAGAGAGAGAGAGAGAGAGAGAGAGAGAGAGAGAGAGAGAGAGAGACCATTACTGGTTCAGATACTTCTTGAATTGAAGGGGTAAATGTGGTTGAGTCATTGATTACACTTATAGGTGCCACTCACTGATTCCTTCCAATATTAACCGAATCATGAGTCCTCCTATAGGGCTCAAACCACTCACTGTGGACCCACACATAAAGGTTTAATCATGTTGACCTTTTTCTACCCCACAGTTAAACTTCTCCTGATTTGACCTGTCCTGAATGTCCCCATCCACCATTCAGCTTCAACAGACAACTCCACAGACCTTATGACATACATGTTTATGTGTATTTATTATCCAATGCACAGTCCCCATCTATGCACATGTGTGCTGACACAGTCCCTACCACTCTCTCCATTGGATGTGGCCCCGGGGGCCAAATGTCTGTGCACCCCAGAAACAGAGGAACCCTCCACATACCCTTCTTACCAAAACTAGCACTCTGTCCATGACACACACAGCTCTCCTCACCAGATTCACACAGTCTAACACCAACTGCTCCTGGGCACTAGACTGTCTGAGAGATCTACTCTCCGCATGATTTTTCACAAGCAAACTTTCTTCTTTTGTATGTTTTTTTTAAAATAATTCTATTTCACAGTAAGAGGCAAACTAGCACCAAGCTCTGCATGTGATTTCTTTGCCTGCATTGAATTTGCTCCCTACCCCTGGGAGTGAGCCTCCAGGCACACAGGAGGAAGAAATATTTATATTCATGTCCAATTAAATCATATGGGAAATGTTCTGTTAAAGAAAGCATAATGAGAAAATGGAGAGGGTAGAATCCAGAAGTTTCATTCTACTTTTCTCGGTTGTGGAAATGGTACTTTTAGTAACATTATATTTAGAAATGTTAAACCTGATGGAGTTTTATTTCCACTTAAATTGTCCTAGGTTAACATATGTGAGAAAACCACCACATATGTAGAGGGTTATGTCTGTACATATTCTCTGTAACTTGTTATTGTTAATGACTTTTGCACCTGGTTTAGTTTTTATTGGGGGGGGCTTAGTATCTAGCTAGCTTGTTGGAATCTTCAAATCCTCCCTTCAATGATGGCCTTTTGCTCTAGTGAGATTCAATTACTCACAACTGTTGTGTTTTGCTGTGGTGGAACCCGAGTGTTCAGTAGACCTCGCCTGCTTCTTCACTCAGGCTTTATGCTCCCTTCAGGGATAGGGGTGGGGTGTTGGGTTTCAAAAATAAATAAATGCATAACTGTGAGTTGAGATTGACCTATTTTATAATAGCAACTTCTCCAGAGTGGGCTGATCTTAAGACCTTTTGGCTTGACAAGTCAGACCTTGCAGTGCATATCAGGGAGTGACATCAAGATGCATCAATGAATATTAATTCAGCAAGGGAATTGTCACACAGGGGCTACTCCCCTCCTCAGGCTCAAGGCTGACAATACCAAATGGTGGATGGGGGTGAGAGATAGTCTGCTTCAGCCAGCACTATGACTGTGGGGGAAGGAGATATGGATAGATGAACATGAAAGAAGGAATTGAATGAAGCAGCAAGGGCTTAATCTACTTCATATCAAGAAGGCAGCCATCTTGGGCTGACAGTATACAAACCATGGCACCTCCCTATCCAGTCAAATGCAACTCAAGAGTCAAGTACATTGGGAGGCATCTGAAAACAGGAAGTCCACTGAAACACTTCTGGCATGACTGCTGATCTCGGCCAAGCTTCAGGGTTCCAAAATGTGTGCAGACTTGCTCTTGTTGAATTGTGAATTGTCTACTATATGTTTGCATCTGCCTATGTGACTGTCCAAAGCTCAGCTACCTAGCCACTAAAAGGATTTACTTGATGGAATTAATATTGATTTCCAAAGAAAAGCCAATGCATACAAAGCATACCAAATGAAGGGGACCAGGGGTATTATTTATGGTGATCCATCTAACCATAGTTTTAATTATGATTTCTTTTCTTCAAACAATTTTATCCTTGCAAATAATCACATGCCTTCACTCCAGGTGCATTTACTTCCTTCTTGGTTTAGTTCTTTAAAAATATCACAGCATTTTTTTTTGGTTCAGTTTTCACTGCCTTGGTTCACAAGACAAACAGATGCACCTGATAGAGCAGCCTACCATCTACAAAAGCTCATGTTCCTGATCCGTAAAGCATCCCAAGAGTCTCTGTTGGTTTTGCTATTAAACAATAAAAACATTAGTAGCCATCTCTGTGAAAGATACTGATTTCCACCATCTCTTTCAGAACTGACCACAGATTGATTGGCCAACCTGGCTCATAACAGAAGGGGAAAATCACTTTTCTAGCTTCATCCAGGCTGAATGAAAAGGTTACCCTTGTTGCTCATGGGAATATATCAGCAAATTTAAGCTCCTCTACTTGGATGTATCTGTCAGAGATGGCTAATTAATCAGTGTCTGGCATTTGGTCTTCTTGCATCTGAAGGCAAAGCCTGCCTTCATTATTATGGGACACTAGATGGACTGGCTCAAATGGACTGGAACTGGAGAAGAAAGCAAGTTTTTCCTCTGTACATATTCTCTGTCACACAGAGACAAATGCTACACTGACGGGTCTTTTTATTAGGCAAGCACATCTTCTAGTGACAGTCCCTAATGATCAATGCCAATTTATATATCTTTAATGGTTGATTTGACATATTCACAGATGGTTCATACTGGTGTCTAACAACCTTTACAGATGTTTGCTCCTGCCGAAGCAGGAGATAACATGCCTCTGTTTACAAGACACTGAGTAACATGAAGTAGAAGGTGCAGTTCTTCCACACAGCATTCATGACATCAATTTTTTTTCATCTTCAAACATCGAGCCATTCTTGTGACATTTCTCTCAACCTATATTTCTTTGCTTAGTTTGTTGTGGGAAGAGATGGAGTTTGTGGAACGGTGTGTGAACATTCCCCCTTTGAAGGCATCGTCCTGGTGCAGTGCATTGAACATCTCCTCAAACACATGTGAGTCACCTGAGATTGTCTATGTGTGTAACAGACCAATTGTCCTTCCCCTCTAAAGCAGGCATGTCCAAACTTCAGCCCTCCTGATGTTTTGGACCACAACTCCCAGAATTCTAAGCTTAGATTGTCAATGGCAAAGGACTGTGGGAGTTGCTGTCCAAAACATCTGGAGGGCTGAAGTTTGGACATGCCTACTCTAAAGAGTTCAAGCTGAGCTTCAGCCCTTAATGTTGTGCCACCAAATTGGTTCTTTTGGCTACCCTTCATGGGATTTTTTTTTTAAAAGGTATTAAGTTCTCAAAAGTGGTTAAACAATCCCTATTTCTAGGAGTGCTCTCGCTTCCTTGATGCACAGAGACTGGCTCTTTTCCCAGAAAGCATCTGTAAAATAATATTTCATTGTGGTGTAAAATTAGGTTTTGTAAAACAGTGCAGATGTTTAAGAACAGCAAGCCTGAGATCTTCGCAAAGGGGTGTTGTGCAATTGTCCATGGTCTGAAAATCTGTGGAAGTTGTGTTTTCCCTCTTGGTGTTGAAAGGAAAACAAAGCTTACCTTCTGAAGCTCTAGAGAGCATGGGGAGGGAGATTATTAAACACAGTCACATTCTGGCTCAGCAAGAATACCAAGAACAACAAAGAAAACAGCAAAAAGACTTACTAATGTCCCCAGGTTGTTAGAAGGTCAGCCAGACTGAAACTGAAGCAATGGAAAATGTGTAGGAATATACTGGCTGTTGTCAACCGTGGATGGTGGAAGTTGTAGTGCTATACACTGGAAGAGCACCAGGCAAGGGAAATCTGGTCTACTGAGGCCTCAGGGATAGCCACCATGCCCAGCTGATGCAATCAACAAACAACAGCTTGATAAACTAGTAGCAATTTACCCACGATTCCTTGAGCATTTGATGGGGAGATGCTGCAGACAGTTTTGTCACGACAGTTGTCTTTTTGGACTACAGCTCCCGAATGGAAAAATCACTTGAGTATGAGATTAAACCGATCACATTAAAGATAAGAACCTTTTAAATGTGAACCACTTCACTCCAACGTCCCCTGTCTGGATGTGCCCTTGTTTAGATATGTAGCAGTTAATTATAAGTGGATTGTGACCCTATGACCCTGTTGTGTGTGTTTTTTAAAAAAAACCAGGAAAGAAGGTGCTAAGAAGTTGGTCAGAGCTGATTCGGTAAGTGAACTTCCTGCTCCGAGGAGGCTACGGTGGAAATGTTCTCCAGAAATCCAGGGACATTTAGCATCAGCCTCAGAAAAGCTTCAAAGGTACATTCAGTTTTCAACTTCACCTTTATTGACAAAGATATTAGGGCTGCTGATTGATTAAAATTGTGGATTAATCCACTTAAGCTTCAGCTGACTAATGAATGGGGCCAATTTTAATCAGTGAGAGGAGAGATTCATTTGTGGGGCTGTCTTCATTTTTTAAAGGCCTCTGAGCCCCTGGCATGTTGTCATGAGAAAGAATGAGAACAACGACATGAATAATGCCTTCCCTCCCAACAATGTTAGGATTTGGCTATTAAATTGTCTCATAAAACTTTCAGCATCTCAGAAAGGCATCCACAGAAGGATTTGATGATTCGTACATTTATTTAAATGCAATCAACTAATTCATTAGTTAATATCTTAACAGCCAGAGGGTGCCTTGACTGGCACTTTCTTAAATGTAGACAGATCTGAGGTGGTGGCTAGAGTGGTGGGCTGGGATTGGGGACTTCCACGTCCATCTTCCCACGATACCACAACAAACACGTGGTCATCTTGGGCCAGACAATCTACTCTAGTTTGCCTCATAGGTCAAGTGGCTTTGACAGAATTTGGATTCAGGGAGTTCCTGAAATCCTCTGAATACCACAAATCCTCTAAACCAGTGGTTCTCAACCTGTGGGTCCCCAGATGTTCCTGGACTGCAGCTCCCAGAAACCCCTTCCAGCACAGCTAGTGGTGGAGGCTTCTGGGAGTTGCAGTCCAGGAACATCTAGGGACCCAAAGGATGAGAACTACTGCTCTAAACCCAAAGCACAGTTGGTTGGAGAGATTTTATACGTATTATGGAAGCTAAGCAGGGTCGGCCCTGGTTAGTACTTGGATGGGAGACCACCAGGGAATATCCAGGTGTTGGAGGCGCCTGGAGTAGGAACGGGCAAACCACTCCAGTATTCCTGCCAAGAAAACTCCATGGACATGGAGTCACAAAGAGTCGGTCATGATTGTAATGACACAACACGCACACACCCCAATTTAAGAGCAGCTCGACTTAAGAACAATTCAGCTTAAGAGCAGAAAACTGTTGGCATTTTAACTGCTGTCTTACAAATTTTAGATATGGTCTGCTCGACTTACAAATATTTTTTCTTTTTCTTTTCTTTCTTTTTTAACTTATTTTTCAATTTTTAGATGCCTTAAGACTAGTTTGACTTAAGAGCATGCATTCAGAACGGATTAAATTCGTACGTTGAGGTACCACTGTATCTAAAATTTGTAAGGTGGTATATATATATAATGACCTTCAGAGGACAAAAAGGCAAAAGGTTCTCAAAAGTTTCAAAAAGGTTTAAAAGAGCAATAGGAGCATAGATACAATTGAGACAAAACTAAGGCAATCAAGAGAAAACACCGGAAAATAACAAAGTTACAGTAATCTACCTGATACACACTGGCATAGATTTAGCATAGTTTTGCAGCATATACAGGGCAAGTCAGCAACAGTGTATAGTATCTCCTGAGAGGTAAGCTGAGTTGGTCACAAAAGCTTCTGAACCCCTCTTTATACATTAAACATCCTACTCTAGACCCTTCCAAATGGTCTCCCATGGATGTTCATGAAGACAAGAACACTTTCTGCACCCCCCCTTTCATATAGATGAAATCATCTCCACACGAGTATAGTACCTGGGAACAAGCTGCTTTGGCCTTATAGGCCTCTCTGTGGTTTATATTCCAGAGTAAGACACCATGAGACCTTGCTCAACAACAACAACCTAAAGGGAGATCTGGAACTCAGTCTTCAAGCACACTGTTTTCCTAATAAAAATCTCCCCCACCACCACCCAGTGCAGACACTGTGTGCCCTGTTGTGGGAAAGCAACAGCCAGAAATCTAAAGGATAATACAGTGGTACCTCAACTTATGAATTTAATCCGTTCCAAATGCATGCTTTTAAGATGAACTACTCTTAAGTCAGGGTACCTATCTAAAAATTGAAAAATGAGTTAAAAATCAAAAAAATGAAAAAAATTTGTAGGTCTAACAGACCATATCTAAAATTTGTAAGGTGGTAGTTAAAACGCCAACAGTTTTCTGCTCTTAAGTCGAATTGCTCTTAAGTCGAGCTGCTCTTAAGTGGGGGTACCACTGTACTATCTAATCCAGAGCATAAATATGGAAACAGGACCTGCAGTACGTCAAACAAAGCAGCAAAGAAAACAAGATTGTGTTTCTCACAGGATTGTGCCTCTACATTCACGGTGGCAATATGATCCATATTATAATGGCTGTATTCCCATCACATAAATAGTTGCTCAAAACATGACAGGAAATAAATTGGATACAGCATTTTCCTTTGCATGCTATGCAAAGAGCAGCCTCTGTTTGTACCTAAACTGTGCTCTGAGCAGACCACTAAATACATCTAGGCCTTCAGAGTGTGAAGAGAATATATAGAGAAAAGTGACAGGAAACAACTCATTTGAGTAGGCAATTTGCATTGGAGTGTAAAGGTTCCCCCCACTTTCTAATTTCCATATTGCTACTACAAATGTTGTTTTTCTTGAACTGCATTTTCCATCTCTTGGAGAGATCATATGGCTTTATATGCAGAGCTCTGAATAAGCCACATAACAAGGGATTTGAGTCCATGGTTAGTATTCAAAGATGACAGTGAAGTATGCACAGGGGCATAGGGGGTGGGGAGTACTTTTTTAAAAAATGCATTTTTCACTTCCAATTTTCATTGCTGGTATTTTTGCTCATTTTCTAGAATGGTGAATAATCTAGATTTCATTGTTTACAAATTTGAAAACTACGGGAAAGAGTTCATCAAGAAACAGAAGATGAGCCCAGATGCTTATATCCAAGTTGCACTGCAACTAGCATTTTACAGGTAGGCAAATCAAAGGGCCTTTTTACACGACCCCTAAGATCCGCTGGCCACTTAAATTCGGACCAGAGATCTTAGGGGTTCGTCGCTCTTCCTCTGTCCCCACCCCCCTCCGCACTTCCTGGTTGCTGGCTGCATGAGGGAGGGAGAAAAAAGAAAGAAAAGAATGCCGGTTTACCTCCGTTTTGTTCCCGGCAGTATTCAGATCCCTTAAAGGGGCGGGGCGCAAAAAAAGAACAAACAGAAGCCAGGAGAGCCCCGCACTCACTATCCTTACACCGGATCAAATATTTGTCACATCCAAAAAGCAGGTACCTGAAAGCTGCGCTGGGAAGCGCTAAAGTGGGCGGGGTCGCACTTAATTTCCTGTTAACTCCGGAGCTGGTCGGTAAACATTTTTAAGCTATGGAGCTGGGAGCCATTTGCCCCGGAGTTTAGGGGTCGTGTATAAACGCCCATAATCACATCAGTTCTTACTGAAAATCTACAGCTGCTCTAGAGCAGGGGTGGGGAACCTTCGTCCTTCCAGATGTTTGGGGCTGCAGAATTCCTAGTCTATGTTGCCAGTGATGGAAGACTGCAGGAGTTGTGGTCCAAAATATTTGGAGGGCAGATGATTCCCCACCCCCTGTTTTAGAGGCAAACCTCCCTTAAGGAGACATCTGCTTATTCTAGCTTGAGCTTTCCTCACCTCCACATCTTCACAACTAGCTTGCTTTTGTTTTGCTTTGTGATTGGTTGCCATGATGTAAGCACAGACTTCATTTGCATAGAGCAGTAATGGCGAACCTTTTGGAGACCAAGTGCCCAAACTGTGATGCAAAACCCACTAATTTTTCACAAAGTGCCAATACAGCAATTTAACCTGAATTCAGGTGGATGCGAAAGGGTGATGTCGGGTGCCCACAGAAAGGGCTCTGAGTGCCACCTTTGGCACCCGTGCCATAAGTTCGCCGACACTGACATAGAGTGTAGAAGCAACTGCATGCCTGGCAGAAAATGTGTTATCAGCCTATGATTGCATACCTGGCATCTTTTGTAGTTTGACCCTTCATGGACCCCCTTCATGTCACGTCTACAGGAAACTCCAAACAAGGAAACATCAGCAAAGTGCTGAAGCCTTCTCTCATTGCACAAGGAACCTATCCTCATGTTTACCTTCCAGAGAAAAGTGGGCGAACTAGAGACTTATGTCTCAATAAATGTAAACAGCAGGCCTGGGATAGCAATAGAGATAATGACACAAGGTCTTTAAGGGCATGAGTAAAGTGGATAGAGGGAAGCTCTTCTCCCTCTCCCAAAATACCAGAACTAGGGGACATACACTCAAATTGAGGGCTGGGAGAGTATGAAAATATTTTTTCACCCAGCGCGTTGTTAGTCCGTGGAACTCCCTGCCACAGGATGTGGTGATGGCATCTGGCCTGGATGCCTTCAAAAGGAGATTGGACAGATTCCTGGAGGAAACGTCCATCACAGGTTACAAACCATGAGGGAGATGTGTAATCTCCAGGCTTAAAACCAGGGTACTTCAAGGGCCAGATGCAGGGGAGTGCTGTCAGGAGACAGATATCTAGTCTCATGCACTCCCAAACGCATCTGGTGGGGCCACTGTGAGATACAGGAAGCTGGACTAGATGGGTCGTTGCCCATCCAGCATGGCTCTTCTTATGTTCATCTTCCCCACTGCAGACCTGATCCAGATTGCCCACCCGCCACCACCCCTGGAGAGAGGGCGCTGGACCCTGCCACCCCCACCCCACCGCTGCCACCCCCGCCGTCCCGCCACCTGCCCGCCACCACCCACCCGCCCACCAGCCATCCGCCGCCCCCGCCACCCACCCGCCACCACCCCCTGCCGCCCCACCACCCCGCTGCCACCCTGCCGTCCCGCCACCTGCCCGCCACCACCCTGCCTACCCACCGCCCCCACCCCACCCCCTGCCCCACCTACCCGGGTGCACCAAAAAACCTAGCACCAGCCCTGCCTACAGGTTGGTAGTTGCATCGGAGGGGGCAGCTGTTCAGTGGACAGTTTGCGTCTGAACAAATTCAGCTGCCTTACACAATTCCACATGACACCAAGGTTTCCTTTTCCTGTCCCATAAAATAAAATAAAATAAAATACTGCATATATCCCATATTCTTAAAGACAATATATTCTGTACTCTATAAGACATCAGTCCAGCTGTGAAAGCCACTATAGTTTGGGGGCATCCGTTTTTGACAGGTGCGATGTGTTCCTTGTTGTGTTAATGTGTAATTTCAATATCAAGCAGTGAAAACAGTGACACTCTTCCCATCCTCCTAGGAACTCTGCATAGGCAAGTAAACACAAGGGGAAACAACTCACCCAGGGTCATCTAGTGGGTTTGAAGGATCTGAGCCTGGGTGTCCTCAGCCCTGGCTGTAACTTGTAGGGCACACTTAAGACATAAGTGTGGCTCAAGGTAACCACATGCACATGGTTTCTTCTAAAATGGTGGGAAAGAGGATTCAACCTCCACCCATCCTTTTCACTCCAATATGCTCTGTGTTTATTTTTATTTGTTCCTCTGTCTTGGAGGAGAGGACTGATTGGTTTCCAGTAATTTTCAGCTTACTTGTTCCAGGGAAATAAATGTTTTAAAGCAGTTTGAGAAGTCAGAGAAGTGTTGAAAGGCAGATTCTCATGATCACACCCACACACCCACACACCCACCCACCCACCCACACCCACACACACACACACACACACACACACACACACACACACACACACACACACACAGAGGGGGTGGGTGGGCGAACTTTACAAGGAAAACCCAAGAATGCAAACAATGGTACTGATTCATATCAGTAAACCAGTTTTGGCAAGTTGTAATCTTCACTGGAAGTGCATCTGAACTGCCCCCTCAAGACTAAGACACTGTAAAACAGATTACGCAACATGGATCTCTCATACCAACCTGGAAAAGCCATGTTCTTCCCAGTTGCTCTGAACACTGTGTTTATGCCCAGAGAGTAGCAGAAACCCAGATCGAAGTGGTAGTTAATGCAATTGTCTCCGCTAATCATGAAGTCCTGGAATTTCAACCTTCAAGCCCTCTCTCCCCTGCAATACTGTTTGCATGTAATGTGTAATTTCATCATCCAGTACTTTCATCATCTAGTGAAAATAATTATCTGGTATCTAATCTTGAGCATAAATATGGAGACAGAAGAGCAGTGTTAATACAAGTGATATTACCATATTATTACCAGGTTACCATATTAGTCTTTAATTCAGTGTAACTGGAAGGGATGGGAAGGGAAGGGAAGGGTCTTATTGCAACTTACTGACCAAAAGCTGGTGCGCATCCATGGTTGTAAGCAGAGGGAAAGTGTTTCCTTTTTCTTCTTTTGGCTGTGTCCTAAGAAAGAAAGCCCCTCTGTTGCCCCCCAGTTCCAGTAAAACATGGGTGGATGGGCAGCAGGAAGGGGGAGTTCCCTTTTCTTATCCTTCCCACGTGTGCCTTGCTTCCTCTTAAATCCCCTCTCACTTTAGATCCATTTGGTTGCTGGCTGGACTCGGAATACAGGCCTCCCATCATAAGAACACCTAGTTTCCAATGATGATTACACCTGAAGTGACCCTTTCAAAGGTTTTCCAGGCATACTCAGAGATTGTTCCCTTGCGCACTTGCCCCATAAATAAGGAGGCAAGACACAGATGATGGGTTTAACTAAGGACACTATGTGATTAACTCTGAACATTCCTAAATCCAGCAGAAGGGCCTTCTCTAGTGTGGACCCCTGCGTACCCCTGCCCTGACCCCCCCCCCTCGTCAAGTGAGTCCCAAGCCTCAGGGCCGTGCTGTCATGTTGACAGCTTGCTCCCAGGCAGCAGACACTTGGATGACCCTCCTGGAAGCCTTGTGTGACACCAGGTAGCTGCTGACTATGTTACCCTCTGGCCTGGCAACTAAATTTCAGGATCCATGGTGCAAAGATGTTGGTTGGAGTAACACTCCCCGTATGAACCCCTTTGGGAATTCTGGGACAGTGCAAGTCCCTCAAGGCTTTTCAGGCCTCATGTTCTCTCAGAAGGCAGAGTAGAGACTAGAACCTCTGGCCTCTGGCTCTGCAGCCAGCTGCCCAACTCACTGAGAGATCTCCCAAGCTGCCTTTAACTTGAGTGGCCCCAAAGGAGCAACCACAGGCAGCTGAGGTAGTCCTTTTCCACTTCTGGCCTGCTATGGATACTTCCTGCTCCCACAGCAGCAAACTATTTATGTCAGGCAAGGAAGAAAACAAGACGCCCACCCCGTATTCGTCATAAGCCCATTATGCATTAACAAGCTGAAGAATAATAGGGTCTCATTAGCCGACAAATCAGAATATGGATGGAGGCAGATTATGCTTGTTGCTATTAGGCTCCAAGCAATAGCAAAAAAAAGAAAAGAAAAGAAATCCATGCTTAAAGCATCATGACTATAATGGGGGGAAATTAAATGAGAGGCCCCAGAGCCAAGTAAAAATTAGCTTTACTAGACAGCAAACATTAATCAGTGTAGCATTAAAAAGGCAGAGGAGATAAAGGTGGACAAAGGATTCCCCCCCCCAAAAAAAATTGAGATATTCAGCTGCAGTTCCATGACCTCACTTAAATCGCTATATCAAGAAGCAGCTTCAAAATTCTCTTTAATGGGCATGAGAAATATATTACTAGAGAGCGATTTTAACTGAAACAAACACGCTAATTTGCACAATGCTTCCAGGTATCGTTCTCAATAGAGTTTGTAAAGGTTGGTCCACTACTCCCAAAATGCACTGCCTGGGAAATTCAAGAAGTTATTATAATCCAATTTATTTCAACATTTTGGAGGGTTCTCCGTATTGTTTCCCCCCCTTTTCTTTGCAGAATTGATACTTAGAGACACCATCTCTTCCATAAAATGGATGAAAACATACTAACCTGTCTTGATGTCAGCCATCATAGAAAGAAATACTCTAGCAGATCCTGACACTGCCAATAGGTGGAGGAGAAAGAGGGACTGTGATACCTATATATTGGTGAAGTGGACTCCTTACAATACCAAAAGAGTCCACTTTGTGTCTTGAGTCTTTGCCAATAGTCAACTTTCCAAGGAGTAAAGGGGTACAGCTTAAGCTGAGGAAGGATTGATATAGAGTACAAATTTCTGAAGAAGTCCATCATTGTTTTACTTTACTATGAATTGAGTGCATGGTGTATCATGACAAACAGAGGTCTACAGGCCACACTATAACCTTCCCTAGGCTGGGGAAGAATAGTTTGTGACATTCACATCCACCCTCTTCCATGCCAGACTGCAAACACAGTAGACAGCGGGCATCCTTTGTGGAAGGGCGAAGTAGACACAGTACTGCTTCTTAGGCCAGCCATATCACCCAGCAGACTTTGTCCACTTAGTTAAAATTGGAGCTTAGGAGGTTACCCATATTTTTCCTATGTATAAGACAACCCCCACTTTTCCAACCCAAAATTGCAGTTTCACAACTGCTCAGCTCTCTCCTTGGCTTACTTCCATGTATAAGATGACCCTCAATTTTTAATTTAACAATTTTAAACAAAAATATAGTCTTATACCGTACATGGAAAAATACTGTGTTTCTGAAATGCAAGTAAATGCTGTGGTTCTAAGGCAACTCCCAGAATTCTAAGCTTAGATTGCCAATGGTAAAGGACTGTGGGAGTTGTGGTCCAAAACATCTGGAGGGCTGAAGTTTGGACATGCCTGTTCAAAGGCCTGAGCAACTAGTTAATTACTTTCATACTCTGAAGAGAAAAACGTGTTCACAAAAATTTCCACATCAAAATCAAAATGTCTTACATCCTAAAAATATTTTTTTAAACATGGAAAATATGAAACTTTTGATAGGTAAGCACAAAATACCTGTTGTACTTGCCATTTTAAAAGGGAACTATTTGATTTAACATTTCCCCAGAAGAAGGGAATGGCAAGACACTCTACCTGGAAAACCCTGGAAAGAGTCGCCATAAGTCAGAATTGATTTCATAGCATGCAATTATTAATTGTAAGACTCACTTGTTTACTCATCAGTTCCTCAACATGCACTATAGAATGCGAAGTGACAAAAAGAAGGATGGAACAAACTGTCACATAAGCCAACTTGTAATGAGGTCCCACCAAGTGAAATAAAACTACAAAAATGACAATTACATGCAAATGTGTCTGGAGTTATTTCTCACTAAGCTGGAGTCATAAGAAATCTATATCTTTATTGTTGCAAAAAGGAATGTGCAATGTACTGGTTCTTTATAGCTAACTCTACCTGTACTGTGATTTGAATCAAGGAATTTCATTGTGTTCCCTCCCTCAAAATGATGAAAAGTTGGCAAAGTGACAGAGAGCCTTTTCACACGACCCCTAAGATCCGTTGGCCACTTAATCGGTGCTGCTGGGAACAAAACAATGGAGAGAGGACTATGACATGGGGACTAAAATTTTCAGCACATGGGACAATCCTTCTTACAGAGTTGTAGTGTCTGCGAAGATTCTCAGTCCTCCAGATGAGGTTATCCAGGAGTTGAGTCATGGCAACTGGACTTCTTTTCTTGCGGGATTGAAACATTTCACTACTCATCCAAGTAACTTCATCAGTGTAGTAATTTGTCATGTCTCCCTTTAGTCACACATGTACACTGGCATTTTGTAAATGCTGGAAGCTTCCCCCCACCTCTCCTTACAAAAGCCTGCCTCCCCTAGGCTGCCTGTCCCCAGACACACTTGCTGGGAGACTCCTGGAGTGAAATACGTCATTTCCCCCAGGTCTTTTTGGTGGCATTGCTGTGGCGCAGTGGTTAAATGCCTGTACTGCAGGTAAAACTGTGCTCACGACCTGGGGTTCAATCCCAGGTAGCAGGCTCAAGGTTCACTCAGCCTTCCATCCTTCTGAGGTTGGTAAAATGAATACCCAGCTTGCTGGGGGGGGGGGCAATGTGTAGCCTGCACACTGTAATTAAAATTGTAAACTGCCCAGAGACTACTTAAAGTGGTATGGGGTGGTATATAAGCAGAACACTTTGCTTTTGCTTTTTGTTAAAGAAAGCCTGTTGCAAGTGAGCAATTAATTGTCTGGTGAGATTACTGCAGGGCATAAAATGAAACATTCCAATTCCATAAGCTTATAGCAAACCATATGTTTAGCACCTTTGGCGACAGACTTAAAGGAGTTCTTTACAAGTGGAAATAACTGAAATAAATTCAAGCATATGCTGATTGATCTTGGTTAAAAAAAGAGGGCTGTCGAGTCTAACCCTTCATATAAAATGCTATTAGCATAAAAAAAAAAATACTGTATGATACAAAATAAAAAACAAGACTGTGAGACCGAAACCCAGATAGGTTATTTTCCTTCCAGAATTTTTTAAACTTCAGGAGGAACAAAAATCACCATATATTTTTCACTCCGCTGTAGGTTGTATGGAAAACTTGTTTCTACCTATGAAAGTGCTTCCATACGCCGCTTTGAAGAAGGGAGAGTAGACAACATCCGGTCAGCCACACCTGAAGCGTTGGCTTTTGCGAAAGGAGTAGTGGACAAAACATCATCTCTGCAAGTACGTGAATAACTATTCTGCTACCTACCAACTGTTAATTTATGTATTGCTCCCCAACCCCACCCCAAAAAAGGCCTAACATTTCCCCCCCTTTTGTAAAAACATTGACCTAAAATTGGAAGGCCACACTCTTAGAAGGCAACATTGTCCAGTTGAAGGCTCTTCTCCTGCTGCTGCATGTTCTAAAGCAGGGATGTCCAAACTTTGGCCCTCCAGCTGTTTTGGACCACAACTCCCAGAATTCCAAGCCTATATTTCCAATGGCAAAGGATTGTGGGAGCTGTGGTCCAAAACAGCTGGAGGGCCAAAGTTTGGACAAGCCTGTTCTAAAGGCACAAAACTCAGAAGTGGCCTTTTGACAGGAGGAAGGGGGGAAACAATGATCTTTGGTTGGTCCATCCCAGCTCTAAATCACACCAACGCTACACACACACTGCACTCTGCTTCTCTTTTTGCTCACGCATGTATGTCAAACACACGGAAGGGAAGGGAGCCCTTGCCTCAGAAAAATGGCAGCAGGCAGGAGGAAAGTACACACACATACACCACTCAGAGCTCTAGCCTCCCAAAGACGCGTTTCTTAATGAGGAAAGAAAATGCTCCAGAGCATCCTTTGTGAACATTCCTAATGAATCACATGCTTGCCCTTAAGTACAATAATTCAGTACTGTTCAATTTTCAAAGTGACCTCAGCAGGGAGCTCCACTTGAGCTGGGTTCTGTACTTTCTCCCACTGCAATTTTTCTGTAGTAATGATCCCTTGTCTCCTCCTAGCATTTAAACTCATTAAACTCTTCCAGCTTTCTTTCTTTCTTTCTTTCTTTCTTTCTTTCTTTCTTTCTTTCTTTCTTTCTTTCTTTCTTTCTTTCTTTCTTTCTTTCTTTCTTTCTTTCTTTCTTTCTTTCAAGCATTAAAAAACACTGAATTCCCTTCAAACATTTCTGTTTTCTTTCCACCTGAAGAGAATCTGTGAGAGAAATATAGTCCTGCCCTCAGTTCTGTTGGCCAGATGATCCCTCTTACCAACAGGCCTGGATTTTTTTTTTTTGAAAGATCTCCCACATCCCCTGGGTGAAAGCTGCAGGCAGAGAAGACAGATCTCTCTCTCTCTCTCTCTCTCTCTCTCTCTCTGTGTGTGTGTGTGTGTGTGTGTGTGTGTGTGTGTGTGTGTGTGTGTGTGTGTGTGTGTGTGTGTGTGTGGAGCGTGTGATCAACAGGCAGTTTGTTTCAACATCTGTCTTTGGTTTCACAGCAGAACACAATCATTGAGGTACCTCGGAGTTCGGATGTTAAACAATGGTCAAGCTCAGATGGAGGGCAGTAAAAAGCAGAGTTTGCTCCACACAGGTGTGGATAATGGAGCTTAGAGTGTTGACCTGTAATATGTCTGTGAAGATTCTCAGTCATCCAACCCACAAACACACTAAGGCAGAGACTTGCCCACCCAAAGGATCCGATGCCAAAACATAAAAGGAGCAATATAGTACAGTATATGCGGTCCAATGCAGTGAGGACTGCTCAGACCTCTACATTGGAGAAACTAAACAGCCATTAAACAGAAGGATGGCCTAACATAGGAGGGGTAAGAACTCAGTACCAGAATCAGCAGTACACCTCCATTTGAAGGACAAAGGGCACTCTTTCAAAGATGAGGATGTACACATATTAGACAAAGAAGAGAGATGGTTTGAGAGAGGAGTAAGGGAAGCCATTCATGTGAGCATCAAAACCCCCTCCCTCAACAGAGGTGGTGGCCTCAGGCATAGTCTATCTGCTACTTATCAGGCTGTGCTTTCCAAAGTACCCAGACAAATCAAAAAGCCATCACCACCAAGGCTATAGCTAACAACCCATTCTTTATAGGTTCCAGCACTTTAGGCCATTGTTCACCTTAAGGCTATGGATACTATTGTCTCCCTAACAAGCCTATTCAGGCCATTGTTCATCTTATGAGCCTAATTCACACCAGGGTGACAAGAGGTCAAAGCTGACTGACTATAAGATGGAGGATTTGCACTAGCTGTATTCAGACTGATGAAGCTGTTTGGATGAGCAGCGAAACGTTTCTATCTCTCAAAAAAGAAGTCCAGTAGCCATGACTCAACTTCCAGACCTATAATATGTTGCTTTTGTTTTGAAATCCCTGCTCATGTCATTACTGAGGGGGGAAACACCTTTAATAACTGTTAATGTCTATATTTCTGAGGGTAGTTAGTAAACTTTCTTTTTGTTTCCAAAATAAGGAAGGGGGCTCAAACTAGAGACAGACTTTTTAATCCATTTGTCTATTTTTTTCAAAAGTTTTTCATTAAAAATTAACAAAACAATTCAATGACAAATAGAATATTTGTTTCACAATAGTAAATATACTTTTTTGGACTAGAGCTTCTCAGTTACTTGGGTCAGTTCGGCCACATGCCATACAGCTAGAGATGGAAATGGACACTTAGTACTACATATATTGTGAGGAATTAAGTTCAAAAATGTTATAATCATAATTTTATACCCAGTTCCCATGCAGAAAACAGAATGGATCAGACCTATGCATGAGCATATGAGAAAATGAAAATTAATCTGATTCATCCGTCTTCCCTTTTTAATTACAGCTTCAAACACATTTAAATCAAGCAGTTAGCCCTTAGTTATCTTATCTATCTATCTATCTATCTATCTATCTATCTATCTATCTATCTATCTATCTATCTATCTATCTATAAGATAACTAAGGGCCGAGGTTTTTGTTTATTGCTGGGAAAGCTTGCTTGATTTAAATGTGTTTGAAGCTGTAATTAAAAAGGGAAGACGGATGAATCAGATTAATTTTCATTTTCTCATATGCTCATCCATAGGTCTGATCCTATGATATATATACTGATATATATACAGTATATTGATGGACTGTGAGAATTAATTGGATGGTTATTCACTGAGAAATTACATCTGAAGATGTTAAGGTCAGAATTTCAGAGACAAAAAAATAAGCAGAAGGTAGAATCTCTGAAAGCTCATTTAACAGTCACATCCAAAATCCATGTATGTAGAAGGAAATCCCACACATTTCAATGGGGCTTGGAGGTATGTTTTGAATTGCAATCTTACATTTTGTGCTGGTTGAATGGAACTGAAAAACAACCAGCCACTCAAAAGAGCACTTTGTCTGATATGACATTCATTAAAGCCAGTGATGACTTATCCATAACTGAATGCGACTCGTAGTCCAATTGGGGAGCATTTTATCCCACAGTATTAGGTTGATCTGCTCTCCCCATGCACATGCCACAAACCACTTGTGCTCACATCATCCTGTTCTAACCTAGTGTGTAATATGTAAGATTCTTCAGGAACACTGGAAAAATGCTGAACAGACAGCATGCAGTAACACATAAGCCAGGGATCGCATTGCTGTAAAAATGCAACTAGTAGCTACATCTTTTAACTTTTTTTACTTCTAGCCTAAAATATTCCTGGGATATTCAATTTAGTTCAGGGTCTTGAGCCAAGAGCTCAATTGAGCTTAAAGAAAATTAAAAGAATAATTATGTTTCAGTCAGCACATTAATGTATGGGGGGGTATGGGACAGGTCCATTTGGCAGATCAAGTTAAGTCACATTTTTTTCAGTTGCATCTGCTTTGGGGACAAATACATACTGCAATATAAAATATAAAAGAAGAAAACTGCCACACCAAAAAAATCAGGAAGGAAAATACAACCCATTATATACAAAATCAAATCAAGTAAAGTTGTCCATAAAGTTGCTGCAGCTCATTAAATGCATGAAAGTTTACAATTCAGGTTACTTTATTAGACCTTAGTTTAAAAGGGGCTGCCAAAACTTTGTTCGGAAATACTGAATAGTAAACCATCTCTAACTAGGGGGAGAAAGACTCTGAACATATTAAAACTTTCTTCTGAGTAAACAGGCATTGTAATTGTGTTCTTATGTAACTTAATTATGTATAAGAACCATTCATTTATGGACATCTTTCTATTTCCAGTCAATTATGGAAATAGTGTATTTTGTTGAAATTTATTCTATTCCTTTTTTGTCTACAGGACTCTGAGAAAATGCAGCTACTTAAGGATGCAATAACTGCTCAGACGAATTATACAATTTTGGTAAGCAAAATATTATTTGAGCTTAAAATCCCCAGCAAATAAAATTCTTTAAAGATTCCTTTGCAAGAGCCCTTTATCCAAGCTACCACATGTACTGTTCTATATGTCCCCGTGGTATGTATGTGTCACCTGTGACCATGATCTCATATGCAAATTGTGATGTGAATGTAAAACTGGCTCCCCAAATAACTGCATAGAAAGATGTTCGTCAGCAAAGATGTGGTTTCTGATAATGAACACAAGAAATAGTGCTGACTGAGTATGAAATACAGTGGTACCTTGTATTAAAGAATTAATTCATTCCAAATGAAATTCTGTTAAGCAAATTTTCCTTTATACAAATTTCTCATAGGAATGCATTGAAAATGGAGTAATTCCTAATCACGACCATTTTTATGTTGTGCGGATTCGCCCCATAGACAATTCTATTAAGCAAATTTCCCCTACGTCTGGAATTTTTTATGTTGTACAGATTTTATGTTATACAAACTGTTTGTTATACAAGGGTCCACTGTATGATGATTTTTGAATGAAGAAGGTGTGTGTGTGTATTATGCCTCGTCAAGTCAATCACTGACTTATGAGACCTTAGTACAGTTTTGGTGAATCTATGGCACGGGTGCCAAAAGTGGCACTTGCAGCCCTTTCTGTGGCGCACATCATCGCCCCCCCTCACAGCCACGACTCTTTCCCCTTTGCTCAGAGCATGCCACAGTGCTCCATGCAGAGAGCCAGGCGAAGGGAATGCAGTGGCTTATGGGCTCGTTCATAGCCCCAGTTTACTCTCCTGCCACGTCACTCTGAGCATCCCAAAAGTAGTGTGGCTGGAGAGTAAACTGGGGCTACAAAGGAGCCCACAAACCACTGCCCCCCTTCTTCCAGCTCTCTGCACGGAGCCATTTCAAAACCACCGAAATGACTCTGTGCAGAGACCCAGGCAAAGGGGAGGCAGCAGTTTGAGAGCTCCTTCATAGCCCCAGTTAGTCTTCAGCCACACCATTCTGTGGCCACAGATAATTCAAAAACCTGCACTTTGATCTTTGCTTTCCTGAAGGGTAGCACACAAAGCATTTGAAACCCAGAGTACCACTGTATTCAGGTTAAATTGTTGTGCTGGCACTTTGTGAAAAATAAGTGAGTTTTAAATCTGTGTTTGGGCCCTCGGTCTCTAAAAGGTTTGCCATCACTGCCCTAGTAGGTCTTTCAGGGTAGATGAAATATTTAAGGACTGGTTTTCCCAGATTTGGTCTCCCAGTGAGTTTCCATAGCTGAGCGGGGATTTGACTCCAGTTCTCCAGAGTCTTAGTCCATTACTCTACACTGCACTGGGAATCAATGAAGAATAGTAACCATTTAATTTCATTTGGCATTCTTCAGTCAGGTTTAATAAACTGCTGAAGTTTATGCTGCTTCTAGATACAGTGGTACCTCGGATAACAAATTTAATTTGTTCTCTGAGGCAATTTGTTATTTTAAAAAATCGTTATCCGAAACACCGTTTCCCATAGAAATGAATGGGAAACCAATTAATCCATTCCAGAGGCTAGGAAAATGACACAGACACCTGGGTTTTTTTGTTTTTGTTTTTGTTTTTGCTCAAAACTCTTTATAAAGTGCACTTTAAAGGTACAGATGTGATACAGCCCGGGATAATTCTTTTTTACTGATGCATGCTGGAAATTTGTTATCCAAGGCAGTCCATAGAGAAAATTTGTTATCCGAGGCAGACCTATACCTAGAAATTGTGATTCGTTATCTGAGGCAGTTCATAGGGAAAATTCGTTATCCGAGGCAGCCCTATACCTGGAAATTATGATTTGTTATCCGAAAAAATCGTTATCAGGGGCATTCGTTATCCGTGGTATTACTGTACTATGTTTGTGCCCACCAATAATTTAGAGCCAATTACCAGAATCTCATAGTGTCACTTTGGTGTATAAACATGACAATGGATATTTTCCTCTGAAAGCTCTCCCAAAGCCAAATAGTCAAAAGAATCTAATTGAATTCCTTAGACTAGAGCTGCATCACTGATTTTTGATGTTTATACTCATTTTTACTTGTAATGGGTCACAAGGATTTGATTTCTGAAAAGCCAGATCATGAGACAGACCCCATCTAAATTAGTAGCACTTACCGTATATCCTCCAGTAAAGTCAATGTGAAAAACTCATCATGGCTAATTTGTATCTCATTGATTTCTATAGGATTTAAATGCAACTGCCTAGATAGACCTTGCCCCAAGTGAATGTTCTATGCCCACAAGGGAAGTCTAGGTGAACTTTTATCAGGAGGCCTTTTTGAGTTCATATTTGCTTAGCATCAGTAGTTCTGCTGTATCTGTTTATGTAAGGCAGTGATTCCCAACTTTGGGTTACCAGATGTACACCATTAGCTGTGCAGTCTAGGATTTCTGAGAAGTGCAGTCCAAGAGAAAGGCATTTGCCTACTTGTGGAAGGACGGTAAAGATGGGACCAGCCTAGATTCCTGTGGGAGGCCGTTCCAGTGTCTGGGAGCAGCAACAGAGAAGGCCCTCTTGGTGATCTTAACACCCAATCAGGCTTACAGGGAGACAGTCTTTGAAATAGCTTGGGCCCAGGCCATTTGGGGCTTTATAAGTTAGAACCATCACTTTGACTTCTACCCAGAAACAGATTGTTCTTTGCAGTAAGAGCAGGATGCAACCTAAGCAAATTACTTATTAATGGCACATTCTCTGCTAGACAAAGGAAATTAATTCTAGAAGGCAGAGTGAATTTTCTATCAGTTTTGATCCTATATTTCCCACTTGCTTTTAAAAGAGAACTTCTTTTTAAACATTGTTGCTTGGCATTCAGGCGGCATGAATGAGAAATGCAAATAGCCAGAAGCCAAGATCCCATGACAAACTTTGAACTAACTCCAGAAAACTCCCGCATGTAATTAGGATCAGAACTTGGGAAGGTTACTTTTTGGACTACAATGCCCAGAATCCCCCAGCCACAGTGGCCTGTGGGGGATTCTAGGAACTGTTTTCTGAAAAAGTAACAAAACATCCCTCTGACCAACAATGATGTGTAGATCATTTTTTTTTTATCTCCATGCATTGGCACTTTTCTACGGATGGTTTTTTGAGATTGGAAACATTGTTTTTTCAGCCTGCAACTCCATAGAATCCTATATGCAACATGGCCCATGGGATTTATAATAAAAAAAACAATATGTTTTTCCATTCTTTGCTGATTCTGATGTTTCAAACATCTATTCATGGCACAAGGCAGCAGACAAAACAGTGCAGCCTTTCTCTCTAGCCTGCTGGCAACCCTAAACCAAATACCACTGCACTGGAGAAGGAAGAAATACCCATCTGTCTACAAAGAGACAAGAAGCCTTGAGCCATAAGTTTAAGGTTATTTAATTATCCCCTTGTTAGGGAAACAGCACGGCTAAATTAAACCTCTGCCCCCCCTACAAAAAAATTTAATTTAGCTTTTCCCCCTTGTGTGTTGACTCACCCTTTATTTTGTTAGCCCATCTTAGTCTCTTTCTCTTTAGAGATGACATTAATCTACCTTGGAAAAAATGTCATTGCTAAGAGCCTTATAAATCATGTTGGAGAGTAAAATATTTCCATTGATCTTTCAGTCCATTCCTCTTGATGCGGGGGCGGGGCGGAATCATGATGACCATTCCGAGGTTTTACGATCCTTCCTCACAACCCCTGGAATATGTGCCCCTGCGGACGTGACAGCTTGATTCTCTAGGGCGGTGGTCCCCAACCCCCGGGCCGCGGCCCGGTGCCGGTCCGTGGACCAATCGGCACCGGGCCGCCCGAGGAACTTCAAAATACACTAATCCCCTGAGAAAGCCTATTTGCAGTGAAAAGTATCTGTAGGGGGCGAGGCTGGTCCGTGTGGGTTTGTGTCATTGGTTTGCAAAGAGAGACCCCACCTATTGCCCAATAAGAAAAAAAAGGGGGGAAGCAAGTGAGCGAGCACGCTCCGGCGATGGCTTTAGCCAAAGAGCGCGGGAGGGGGCTGCTCCCTTTGGACATTAAGCGATGACGGCGACTAAGGCGGGAGAACGGGCAGGCGGGGAAGGGAAGGGAGAGGAAATCGAGGCTGATTTTCCGAGGCTTGGTCTTGTCGGCAGCGCACTCTCTCCCATTCCTTTGGAGAGCCTATACCTGCAGTCCTTAATGTTTGTGCCCGTGAAGCATGTGTTCTCGCTTGAAAAGCCAAAGGGGGTTGTGGTGCTGCTGGCGGTGGCGGCGGCGGCGGAGAGAGAGAGGAAGGACAAGGGAAAGCTTGAAACATGAGGACATCTTTGGTCATCTTTTCGTTCTCCGTTTCCACTCCAGCCGGCTTGGATTTTTTTTTCTGGAGGGTCCCTGCCATCCAACTCCCGCCCCCACGATGTTGCGTTAATTTCGGGCGAATATTGGCGTGCTGTGTGCGTGTGTGCGTGCACGCGCACGCGCGCAAACGGGTGTGTGTGATCCGTCTGGGCTCGCCTCCTTTCCTCCGCCTCCTCTCTCTCCTTGCTTTCTTTTTCTTTCCTAATCCCTCCCAAGTAGTTTTAGAGCTGGAGAAGGACGGGCGTAGAAGAATACATCCCCCCCTTTTTTTAAAAAATTACGGGCCAAGAGAAAGCAATCTCGCGCCAAGAGCCCTGTAAAATAAACAGTTGCAAGAGAAGGGGGAAGTGTGTGTGTGTGTGTGTGTGTGTGTGTGTGTGTGTGTGTGTGTGTGTGTGTGTGTGCCACACCCGCTAAAACAGGTGGGTGTGTTCCGTCTGGGCTTTCCTCCCCCTCTCTCCTTGCTTTCTTTTTCTCTTCTCCTCCTTCCCAAGTAGTTTTAGAGCTGGAGAAGGACGGGCGTAGAAGAATACATCCCCCCTTTTTAAAAAAATTACGGGCCAAGAGAAAGCAATCTCGCGCCAAGAGCCCTGTAAAATAAACAGTTGCAAGAGAAGGGGAAAGGGAGTGTGTGTGTGTGTGTGTGTGTGTGTGTGTGTATCAAAAATACGTTGCGATCTGGGGTTGTGCAAGTGCCCGCATTGAGTTATGTCCCGCCCTTCCTTTCGATTGTTATGGACATTTTCCGTCCTTGATAAATTGTGGCGTGCTTTTAAGATTGCACTGGGGTTCGGGAACCAAGATGGGACAGATAGAACCTTCTCTGGGTGCTCCTCTCTTTCCTTCCTCTCTCGCTGCCGGAAAAAAAGTCTTAAGAACAAATTTTTGTTGTTGCTTTTTGAGGCGAAAAGATTGGGAGAAGGGGAAGAAAATCATAATAAGTTGATGCCCTCCTATTTCATCCACCCAGCCCTCCCCTTTTCTTTCTTTTTTGCAGAAATAAAACATCTCCCCTCTCTTTGCTTCTGCAGGGAGTGAGTGAGAGACGTGAAACGAGGTGAAGTGGAAATCTTTTGTTTTGTTTTGGGTTCTGCATTGTTTACTTAGTACTGAGTGTGATGGGCAGATTAGCAGGGTAACCCACGGTTTCCAGCGCTGCCAAAGTCTCAGCCAAGACAAGGGAGGAGGAAGGGGGGGTGGAGGAAGAGAGCGGGAGAGAGAGAGAGAGAGAGAGAGAGAGAGGTTTTCACACAGTTCAAGCGGGAGACTTGCTCTTCCAAAGGCTGCGGAGAGGTGCAACTTGCTTTTTCTCTTGCCAGCTCGACCACTGCACTTGAATGCAATCCGGAGAAAGTTTTCTGACTGCTGGAAGTCGCGATAAGGCGAAACCAATTGCAAGCGGGTGGGTGTGATCTGTCTGGGCTCGCCTCCCTTCCTCCGCCTCCTCTCTCTCCTTGCTTTCTTTTTTCTCTCCTCCTCCTTCCCAAGTAGTTTTAGAGCTGGAGAAGGACGGGCGTAGAAGAATACATCCCCCCCTTTTTTTAAAAAAAATTACGGGACAAGAGAAAGCGATCTCGGGCCAAGAGCCCTGTAAAATAAACAGTTGCAAGAGAAGGGGGAAGTGTGCATGCGCGTGCAAACAGGTGGGTGTGTTCCGTCTGGGCTTTCCTCCCCCTCTCTCCTTGCTTTCTTTTTCTCTCCTCCTCCCCCAAGTAGTTTTAGAGCTGGAGAAGGACGGCCGTAGAAGAATACATGCCCCACCCCCGGGCCACGGAAAAATTATCAAAACTTTACCGGTCCGCGGCGAAAAAAAGGTTGGGGAGCACTGCTCTAGGGCACCTCCTTTCCTAAAGATTCCCCCCAAAGGTTATTTATTCTTGCCCTTACCACAGTTCCCCTGCTAAGATATTGGCAAAAAGCAGAACCGTTTCCCTTCCCTTCTCAAACACTGTACTTATTTAGCGCCCATCATAAACTCACTAAAGTGTTTAGTGGTTTATTTAAAACTGGTATGTTTCCCATGTCTGTTCCTCGGGGTCCTAAAGCAATGTAAAATGGATAAAAACTGGGTTTGAAACTCAGGGCATTAGCTGAAAACAGAGGAGCTAATTTTAAGCTAATTTTTAAAACTACCAAAGACCACAAAAAGCAACCATTGGTATGCTAAGGCAGGGTCTCCCTCCATTATATGGAGATACCAGTTTGTAGCCCCGATGTAAACGGTTGATGCAGAGATTACTGAAGGAGTGTAATTTCCTTCACATGTTTAGTCCTCACACAATCATGAGGAGAGCAATGATGAGCATTTGGTTGTGTTCATTAGTTTACTAGAATCCTAGAACCATAGAATTGTGAAGTTGGAAGAGGCCTATATAAGGCCATCATGTCCAAGCCCCCACTCCCTGCAGGAATACAAAATCAAAGGAGATCTGCCAGGTTGTCCGCCAGCATTCAGTCTTTCAAGTCATCATGAACTACAATTCATGTCTGTAATGTGGTAACTTGGGGAATTACAAGGACATAAGAACTTAGCTGCTAAAGGAATAAAGAGCCAGTAAGTCCCCCCCCCCATGCGATGAGTTGCTTTTTCTAGTTACTTTTGAGGGACAAAAGTTTTTTGAGGGATATTGCAGGGGGGTTGTTGTTTCATTCCCCCCTTTCAATTTTTAGGCTATTTCCTTATTTATTTAGACATTGCCTTCCCTCTCCCAAAAGGAACCAAGAATGAAGAAGAAAGAATAAATAGAAAGCAAGTAATACAACAAAGGGTGGGTTTTTATTTATTTTTTAAATAGTATGGTAACAATTTACAAATGGAGCACATCCCAGAAGACATCTCATGTTTTCTCATTCATGATTGGAATAGAGCTTGGCTAAGTTCCTTTTTTGGAGGGTAGTTCCCAGAATCCCTTAGTGGCTGTGAACTTCTACATAGTTTTAGACTACACCAACTGCAGTAGGATTTCAGCCATTAATTTATTTTGTAGTACATACTTATTTTGAGATAAGTCTCAATGCCTTCAGTGGGTTTTACCTACAGAAAAATAGGCCTGGGGTTGACGTTGTAATGGTTTTGACCTGGACCTTCTCAACATTGGATTGGCTTGAAGAAAGTGATCTTAGTATCAGTACAACAAATCAATGGCTGGGATCCTCTACCGTAGTTAGATGGCAATTCAGTGTTAGCCTGACTGTAGCCTAAACAGCACCAAGATGGAAATGTGATCATGAAGCTCTTCTGCAGGGATATTGCCCCAGAGTCACAGTAGGAATCACACGGCTGACTGCAATCGATTTACAGTGGTACCCCGACTTAACAGCAGCTCGACTTAAGAGCGGAAAACTGTTGGTGTTTTAACTGCTGCCTTACAAATTTTAGATATAGTCTGCTAGACCTACAAAAGTTTTTTTTTTCATTTTGTGATTTTTTAAACTCATTTTTCAATTTTTTAAATAGTTACCCTGACTTAAGAGTAGTTCAGTTTAAGAGCATGCATTCAGAACGGATTAAATTCGTAAGTCGAGGCACCACTGTATATGATTCCCTGTTGCCTCATTTGCTAGCAAATTTACTCAGCCATAATTTTATGCTACTCCAACACAAAAAGGAATTCAGCCCATGTGTTCATTTCCCTGGAAGGTATTAGGTTTATTTTAAACTAAACTAGCTTGCACAAAAGCATACTTTGGCAAGTCAAAAATGACCATTTTTGAAAAGGTGTTCCCTTCGTTTATTCACTTGCATTCATTTATGTCCTGCACTCTCAGCATAAAATTGTGTTCCCTGACGTCTAATACAATAATTAAAAGCAATTATGTAACCCTTCAAAAATTTAAATCACACATAATAAGTGAACATAAAATATTGACAGAGCAATGGTCTGTTAAAACAGACAACCAAATGTAGTGGATAGAGTGAGGGACTAGCATTCAGGAGGTCTGGGTGTGAATTTCCACTCAGCCATGGATATACACTGGAAAAGTGGAACCTTAAATAGAT
Organism: Phrynocephalus forsythii; assembly: GCA_029282475.1. NCBI lineage: Eukaryota > Metazoa > Chordata > Lepidosauria > Squamata > Agamidae > Phrynocephalus > Phrynocephalus forsythii. The sequence continues at coordinate 108,870,785 of JAPFRF010000008.1, read as the reverse complement.
CCTGAAATAAATCACTTACCTTGAAAGCCTTGCTAGAGTCACAGTACATTGATGGCAAATGTGTGTCGTTACAGTCGTGGCCGACTCTTCGTGACTCCATGTCCATAGAGTTTTCTTGGCAGGAATACTGGAGTGGTTTGCCAGTTCCTACTCCAGGCGCCTACAGCACCTGGTATTCCCTGGTGGTCTCCCATCCAAGTACTAACCAGGGCCAACCCTGCTTAGCTTCCAAAATCAGGCGAGATCAGATGTGCTCTAGGCAATACTATTGATGGCAAATAGCTAATTAAAAAACAATACCAGCACTTCTTAAAAGACTGGGAAAACAAGATGTTTACCACACACACACACACCGGGATTTGAAGGAGAGCTGTAGAGGCACCTTCCTGGGAATTCCATAGGTCAGGGGGGTCACCACAGAAGCTTTTTTATTATTAGTTAAAACTTTAACTCTCTCTTTAAAAAACCACAATGTAAATGATAGATCATGAAACTTTCATCTGTAGCAATTCAGCCTGTACATAATCATCATCCATCAAAAAGGGAGCTCTTTCCCAAAATCAACATGAGAGATCGGGGAGGCAAAATGGCTTGCCTTGGAATGCATAAGTTCTACAAAGGGAAACCAAGTGTGTAGAAACTATAATGCTGATTCCTTCCTTCCTTCCTTCCTTCCATTTCTGTGCCAAATACAGGTAATAAATTTGTCCATTAAATCTAGCATGCCGACCTTAGAAACTCAACTTGAGATTGTGACAGGCTACAAACGGGTCCATCAAACAGCAATTTAAAGTCTTGAAAAGGGTTACCATGTACAGGATTGTATATGGATGGTTTAGCCGTGCCTATTTCTGCTCAAAAGAAAGTCCCATTGGCTTCAGTGGGGCTCAGACCCAGGTAAGCAGGTATAAGATTGCTCCTTGAAATCAAGAAAATGGACTCTTTGCCCAGTCCAGCCACATTGGACTTAAATGCAGCAGGAACCGCACCTGAGGGATGTATCTATAGTGCTGTACATGTTGAGTGACACCCCATTTTGTTCTGTTGCACCTAGGCGATTACTGGCATGGCCATAGACAATCACTTGCTGGGTCTGCGAGAGATGGCCCGCGAACACTTCACGGAACTGCCAGACATATTTACGGATGAAACATATTTGACAAGCAATCGATTCATTCTGTCCACCAGCCAGGTGAGCCAAATTCATATTGGGATTAGTCATTAAAAAAAAGGATCCTCATTCTTCTCCCTGTGACAGACGTCATGAATCAGTGACAAGCTTTGGTATACCTCGTACGGATTTTGCAATCCCAACAGCTCTCTGAAATACACCGGGCTTTCATGCTTTGTGTTTTCTACAAGTCAAATTAATAGCAAATGGATATTAATTTGGGTGGCAGAAAAAGAGAGGGTGGTTGAACAGTGGCCTCTTTCCTCAGGTTTTACATATAATCCTCTGACTGTGCTTAAGCATGTTGTCCATACTTGCCAAAATCTTATCATTTGAGGCGCATCTGTTCATTTTGGAACTCTCGATCATGTCAAGGGAATCATGAAGAAAGGTGTACAATAGAGTATGGGCAGTATCTCTGTATGAATGATGGGAATTACTTCCCTTACATTTTCTGATACATATCTATCCTATCCCACCATTGTACATGATCCCGGGATGCAATCCTATGCATTCATGTGGGAGCAAGCTTAGAAGTGACTTGTTAGAAGAGGGATCCTATATCATTTTAGAACCATCTGTAATTAACCAATGGGAACAGTATGATCTGTCACTTTGGTGCCAGGCAGAAACATTTTTTATCTAGGCAATTTAGCAGATTTTAATGGATAACTGTGTTATCACCTGGTGATGTGCCTATATAAATCAACAACATATTTGCATGACATCTTAGTGTTCCAGCATGGGTGTCAGTCCAACCTGTTTGGAAAGGGACATATCTTTAAATATCTAAGCTCTGGAAATAATGCTATTACTTGTTAAAACAAAGCAGTTTTAATTTTCAAGGTGCCCTAAACTGCTTTATCTCATGTATCTTCAAAACAGCCACATCACTTAAATGGAACACAATGACTCTTTGTTTTTTGCAGATGCAAAACACTGGATGATGATTTGATCAAATCCACCCCACTATCTGGATGACAAATAATGATTTGATCTTTTTCGGATACTTTGACAACAATTTTGGGGGCCAGAGAAACCAGTTTTCATGGGTTCTTTATCCTATAAGCAAAACTGGTATCTAGCTTCTCCCACCTCCAACTCCACCTTCTTCTACTACTTCATTCTCTGGAGAAAAGTAATCCCAGAGCAACTCTTATCTGGTCCATGATAGTCCCTGAAATATGGTTCAGCCAGAGTTCAGAGCTATTCAAATTCATTACTACTGCAGACTGACCTACATGGTACATCAGGAAAAGACAAGTGTTGGCACTTAATACCATCACATTAGAATGTCAGAGGGAAAAATCATTTTGTTAACATAGAAATGTTGGGCAGGGAGGTGAAGCAAAGTTAGCGGACTGATTTGTTCAGTACTTGTCTAAACTGAAATTTATCATTTTAATACATTTATCTTTTAAAATTGATAAAAGGGCCAGTAATTAAGTATAGCAATTAAGTAAAATGACAATATGTGTCCAGCAATGTACCCATATTTTTCCATCTATAAAGCGAGCCATGTATAAGATGACCCCAACTTTGCCAACCCAAAATTATAGTTTCACAACCATGCAGTTCTCTCCATGTATAAGATGACCCTAATTTTTTGGCCTAGCAAATTTAGAAAAAAATGTAGTCTTATAATGTACATGGAAAAATACTGTAATTGTTTCCTTTTAATTGTTTTTTTTAAATAAACCCGAATTGGGATCACAAATTACTTTTAACAAAATATCACCAGTAGTCCCAAATCCTACTCATTTACAGTCAGAGATGGAATTACAAGTCAACCGGTGATCCTCAAGTCAGCATAATTTCTACATAAATTCTTCAAGCTATCAAGATCTAATAGCATGTCTTATTTTTTTTTACAGAACAGCACAGTTTTGAATAAATGAGTGTCCACTAATCAGTTTGTTGCATAAGCCCACAAGCATATTTTTTGTCATTTGAAGAGGGGAGGCTTCTAATGCAATGCACAAACATAAAAAAATCTTCTTGGCCTTTTTGATCTTATCGTGATGTGTGGGGGTTATCAGACATGACTGAGTGTAGCCAGAATACCACTACATAAATTCTCTGAGAAACTATCCATGGGCAAAAAGTGAATCTGAATAGTTTTATGGCCTTCGGCTGTAGCACAGCAAATTTATCAGACAATTCTGTAACTCTATTAGTGGGACTAATGGCCTGTTCTATGCCATTGAAAAAGCTAGGTGCCCTTTTCTTTTCTTTTCTTTTCTTTTCTTTTCTTTTTTCTTTTCCTTTCTGAAAGCCTGTTTTCAACAAAAGAAGGAAGGACAGTACAGATTTCATAACAAACCATCTTTCCTTCAATGTACTGCATTTCATCGTTTTTATCACACAACTGCGAAAAACCAAGCTAATTGAAAAGGGGGTAGGGATTTAGCTAATAGATTCTGTTCAGCACAAGCCAATCCTGAAGTGTTTTCCTGGCAACAAATCTTTGAGATTTATGAAAGCCTTTCTAATAAACTGAGTGAAATCTCAATGCTTTGTTCAGTTTTCAGACTTCAGGAAAAGGAAAGCAACTTGTAACATATTAAGAAATAACAAGCAGATCCTATGCCTTGTTTTTTGACATCCAAGTACTTGAGGGAAAAAGCATTCTTAGAATTTGTGTAGACATTGGATATTTCTTGATGACAAATAAGCTGCGTGCATGCATCTTCAAGGATGGATCCAAATATATAGAGTATATCCATCCGTTTCCATGAGACGACTTTAGATATAACTGATTTGGGATCCAGTGCTTCAACTTTGAAATACTTAAAATAAATTAAAATGGCTACATAATTGAGATCACACTGTCCTGGATCCAAACAACAGTGATGAATTACTTTCAGGATCTAGAAATAATTCAGGCCTAAGTTAGTTAAAACCCTTAGCACCTCATTAGAAACATAGCTTCAGAAGTAAATGAAGAAGTCTATTTATTGCATAAGATGTACTTTCTCTCCCTCTAAATGTTACAAATTAACTTGCTTTTGCTCTGTGGCCAGTCACTGGAATTGCAAACGGATTTTATTTACAAATCTAAGCAGGAACAGAGGCTTGAAGGAATTGTGTGCTTGGAAGGAAATGCCAATAGCAGAAAATACATATTTCCCATCCCTCATATTTTTCATCACCTAATTTGCAGGCAAGTCCACGGAAAACTTCCAGGTGGAAATGGGATCTGAGGGGTGGGTGAGTTGTGAATTGGTCCCAAACAAGATACCTGAAGGACCGGCTCCTTCCATACGAACCTACAGGGCAATTAAGATCTAGCCAGGGGGCCTTCCTGAAAGAGCTATCCCTCAAGGAGGTGAAAGGGATGGCTTGTAGGAACAGGGCCTTTTTGACAGCTGCCCCCAGATTATGGAATACCCTCCCAAGTGAGACCCGCCTGGTGCCAAAGTTGATGGCATTCCGGTGCAGGTAAAAACATTCCTGTTCCAGAAGTTTTTAAACTGATTATTGTGGGTCCTGATGGCAATTTTAGTGTAGTATTTTAATATATTGTAGTTATTGTATTTAAATGTTTTATTGTTTTAATTGTATTGCAATTTTGATGTTTTAGTTGTCTGAATTGTTTATTTTGATTGTGAGCCGCCCAGAGACCTTTGGGTAGTGGGTGGCATACAAGCTAAATAAATAAATAAATAAATAAATAAATAAATAAATAAATAACTTGTATTATCCTAGCAGAGGGCATTGACAATTGGCTGGCTGGCATTGTCAATTAGAACTCTCTTGTGTACGAATGAAGATGCACCGAAATGTCCTGTAGAAGATACTGCATATTTCTTCTTTTAACACACCAAGACTGGAGCAGTATACAGCATTACCTGATATATTTTTCGGGCATGGGGTTATTTTAACATCACTGCTGGCCTTTAACATAACTAACTGTCTTTCTTTGCTCCGGGCAACAGGTTCCAACCACTATGGACATGTTCTGCTGCTATGGGCCTGTGATCGCAAATGGCTATGGCGCCTGCTATAATCCACAGCCAGAGCACATCTTGTTCTGCATTTCAAGCTTTAAAGACTGCAAAGAGACGTCCTCCAGCAAATTCGCTAAAGCCGTGGGAGAAAGCCTCCTGGATATGAAAGAGCTGTGCCACAAGTGCAACGTGACCCAGACGAAGAGCAGCCCAGCTCAACGAGCAGCGCCGTCAGCATCTCAGCAGGATCATAAGCAGTAGCTCTGTGTGCACCTATACCAGGCATGTCCAAACTTTGGCCCTCCAGATGTTTTGGACCACATCTCCCGCAGTCCTTTGCCATTGGAAATACAGGCTTGGAATTCTGGGAGTTGTGGTCCAAAACATCAGGAGGGCCGAAGTTTGGACATGCCTGACCTACACCTTTCCTTTCCTCCCCTTTGCAGCTGCTTCTTAAGGCTAAACGGTGTTGCAAAAGCAAGCTTAGACACTAGAACCCTGTTTAGTCTTTCCTGACCTGGCACCCTCCAGGTCATCCTGGACTGTTATTCCCATCAACCCCTTGAGCAGAAGGTTGGCTGGAGATGATGGGAATGGTAGCTCAGAACTTTTGGAGAATGCCCGTCCAGAGAAAGCTGGCCTATGTGTGGGGAAGAAATGCCCGTTTGCCTTGAACTTAGATTTCTACCGACATTTATCAAGATGCTACCTTCAGTTTCCTAAAAAGCAGCTCTTATATAGTCCAGAAAAAGCAAAGAAAAGGCTATGTGGCCCCCAAGATTACACATTTACAAGACTACTAAGTGTGAAGAAGTGGAAGTTTATCCACAAAAACTTACAATTTGTTTAATTTTTAGTGGTCCAATTCCTTTCCTTTTTAGATGAATGTAAGAGAGGGTCCAGTATCTTTTATTGAATCACTCTTAGCATTAATCTAAAAAGGAAATGTTTCGGTTTTGCACAAAAATGAATGCCCTAATTATCAGTCTGTGAAATGGGACCATGTACAAGTCACCTCAATATGTTTTCGGAAATATGGAGCTGATAAGTAGTAGTATTTTATGACTATTGCAGCTAACTTGCAATACTGTTGCCAAGCCATGCTCTCATTATTAGGAAGCCAAATGGCCCCTTATGGGAACATCTCTATCAATTTACTCTATAAAGCTCCCACCATGAACCTTCCCACCCTCTCCTCCTTGGGTGGGATTCGGGTGCAACTACAGCAACCAGGGCTGCTGCATAAGAAAGTTGCACTTTGATGCCACTTTAACCATCAGGGCTTTATCCCATGGAATCCTGGTATTTGTAGCTTAATGAGGCACTCAGAATTCTTTGTTATAGAGCTCCAATGCTTATTCTAAATTATACAGGATAATTTTTAGTATCTCACCAAGCTACAATCCCAGGAGTCCCTCCCTAGGATGGAGCTAGAGATGGACATGCATTAAAAATGAACTGCAAAATTTGTCAAAAATGGCTAATTGGTAAATTCTTCTTCATAGGAATTGTACTCCTGACAAATATGAATTGATGATTTTTGTTACTTTTGATTTGTTGATTTGTTAGGCTAGAAAACAGCCTCTCAGGCACCTAGAGTCACCAAAATTATAGAGAAGCTCCCCCTGACTCTCCTCTTCAAAGCATCTGAGTTCAGTGGATATTGGATTTAGGATGTCCAAGTTATAAACCACTAAATACACCCCTCATGAAAGTTCCCTCCACATGCCTAGAGACACCAAAATTGGAAAAAAAGCTTCCCATGACTCTCATCTGCAGTTGCAGCATAGCATGGTAATCCAGAGCCCAAATTCCATTAAACTTTCAGGACTTGTAGAGGAGAGTCGGGGGAGGGGGATTTGGTGTCTCTGGGTGTTTGGGGGGCATTTTATAGAATTTTAAATGCAAAAAACAAATTGACAAATTGATTTGTCAGAGGGGAAAAATCATACGTTCATTATTTGTGATACATTGACCTTGACCTTGAGGTGCTATCAAACTGCTGCAACAGTGCCACATAGAAACACTTCCAATCTTCTTTTTCGGCATATCATTAAGTCTCTTGTGATATGACAAAGAGCTTTCCATATGGCCCAAGATTCAAATCCCAGAACTGAATTGTACAGTTTTGTGGGAGAGGCCTTTTATGTACTCTTACCTTCACCTATAACAAACTTCCCTGGAATTCAAAACAAAATAACCCCTATGAAACCCTGTATTGAGGGGGTGGAGAGATGGAGATTTGTCCCCTAGTTGTACTGGATTACAATTCCCACCATCTGCAACTCTGGCCCATCACATCTGAAGAGCAGTAGGCTGAGGTAAATTGAGCAAACAGTAGACTTGGAAAAGTTTTTAAAGCACAAGTAGCTGTGGTTAGAAAAATACTAAAATGCACAGAAGCCTTATTCAGGCATTTTAGAGACATGTTCATTAAATGTATTAGGAGGAGGGATGTGCTTCTCTGCACACAGGGAACAACTCTCTGAACAGCAGAGGTTCCTCTGTGATGGTGGAGGATTTCTATGTGGTTTGAAAGAATGGGACATCCATGTTCCTAATTCTATAGGTAGAGGAGACTTTACTCCTCAGAGTATCACTCCCCACATGCAGAGGACAATGGAGACAATACCCTCCACCAGCCCTGAATCTGATTGCCCCCAAAGGACTGGAGAGGAGTCCTGAACTGTATGCCCCTAAAAGGTCTTTCTGAATTAATTACCTTATTAATTAGAGGGAAGATTAAAATCTGCTTTTTAAAAAAGTCCTCAGGTAATACAGAATTCTAAATATATTTTCTTCACTGTGAATTTCAACAAGTGATAGATAGCTCTTCCATTTTCCCCTAAATGGAAAGAGGGGACCCATTAGTATTTATTTTCAAGAAGAAGAAGAAGAAGAAGAAGAAGAAGAAGAAGAAGAAGAAGAAGAAGAAGAAGAAGAAGAAGAAGAAGAAGAAGAAGAAAGAAAGAAGAAGAAGAAGAAGAAGAAGAAGAAAGAAGAAGAAGAAGAGTTCTTGCCCCTTTTAAAGACTGCTATATTTTAACGTGAGCTTTCGTGGACAAGTCTACTTCTTCAGACATCCCCAATCAGGCAGGTGGTTTATATCAGTTGGCATTAGGCATGGGCATTTCGTTTCAGAAGGGGTCCGGTTCCTAAATGAAACACGGCACAACAGACGCTGTTTGGTACTGGGATCCACCTTCCAGAATGAAATCAACCAGTCTCTTACCTAGTTTTGGGTTGCACTGGGTTAAACTCCAACCAGGAAGCAACCTTGGATGCATCATCTTTCACTCTTCCTGGCGCTGGACAATCAGACAGGGAGGCGGGATGATGCATGTCCCTGCATAGCTCCTGATTGGCCAGAGCCAGACAGAGTTTAGCCCCAACCCAAAACAAGGTAAGAGACCGGTTGTTTTCATTCTGGAAGGTGGATCCCGTTACCAAACGACAACTGTTCTGTTTCATTTTGGAACTGGACCCCTTCTGAAACAAAATTCCCTTGTCTAGTTGGCATATCACCATTAAGGCTGTATGGTATTTATATTGAATAGCAGCTGGTGATAACTGATGAGTAAGTTAAGCTTGATGGGTTTGTAGCCACAGTGCTCTTTTGATGATCACCCATTTATCTCTGCTGTCCATATAAATGTGCTATTGCTTTAGTAGACACAGACAACACACAGCTCTGTGTTTTAAAATAACTAAGAACTGTGTCAATTCAGCAGGATCTTTTGTGGACTACAGGCCACTTTTTCAGTGCCTGGAGTACTGCCCTTTCTGCTAACCAAGACAGCACCCAATGCCTTTGACGAAATAGGCTGCAGTCCTTGGAAGATGATGGCTAAGGAAAACCTGCTGATCTTTCAGATGCTGTAAGGCTTTTAATTCCACCCCTCCCTTCCCCCCACCCACCCACACACAATAGATAAACAGAGCTAGTCCTCTTGAAACTGGTGTTTCTTGCAGCATCTCTGGACATGGCAATGTATGAACCTTGTTTTCTTCTCTGCTCCCTGCAAGTTCCCTGATACCTCCTGCTTGTCCGAGAATTCATGCGGCTGACCAACAACGCGAGAGAAATGTTGCCTTCTATGATACAGTACCTCTTCTTTTTCTTTTTCTAAGGCTCCATGCCACACACTGCAGGTTAAACACAAATGTAGCAGCATAGGGAACACCAGGTGTGCCCAGTGATTTGTGCTCCAGAAATGGAAGCACCACTTTACAGTAAAACAGTACATCACCGGAGACCTCAAAGTTCAAGCAGTGTTGAAATCCCTGTGAAATGCATGTCCTCTACGCAATGCAATCTTCTAGTTTCTGGTTAAATGCAAACTAGACGTTGTGTCTGTTCAGTGTCTGTAGCTTGGATAAAATGCACTTTCCTGTGCTGTGAATTCATGCTGCGTGGTTGATTTCCGCAGCTAAATAAGTGAACTCTTCTGCGGTCAAATCATGATCATGCCATAATTCTGTGACATTATGTCTGTTTATGTGAATTTCAGGGAGTGGTTAGTACTTGATAACGTCATATAAAGTCAGCTGTAGTAGAGCAGTAGAAAGCAATGTTGTTCTGCACCTATAATCACAGTATGTATATCTATGCAACCTGAATAGCATATTTACACACGTGTTCAACTACCTAACTGCAAAACAGACCGTGCCAAACAAGAGTTTTGAGATTCAGTTAATGCAACTAATAAATTTTATTTTGCCTTCATCGAAAAGTTTGACGTAACATGGACCTCAGCACCATAGAAAGACAGCTGTTAGAGGTCCAGCAGCTGCACCATATCACTGGATAGACAGAAAATGCCGTAGGAAAAGGCAGGTTGCCTTTCGCCAGGCTGCCTTCACACTGCCACAGAAGTCGAGATATGTGAAATGGGCCAGCTGGTCTGGTGCCACGAGTTCAAATCCAGTAAAAGCATATTGGGTTACTTTAGGGTAGTCATTTATTCTTAGCTCAATTATCCCCATTTAGTAGAGGCTGCACGTGTATTGGTGTTTGTGTTTAAGAGTTGGGAGAAGATCCATGACGGTTGCCCTCAACTCCTTGGAGAGAAAACAAGGCACACACAAAAATGCCAACCATCTAATCTGATCTATGGGCTGTTGAGGAGAACATCAAGGGCAGAAATGCAAGGAATGGAAATGGCAGAATACTCTGCCTCATCCATGGTTCTTGGTTTTAATAGCTGCAACCTTTCACTTTCAGAAATCCTGTTTCATGCAATAGATTTGTATACATGCAGTCATGCCATATTACGCACTTTATTAAAGACTTGTGAGAGTGGTTCCTGAATTTTTCAAGGGAGGATTCATTGGGGTCAAGGGGGGGGATTTTACAGGAGTACATGGAAGGAATCCTGCTCTTCTGCTCCCACCCCCAAATCCACACGGCTGCTGTGTACACTGGAAAAATCAGACATGGTCCCTGTCTTTATGTGTTCGTGTCATGTCTCACTTGACCTGGGTTCATCAATAAAAAAGTAATATTCTTTTCATACTAGCAACAAATATAAGATATCTTTGCTCCTGGACCTATTATGTTAAGCTCTCTAGATAGAATTACTGATATAACACCAAATGGCAATATATCCCTACTTTTTATATTGTGCACTACATGATATTTAAAGTTAATATTTTAGTGATATTTTATTTTTATAATATAGTATAGTATAGATTTATGGCAAATTGAGGGTGTATTTATTGCCTCTTTGTTTTTAGCCTGAGCTATGTTTTATGCTTGAAAGTATATAAACCATTCTGGTAGACAGCATCCAAGTGATCTGTAACAATGTTCTGAATTCAAAATACAGGGATTGCATATTCATAATCAATAAAAAAAGTGTATGACAGAAGATGTGGATGGGTTTTATTTCGAACAAAACAACTGCTTCAGCTTCATCTCTTCAGCAGTTCAAAGAGATGTGTCTTTTTCACTAGCCAGTGTTCTTATATACCAGGCCTGCCCAACAGTTTGAGTGTGGGCGAACAAGTCACCCACGGTGCCTTCAGGGGTCGCCCGCCTGGTCCCTGCTGGAGCCACTGCCACCCCCACTGTCATTGTCGCCACTCCTGGCTCCGCCCCCACTGCCGTCCCTGCTGCCATTGCCCCGGCACTGGCACCTTCACCGCCGCCACTGCTGCCCCTGACCCCACCCCCACTGCCACCCCTGCCGCCACCACCACCATCATCACGGCCCATGACGCGCCACCCCGTTGCCCCCGCCATCGCCGCCCCCAACCCTCCTTACCCCCCCACTGCTGATGACGACGAGCCCCCGCTGACCCGCCATTGCAACTTTTGCACATGCACATGCACACACACACACACACACACACACACACACACACACACACACACACACCACATTGACTGCAGGGGGGCTATGAAAGCCACAGGTAGGCCGTGGGCTGTCCAAAGTTGGACAGCCCTGCAATATACATTATGGAGGTGAAAGAGCGAGCTTCTTAAGCCAGTCTTTTAGCGAGGTCTGTATTTTTACAGAGCTTGGGGCTCGTTACAAGCAGGAACATACAAGGAACATCTGGTTTAATCTACCTGACTAATTGATATACAATTGAGGTGGTTCAGAGATAGGATGAACTACATTGTACTCACAGATGTTGGTATGTTTCCACTTTGTGGGGCTGTGAAGGAGGAAAATACAAGTCTGCCCCCCCCCAGGTGGAAAGTGCTATGGAGCACCATCTGTTTTGGGATTGTTGTAGACCCTCCTTGTGTAGGCATTGCTCCTACCAGCTTCCTTCTTTCATTCCATCCCCATGAGGCACACATTCTACTCCTTGCTCAGAGGAGTCCTGAAGGCAATCAACAACTGGTCTACTTAACTACCTAGAACAGTGGTGGTGATCCTTCAGCACTCCAGATGTTTTGGACCACAACTCCCAGAATTCTGAGCCTAGATTGCCAATGACAAAGGACAGTGGGAGCTGTGGTCCAAAGAGTGCTGAAGGTTCACCACCATTGACCTAGAAGGAAGAAAGCCTTCCAACACAGCCCATCTAATAGTGACACAGCACCCTCACTTTCCATACCTGGATGGAAAATGGCAGCTTGATTTGGTGGACAGGAATGTATAGAGTTGGGTAAAGTCAGTCTGAGCTCACCCATAGGGCTCAGCAACTGCAGTTTCCAATGGAGGTATGGGTTTTCAATGAGGCTTCATCTGTCGTTCTCCTTCTACTTGGACACTTCCTTCTTTGGAACCAGCAAACGGGCATCAAGCACTTCCCCTGAACACACATTTTCGCATTTATAATCCACAAAAAGCCAGAGCCAAACAATAGAGGTGTATGCAGCCCATAAACTGATCCAAGAGTGACTGGGGGCTGCTTGGGGGCTGCTTATTTATTCATTTATTGGACTTTAGTGCAAAACCCAGTTCTGGGCAGTAAACAATCAATTAAGGTCAAAGCCTAAGCATGACAATAAATTAAACAATAACGTTAAACAATAATGTTAATTTAAAAAAAATAAAATAGTCAAATCAAATCAAGCATCATAATTGGACAGGTAGGAAAGTGGGCATGTTCAAGTGAAGAGGACATTAAAAGAGCACCTGTAAAGAGCATTGTTTTAAGCAGCCTCTTAAAGGTAGGCAGTTTTCTGGATACATTCTCGCCTCCCTCAATTTGGCAGCCCAAAGAAACAGGGCCTAAGAGGATCTGGTGGTGCCAGCCAATGTTCTTAGGAAGAGGTGCTCCAACAAATAATAGGGTCATAAACCATGGAGAGCTTTATCAGTAAGCACCAAAACCTTGAACCTGTTACAGGCAATCAGTGGAGACAAACCAGGAGGTGTGGTCTAACTGCTGGCCCAGGCACTTCAGCCATGCTTTTCTGGATGCATTTTTGTTAAGATCATTTCCCAGAGTTTAAACCTTATGACTGTGGGAAACACAGTTTTAGTATACTACCCACAGAGGTAGACAAAGTTCAAGACTGTTCTGATAAAACTTTTGCTACCACCAGTAGTATTTTCATCAGGTATATAATACTCTACATTGTCCTCACTAAAATATGGCAACCCAAGCACACTACCAATGGATTGTTTCTGGGTGCCACCCTGTTAAATGACACAATACCTTGTTTTTTTATAAATTTGGAAAAGAGTCAAGGCTTCTTGGAAATCACACCAAGCAGCCTTGACAGAGCAGTATGACAAAGCACAACTTTCTTACCTGTAACTATGGTTCTCCAAGGAACCATTTGTGAACTGACATCAGTTGGTTCCTTCTGTGCCTGCATAGACATCCTGGGATTATTCCAAACACTAAACACATTAAACCACCTTCTCTCCACAGTACATGCTCTGTTACTCACTCCTGTTGTTTTCTCTCTAGACCCCAATATTAACCATCACAGAATTTAGCCTCAGCGATGTTCCTCTGTGACATCAGACATCAAATCACCAAGAGAATGAACATGCAAGGTTCACCATGGTAACTGTGGATGATGCAACTGGCCCAACAGTATGCCCTGAGCAGGAAAGACAGTAATAGTCTGGTGGTCAGTTTTCACCATAAGTAGCCAAAGTCGACTTGTAATTTCCCTCCTTTATTTAGAAAGGCAGCGCTCTATCACCGTCCACACCCAACCCCTTTCAGCGCTTTCCAAGGAGGGCTGATCATCTACTTCCTTATAAGGCTTTGCTAGAGGTTCATCTCAGGAATGCCCAAAAATGCCCTGGTGACAATCAAATATGGGCCCTACAGGAGCTGCGGTGTCGTGGAGCACAGGACTTTCCGCCTGGAGGGCTTGCAAGGTACATAGCATGCCCGGGGAGGTCAGTGTCATGCAGAGGAAAAGAGGTGGGGTTTGAAATTAAAAGGCTTGTTCCCACTGGGAGACACACACACACACACACACACACACACACACTGTTGTACAGGTTCTCTTTAAAAACACTAAGTTTTGTGTCCACACTAGATACATGAACATGCTGAGCATTGTGCAAGGGGAACATGTTTTTCTGCTTCTCTGCCAGAGGTCTGGGGTTTTTTTGGGGGAGGGGGTTGTTGGTGGTGGAACCAATTCATTGGATTCAATACCACACATGTGGATCTCCAATTCACTTTTCAAATGATTATTCCTGCTACAAGACAATGAGGATTTAAAGAGTTAAATAAATAAAGGCACTGGGGCTAGCCAAAAAAAGCCAGAGCCCTCCCAGATGGTCTTTTGTTGATTGGGCCCATGGGACTGCGGGCTACTTTTGTTTTCCCGCTGGATTCTAAGTTCCATTTTTCATTTGGAAAAGTGGACAGAGAGTCAGAGGTGGTCCGTGATCCAAACCAAGGGCATCACCCCAAAAGTGTTGGAGAAACACTGTCCTCCTCTGACACAAGCTGTCCATGCAGGGGGGGGGGGCTTGTATAAATGGACAAGATGGCAGCCCAGGAAACCACCTCCTATTTTGTTTTTTGTATGTTACAGTTACCTGTTCAACCTCCTTGTGTGTGTTGTGTCGTTACAGTCGTGACCGACTCTTCGTGATTCCATGTCTATGGAGTTTTCTTGGCAGGAATACTGGAGTGGTTTGCCAGTTCCTTCTCCAGGCGCCTACAGCACCTGGTATTCCCTGGTGGTCGCCCATCCAAGTACTAACCCAGGCCGACCCTGCTTAGCTTCCAAAATCAGGCAAGATCGGATGTGCTTATGGCATCTAGAAAGCATTAAAAAGTAGACAGAGTCTCTTCCTAACTGTCAAAACATTTGCCTGGGAGGAGGGGGGAGAGAGAGAGAGAGAGAGAGAAAAAGAACTCAAGAGAAGCTAGCCTCATTAACGGGCACCTTGCTGGTAGATTTCCTGTAGCCCTCTGAGATCTTAAATTAAAATTCAGCCATTAAAAGAGGAGGCACAATTGACTGTAGTGAAATGCAGATGACCTTAAACAAAGAAATGGATTCATGACAATGCTTCAAAGCATTCACAAATGTAAAATCATTAGAAACAAAAGGCATTTTGTGGCCTTTTGGCCATTTCCAAAGATATGGGTTCACAAGAGACAAAAAAAAATGAAAACTACCAACTGTAAGTTACACTTGACTTAACGGCACACTGTTATATTAATTAATTACAAACATGCAGGCGCAGGCCTGTGCCTATCTGGCCCTATTCCATGGTCTTTAAGGAGAGTCTAAAACCATAACTATGGCTTGTAGGTTTTTATTCTATATACAGATATACAAGTAGCTTCTGATGTGAGTGCAATAGCTCAAATGTCTGGCGTGAAGCACCCTCGAGCACAGAATTTGCTTAATCTGTTTCAACTCTCACACCTCCCTCTGCTGAATTTCTCTCTGTGTAGGACATTTTAAGGGGCTCAGAAACTGCCAGGGGAAATAAAAGTCACACTGAGCATATTCTGAGTGGTTTTCTATTCTTTCTCTCTAGAGGTAAAGATAATAAATTTGCATCCCATGAAGTGGAAATTGATGCCATCACACTTCAGGTGGTTTCTTCTAGCTTGTAGTCTCCAATCTTCACTCTCTTGAGCTTAACTTCAGATCATGCAGCTACAACATCTAGCCAAGATTATTTTAAGAGTCTGGGGGCGGGGTTTTTCCCCACCTCAAGTTGAAGAGTCCTGACAGGTTGACCACTTACTTTTCAGGAGTATTTTAGTGGCATAATTTTTTTTAATGACCAAACTTTGATTTCAGGAAGCAAGAAAGAAGAGCATAGTTCTACAAAAAACTCAACAACCTTTTTGTATTAAACACTATTTACTAGCCATGTGCATTTGGGGGGGGGGAGTTTAGGAGCAGGATTGTGTAAGTGGAGATCCAGCATGGTGCAGGGACATTTGCCAGAATGAATACAGAGCAGTTCAACTCAGGCGTTCTGAAAAATCTCCAGAATTACGGCTATCATTGGGAGTAGGGGTTTAAAAAAGATGAAATCTGAGCAAAAATATTTGGCAACAGCTCGTTATAGGGGAAAAAGGGAGCACCAAAAGCAGAAGGTGGACATCTGAAGCTCTAATAAAAGACAAAATATATCCTGGAAACTCCAGTCAATGAGCCCTGGAGAGGGCAAAGAGTATTCTCATTGGACACTACTTATCCCCCCCTTTCATTAGCTGAAAAACCATTAACAAATAGAGGCATGGCAATGGGAGATCACCTGTTAGGCTGCATTCTAGAATGTTCTTTTTCCTTTTAGGGGCTACACTGAGCTTTCAGTGGTTGTATGTAGGCATGCAACTCTCAGCTGCTGAGAGAAGTGCATTAGTCGCTTCTCCCTTGGCAGGAATATCTTCGTGATTTAAATAGTAGCCATAATCATTTGCCATCAAGCCAATCCTGATTTATGGCAAGGGTTTTCCAGGTAGAGAATATTCAGAAGTGGTTTTCCATTCTCTTCTATTTGGGGGACAGTGGGGAATATGCAGCTTGCCCAAAGCCACACAGGCTGGCTCTACTCGCAGGAAGCACAGTAGGGCAATGAACTCCCAACTTATGGTTCCACAGGCGGATGCCTAAAACCACTGAGCTGTCCATCCAGCTTTCCTCGGAGGGCCATATCTTATGTGGCACATGTTTTCATTAGTCCACTGTGTCAGAGGAAGGCATGGCCCCATGTGGTTTATGAAAACATACGCCAAACAAACTGGGGTTCATCTCTGAAGTTGCTGCAAGACTCTTGTTGGTTTTAGTCGTCCCCTGCAATATTGCGGTTCATATACTGCGGCCCCGGTATATCACGAGACCACATTCTATGAAGGTGAGGGCCCCATGGCAAGCTGTGTGGGCCTGTTTGGGGCCTTCTGCCTTAACCCAGGCCTGGCACTGCCACGAGCGGGCCTCCAATGGGCTTCCTGGCGCTGTTGGAGGACCCAGAAGTGGTACCCAGCAAATCTAGAAGTTCACTTGTAGGGCCTGTAACAGACCTGGGAAGTCCATCAGAGGCCTGTTCAGGGCAGCGCCAGGCCTGGGGTAAGTGCAAGAGGCCCCAAACAGCCCCCCCCAGCCACGACCCAAACCAGCATCTGCATAATGTGGATTTCCTTTTATCGCGGTTTGGGTCAGGTCCCTAGCCCCCATGATAAATGAGGGATTATTGCACCGTGTTAGACTAACAGAGCTACCCATTTCAAAATTTCTTTAACAGAATTCATGACCCTAATGAATTTGAGGCAGAGGACAGAAGAGTTTCCTTTTGAGTAGCAACAGCCCTTGCCCAAGATGGTGGGGGGGGCAGGGAAGCCCTCAGTTTGTCATTCCCTGCCCCCTACCACCCTAGACAACGGCTTTGTTTCAGCTATTGTTGGTTCCTCAGTGTTGACACTTTCAGTGTTTACCTGTCTCCTTTTCCATAGCTGTGCTGGAAGCAGATGGACACCGAATAATTCTTGAAGAAATACCAGACTGGAATGAAGTGCAGCTCGTTGTGAATGGAGAGATGATATTTCAATGCAATATCAATGACCTGGATTTTGGTAAGGAAAACTGGGTTAGGGGTCCCCAACATTAGGCAAACTAAGGCGGCAACAGCTTCAGGCAGCAGATACTGAGGGATAGCTGTAGCAGCCACCTTATTATATGAATCTCTTGGGGGACAATGCTGAGTGTTCCACAAAGCTCATCGTCCTTTCAGTGGTTTGCAACCTTAAGGACACATTGTCTCCTTGTCAGTTGTCAAATACGGTTCATGGATTTACCATTCAGCAATTGATGCAAGCAACCAGTTCTGCAGGCCACAGAGTGGAAGAGATGCCATCATGTCTATCCCACCGGCAGTGAAATAACTCAATCTGTTCTCAGTCTATTCACGTTGAGGATTGCTCTTATTTTTAAGAAATGGGAAAATGGGGTGGTGAATACCCAGTTTGTCACAGGTCCCATTTGTTTTATAATCTCTCTCTCTCTCTCTCTCTCTTTTAAAGGAGGCAAAGGTGTATTGGACCCACTCTGCCAAGCAGCAAGATTAGCCGTCTTAAATGCTTATTGAATAATGTTTCCGATTCTTCTTTTATTTACCAAGATATACAATAAATAAAATAAATATGTCCTTCTATCTTTCCAGTCATGCTTCGTGCCTTGAGATTTGAAAACTCTAAGAAAGAAAGAGAAGTTTTTCTATTGTTGTTATGTCTTAAAAACATTTGCTTCTCAGAACATTTGCTTCAGGCCCCTTTGCATCCCAGTAAACGTGGCTCCAAAATTAAAACCAACAATTAGCTTACCAAAGAGAAGGAATACTGGCTGCTCTTGATGGCCATTTACAGTACACTTGGGCATGATTCCTTCCTCAAAGATTGTGAGTGAGTGACTGAGTGAGAGAATGAGAGTGTGTATGTGTGTGAGAGAGAGGGGTGGGTGGGAGGGAGGGAGAGACTGTGTGTGTGACTAGACTGCCAAATTTTCTTAGCCAGGATCGGGCTGGATCTTGCTTAATAGGGTCACTTTGAGTTACAAAATACATGTTTTGTGGCAATACTTGCACCTGCACACAGGGATCAACCACACTGCACCTCAAACAATCCTATTTGGCTCTTATTTCCCTTTAAGAAGAAGAAATTAAGAAAGAAAAATAGGAACATGTCTCCCCCCTCCACTTGCCTCCTCCCCCTCCATGCTTTACTTGTCACTTGTAAGCTGTGCCCGGCTTGACTTGGTGCGCTGCAAGGGGGAAGGAGGGAGGGGATGAAGGAAGGCCTGCCCAAAGTCACCCGCAGCCGGCTCAGTGGCCAGGTCCAGCCAAGCTGCAGTGCTCTGTTGGCTCACCAGCCTGCCCATCACCAACCGGGGACAAATGCAGCCCCACCAGCCTCCCAGGAACCAGGCCCAGGACACCATTGGCCTTCCCTTCCCTTCTCTTTTTTCTCCGCCACCTCCTCCTCGCTGGTCTATAACCCGGTGGTGGTGGTGGCGGCCTCAGCCTCCAGCCATGGCTGGGCTCCTTCACGGATCAAGGCAGCAGCTCAGAGGGGGCTGGGTGGGCAGGAAGTAGCTCTGTTTCCCTCTCGGTCACTCGCCGTCCATCCCTCCGTCGGTCCACTGCAGTGGCTGCTCTGGCTCAGAAGGTTGGCTGGTGCTGCCTCTGCCTGTCCCCTTCCTTCCTCACAACCACAATAACACAGGTGGTGGCCACACAAGGAAGGCAGGCGGGTGGGATGGAGGAGGAGCAGGGGTGGGGCCTCAGGAACATGGAGGGAGTGGGAGACCTTGCCACAGTCCTCCCGTTTTAAATTGCCCCGCTCGGCTGCAGCCGGTGCCACATCCATCTGGGTGGCAGGTGAAGGGAGCAGAGGACCTTGCTGTGGCCCTCCCACTTTGAACTGCCTCACTAACCATTGTGCTGATCATCTGGGTGGTGGATGGGGGGGAGTGGGGGGAGCAAAATAGCCTACCCCTTTGAACTGCCTCAGCAATCGAAGCAGCTGCGGAGGCTGGCTTGCTCGTGAAGCAGAGGGTTGGTGGGGGGGGTCTGCAATTGGTCCCGGGGGCCGGATTCAGGACCCCGGGGGCCGCATCTGGCCACCGGGCCTTAGGTTGAGGAGCCCTGCCTTATAATATAGAGATCATGACTGACCCCTTGAGTTAATGTAGCATGGGAATATAGGTCACATTTTAGCTGAATAACTATGGTATGCATTCATTCATTTGATCATTTCATTTCATTTCTCCTTTGCCTTTCCATTAAAAATGCCTAAAGAGATTACGTCCTGGTTCATACCCCTGGGGGTATGTGTATCCCAGGTTGGAAAACTCAGCCTTAGATAGTTCATTTAAGAAATACCCAAACCATCCAAAATCAAGAGATGAATCAACACAATGCAAACAATTTAGGCATTTAAGTACTTTACTGAGGAACCAATATTTAGTATATATTTAGGCAAATATCTGGTAGCTTCTGAACAGTCATGATATTACCACATGTCAAAGAGTCTAGGCGAAGTACTAGCCAAAACAGACATAACCACAGATTTAGCCCAGATAATTGTATAACTAGAGAGGGCACCACAGTTGTCAATTAATTTTATAAAGTCTAGTAGACTTTATTCAGTGTTTGTGGTGGACAACCAAAATTGCAGGCATATATTTCCACTGTAGGTCATTAATGTTTGAAATGTACAAATTCTGAAACCTTTGAATTTCATATTATTGAACATGTTAAATTCTCCTGACATAAAGTGTATATTGACAAGATGGACATCCCTACCACATACCATTCTGTATCTCTTCTTCCCTATGCCAAAATTAGATGAAGCCATGCTACTTTGCTAGAACCGTCTGGAGGATTGTACCAGCCAGCAGCACAGCAAATGTTTAAATATCAGTGTTCAGTAGGAAGATGCTTCTGTCATTTGCACCCCTCAGGTGCTCCTTACCTGATTTTGGAATGGCTGAGGTAAAAGCTTCAAAAAGGGAAGTTGGGAAAACAGCCTGCCTTAAAACATTTTAATCCAAAGTCTAAGAGTCAAAACCATTGTATTTTTAAAGAAGAAAGCTGTGCCTGTGCCTATGAATCTCTTCTACTCATATCGGAGATGCCAAAAGTTCATTTGTTGTGCTTCCAGCAGTGGGAACGTTAAGCCTGCAGGATGGTGCATAGTTTAAGCACAAAGCTTTGGGGTCTTCACTTTTTCCATATAATGTTGAATTAACATTTTAAATTAATTTTGGTGTGGTACAAGGATCCTTTGATGTAAGGGTCATTGAATGTGATGTAATTATGACTTCTTTGCTGATTTAGTATGTCTGCTAACTATCAGCCAGTTATCCATTCTCCTAGTATCTCTGTCTTCCAATATTCTGGATTGCATTAATCAATGGAATAAAATTACAATTCCTTTGCTGTTTTAATCTTGTTGCAAACAATCAGCCAGCTATCATTCCAATATTGATCACAACATCTAAATGAACTAGCATCACTTACCATCTGTACTTATGATGCTTTTAGGTTATTATTTAAAAAACAAAACAAAACAAAACCAGGCTAAACAAGAATACTGACAAAACTTACAAATCCTGTGTTCTGTAACTAGTAGAGAGTTACTGCTGAACAAAAGGGAGAATCACAAATCTTTGTCTTGAATTTTACCTTAACAAGAGAGGGGAAAGGGCCAATCAGTTAACATCTGATTAGTGACATGGTTAAAAGCAGCTTGCATTTTGTTTATGCTTCAAGCTTTTGTGACATCCCTATGCCAGGATGACTGAAATCCTGTTTTTACAGCCATGTTGTGTAAGGCTCATGCATTGTCATTTTTGGAAAATAAAAATTTCTGATTCCTTTCTCCCCAAAAGTTCCAAAGAATCCCTTTTGTCATAGAGAACCCACTTGGGGCCATGGGACAGGGAGAAGTCTTTAATTTCTGAAGATTGCAGCAGCCTGAGCAATTTTACTGGCTATGTACGTAAGGAAGCAACCCAATAAATCAATGACTTCCATGCCATCACACCGCCAGCGATGAAAAGAATTCCATAAAGAAGTCTCAGGTCCTGTAGAGAGGAGTCCGACAATATTTTATTTCCCCCCCAAAAAAAATCACAGGTAGTAACATCAGCTTAATGCAGAGTAACATCAGCTTAATACAGAGTAACAAGATTTCAACATGTCTTACATTTAAAAAAATGAGAAAACAGATAAAGATTTATATATGTATGTAAATAAAAAGAAGGCTCAGGCTAGCCAATCCAGGATGGTGCTGTCAGTCCTTGGTCAGCAAAAACAGCTGTCTACCCCACCTTCATTTTTGAATGTGGGCACAAAAGCATCCCCCCCGCATGACAAAGATACAGGTATGATTATGACTGTGCCTTGATGGAGGATAAGGTCAGTCCCTATGCAGTAGAGCAGTGGTTCTCAATCTGTGGGTCCCCAGATGTTCCTGGACTGCAACTCCCAGAAACCCCTTCCAGCACAGCGAGTGGTGGAGGCTTCTGGGAGTTGCAGTCCAGGAACATCTGGGGACCCACTTGGGTTTACTTTTGTCCTAATGAAGGCTTCAGCCGACTATGCAGTGGAAGGGGGGGATATGGTTCCAAGGGATGGTTTCTACTGTTGCCTTATGACCTGTTTGGGGCACTGAAGCTTGAGGAGAGGGAAAGTGTTTTGTGCCACATGCCATCAGCTTTAGATTATTATTATTATTAAGGTAACAAGCAATTACGTTAGTTATTTTGACAATGGCAAACTTCAGATTCCATTTTTTTAAAACAGATAACCATAAGGGTATCTAATTCTGGTGTCCTTGAAGCTGCAGCAGCATCTATTTATTTTCCTCCGCAACCTTCCATGCTCTGCAGAGAATCGGTCTGCACCGGCCATGTTACCCATGTCAGTCAGAGACTCACACAATGAGAAGGAAATTGTGTTTATGTTGCTGTGGGGATCACAAGAAAGGCTGCACGTGTCTTCAGTTCACTCCTTTTGCAGTCAAAGAAAGGCTTGTAAAACTGTCAGAAAACTCTGGAAGATAGTTACTAGACATTAGAATGGAAATAGATTTCACACCATCCCCACCCCTATTGGATTCTGCCAGTTTGGGCTGTATATTTTATATATATGCTCTGAACACTTCAATATATGCTGAATAGAGATGGGCACGACTAGGGAAAATGACGTTTTCGAGTTGTCGTGTGTCGGAGGCAGTCCGTTTCGGCTCGTTTCCGTTTTTCGTGAAATTTCACAAAAATTAGTCGGTTCGTTTTTTCGTTTTTTTGTTGTCGTTAGTACTGGTTTGGGGGGGTAGCGGGCTCCTGGAGGGAGCTGCAGGAGTCAGCCAGAGCCACAAGTGACGGACTGACAGACTCTTTGCACCCGCTGTGTCTCACGTACTTGCATGTAGTGCAATGCAAGTAGATCTGGCTTAGGGTTAAGACGGGTTAGCGCAAGGGCTAGGGTTAGGCTAGTTACGGGTGAGGTTAGGGTGAGTATTGGGGTGCACCTCTGGGTGCCTCTCTGACCCACTTAGAAGGACAGTGTACTGGCGTATGGGTTAGGCTTAGGCTTAGGGTTCGGGTTTGGGCTACGATTAGTGGGCTGTTTATGCCTGATTGGCACATCCCAGAAGTCTCTGTGGTCAACCTGGCCAAGTGGCCATGCGATTGGTGGAAAATTTGCATGGTCCACTCCCATGGGCGAGCCCATCATTGCAAATGTGCAGGTGTAAAAAAATAAAATAAAATAAAATAAAATAAAATAAAATAAAATAAAATCAACGGAGACTTTTTTTTGCAAGAAAAACCCACTGCTGCTACTGTAAAAATTCAAGCATTTAAAATAGCTAATTTTCGCATGTTTCTGTGGTGCTTTGGTGGGGTTTGGGGCAACGATTTCAAAAAAAATATTGCTGTTGCCATTTTGGATCCCCCGCACTGCATGGCAAATGGATGCGCCCTCCCAGCCTGGTACCAGCAGCGCAGCAGTAGCAATAGCCAAGGAGAGGGGGGTGGGGAAACCCCCCCCCAAATAAAACACCCTTCTGGCCTGGTAGGTGCCCTCAGATAGTTTTCGCCTACTTTTAGGGCCGGGAATCGGTTTTTTTTTACTTTTAAAAACTTTTTTTCTGTGCCGCTTGGCATTGCACGATCGCCGCGATGCAAGTAACGAGCACGACAAATCAGACCAAATTGTTCATTCGTTGGTTCGAACTCGAATTCTGGCGGAGTAATTCCCGTTTCCGTTTCCGTAGAGTAACGGATACGAGTAACGGAAACGGAAACGGGAATACCGCTAAGTCGTGCCCATCTCTAATGCTGAACATTCACCAACTGCTTTTTTATCCTTATTTTGCATCCTGTGTTACTTTCCGAACTTGATGCCTGACCTTGTTTGACAGCATTGCTATTATTTTAAACGTGACAGCATTTGATAGTTGTCAAGGAATGCCATTTAGTAGTTGACAGAGTATGTTTCTGCTTTGTCATTGGCCAAAACAAAAGATGCCAGCAAGTCACACCTGAATTCTTTGGCAAAATATCACAATGAAAATCTAAGCAATTACATTGGAAATTCCAGTGTGTTGTAAATACTTATGTCAGTTATAATGTGCATTTGTGCACCTGAGGCTTGGGTTTAGCAGCCTGCCTTCTGACTACCAAGGCATATAGCTGACTTGTCAGTATATGAAACTATGAAATAAATTTGTTTGCCTGCTTGCTTAATTTAAATATTGCCCCATTAGTGCCAGGCACTATTCTGGGCAGTTAACAAATAGCACAGTCAAGCAAACAACCATGGTGCACAAAGTAACTGTAAAAGAAAAAAGCCATGAATAGAGAGGAATAGAGGTCTCCCTTGCACCAGCCAGAAACATTTTCAAAGGGAAGTGCAGGTTAGGGTTTCATTTTTCTTTATATTTATGTTTTTATTTAATTTGTTTTCAACTGTCTTTCTTATTTTTTCAAATCATTTCCAGTCATGGGGCAGCTAGTCAAGAGTGTATAGAGCTACAAATCGCACTTTATTATTGTCACATTAGAAACACAGAGTAAAATCCAGTTGTTAGTCCCAAGCAGAGCAGATTCTGCAGCCAGGTACCTAAACCATGGTGTGGACTAGACTTGTAGCCAACTTCTTTTGTGAGTTCTTGCATTTTGTGTGTACAGTATGTGGTCTATGGGACCACATGCTGTATACATCATCTGAGTTTCCATTTATTCCTTATGGGAAATTTGCTTTGATATAAGAGTGTTTTGGTTTACAAGCAAGTTTCGGGAATGAATTATGCTCATAGAGCAAGGTATTACTGTACAGTACAACCATGTTCCTTCAAAAAAAAACCTTTTAATCTTCAAGAGGTCCTATAAAATATACAAAGAATGGTGTTAATGAAATTGCTTCATAGCTTTTATATCTTGGTTAATTGTCTCATTAAGGCACATTTCTCATTGCGGAAATGGATCTGAAGCATTTTTCACTGTCTAAGGAAACCAATCATTAGTGCCTTCCCTCAGTCTTCAGAACCATTTGCAGTGGGAGAGGAAAACTCTTAGGTATTTGCCAACTGTGCAGCAATCAACAGCCAAGTGGGCCTAATAGCAGAATAACACAATAACTAAACTTGTTTCCCCTTTTCAAGTCAGAATCTCACATTAGTAGATGATGTAATATATTGCACTTTCCTGATCTCTCAAACTGGCCATTTCTCTAAATGGCAAAATGGCTTCTGTATACAGTATATGAGAGGTGGAGGTTTGCAGCAACAACCAAGAACATTTGTCTTTATATACAGTAAACAAAACATCTAACTGCATTAGGGGAATAATGTGTCACTTTTTGTATATCAATTTGTTCATATTTTAATGGAGCACAGAAACTTTTATAGCAGTTGGGCCTAGTCTTATGAAATACATTTGCCTGTTATGATTTTTTTCCATATTAAGAACACAAAAGAACACATGGAATATAAGACTTGGTTTCTCAAATGAAATCAAATGCTCTTGATGAGTCCCTTTGACGAAGGAACATGATGGAAACCAGTCCAAAATGAAAAACCAAGAGATGGATACAACAGTTGTCATGGGCTTGGCTACATCCGGAGTATGCAGTGGGGCATATGCTCCCCCATTCAATAGTTTCCGCTTCTGCTGAATTGTCTCTTTTAACTATACGAGCTGACAGAAAAACATCTACCCCACTGACTCAAATGGGGAAGATCTACCCATTAGACAATTCATTGATGTGAGGAAGGGAAGGCACATACTGTATATAGCCACCACACTTTCCATCATCACATGCAAAGACCTGTTTCCAGAACCACTTCTCTAGCAGTGAAGCAAATCACTGTTTTGTTGAACTAAGATGGTGTAAGGATGGGAAAATTTCCATTGAAACATATGAGCATTCTTTAGGCTATCATGCAGCAAGTGACAGCTAAAAACTGGATGAAATTAAGATACATATGTTGAAAACTGTTTTGGAAGTTTCTGAAGAAGAAAAAATATAGACCAATGATTACTACAGCAGGGTAACTATCTCCAGATGTCATGTCAGTTGTTTTACACAACTTATTTGGTACAACCTGAAGGATAGATTTCAGGAAACATGGCAAAAATCCAGAGTTCCAATCAATTAAGTAGCCACTGACAACTCTGTGTAGGTTTACAACCAATACTCTTGTTGAGCTTACACAGCCAAAAAGGGATGTCATCGGCCCAACACACAAGAAGGGCCATACTCTGGACCTAGTCTTCTCAACGGGACTGGGGGATGGTGGTTTGGATGTGGAAGGGTTGGCTTTGACCCCATTGTCATGGTCAGACCACTTCCTGGTCAGGTTTAGGATATTAGCTACTCCAACCCTCTGCAAGGGTGGGGGATCCATTAAGATGATCCGCCCTCAGAGACTAATGGATCCGGATGGTTTCCTGAATGTTCTGGGGGATTATCTGGCTGATATGGTCAGTGCTCCTGTCGAAGCTCAGGTTGCCCTATGAAATAGGGAGATGACCTGGGCAGTTGATTTCACCTAAGCGCCCTCTCCCCATATGCAGAGCCCAGACGACTCCCTGGTATACACCTGAGTTATGGGCAATGAAGCAGGAGAGGAGACAGCTAGAGCGCAAGTGGAGAAAATATCGCTGTAAGTCAGATCAAACACGGCTTAGAGCCCACTATCGGGCCTATTCCATGGCAATATGGTTGGCGAAAAGGGAACATTTCGCCAACCGTATTGCTTCCTCAGAGTGCCATCCAGCGGAGCTGTTTCGGGTGGTCCGGGAACTTCTTCAGCCAGGAGATACGGTGGAGGCCCTGGACCATTCGGCGGCATGCTGTGATGAGTTTGCTGTCCACTTTGAGGGAAAAATTGCTCAGATTCGCAGTGAACTGGACTCCACCATTGGTACAGAATCAAAGGATGTGTCCAGTGTGCCATGCTTAGGTCCAGTGTTATTGGATGAGCTTCAATTGTTGATACCCGAGGATGTGGACAGAGTGCTTGGATCTGTCTGCTCTACCACCATGCTGCTCGACCCTTGCCCTTCCTGGTTAATTGAAAGATCTGCCAAGGGGGTTCACACCTGGGTCCAGGAAGCTGCAAATGCCTCTTTAAGAGAGGGAGTGGTCCCTGCTGCCTTGAAAGGGCTGGTGGTTAACTACCGACCAATAGCAAACCTCCCTTATTTGGACAAGGTGTTGGAGTGGGTGGTGGCCGGACAGCTCCAGGCGCTGCTGGATGACACGGATTTTCTGGATCCATTTCAATCTGGTTTCAGGCCCGGTTTTGGAACAGAGACTGCCTTGGTCGCCCTTTACAATGACCTTTGCCGGGAGAGACAGGGGAGTGCGACCCTGTTGATACTCCTGGACCTCTCAGCGGCTTTCAACACCATCAACCATGGTGTCCTTCTGGTTAGGCTGGCCAGGTTGGGAGTTGGAGGCACCGCTTTGCGGTGGTTCCAATCTTTCCTGGCTGACTGTGTCCAGAAGGTGGTGCTGGGGGATAGTAGCTCTGCCCCATGGCGTTTACGTCATGGGGTTCCACAGGGCTCAATACTATCTCCCATGCTGTTTAACATCTAAATGGAACCGCTGGGAGAGGCCATCAGGAGGTTTGGGCTGAGGAGTCAGCAATATGCTGATGATACTCAGCTCTACCTCTCGTTCTCCACCAATCCAGGTGAGGCGGTTTCTGTTCTGAACTCGTGTCTGGACCAGATAATGGACTGGATGAGGGTTAATAAATTGAAACTCAATCCAGACCAGACGGAAGTGCTGTTAGTGGGTGTACGTCATGGGGTTCCACAGGGCTCAATACTATCTCCCATGCTGTTTAACATCTACATGGAACCGCTGGGAGAGGTCATCAGGAGGTTTGGGCTGAGGAGTCAGCAATATGCTGATGATACTCAGCTCTACCTCTTGCTCTCCACCAATCCAGGTGAGGCGGTTTCTGTTCTGAACTCGTGTCTGGAACAGATAATGGACTGGATGAGGGTTAATAAATTGAAACTCAATCCAGACAAGACGGAAGTGCTGTTAGTGGGTGCTCCGCCAAACAGGCTAGAGGGCCACTTCCCTGTCCTGGATGGGGTTGCACTCCCCCTAAGGGGCAGGGTCCATAGCTTGGGGGTGCTCCTGGACCGCGGTCTAACTCTGGAAGCCCAGGTGGACTTGGTGGCCAGGGGTGCCTTTCTCCAGCTGTGGAAAATATATCAGCTGCGACCCTACCTGGACGAATGGAGCTTCATGACAGTTATGCATGCACTGGTAACATCCCGTATAGATTACTGCAATTCACTTTACTTGGGGCTGCCTTTGAAGACGGTCCGGCGATTGCAACTGGTTCAGAATCATGCTGCGCGGCTGGTGAGTGGCACAGCCGCCAAGGAACACGTCACACCGATTCTGTATAACCTTCATTGTTTACCAGTTGCTGCCCAAGCCCAATTCAAAGTGCTTGTTTTGACATATAAAACCCTAAACGGCTTAGGACCTAGATACCTGAAGGACCGCCTCCTTCCATACAAACCTACCCGGCAATTAAGATCTAGTCAGGGAGCCCTCCTGAAAGAGCCATCTCTCAAGGAGGTAAAAGGAATGGCTTGTAGGAACACGGTCTTTTCGGCAGCTGCCCCCAGATTATGGAATGCCCTCCTGAGTGAGACCTGCCTGGTGCCAACGTTGATGACATTCCGACGCCAGGTAAAAACATTCCTGTTCCAGAAGTTTTTTAACTTATTATTGTGGGTCCTGATAGCAATTTCAGTGTAGTATTTTAATATATTGTATTTATTGTATTTAAATGTTTTATTGTTTTAATTTTATTTCAATTTTGATGTTTTAATTGTCTCAATTGTTTATTTTTATTGTGAGCCGCCCAGAGACCTTTGGGTAGTGGGCGGCATACAAGCTAAATAAATAAATAAATAAATAAATAAATAAATAAATAAATAAACCGCATGTGTGAGAGATAAAATGAGTTTGTTCACGCAATTGTACTCCAACTGCTAGTTCTGCCACATTAAATGCCATACCCTTCAAATCAAAGGAACAAAAAAATAAGAAAGGGGACCAGTAGATGGCAGCATTTTTATAAATGAGATGCTAATACCTATACCCAAAAGAGAAGCTATCATAAAACAAACATAAATAAAAGAGACTTTACATTTATTTTTATGGTTTATTTTTCACATTCTTGGACAGAATTTATTTTTTGAACCACAATGCTAAATTCTACAAACCGCAATGAGAACAGAAGCCTGCCATTTCCCAGTTTTATGGTTATGTTAATTTTGGTCTCTAAACTTTGTGCATTCCTAGCCACAAGAGCATTTGTCATTTAAAAGGAGACAGAAAATATTTCAAGTTACACTGGAATGGCCTTCCTTGTACAAACAGAGCAAAATATATAGACCTATTATTATTTAAACTGCACCTAGACCAAAATTCTTATTTATTAAGAAGAAAACAAATAATGCTTTGACTCTGGGCAGTGAATAACATAAACCCAAGTATTATTATTTAAACTGCACCTAGACCAAAATTCTTATTTATTAAGAAGAAAACAAATAATGCTTTGACTCTGGGCAGTGAATAACATAAACCCAAGTATGTTTTCTCAGAAGTAATCTCCATGGTGTTGGATGATGCTCAGGTTAAGACTGCACAACAGGGAAAATGCAAACATTTCACTGGTTACATTCAGGACTAAATGAACATAGAAAAAAGAACATGTCGTTGAAAATGCCAAATATTTCAGTGCCTGCTAAGAGTACATTAGATAGAAGTAGCAACATTGCTTACAGAACTCAAGTATTACATTTACCCACGGCATCAACTGTTATTATTCTGCAACACCTGAGAACTTCAAGAAAATAATGCTTCAAAGAGGTCATAAATAAATCTAGTGCTAGATATGTTCAGTTTTGTTGTCTAACACCTGTGACTTTTAAATAGCAAAAGCAAATATTTCCAATGTTGAATTATCCAAAAATAAAGAACTCACACACAAAGAGAGACCTCAGCATGAACTAGAGATGTCAGTTGTTTCACCAATGATAAAATGCATGTGAGGCCATGGAAGGGAACCAGTACTGAAAGCTAGAGGCTGCACCTACTGACACTACTCAGCACCTGCTGTGACACACTGAATGCATCCAAGGGAACCCTAATATTCCCTTCATAAAGTTCTCCAAGCCCCTAACAGGGCTGGAGAAAAGAGTACAGTATTTTAAAGTGCTGCTTTAAAAGATCCTGACGTGTTGCTGCTCTAATAACATCTGTCGCTAACATAGGCTATTGGTTTTGAGAAGTGACTAATAGAAATGGTCACTGTGGATGCCCCTTTTGATCTGTTCACCTTTTGACCACAGAGACTCATTAATCTCAGTTTAATAACCCTGGAGTTCAAAGATGTAATTACACATCTACTGGAAACGCAAATGTCTGGATTTTTACATTTAGGATGACACAAATTCCACCCTTCCCATGGACTCTTAGGGATTATATCCTTTCTTTAACTGATATCAGGGGCACCATTTTCTACTGTTTTTGCCTGTCCCCTCCTCCAGGAAACCTAAGGAGGTATATGCAGTTCTCTCTCATTTCACTCCCACAATAACTTGTGTATAAGAAAAAAACTACAAAGGAAAATATTATAAGAAGCCAGTGTTAATTGAAACAACTGATTCTTTTCTGTAAGATTTTTATGATACTCTCTTCATTCCAGCTTTATGAAAAATAGTCTACATTAATGCCAAACTGAAGTTGTGGAGTTCGTCATCTAAAAAAGGACTGTTGGAATATTTCTAGTGTATCTCA
Organism: Phrynocephalus forsythii; assembly: GCA_029282475.1. Lineage (NCBI taxonomy): Eukaryota > Metazoa > Chordata > Lepidosauria > Squamata > Agamidae > Phrynocephalus > Phrynocephalus forsythii. The sequence continues at coordinate 108,839,907 of JAPFRF010000008.1, read as the reverse complement.
CTGTTTTATTAATATTATTGCTGCTATTCCTACCATAGGATGTAAGGAAATTCATTTAAAAATAACACTGGTTTGAAAGAAAGAAAGAAAGAAAGAAAGAAAGAAAGAAAGAAAGAAAGAAAGAAAGAAAGAAAGAAAGAAAGAAAGAAAGAAAGAAAGAAAGAAAGAAAGAAAGAAAGCCTACTTATTCTTCATTCAGAGTTAGCTGAATCCATAAAATCATTTTAACTGGAGGAGAATTAAGAGATAACCTTGGTACTTACACCAACACAATAGTTTTGGAGAGATGGTCCAATTTGCAAAAACAATCCCTCCAAAGTTCACACTGGTTTTTATTTCCTTTTAGGGTCATGATACCTTCAATATACATAAATACTAAAGCAAAGGTGGAGAAGATGGGCCATTATATTAAGATCAAAACATTTTTCCTTCAAATGCCTCCAGGTTGAAAGCTGTATCTAAAAATCTTCTGAGTGACACCAGATGAGTGTTCTTGTTGCCAGTTGCTGGAGCAGCAGCTGGTTCACGGCCAACATACCTGAAGACAGATGAGACAAGAAAGTAAGATGACACAAATATAACAATGGTAGCTTTGGAAGCAAGCACACACTTGTAATAATGCAAATTTATGCTCCAGCTATTGACTCAGAAAACCTGTCTGTATTTGAGCAAAGCTAGTAACTTCTTGCTGTAGATAGCATTGGCTCAATCTACTTGCCTATGTTACCCATTTCCTAGACACTGAAGAACTAGTTCAGCCAACCTGTCTTACTGGGTAGTATTCACAGAGGATCATTCCCAGGTCCACCCCATCCTGGTGGATACCGAAAAGCACAGATATAGTAACTCTCTATATAGGATAGTCTACTACTATTCTATAGGTTCCCTCTAGTGGCAAGTACTGGTAATATACCTTGAAAACACATACAGTGGGCCCTTGTATAACAAACAGCTTGTATAACATAAAATTTGTACAACATAAAAAATTCCGGAGATAGGGGAAATTTGCTTAACATAATCGCCAATGGGGAGAATCCGTACAACATAAAAATGGGATTACTCCCTTTTCAATGCATTCCTATGGGAATTTGTATAAAGGAAAATTTGCTTAACATAATTCCATTTGGAATGAATTAATTCCTTTATACAAGGTACCACTGTATTTCTGAGAGGTTTTATTTAATATGTTCATACAGTAAGTGAAACCATGAGAAGTAACCCATTATGGTGGTCCTACTGTAACAAGACAGATTAGTGTGTGTGTGTGTGTGTGTGTGTGTGTGTGTGCGCGTGCGTGTGTGTGTGTGTTTTTGTTTTTAAAATGCCACAAGACTCTTGTGTTATCTACTTCTCCTAAGCCATGCTCAGCAATCTGAAAAAGGCAGAGACCCATGCACTCCACCAGAAGTCAAAAGATAAAGCTATCCTATGAGGGAAAAAAGACAGTTGCCAGCATTTTACCATATGGGCCGAGTATGGTTCACAATGGTGCGGAAACGAGGCTTGACATAATCATAAAATCCCATATTCTTGTGCTCTTCTTGACACCACAAAAGATCAGCTTTGGCGTACTTCTCAATTTCCTCTTTGAGCAAGTCAAAAGGGAAAGGTGAGATCTAGTGGACAATGTAAAAAAAATAATACAGAGATTTCATGTATGTCAACAGGTTCTACTGCAGCAAATGCAGCAAATATTTTCTTCTCAAAAAGATAGGTTACTTCTAGTAGTCTTTAACAGTTTTGTTTGCTCTGTTTTGAGATTTACCAGAGTTAGATGAATATTCCAGATAAGTGCATACGCTTTTTGCACTACTCAAACATTATAACACAACTGTTTATTTTAAAAATCCAAAATGTATACTTCATAATAAAATATATTTAGACGTGTATTTTACAACAGATTTTGTTAAAATAAGTATTTAAACATGTTACTTCTTGTAGAATTTTAAAAAATGCAATTCTGTAGATTAACAAAGATGCAAAACAGAATTGCCTTATGAAGGGAAATACAGTATGCAAAGCTGACACATACTGGAAATTAATTGATCAGTACATAGCTAACTTCCAGTGTGTGTGTTACTATTTTTGAAAAAGTAATAATGGTGTAGACTCATTCCAAACTGAGAGATAACACATGTTCTAGTATTCTGAGCCAACTGTAAATGTTACTTTTCTCACACATGCCACAGTCACATTATTGACAAAAAGTAGAACCCATTAACAAGTGTCTAATCTCCTGTGTCAATGTAAGATGTCTTATTGTTGCTTTAGACTTGGATGCCCTCATGCTGACATCAAAAGGAATCAAAACAACAGCTTTGAAAAGAATATATGGCATGCAGTGCTTTGCAGCCACTGTGAGAGGGACATTTTCACAAGTGAAAACTCCAGTGAGCTACCTGTTAACATGAGGAGGCAGAATGAAAGCAGAGGAGAATCACTTTCAAATCAACTCTAGAGTCCATTTAATACACATTCTAGTTTCTAATTTCCAAATGAAGGAAATGGCACCATGCCTCCATCATGTGGAAGTAGCATCACCAAAATAGCCTCTTGAAGATAGTAGACCAATAAATATCATCCTCTTTTCATGAAACAGGGAGAGATGTTCTTCAAATTCTGTCAGGTAAGATTTCAATCAAGGTAGCCTGTTTCACAGTCTTATGCTCCAGTTACCAAATGTCCCTTATTTTGGTAAAACAATACTGTCATGCTATCAAATGTCCTATGGCAGTATGCAAATGCCTTTGCTGTTATTAACATAAAAGGACTATGATTGTTACTCCTCAAAACATGAAAGCCTACTCTTCACTCACACGCTCAACGTAGACGACAAATGTTCATTGTTACCTGTTCCAATCTGGTTATAGCTACCTCCTTCTCCAAATCCTGATTCTTCCTTTCTTTAACAAGGTCATAGTACACCTTCCCAGTGCAAAAAATCACTCGCTTTACTTCACCAGGACTTTTAGCTGGGGGTCCTTCCTCAGGAATCATACGCCTGAATCTGGTCCCTATATAAACGATAGAAATATCTTACTCCAAGGGACGTTGTCTGTTCAAGGTCTATTAAAAGTCAGACCTAAATCAACTGAGGCTGTAGTAAATCACTGAAAAAATAGTTATCTAGATCACTATTTGTTCACAATAATTTCTTTTTCTCCAAAATCCTTGATTATTGGATTAGCAATTCTTCAGGAAATGTGGTGTTCAGTTCATCCTCCATGAGACTGTTCTCCTGTTTAGGAATCTGGTTCACAATTTGGGGGTTTAGATAGATCTTGACTTTGAAAACCCAGTGACTATTCAAACAGATAACACGCACATTGACATAGTCTGCATAATAAAAATAGAGCATTAAAAACAGAGTATGCTATTGAATTTATTGTGATACCCTGGAATTCCAGGTAATTAAGAGGACATGGGACAAAAAAGCACAACCTTCATATTTTTAGGTAACAGAAATCACAGAATTTATATTATATTGACTCATATTCTGTTGCTTAGCATAGTAAGCTTTACTAGGAGTAATCCCACTGAATCAATAGGGGTTTGGTAATTCAAATATGTCTATTCTACATGTGACTTACTATACTAAGGTAAGGAGGAGTTGACTCACCAAATCCCCACTGATTTAATAGAACTACTCTAGTGCAACTATGCTAAGCAACAGGATTTTATGTGACTATATGGAGAAAAGTGTGGGGTTAAACCAACAACAGCTACGTTTTCTCTGGGTTGTACTGAGCCCCAGAGGTATCTACTGTCTCCTATACTGCTACCCTGTATAGCAACATTCTGGATAGGCTAGATTATTTTCTACCCTACTGTACTCTCTATAAAGGTTGCACTGGGTTGCAGTCGAAAACCTCGGCTGGTGAAGGATTTGAAAGCAGACCTCATGATAAACCTTATCAGTGATTTCTGTTAGCAGAAAACGCTGTTCTTTTAGTATGCCATAAAAATGCATCCTTGGCACTTGAGGAATTTACCTCCCATAATTAAAAGAGGCTGGTGTGGGCCATAAAATTATACAGCCCCAGCCCACACTTCTCACCATTTAATCTTCTCACCATTTCTACTAATTAACTCTCCCTCCTATTCTTCCCCCTCCTCTTCCCGCCCCTCTCTATACACTACAGCCAATCAATATTTGGTATGATATGTATATCTCATACTATAAGTATCTCACACCTCATTCTGCTGCTATGTCTTGAAGAAGTGCACATGTGCACGAAATGTCACATTAAAATATGAAAGTTAGTCTTTAAGGTGCCACATGTTTGTGTCTTTTGTTTTGTTTTGTTTTGTTTTGTTTTTCTTTTATTTTTGCCTGAAATTCTTGGCACAGGAGACGTTTTGAGAGTGAGAGCCCTGCAGCATGTTTGAGAGTGAAAGGACAATGAGGCACTAGTGACCTGGGGAAGACACAGGACGATAATGTAATGTTGTGCAACACAAGGTAACTTTATTTCAGAGGAGGATAAGTCAGAAAGAAAGAAAAACAATAAAGTAAGATCTACAAGTGAACTTACCCAATGCCATCTCATCAAAGCTGGATTTTGCTTCAGGATGTCTCAGCAAAGACTTTGGTGTGAAGATAATTAGCTGTAAAAAGGTTCATTATGAGAAATCGTAGCATAATTAATTAAATTCTTTCACACATGGGAAGAGATGGTAACTTCTTTATAATACATAGAAATGAAGAAGAGTACACAACAGTACTCCCATTTAAAAGAGTCTTGGTTTTAACGGAATCAGTGAGGGTATAGGTTCATAAGCTTTCAGAAATCCCAGCCTGCCGTATTTCCTCATAGATCATGAAACAGGAGTTACATAAACCAGGCCGAAAACAAGCCATTAAAACAAATGAAACTGTTTGTGTTAAGTTTAGGAAAGACGTGCAACACAAAAACCTGCATGAGCAGTTTTGGGATGCTACGGCTCTCTACAGATTTTTTTGACTGCAGGACACCATCCCTGATCAATGGCTATATCAACAGGAGCTGTCAGTCTGCCAATGTCCAGACGGTCACAGCTTCTCCATCCCTGGACTACATAAAAGAATGAGAATCTTAACTGTTATGATATCTTCATGCTTCAGATTGGGGACCCACTGCAAAAACGCAAAGCTACTTCCTCCCTCAGATGTTGAATGTTTTTTTTAGCTGCTGGAAAAAGCAGCCTAAAACCTTTTCAATAAGGAAAATAAAATTGTTAAAATTATATATAGATTGATCCACAAAATAAAAAGTCTAGGTGCTATGTAAACAAGTAGCTTTCTAATTTCTGTGACACAGGTGTTATCATTCAACATCAGTCCCTCATTCCATCACAAAGAAAAAGCTGTGATTTAATCAGAACAAAGTAATGTTCATTTAACAACTTACAGGCTTCCTAAATGGCAATAAGATCTGTCTTCTGAGGACATGAAAGTAGCTGGCTGGAGTTGAACAGTTCACCACAATCCAATTACAGTCATAGAGCTGGGAAACCTCAAAATCATCATCAAATTGCTGAAAAAAAAAAAGGAGACATCAGAAAAAGAGGCACTATGTTCATTCCATATGTTATGACCGTTTAATTTCCCTATCCTTTTACATTTGAATGGCAACAAATGGAATTAGCAGAGGTTCATCAATGCAAAACCATTGAACTTGAGGACATGAAAGTGACTATTGAAGAACACCTTCCGTCATAACACTGTCTATGCAAGGGAAGATTATAGGACTGGGGTTCCCCAATCGGGCACTGCAGAGCTCTCAGATGACGCCAAGCCTAGCCAGGGGCACCACGGAACCATCTCTCAGTCTCTTTGTTGAGCTGGCAATGCTGATAGCACACCTCATGCTCTGCCGCTGCTGATGCCACTAAAGGGAGCCACAAGTGAGAAATGTTTGGGACTCATTACTATAGGACGTACACACATAACTCTGTGAATGGTGATTCTATACCTTAGGCTTAACCAAATCAGGCTGAAGAGGAAATATAAGAGTGCAACATTTCTCTGCTGGGCCAATAAATGGAATTTAACCCTCTGTCACTAGGTGAGATTAGATACACCATTGGGGAAAAGGGTTTGTTAATTTTACACAAATTGATGTTATACATAGTCCTCAACCACAGTAACAGGATGATTGTAATGTGGTATTTTATGAGGACCTCTTCCTAATTAATTTTTTTCTAAAATATGTCTTCTTATTCCTATATTCTTTGTTGTCTGTTTTATTCCAATAGCAAGGCTGAAAAATCATGCCAATAAAAAGTAAAAGTAAAAGTAAAAAATAAAAGTAAAAAATGGCATGCAAAAATCTGTTTATAGTTATTAGAAAGATGCCAGATCTATTGTTGCTTACCCCAGGAGTAGTTTTACTTGTACATGTATTTTAACTATCTCATATCAAATGGCAATGCACAATAGATTTTATGCTTATCCTGAACCTGACACACACTACTTGTAGTTTTTGTGATTTCTACTGTTTGCCAAAATGTTTCCTACACAACTATGTGATTTTACAGAAAATGGGAAGATCTCAATGATGGCATGACAACTTGTTTCTTGCCAAAGTGGTCATGCTTAATCATTTCCATCTGATATTTTATTGGCATGGCTTTCAACTAAGAAATACTAGCTATCAATTTACCCATCCCATTTTGCAAGCAAGAAGTGATGACCATTAGTTTCCGCGACTGATACACAAACTAATTATCTTTATCACTTGCCTGCAAAACGGTTAAGTGCATGCATCATATTACTACATACAGCATTGTTTGGGCTTCCTGGAGTACTTTTGACCCCAAAACCCGATTGGTACAATTAATCTTTCTATTGATGAGGGGGTTAAAATAAATATCCAGCAGGGAGCATTACCAAGATGGATAATATGGGGACAGAATTGCAAGTGGTTAGTAGAAAGGAAAATCAATAGATCTACTTACTGGGAAAGCATCAGGATCATCATTACTCATCTGAAGGAACCTCTCTGGTCTAGCTGAAGAATGCTCCGGGCCCTGGTAATTGTATCATTTACAAGAAAATTAGATTAGATACCTGTGGACAACCTAGATCCTAAATGTAACTTCCTTTTTTTCCAAAAAGAATTTGCCAGTCATAATGAAGTATATGAGACCACATCACCTTAGCCCCAAAGTACTCCAATACAATTTGTGTACAAAATGTTCTTTTAAAAAAAAAAAAAAAAAGAAAAGACATATGCCTGAATCTGAATGAGCTGTACTTAGAATAGACCAGTTAGCTCACAAAAGGAGCAAATTAACAATCTAGTACCAATGTTACACTTCTCTTCCATAGAAAACGCTACATCAAATACTATACTTCTTAATTTGTGGTAGTACAGAATTCAAAATTTGCAGGATATTTGAACAATACAAACTTATTTTGTTTAATAAGAGTGGGCAAGGCTAAATGGCAGCCTTTTTCATTAGCATATCCCACACAGATTTAGTAATTAGACAACTGATTACAACACATGTATATCATAATCAGTAGAGTCAGTATGATATAGTAGACAGAGTAATGGACTAGGTCTCAGGAGGTCTAACTTCAAATCCCTGCTCAGCTATAGAAACTCAATCAGATTGGCAATAGTAAATCCAGTCTTTAAATATCTAACATATATTGAAAACCCTATTAGAGTTACTACAAGTCAGTTGTGTCTTGACAACACATTACAACATATGTGTATAAAGCAAACTGTTAATGCACATTATTATTGAAAAATAAGCTCCACTATGATCAGTGGGTATATTCAGCTAAGTGTGAAACTGGGGTGGGTGGGTGTCTTTTTGCATTACCACATTTGTTCATTGTGAAAAATCCACAAAAACACTTATTTAAACAAAAAAACATACAAAATGCATTATTAGAAGTTTGCAATTGTAAAAACTATTTGCTTTAGGTCATAGGCTACGAATACGACCCTGCCACACACGTGTGTTTTGTATGGGCCCCACTATCTCCTAACACTGAAAAGTATGTCTGTATGGCAACATGAAGTAGTCATTGTTCAGTCCACAAACGTCTTGCTTCCAACATTTATTAGGAGTTTCGAAATCACCAGTTATTTTCAGGAAAAGGTATGTTCTACATTTCCCTTGGTTCAAAAGCAAATCACAGCCGTTGCCACAATGCTGCCACATCAGTGAGAGGGCTGTAGTGGTAGGTTCAATCCCGGTGCTACCCTACCCCTAAAAAGTGTCCTCTCCTGCTTCGTGCACACTGAGCACCATTATACTTATTATTGGATGTCTTACCATTCCTTCCATTCCATGAGGCAAAAGTAAAACAATTCCATTGTGACGAACCCATTTGGCCTGCCCTGAGCTGATGAACTGGTCAATTATGCATTGTGCTGTATTATGAAAGTCACCAAATTGAGCTTCCCAGCACACCAGAGCATTGGGACTTGACATTGCAAAGCCAAGCTCAAATCCTATGGAATGAAGAAAAAGATATGATTAATACACCATTTCTGCTTGAGTATTAGCCATCTTAAGTCAAAGCATAGACTCTTTCTATGGAAATGATATAAATACAGCTTTACTGTCTACACTACTCTTTGGAGCCATCACAGCAAATGTCTAAACTGAAAACACAAGGTCTAAGGAAACCATACTATGCATCATTAACCATTATTTTCATCTCTTTTTAAAATTAGTAAAAGAAGTAAATATCAAATCAAATCAAATCAAATCAACCTTTATTGGCATTAAAATAAAACAAAACAACACAACAAGAGAAAATGAGGTACCGCAAGGAGGGTAATCAAACATGGAACTGGTGATTCTAATATATGCATTAGCTACTTAAGCCAATGAGATGGGGAATAGGGAAGCCCAGATCCTCGTGCTGCTATAATTTCAGAGGCAAAGGATAAGAGGTGACTTGCATAGAGAGAAGGAACCTAAGCTTAACCAAACCTTCCCACCCTTGCATTCTATCGAGGATCGAGGATAGATATTTCTTACGAAGTGCATTGTGAGTTGGGCAATGAAAGAAGATGTGTTCAAGCGTTTCAACGGCATTAGTTTGACATGGACAGATCCTCTGGGAGTAAGGGATTCCATTGAACCTGCCTGACAATAGTGCCGAGGGGAAGGAATTGCATCTGGCAAGTGAATAGGCTCTGCGTGCTTCAGGACATGTTAGGTAAGTAACAGTAAAAGAAGTAAAAGAAGTAAATATTATTATGGCCTTTGCAGCATTTGGAAAGATTGTTGATTAGAGAAGAAAAGGTTGAAGCAAACAAACATTCCACTCTAATTTCATTTAAATAGTTCTGCCCCCCCCAGTCTCTTTTCCTTTCCATCAGTAAACCCTTTTCCCTTACTGAATAAATTCTGTTTTTACACATGATCTTCTCCAACCCAATGAATCCTATCTCTTGGCAGAAAAGCCCTAAAAGTACTGTAGTTCACAAAACAAACTCAAAAACAGAAGAAAAAAGGAACAGAACAAAATAATACAATACAATAATAAGTAAAATGGATTTTAATTGCCAATAAATGCTTGTGATCAAGGAAGTCTTTGCATAATGTTTACCATATAACCATATTCTGTTATCAGAGGACTATATCTCAGTAATGATGCACAAGCTTCAAATTCTAAAAAGAAAAAAAGCCAACAACCAACCATTACAAACAGGGTTAGAGGAGAAACCACATCTAAAAACTTGAATAGCCATTTCCAGTGAGTGTAAGTAATACCTCAACTGGTGATTCAATAGTGTAAGACACCTTCATAGGTTGGCTCCAAAATTTCCAGAAACATTACATGTCTAGCCTTACCCCACAAAGAGCAGGAACCCTGAAGAAGATTCCTAAATATTATCTCAATGGACAGGGAATGTCCATTGAGAATACAGCTATCCGGGTACTCAAAAGACCCAGGCTGTTTCAGACTTGAAAAGAGGAAAAACCAGCACTCTGAATTTGTCTAAAGATTAACTGACTGGCTGGATAAGTCAATGGTTTAGGTATCTGAACACAGAGCCCAATATTGATAGTTTGATTCCCCACTGTGGCTCTTGCAAATAGAGCCAGACTGTCCATCCATGAGCAAGCTCCACAGCCCTAGAGCGTCCCCACAAGAAGTGAGTAGTAAAACGCTTCTGACTATTCTCTACCTAGAGTAAAAAAACTGAAAAGACTCACCATAAGTCACAACTGACTTGGCAGGACATTTTATTATTATTATTATTATTATTATTATTATTATTATTATTATTATTATTATTATTATTATTATTATTATTATTATTATTAGAGATAACTGGGAACCGTGTCGTGACTTTACTAGCATAGGGGTAACTTTGTTGACAGAGGATGGTTCTCTCTAAGAAAGAAGCATCAAGCATAGCTAGTAAAAATCCCTGCTAAGACGGGATATATTCAACTGCAAGACTTAAGAGCAACACTCCTTGCATCTATCATTATAATCTTGATCCTGAAGAAGTTGTGCCATACCACCTATCAGTTCAAATAACATTTCCCTGATCTGATATGTCATTTGCAAATCATCACATTTCCGAGCACAAACACCTGCTTCCTCAGCTACATCCAGACTAGAGGGAATGGAAAGGTTGAACTTGTTATCCTTTGACATACTGTCACTTGCATACTAATTGCATCCAACTCCAAAACTTTGAAGTTCCATATAGACACCAAAGTCATGGGGGATAAAATGGAAAAAAATCGCCTTCAAAAGCATACTACTAGTGGATCCACCAGAATTCAGACCTCCTATAGCCTATAAAAAGAGGGAAAATTGTTTCTCACTAATACCATATTGGGGGGTGGGAGAATCTCTGTGATACAAATGGTGTGGGTCTGTAATGAAAACATTTTCCTTCCTATAGAAATATGGAAAGCTATGAAAAATAAAGAAATGCTTACTGTTCAGAATATAGCAACAGCAAGAACAGAATACTTAAGATTTAATAGTACTGAATATCACAACAATTTCCCCTATATTAAAGTAAGCTGTACGCAGATATCCCGATTTAATTCAGAAACTAATATAGTACTTTGGGGTGGATTGGGGCCCAAATCATTCAGTATGTGCCATGAATTTGAACTGGTTTGTAAGTTCAGATTGCTAGCCTCCAGTTGAGTTCTACTGGAAAATAGAAATGGCTGTCACTTTTTTTTAAAAAAATTATTTTGCACAGCTGAAATTTGGAGACACGACAGAACCTGGCAGGCAACGGAGGGTCGTTCTGAATTACAAACAGACTCAAGGTTTCACAGTAAAATGCTTTTAAAAAATACAGTTTTGAAAATGCATCTACACTCAGCTGAGAGGTCAGTCTTGTCCATTCATTCTGACAGTCACTGCCTGGCTGTTTTCACAACCCTTTTGGAAGCAAAAAGAGGTGAATAGTATCAATGCTTTCTTCTTCCCCTGATATTTCTGGCCTCTGCATAAGCCACTGGCTTCTCAATCAAGTATGTGAGGAATGCCTGGCCCTGAGGCACTCTCTCGTAAATAATGGAGTTTCTTTTTAAAAATTCAATTTGGTCTAGTCTCTCAGAGAGGAAGACAGAAGTAGGGATACAGGTTGGTATAACAACCTTGAATCAGAGTATACAGTATATTCACAGAGATTTATTGGAGCATTTCAAAGCATGCAGCAACATCTGGAAAATGTTGCTCGCATGGGAGCACTCCCTAGCCGCGAGTGCGTTCAGCTACTGTAGCTGCATTTTGACGACATTTTCAAGATTTGTCTTTTTGCAGTCATTAAGGCTAAACACACATATCATTCCACGGAAGAACCGTCCCCCACTCATAATTCTAGAGAAGTGCTCCCCCTTCATCCTAGTAAAATCTATAGTTTCTCTGTCTAATAAAAGATTGGCTGAAATCCTTCTGCTTAGCATAGTACGTTACAGTAGAGTTGGCCCACTGAATCAGTGGGGAGCTGGTGAGTCAATTACTCTAAGTTCCATTTATTGAAATAGGCCTATTCTAACTGTGACTTGCTATGCTAAATCAAGTAGCTACTATATTAAGCCCACTTGAATCAATGGAACTTACAGAGAAGTTGACTCACCAAATCTCAAATGATTCAACATTTCTATAAAAGTATTACACAAAGCGGCAGGATTTCAGCCACTGTTTTTAAACTGTACCTGTACTTCCACTTAAATTCTAAGGTCTTACTGTCAATTGGCACATTGCATATAATCACAACAGAACGAAAAAAACAGCTAGGAGACACAATAAATTACAACGTAAGAAAAATGAAATAAGTTGTTGTGAGGTTTTTGTTTTGTTTTGTTTTGTTTTTTTTTGCTGAACAAGCTAGGAGGGATGAGCAGCTGGTGAAAGGCAGTGTTGGATTGAGGCAACTGAAACTTAAGTGCATACGAATATACACCTGGATATTTAAATATGGAGAGAGTTATATGGGTGGGTTACTAAGATCCTCTCTACACTGTTCAATTTTAGTGACTGTGAAGGAATTCATACAGTTCTTTTTTGCTTTACCGCTCAGTTGGTCCTTTCTTAATCATTATGTTTCCTGCCTGGCATATTTCACATCCAAAATGATACACAACATTCTTCTACCCATTGTTTCTTTATAGAAAACAAATCACATTAAAATGGAGGAAGATTGTGAGACAAATTTATAAACATTTTGAAAGCTGAGAAACAAGCTGAATTCTTCCCTACCCACAGACTTGTTTTCTTTTCTCTGTTTGTAACATTAAAAAAAAAACACTTCTTTGTGGAATTGTATGTGTATGCTGTTCACATGAGAATCTGCTAGCAGTATATTTATTATTTATTAATTGGATGTTTATACCGCCCATCTGGCAGTGAGGGCACTCTGGGTGCTTTACAACAATTAATAAATTCAAATAATTCATACAATAATAACATAAAATACAGTAACATATACTGTATTCTCTTTTCATATGCAGAACATCTGCTTGGTTCCCCTCAAGTTGCAAAATAAGCATTTTTACTGACTTTATATTGTTTGTAGTTACCCTACTTATTAATTTTAGCATTATTATCAATAATGCTGGCCACAAAATTACACACTATAACTTAAGATCAGGATTTAGAAACACAGAATTTTTAAAGTTGACAATTTGATTTCTAACTTTATTTTCAAAACTGAAAAGTTATTGGACATTATAATCAGTTGTTATACTACCATTAAATAAGCCTTACCAATGAAACAGGATCAACTGTTCCCCAAAGAATAACATTTGCAAATCTACCAGGCAACCTAGGGAGATGTTATTAATAAACACTGAATGCAGTCGCTAGATTTGATTTCTAACTGTGAGCAAAACTTGCATTCATAGGTTTAATTAGGAAAGTCATGCTGGCCAAAGGAATAAAACTTGACTTTCTTAAAATGTTCTACACACAGTAGGAGACTGCTTCAAACCCATCAGCAACCAGTCATTGACAGGTTTTATGTATCTGTCATTTGTGATTTATACTGGGGGAACTACAGCCTATTCTGCAATGTCGTGCTGAAAGATTTTTTTGGGAGGCCTAGCTTACTTTATGGAGTTTATAAAATATAGGCCAAGAATTTTTAAAGAAGCCCTTTATAATAATACATGGTAAGTGAAACATACACTGTAGTCATATTCTTGGTCAATGTAGATTTCTATAAAATCAACGGTGTTGCTTAATGTTATTATCCAGCACTCACAGTATGCTCTGTTTAGTTATAAAATAGTTTCACAGTGAAAAACTGAAATTTGCTCCTTGAAAAAAAAATTCTGACAGAAGAAAAGTTACAACATTTCATATGTAAAGAACGAAAATAAAATAACTAAAGAAAGGGAATAATACATATAAAGACCAAAGAAACTAGTTTGCAGCATCTTTACTTTGGTTATTCAGAACTGGACACCTGCAATTTCCAGAAGTTCAAGGGCCACAGATGGCCTTCCCTTGACCTCAGAATACTGTAATCACAAACTGAAACCACAACCTCATCTCTATTTTTCCTATATAAATCTATAATGTGTTTGGCTTTTTTAAAAAATGACCATTATGCTCTATTTGTTATTTGTTTGTTATATTAGAGTCAAATTCAGAGGAAATCATAGAATCAAAGAGTTGGAAGAGACCTTCCAAGGGCCATCCAGTCCAATCCCCTGCCATACCGGAACCCCCATCACAGTACCCCTGACATATATCCAGCCTCTGCTTAAAAACCTCCAAAAAAGGAGACCACCCTCCATGGCAGCATATTCCACTGCTGAACAGCTCTAACGGTCAGGAAGTTCTTCCTAATGTATAAATTGAATCTGTTTTCCTGAAGTTTGAAACCACTGCCCTGAGTCCTAGTCTCTGAAGCCAAAGAAAACAAACCAGTCCCCTCTTCAATATAACATCCTTTTAAATATTCAAACATGGCTATTATATCCCCTCTCAGCCTTCTTTTTGTAAGGCTAAACATTCCCATCTCCCTAAGCCATTCCTTATAAGACATTTTTTCTGACATTTAACCATCCTGGTCACCCTCCTCTGGACCTGTTCAAGGTTGTCAAAATCCTTTTTAAATTGAGGTGCGCAGAACTGGATACAATACTTCAAGTGGGGTCTGATCAGAACAGAATATAGTGGTACTATCACTTCCCTTGATCTAGACACTATGCTTCTGTTGTGTGCATAGACTAGTGCATCTGTTGATGCAACCAAGAATTACATTGGCTTTCTTGGCTGCCGCATCACATTGCTGACTCATGTTCAATTTGAGGTCCACCCATACTCCTAGATCCCTTTCACATGTACTATTCTCCAGCCAGGTGTCTCCCACCCTATATCTGTGCAATTCTTTTTTCCCCCTAGATGCAGCACCCCAATTTCTCTCTGTTAAAACCCATTCCATTAGCTGTGGCCCAGCACTCTAGTCTGGCAAGGTCGTTTTGGATTTTCATCCTATCATCTAGGGCAGTGTTTTTCAACCACTGGGATTTTGGCCCCACCCTCAGCCAGCAGGGGCGCCGATTGGCGCTCCTCAGGGGGACACCCTCCACTTTTCTGATGTCCGGGCTGTGATTGGTCAAGACTCCAGCCTGGACCTATCACAGTAGGTCATCATCTTCCGACTTCCTTCCTGCCCGAGCACAGTGTGCGCAGCAGCGGAGAGAAGAAGACGTCGCGACTCGAGTCACCAAAAGGCACAGAGTTAAATTTTTTAACATTTTCTAATGGTGGTGTGCCTCGTGATTTTTTTCATGAAACAAGTGTGCCTTTGCCCAAAAAAGGTTGAAAAACACTGATCTAGGGAATTAGCAATCCCTCCCAATTTTGGTATCATGTGCAAATTTAATCAGCATACTCTTGATTCCTTCATCCAAGTCATTAATAAAAATATTGAATAGCACCGGACCCAGGACCAAACTCTGAGGCCCCCCACTGGTCACATGTCTCCCAGCTGAAGAGAAGTAATTTATGACCACTCTTTGGGTGCGATCAGTCAGCCAATTACAAATTCACCTAACAGTAGCACTATCTATCCCACATTCTACTAACTTCTTTGCAAGTATACCATAGGGAACCTTATCAAAGGCCTTACTGAAATCTAGATAAGCAATATCCACAGCATTCCCCCTCATCCACCAGTCTTGTAACTCTGGATAAGCACTAGAGACTTGCACCATGGCCATGGTCTGTAAGTCCATCCTTCCAATAATACAGAAGAAGTGGAGAACAAAAAGTCCTTATTACCTGACCCTTTTGTTTGCATTCATCAAAATAGGTTCCAAATGAAAACAAAATGCAAACATTGAAAATAAGAAATGTAACATTCCTCAAACACAGTAAAATTGCTGAGTATACTGAAATATGTGCAGGAACAGCAGGTATGTGGCACTTATAATGTCCATACATGAATGCACACACAGACTGTGTTTGCAGAGTGTGTGAATGTTTATGGGCTATCCTTATGGTAATTCTATGCAAGATGTTTACCCAGACTTTGATTAAAATATTTTAATGAACTGTTTGGAATCTGTGGTGCTGAACTCTGTGAACAGCCCATCTGCAAGCTCCAGCATATGTTCTTAATTTATTTCTTCTTTTTCCAGATGATTAGAAAACCTTAAACACTGGCCTTTAAAGTTCTTATCTGAAATACCTCAATGAGCTGCTCATTGACAGAGATTCATATACCACCTTGCTATTCTTCTTCATTTAAAAAAAAGAGGAATGTGCTTGAAAAATCCTCATAACTATACTGTTTTATATGAAATACCTCTGTAAACTCTTTTACTTAAAAGTAGAAAAAACTTCCTAGAAAGATTTGAGTCCAATTCTATTTCGGAATACACATTAAAAGACTATTTCTACTGACTGACATGGCTAAAAGCATATGCAATATGGCTAATTTCCCCTCCAAAATATTCACACATCCTGTTAGAACAGGGACATCTGACTTGGCAAGTATAAAAGTGAAAGCTAGGAGTAGATACTTTTTAAATATAAATACAAAAATCCTCTACAATGTCTGGTTAAGATGTAAGAAAAATCTGTACTGGTATAGAAAAGTTTACAGAAGTCAGCAGTGGTTGCAAGCGTTCAGGGTTATATTCTGGCTAAACTCTATCCTAGAAGATTAACCTTTCAGACCTAAATTATCTCTAAAACAATGCACGCAGTCTCTTATTTGCTACTCAATGCACTACATAAAGCCTCCAAGGTTCTAGTTAAAAAGCTGTGAGGTTCCTAACCACTGACTGAATAAAGATAAACTGCTCCTTTCTCTTTTTGGATTTTTTATTCGCAGGTCAGAGTCACCAAATCATTCTGCTCATAATTCTATAAGAGAACTATCCATATCTAATGGATACTGATACACACTTATAGGATCAGTTTGAAGAATTATTTCCACAACTGGAAATCATTATACAGTGTACCCCGGTTTACGAATGCCTCCGTTTACATAATTTTCACTTCATGAAAAGAAATCCATTGAAAATAATTCCTCCGATTACAAAGTTTTCTCTGAAAAATCTCTATTTCTGCTTATTTTCAAAAGACTTCCTTTACCAGGATACATTGCACCCCCGTGCAGTTTCGGTTCATGAAATTTCCAGATTACGAAGCATACCAGAGGATGCATTAGCTTCGTATAGCAAGGTACCACTGTCTACAGCAAAGAGCCTCAGCCTAAATATTCTTGTTAGAGAAGGCTGCTTGACCTCCAAGCAGCTGATATTAGGAATAAAGCAATCCAGGAACTCCTGGGCTGGAATAGCAGGTTCTTCCTAAGGCAGCAATTAGGTGGCGACTGCTTTGGCCACCACTGCTGGTTGTAAGTCTGAGCAGTCATTAAACGGGTAGGTTATTATGTAAGGAGTGGCTGTATGGATGGGGCAGGCAGGAAAGAGAGTGGCTGCTATATCAAGATTCCTACTATTTCTAGACCAGAATTATTCAACTGATAGATCCACTGTGCTAAAACAATTTAGGATCTAATAGGTTAAGCAACCCCATCATGGATAACACTCTCCTTTAGTAAATGTTTAAAGAAGCTGCCAATGTGCTTAGAAACATTTGGATACTAGCAGCTCCCAATGAGAATATGGTGATCAGCCCCAGCCTTTGGTGCTTTCTTTCTTATCTTTGTTTATATCTGTCGTTCTAGCAGACAAAGAGGTGTTGAGAAGCAGTGTCAGCTTGCACTTCCTGTTATGTTGTCTCTCCCACCTCCCTCTGACAGCATGTTGAGTGACTGTTGGAAATAACAAAAGCCTTTCAATTTTAAGGTAAGTGAAGCTGCAGCTTAATTCAACATGGTTTGCCATTACTGTAGTAAAAAGTGTTATCAGGCTATGATTTCAAAAAAGCAAGCAAACAAAAATGTTTCAAAATGACAATGTGCCACTTGTTTTACTGTTATGTCTTACTCAGCTCCCTGAGCTGACTTCCTCAACTACTCTTTACATATCTCAATGAAGACCAATAAGGGTGTGACAGAACTATTGTGTAACACAATCTGAGGAAGAAAACAAAAATGTTAACTGTAGCAGCATGACACCTTGAATATCTGTAGCAATGCCCTCTACGTGGGGTTGCCCTTGACCCTGGTCCGGAGGTTACAGCGGGTCCAAAATGCGGCGGCCAGGCTGGTGGTGGGTGCTCGTAGATACGAGCACATCACCCCAGTTCTGGTCCGCCTGCATTGGCTTCCCGTTGTCTTCCGGATCAGGTTCAGGGTCCTGGTTTTGATTTTCAAAGCCCTCCACGGCTTGGGACCAGGATACCTGGCGGAGCGCATCTCCCAGAGGGCATCCAGATCCAGACCCACGAGATCGTCGCAGGCGTGCTCATTGAGAGTGGCCACACCCAGAGAGGCGCGGAAAACGCTCACGCGGAACCGCACCTTCTCTGTGGTGGGGCCCTCTCTTTGGAACTTCCAGCAGAGCTGCGCCTGCTGGAGTCCCTGCCCGCCTTTAAGAGGGCTCTGAAGACCTACCTCTTTAAAGAAGCTTATGGTGACCTTATTAGTTAGTTTTTTTTCCCTATCACCTGCCGCCATCTTGTTCTCCGCTGTATTTGCGTGGAGATTTTGTTTTTTTAATGCTTTTTATCGTTGTTCGCCACCTAGAGTTCCCGTTAGGGAAGATGGTGCGGGATATATGTCTTTAAATAAATAAATAAATAAATAAATATAAATATAAACACCAATCATTAAATAAACAAGAAAATATGTATATACAGTTTACAATGCCTTAATGCATGGTTTTGGAAACAGAGGGAATAAGTTGTCCTACTATAGATAATTATACTTTACTACAACCTGTTAGAGACATTTGTTCATTGTTTTCAAACGTATCAGCACAGTAAATTACTACCTAGCTATACTTTTCAGAACTTAAAGACTTGAGATTCCTACCAGATCACAAGCATGGCCAGTAAGCCATCTCTATCAAACAATAATACAATACAGTAATACCTCGGATAAAGAATGCCTCGGATAACAAATTTTTCAGATAACAAATGGAAATTTCCAGGTATAGGGCTGCCTCAGATAGCAAATGTTTAATAATGCCTTGCAAAAAACGTGTACCCTGCATGCATTGCAGGATGCATAGTTTGTGGAGGGATGGGAGGAGTTAGAGCCTTTTAATGGTGTTTTGGAGCCATTCTGGACATGTTTTGCTGAGGGATTTGGACCTTTTGAACTTGGTAAGATAGGGAGCTAGTTTTTATTAATCTTTACACAGTTTTTCTTTGCATTTTTGGCTGGAAGAGGCTGGGGTAGTATTGCTGGTTTCATTTCTCCATGTTTGCAGTCTTTTTTCATTGCTCTGCAGGCAAAAATGGGCTGGATTTTTCTTCCTGCTTATGTTTCTTTGTTTGCATTTTTCCCCATTGCACTTTGGGTGGGAACAGGCTGGGGTAGTCTTGCTGGTTTCTCTTGCCCATGTTTGCATTGCCCTGCAGTGGGATGTTCTGGGGTGGGTGGGTGTTCAAGCACTGCAAGCCTTTGAAGTGCATTATATTTTAAAAAACCCAGCTTTTTGCCTTTTTTGGACCTCCTGAACGGATTAATCGGTTTCCCATTCATTTCAATGGGAAACCACATTTTGGATAACAAATTTTTCGGATAACACATTGCCTCTGAGAACGAATTAAATTTGTTATCAGAGGCACCACTGTATAGGAATGTGAGAAAGCTAGTCAGCTGACATATAAGAAAATTTGTTTTGCTACTTAACATTTAAAAAAGTAGCCAACTTACAAAACACATTCAGGTGCAGAGTTTTCACATCATTCTACTAGTGAAAGCGGAAGTTGCTTAATGAACATTAATAAAACAAACTTTGAAGATCAAGCCTCAGGCTGGTTGTAACCTCCTTCTCTGTCTGAATTTATGGTTGTTTCCTTATTCTCAAATCTTTAAAGTATGACAAAAACAAACATTCTGCTACCAACACGAACTTGTAGTATTTTCACAAATAAAAGCACTAAAGTCCACTTATCAGATCACAAATTGCAAACAGGTACTGTAGTTGGACAGTGGATCCTAGATCAAATAAAGTCTGAAGTTTCTCTAGAGGCAAAAATAAATAAACCAAGGCAGGAAACAATAGGACTTAGTGAAAAAGACAATAATGCTAGGAAAAGTTGAAGGTTGAAGGAAGAGAAGATGAAAAATGAGATGGATTATTTCCATTAAAAAAGTCACAGGTATGGGCTTAGAGGACCTCAGCAGGGCTGCTGTGGGCAGATTTTGGAAGCTGCTCATAAAGTGGAAGGCAACTTTAAGGCATGCAACAACAACAGTTGGCCAGACTTCTGCTCGTCTTATACTCAAGCTCTACTCCAACTTTGTCCATGAATTCCCTCTCCTCAAATCCAAAGGTTTTTTTATTACTTAATGCAACACATGAGATAACATCTAGCCTCTGTACTGCAAGAGAAAGCCAAACTCTAAGATAGGGACACAAATTAAACTAGAGGGATGCATTCAGAAAGAAAGAGCCAAAGGTTGCAATGGAAGTCATGTTTAGACAAGGCACAGGGGCACATTATGAATGTTCCCTCTCCACTTAACATTAAGAGATAATAATGATGATAGGGAGAGGGTAGCAAATGCACTTAGTTCACAGCAGAGATCTATGCCTCTGTGGGTTTACAGCAATATAAATATCAGGAACCAAAAGACTAATGACCAAACATGCCATCGCACAGATGCAGCTGCTGAGCATGCGCACTGTTTGGGGGCAAATATGCAAGAATGGATCAAATCGGGGCACTTGTGTGATGATGGGGCACACCAAGGAGTTGCTGTTTTACCTTTTGCTGCAGCAACATCAAACATTTGGCATTTGTGGGGTTAAGCAGATGGTAAGTGAAATGAAAAATGTTGCAGTGATATTTAGACAGCCTTTCTGCCTGATGGGATACTCCTATTTTTATTTGTTCTCTCAGTCATCTCAGTTTACTCAAGTGTTGCTGCTATCATCAAGTTACATCTGACGTGCAGCAATACTAATAGGTATTTCAAGGTCCCTATAAAGAGAGTTGTACCATTGCCATTCAATATGAGCTTCAATGGCTGAATGAAAAAATGAATCCAGATTTCCTCAGTCGAAATCTGCCAATCTATCTACTACTACACCATGCTGGCTCTCAATAAGCTGTTCTGAAATATTATTATATTATTAGGATTGAATATATTTGCAGAAGAATGTTTCTTGTATAGGCTTCGAGTGTCTGGGTCACATAGTTAGGGTGTTGTATAGCTGCCCAGGTTACAGCTGGTTATGCTCTCTCCCCATTCATTGGTATGTTTTTGGACCAAAAAAAGACCCAGAAACATACAGATAATGTCATGGATCTGGGGATAAAGCAGATCAGAACATTTCCTAAAGGGTACAGGGCAATTTGCCTTTCATCTGTATGCCCTTTATATGGGCACAGATCCACATACCCCTACCATCTACTACACACCATAGGCTAGGCATGTCCAAACTTTGGCCCGCCTGATGTTTTGGACCACAACTCCCAGAATTCCAAGCCTGTATTTCCAATGGCAAAGGACTGTGGGAGTTGTGGTCCAAAACATCTGGAGAGCCAAAGTTTGGATATGCCTGCCATAGGCAAACAGATGAGTAGCCATGTAAGAGAATATGAAAAAAAGATGCTGGTCATTATTAAATTACACATTTAATGGCACATCAACACCACTCATTTTGGAATGGGCAGGTACAGAACAGTGATCACATGTGCTGGAAATGGACCAAACCAGAACAAATCAGAAAACAGAAGCTCCTGACAGGGGCTCAGAAAGGTGTGGGATGGGAAAGAACACTCTGGGGATGGCATAGTTCACTCCAGTAATTATATCATGTGATTGATGGGGGTGAAAGAGCAAACCAAACCATCAAAGCAGTGGACCAAACATTAGACAAATGACTGTCTGGTCACTCTCTAAGTTAAGCAATGCACTCAGTCTACAATTAAGGAAAGCAACCAAACTTCTTCCTATTTCTCTTTCATACGCCTGGCTTTTTTGCCAGGAATGCTGTTTTACACTATAGCACAATAAGACTACAGTGCCTTTGCTTTATCCCTTCTGCAATTTAGTGATACAGTATTGGAATAACATTTTGATGAACTCTACAGTGCTTTGATAATTCAACCCTGGTGTAACTGCTCTGAACAGGTGCCAGCACTCTGCTTCTGCACCTGCCAGAGAAACAATTTGGAGCCTCATCATGCAGGGCCATACAATTAATTTTTACTTAATTAGCTCCAGTCCAAAAAAAAAAAAAAAAACACTCATGGGAATTCCCAAGATGAGTCACAATACTTGTTCATGACAGCACACCTTTGAGCCCAGTGCTTAACTCCTCTCTTTTATGATGGCTTTGTTTACCTGCATGTGGCAGCAAGACTGGAAAAGGATGAAAACAGATGGTACAAAGTCTGAGGGTGGGATCCCTGGCTAGGATGCTATTGACCTGTCCCCCAACAAAGACAAGAACAGTGCCCCCGAAAACCTAAACAACTGTTTATAGTAATTTCTTCCTCTTCCATTGTGATAACTCATTCATAATGGGAAATTATCACCGTTTATTCTCCTGATATGATAATGTTTAAAATTACTACAAATCAGAAGGATGGAAGAAGCATTAACCATCACATTTTGCCACCTCATATAGTTAAGCAAACAGTACCAAAGCAAAATTAGTTGGCAGGAACACAGTTTCAGTGTCAAAAGAAATGTTCATATAAATTGATAGAACATGTTTAAAAAACATGTACACACAGTCACAATATACAGCATGTTCTGGATCATTTCAGTTTCTTTTTGTTAAGCAGGAGTTCACTGTGTACCGGAACTATGTACCTAATGCCACTGTATTTATTTTATTTTCATTCCCTTTGTTTTCTTCAAAAAACATGAAGCAATATTCAATGGTCCTCATAAAAACCCACAGGTAAGTCAGGCCAAGGATGTAGCTCAGTTAGCTCAAACATCAACTCAGTAAACCCAAAAGAGGTCTATGATGAAATGGCTGACATCAGTCCTTTGAAAGACATACTTTGAAAGGCAGATGGGAAATAAATCCAATAAATTAAAACCATAATTTAAGGAAGGAAAGACAAAAAAAATCTAATTTATAAATTCAAGTCAAGTCAAGCATAGCTGACAGTAGACCACAAAACTGTGTGGTTAAATGTAATCTCATAATTAATGTAACAAAAAACATAAAACTTACCTAAAACCCCATATTCTGAAAGAGAACTGTTGCATACAGTGTAGGGGGCCTGCTGTTCCCAGAGGTAATTCATCGGAACACAAGTCCTCTTATCAACATCTTGATCATGGAGCACGTGGTGGCGATGGCTACAAAGGTTTTTAGGATTCATGGATTCGATTAAAATATATTCTTTGGAAAAAAGAAGGAGAATGCTTACATGCTCTGAACAGAGCAGGTTAGACTCAATGACCTTATAGACCCCTGACAACTCCAATATTCTATGAGTCTATGATTTCTGCAAATTAGGATAGCTCACAGAAACAGATCAGCATTATTATCCTGACTTGACAGATGGATTGTTAAGGTTGAGGGATGACAGTTAGCTTAATGTCACTTACTGAGTTCAGCCTAATATGTTTGAACCAGTCATTTGATAACTTAAAACTCAGAATTTAAAGGCTGTAGTGCAATAGCTCTCCATTTTTTGTTTTACTTTTTATTTTAATTTTTGCAAGATTAAACAAATGGCTAATGCTTTAAAATCAGAAGCATAATCCACACTGCAAGACACTATTCATTACACCTAGGAGATCCCATAGATTAACAATTTTTATTAGAATTCACTTTTTCAGGAGAGGGATAAAAATACTAGAGCTCTTCAACACTAAGCATTCGGTTCTGATCACCACTTGACACCTCTTCTCTTACAGTGCAGGTTACATGGGAATAACACAAGGTTTCAGATATATGTAGTTATGCTCCATATAGTATGAAGTATGGAAGCCATTACCACCACAGGGCTTCCTATCCTCAAATTATAATCAGGTTGTGAAGTTCTATTACTCATGGCCCTGAGATGTGTGCAGTTTTGCATTGTGCATCAGCTTTCACTTCCTTGAGTGCTTCTCGCAACCAAGCTTTGAAAGAGCTGAATCCTCCTCACTGCCCACTCCTAACACATTCACTGCTTAGAGCCCTCTGGAGTTCCATTAATCAGCATTAGAATGGTTCACCAAGGAACATTATCAAAATAGAGATGACTGAAGTAATTACTGTAATCCATTAACTCCCTGAGCAAGACTAACTGAGTGAAACACACCAATATGTTCAAGCTATGCCACCACTAAAAAAAGAAGGGCCATTACCCCGATAATAGCTATTCTGTGGTGCACACCTGCTGAAGCTGAACAAATTGCAGACAGAAACTCTGTTCTTCTGATGTATCTTAGCAAGAACTGTTCACAACTCTAAATAGAAGCTAGCTAACGTCATAAAGCCAGGGACCAACACTGGTTCTGAGGTTGAAACACAACAATTGTGGAGGAAGCTTTTTAAAAATTGTCCTCATTTCCCCTGGAAGTTCCTCTAACAATCAACCTATGCTTCAGACTCAATATTAAACAAGGGTGGTAGAACTCCATCTAGCTATCCGTCTGCCTGATTCTTTAGCTGCCTTTCAATACCACATTCTTCCTTTGACAGCATACACTGCAAAACAGAAAAATTCAATACAGAAATAATGAAACTGCTATCAGCTGGTACACCAGCTGAAACAGTTCAATGTAGTGCAATTTTGTGGGAGCAGCAAATAATATTGAAGTTCCTTTCGGTTTAAAAGGGAAATATGATTTTTAAAAGGCTATACCTGTTCTAGATCATAGTAGTTTGGACAATAAAGTAGGTTGTGTCCTATTTTTGAAGGCCTGGCAATATGTAATACATAATATGTTTACTACCTATAGAGATAATTTTATAGGTTCCCTCAAAAATAGCTAAAATGTATACAAAAGTATCAAATAAAACAAGTACTGATAGAAGTTGCAGAAATGGACATACTGTCAGAAAAATTAAAGGACCAACCAACAGAGAAAGCAGGAGAAAGCCGACCCACGATAATTGAAAATCTGAGATATGTGGATGCAGGTCAGGTTGGGCCTGGGGTGCCTAGCTGGAGCTCTTGTACTTACCCCCAGCCTGCCCCTGCCCCAAGCGGGCCTGCGAGGGTCTCCTTGCAAACCGGAAGTCATTTCTGAGGCCTCCGACAGGCCCTCTTCCCCTTACCCCAGGGGGTCTTTTTTCATATACTGTGGCCCCGCAATATAGCGGGTCTGCAGTATATGAACTGCGAATGGGCGGGGGGGGGGCACTGTAACTGAATAATCTTTCAGCTGCCTGTTATTTAAATGCAATAAGTCACTAGATTCATATCTAACTCTAGAAAAGGGATCTTAACTATCATCTACCATTTTAGTGACATCAGTATGCATATCTTTTCTGCTTGTTTCCTTCCACCACCATGGTTTTCCCTCCTAAACATCTTCCAGAATTCTTGCCTTCAGTTTATACACAGATTCGCTTTTCATTGTCCCCATGCAATTTCCCTTTTTTTATATAACAAAAATGGTGGTTAAACATATTCATCCTTATAGCAGAAATCTCAAAAAGTCATGATACATTTTTGAAAGTGCTAAGCAAAAATTGCATGACATTTTCTACCAAATAAATCAAGTTATATCGCATGGCTTACCTGAATGTGCCCCTTTCTACATCCTGACCACTAAGCCGAACATGGATACCTTCCTTCAGTAAAGACCCAAAAGCCATGTACTCTCCTAAGGCCCAGTCAACAATTCGATTCTTTGTCATTTCCTGTCGACCTTTCAGAATACGGGAAAGTCCTATTTATAGGATGGAATCACGAAGAAGTGGGAGGGGGGAAATGGTGCTTGTCAATCTCAATGATTTATCAGGATCTATTATGTGATCCCAATTCAATTACAGTGGATGCTCGTATAACAAGCGGTTTGTTTAACAGAAAATCCGCTTAAAGGGGAAAAAATCCCAGAGGTAGGGGGAAATCGCTTAACAGAATTGCCTATGGGGCAAATACGTAGAACAGAAAAACAGTCGCAATTAGGGATTAATCCGTTTCAATGCATTCATATGGGAAATTTGTACACAAAATTTCATTTGGAACGAATTAATTTCTTTTTACAAGGTACCACTGCATCTCTGTTTCTAAATCAGAAACTGGACTACTAAAGAAATGCAAAGAGAACAAAGAAACAAAATCTGACAACAGCTAAGTGATAACCTTGTCTGGACATCTCTTTGACTCCATATTGGATGCTTCTGTTAACCACAGTAGCTGAGGCACTGGCATTGAACTTCAAGACTCTGATCATTACCCTCATTCTGATAAACCTTCAAACAATGTACCTTCACTTATATTTCCATTCTAGTCCATTACTATTTATTCCCTCCACCTATTTCAGAGCTCTTGCTTGGTAATCAAGAGATAAAAATTCACTAAAATGACTATCCATTAGTCATGATTTTACACATAAAACCATTAACATGTTTAAATTTTGAAAAGCAAGATACATTCAAATCAAAATGTTCATATAACTGGCATATGACTGAATGCTCAGATACACCACCAGTGCCTTATACAAAAGTAAGTTTCTATTACTCATTATGCTTCATTTTTGAGTTTTTTGTGCATTATTTTATAAAAAAAATTATAGTTGAATATTTATTTATTTATTTATTGGATTTTTTTTATACCACCCATCAGGCAGCAAGGCCACTCTGTGCATATGTGTCAGTGGAGCTGCACAATTTGTGAAATTAAGAATATAATACTGCATTTTAATATAGTTTAACACCTCTACTGCTTAATTTGTACATCAGTCATTTATAAAATGAACAAATCCTTGCCTCATTCACAACTGGAGCCAAGTGTTTGTCTTATTCATGAATCAGGCAGAGCTGTACAAGGCTCTTCATAAAAAAGGCTTAAAACAGCTTAGGTTGTTTTGTGAAGGATGAAAGGGTTTGGCAAGGCATTGGCTAGTTCATAAAACAAGTATTTCATCCCCCCCCCCAATGAATGAGGCAATTTCAAAACCGTAGCATATCATAGTTTTAAATTCCTATTTACCCTAACAACTACCTCTTAAAACTGGAGTGTTTTACAGATGTCCATAAAGTACCACCAACCAGATGTTTCACTCTATGTACCATGTTACTTTTCAGTGTTTCAGGAATGTGTGTGTATATCTAACAAAATACAAATAAAAATGCACAGCAATAGAGGGCAGAACTACAAGCTACACTTTGTATACAAGGCTCCCTCCAGATAATTCTTAATGAGTAATGATATTTTGATTTAATAAGAACATTTATGTTAATTACATGCCACTTGAACACAAAACATTCAAGATGTGTAATTGAAAGCACCGCTGTAATAGCTTCTCTGGAATTTTAATTCTATAAAACCCCTGTTGATCAATCTCAAAGGAATGAAAATAAATAAAAGAAAAGCAGATTTGATCATCAAACACATTATTCAAACTGCATAAATCTCATCTGGTAGTTTGTCATTAGCATGGCATAATGTGACTTTGCAGACACAGGTTTGAAAATGTACCAGTTCAGACTATAAATTATACCAGAGAGTCAATTTGTTGGTTCTGGCAGGACAAGCCAGATCCTGGCCTATCCGGAAGAATAAGCCTCTGCAGAGGTACTGGTAACAGAAATATGTAAGTGGCAGGCAAAATACAGGGTTTGATTTTCTTGGGAACTATTTTGCCCCCAATTTCCATTTTTTCTTTTGGTGATAAAACTTTTTAAAGCCATCACAGGAATTCACTTACATTTAAAGAATACATTTTCGTATGCAGGAACATAAAAAAATGTAATTACAGTAATACCTTGGATAAAAAATGCCCGATAACTAATTTTTTGGATAACAAATGGAAATTTGTGGGTACAGGGCTGCCTCGGATAACAAATGTTCCCTATGGGCTGCCTCAGATAACAAATGTTTCATAATGCCTTGCAAAAAAGTGTTCTCAGGATGTATTGCAACCCCTGTAGTTTGTGGAGGGGTGGGAAGAGTTAGAATGGGTTTTTCATGTTTTTTGAGCCATTCTGGACATGTTTTGCTGAGGGATTTGGACCTTTTGAACTTAGAAAGGTAGGGAGCTAGCTTTTATTAATCTTTGCACTGATTTTCTTTGCATTTTTGGCTGGAAGAGGCTGGGGTAGTCATGCTGCTTTCTTCTGTCCATGATTACATTCTTTTCCATTGCTCTGCAGGCAAGAATAGGCTGGATTTCTCTTGCTGCTTATGTTTGTCTGTTTGCATTTTCCCCCATTGCATCTTGGGAAGGAATAGGCTGGGGTAGTCTTGCTAGTTTCTCTTGTCCATGTTGGCGTTGCACTGCAGGGGAGGTGTTCTGGAGGGGGTGTTAAAGCACTGCAGACCTTTAAAGTGTGCTTTATAAAGAGGTCTGGAAACACCACCCTCCCCCAGCTTATTTTGCCTTTTCTTGGACCTCTGGAACGGATTAATTGGTTTCCCATTCATTTCAATGGGGAACCATGTTTTGAGATAACAAATTTTTCGGGTAACATATTGCCTCTGAGAACGAATTAAATTCGTTATCAGAGGCATCACTTGTATGTACATTCAGTGGGCAAAGTCAGCTTCTAAAATTAATTCAAATACTATTAATTTAATGCTAATCCGGGTATCATAGCTTATTTCAAGATTTGATATAGTGTTTGCCAGACCATTAAAATGAACTCACTGTTATTTCAATCCAGCAAGCTTGAACAATGATAATTTATTAGTCTCATTAACATTGCTTGTGCTAACAATTAATGAACTTAAAGGAAAAGTCAGCCATAAAAACTCCTCTCTTAGCTGTACAAGTTAACAACTACAATATTTTAAGGGAGAGGACAACAAGGGGTTTAATTTTATTCTTTAGTAAACAGGAGTCATCCTGAACAGGAAACAGGAAGACCCATTCCACTACATAGACTTTGCCTGTTCTGTTCTTCAGATAGTTTGAACAACTCAGTATATCCTGTGAGCAAAGGAACACTGCACAAAACAAAATCTTCTCACCTGAATGTATCTTAACTCCTTCAAGGGGCACAGAACTGGCTACATTTCCAATATGGTTCAACATGTCTTCAGGAATGCCTGTAGGAGGACACGTCATACTCTTTGGTTCTCCATTGAGATTAAAGAAACCTGGAAAAGGAGAACAAATATGGAAAAGGCCAGAAACTAGTGGGGGGGGGAACCAATTTATATTCTAAAGTAAGAACAAGTGTGCCTGTTCAAAATAAACAGGGATGACCAGTGACAATACAATGAGCGTATTTACAGCTCCACACATCTACTCTGGCAACACAATCACAGAACCCAACAATGTCACATACAGTGTCAAGGGCAGCTTCACCTGCTCCTCAACTAATGTGATCTATGCCATCTTTTGCCAACAATGCCCATCTGCACTCTACATTGGACAAACAGGACAATAGCTAAGAATCAATGCATACAAGTTTGACATAAGAAACCACAATACACAGAAACCAGTCTCAAACCATTTCACTCTACCAGGACACTCCTTGAAGGATTTGAAGGTCACCGTTTCGGAACAGAATCATTACAAATCAAGACTACAAAGAGAAACAGCTGAGATAAAATTCATATGCATGATGGACGCACAAAAATGGATTAAACATAAGTCAAGGTTTCTTGAGTCATCATCAAATGTAATATGACTACTGTATAGTGCCACTCTTTTTATCATAAAAGTTTATCTCCCACTAAAAGACTCTAAGGTAAAAATGTTCCCATTCTTTCTTCCCCCTTTCTTCCACACCCCTCACCCTGCTCTGATCTGGTGTCTGGTTTTTGGTCTCTAGAGGAAATTACCACAGAGCCATAAAACAGCACCTACCATATCAACAAACCCAACTTCCACCATAGGCCAAATCCTTCTTCCCATCATCTTTAAAACTAACCAGCCCTCCTCCTCTCCCCCCTCCCCTATCCACCCTCACCCAACTCTGTCTCTATAGGAACTTACAACCAGGTCTGCATACAAATATACATACTACAGCCAATGAATATTTGGTATGAAATTTATATCCCATTACATATTATACTGCACACCTCATTCTGCTGCTATATGTCTGAAGAAGTGGACATGTCCATGAAACATTACATTAAAATATGAAATTTAGTCTTTAAGGTGCCACATGTGTTTTGTTTTATTTTGTTTTTCATTGATTTTTTTTTTTTTTTTGGCCTGGAATTCCACAAAAGGAGTTTTCCTTTTCTGGGATTTAAGGAGCTCTGCATAGAAATTTGTTGTTATTCGGAACCCTGTGGGGAGATGGGAGCCATGAGCCATCTTATTCTTTTCTACTGTCCTGAAGTCTTTCCATCTATGATTTATAGTGCTATTTATAGTGCTAAAAAGTTCAAGGGATAATAACATTACCATCACACACACACACACACACACACACACACACACACACACACACACACACACACACACACACACACACACACAGAGAGAGAGAGAGAGAGAGAGAGAGATTTGCATTGTACAGAGAAAATTAAAGAGAAAGGAAAGGCAAAAGAATACCTTTTCCACATTCCCAAAGAGACATTTGCAAACTACAAAATAGCTATTAAAGCAATTAGGAGTAGGAGCAAGCCACTTCTCTTTGAGCAGTCTTCCCTCTCCGTTCTCTCTCCCCAATATTCTAAAAAAATTTTACATATTTTTTTTGGGGGGGGGAAGCATTGCATATGCTGCTACTAATATCATTTATAAGTCCCATAACACAAGTGGAAATGGGGTGTAAGAAAGCATGGCTGTGAAAAGAGCGTATAACACCTTGTTCATTCACTGAGCTACCAGGTTGGAGTCAAGAGTGGAATAATAAACTAGAAGAGTTTTTATATATATATCCAAAGCATTAATAGCATTCTCAGGCTTTTGGTGAGTGATCCAGTGTGCGTTTGAATACAAAAATTAATTGTAATTGGACTGCTTTAACTCAATTCTGAGGTGGCCATTTCAGACAAATCTTTAAATCAGACTGTGATTTTCAGAAATAAAGCACGTCAAATGGTTTCAGGAGGATGTTGATATTTTGTGCGACAGTTTCAACTTCAAAGTGTGTTTCATTTTGCCATCAGAACAGCTCCCCTTCTGCTCCTGGCAAATAGGAGTAGCCATTTTGGTTACTTCAGTTTAGTCTTAACCATTCTTAAAGAAAATGAATTAGTTTGGAAACATAAGGAAAAATAGCATCACATGTTCTCATTTGTAATAACATGTCCTACCTGGCCAAGGTGAATCAAGCCAGTGTTTAATGTGCAGAATTTTATTGTCTTTAGATCGAGTATAAGCTTCTTCACATATCTTATCATATTTTGCAATTTCCTCCTATAGAACAAGAAAAAAACATATATCAATGCATGAGATTAATGACAGCTATGGTTCCTCAAAAAGTCACAACATTCAACCTTTTGTATTCTAGAAAAAACTTCACCCATTGACAAAAATATGCTTTTGAACACACATTTGTTTGTTTGTTTTGTCTCCCACCCCCTATCGTCCATTTCTGCCTTGTCTCCTCTTTATATCCTTGTCATTGGTGGTGCAATGTAGACTAGCCTCCTTATGTTTAACTCTGGACAATGTGACTTGTCTTAGCTTAATAATCAACATAATTCAAATGCTGGACCTCATGAGGATTTCCCAGCAAAAAGAATCAGTATGACCAAGGAAATTTTAAAACCCTTCTTTTTCACATTCCTACTTTTTACACCTGTTCTTCAGGTAAAAAGACATGGGGAGATCTGTAAAATGAAAAAGGAAGTGGCAATGACACTGTTACAACCCGTTTAGGTTGGAAGTCTTAATATATCCAATGAGATCAATGTAGAGTGGTACCTCTACTTGCAAGTTTAATCCATTCCGAATGCATGCTGATAAGTTGAACAACTTGTAAGTTAAAAAAATGAAAATTGAAAAAATAAATAAAATTGTAAGTAGAGCAGACCACATCTAAAATTTGTAAGGCAGCAGTTAAAACACCAATGGTTTTCTGCTCTTAAGTTGAATTGTTCATAAGTAGAGCTGCTCGTAAGTAGAGGTACCACTGTACTAAAGGAAAAATACATTCATTATGAAGTCCAAAAACAAGAATGCATTAACATGCTAATGTTGATTTAGAAAAAAAAGGGGGGGCGAGAGTTGTTTAAAACAAAACTGAGTCCTGCATTCATTTAATCACCACAGATAGTGCAGTTTGCACCAAGGGGAAGGTATAGAAATACAGTATAAATAAATAAAAATGATTTAATGCCCAAAAATTAACATTGGTGATCCTGCTGCAAGGACTGGGTACATCAGCAGAGATTCTCTGGTATTAAAGCCCCTGTCCCCATCCCAAGGTTCTCAAAGATTTGTCCAGTTAAAGAAGATCCCTAAGTAGCATCAAAACTGGGAGTGTGAAATGTAGGAATTTATTTATTTATTATTTATTTATTTGTTTTATTTATATCCCGCCCATCTTCCAGATAGGAACTCTGGGCGGCTAACAGAGTACAGGACCACAATAAAAGAAAACCAAAAATCAGGACAATAACTAGAATGATCCAATAAAAAAAAGGGATCAATGTTCATAAAAGCAGATGAGGCGGGCAGAAAAAGGGAAAAAAATAAGTAAAAAGGGTTGCCAAATGCTTCCTTATAAAGCTGGGTTTTCTACTGACTGTTAAAAGTAGGAAACTTTTAACAGTCAATAAATGTGTAACCTGCATAATTTAACTGTAAATCGCCCAGAGAGTACTTGAAGTGGTATGGGGCGGTATATAAGCAGAACGGTTTAAAAGCCCACAGATGATTACATAACCAGCTTTCACATGAGTAAATATATGCAATGAGATCTTGGCCAATGATAATAATTGCATAGCCCCTGGGTATCATCCTGACATTCGGGATCAGCTCCCTGAAGCAGATGTCCCATCCTGCCTAATGGTATAGATGGCCATGCAAAGACCTCACATATTTTGGCAGGCCATAGTAGTCAGCCACAGTTTGCAGTTTACCACTAATTCCAACCTTCCTGAGTCTTGTGATGTACAGAGAGGACTCTGGAAAGGAGAATGGGTTCATCTCTAACTTCGTGCTGTGCTTCAGAGGTTCTAATTACTCACAAAACACAGCAGGAATTCAGAAAGAAGAAAGGTCACGATCACTGCTGCAGGCGAAGCACCACAGCAACCTATTCTGCGAAACATAACAAAAATAGGCGGCCACAGGTTGCTAAGTTGGTCTCCCATATGTTGGCCAAAATACTATTTGCACAAGGTTATATGGCAGAAGCGGATGGTGTCATCAACTGATAACAATAACATTTAATTCAAACTAGTTAATAGATTCTTATCCCACGTAAGCACATCCGCTCGCTTGATTTCGGAAGCTAAGCAGGGTCGGCCCTGGTCAGTACTTGGATGGGAGACCATCAGGGAATACCAGGGGCTATAGGCACCTGGAGTAGGAACTGGCAAGCCACTCCAGTTCTCCTGCCAAGAAAACTGCATGGACATGGGGTCACGTAGAGTCAGTCACGACTATAACGACACAACACACACACACACACATCCCACGTAACCACCTGTTTTCCTTTCTGAAGCTCCTTAGAGCTCCCTTTTAATTTAGGGAAGTCTTTTGGAGCCTTGGGAGAGGAAGGGGTTAGCTTTAAACGTGCTAAAAATAGTGTAAGATCTCCAACAGCAGTCCTGATAGTAACTGTGGTTTAAAGGCTCCCCCGGCCCCGAACGTCCCAAGCCTACCGAAGGCATCCCCAGGGGCAAAATGAAACCACAGAAGGAAAATGGGTGAGTTGGGGATCAGAAGTGTTTGATTAGTTTGAAATAAATTTTCCTGGTACCACCTGATTATCATCGGGTTCTGCTGTGACACTTTACACAAACAGGGTTTAGGGCCATTATATCTGTCATGACTTTTCTTCCTTCTGTCTATTCATCAGCTGCACTTTCCTCTGTTCTAGATCCATTTGAAATTGTTTTGGATATCCAATGAACCTCCCAGAGGATAATGTATTTTAAAGTGTCAGAAATAACTTCTGATTATAAATGATTTTTTTAATTAAAAGGCTTAGCCAAAAGGAATAAGCAAGTTGACTGAAATAACAGGTTATGAAGGGAAGGAATGGAACCAGCACAATAACTTGCTGGCAAGATACACTGTACCTCAAACTCTTGCAATGTGACGGTTCCATCAGCTATCAGCTTGTCAGCATACTTTTTCAACACAGGGACCTGCTTATGAATCTGTTTATACATCAAAGGCTGGGTGAACATGGGTTCATCCATTTCATTGTGGCCTCGTCTTCGGTAACAAACCTAAATGGAAATGTCGTCTTTGAGTCAAGTTGAAGTAGACAACATAATAAACTGGCTTCATGCCTTCTGAGAATTAGTCTTTTCTACAGTTGCAGAAGCATTAGAGTTCATGTTTGCCAGCACTTTGTCTTTTATTTTTAAGAAGCAGCCACAGAGACACGTAGAGAGTTATAATTTAGCTGTGGAAAAAGCAATTGCACCAGCCACATACCAAGAGGTACTCTTCTATATTTCACTCAGTAAGTAAGTTGTATCCCTGGTGTGAGGGGAATCCAGATAAATTTGAATTTCAATGAATACATTTTTTCTTCTTTTTCCTGGTTCACACATTAGTATAATGAAGGCATCTTAGTCTTCAGCCCCCCCCCAAAGCCCAAAGCTTGGGGAAGTCAATATCTGAACACTTCTCATTATCTAACATCCTCCAATTTAGCTACAGCCCATGGATCATCCACTTTGAAGCACTGCTTGGTGAAAACACTTATGTTACACAAGGCCTTTACTCTTCCCTTTCTGCTGTAACGTTCATTCCTTACATTATGATAGAAAGATACGCATGATCCAGTCGCCGGCGACACCACAGGCAGGCAGCAGAAAATCAGTAACAATAAAACCCAAAAAGCTGTAGTGTGTACGTACTGTATGTCTGTGCGTGCACTGCCTATATTTCTACTCAGAAGCCAGCCCCACAGGATTCACTTTTAACCTCAAATAAATACAAATTGCAATCTTAGTTCCCATGCACAATTATGCTTTTTTTGTGGAATCCACACAGGTCTTCATGTAAAATGTCATCCAAAGTACAGTATTTTAGGCATGTCCATTGCCATATAGAGTGCTGCTATTGTTTTTAATAGATAAAAATGGCTGGGATAAAAAAACAATTCCAGCAGATCACCTGTTTTTGCCCCAGACAACAAGCTGAACAACTTACTCCAGTTGTTAGCAGGCTAGCCCATTCAGGAAGCAGGGGCAGGAATTCTCAGTAAGAATTTAAATACATGCATCTTTAATCAAAATTCTAACCTTGTCCTTAATCCTCAAAACATTAATATCCTCATGGTCTCATAAAATACTCCAGAATGAACACAATGCATTTTAAACATTCCCAACAGATGACTGTTAAGGATAAAACTTTACCAAACATATCTTTCTTCAAAAAAAAAAATTACAAATGGAGCAAGAAAAAAATAGTGATAATACCTCCAAAACCTTTGGATACAGTTGAAACAAGAAACTTCTCAAATGTTTCTATTTCCCTAAGTCTTATGTCTCGGGTCTAACATAATGAGTAAAAACATTTATAAGAAAGGTCTAACTCCTTCAGGTCATATCCATGGGTTTGCGTTTGGATGCCTCAGCAAACTCCAGTTCTGTAGCTCTTGGAAGTCTTGGTCCTTCCTTCCTCAGTTCTGTCCTGGAGAGTGCTTGTTGGTTCACTCACTATGAATTTTTCCTGCTATACATCTATTGCCTTGGCTTTACAATATCCTACTTCAAGACTCCAGTACATTCTCTTAAGAGTTCTAGACAGCTGTCAGTGAAGCAGGAACAACAGTGGATTAGGCACTTACAAAGGAGTAATTTTTTGGTCACTGTCTCCAACTGAGGTGAGCTAAACTAATTCCATAGCTTCAATACAGCGAAACTCAAGTGAAATACACTTGACCGTACATTCCAGGAGTAGCCATTTCTCAAATTTAAGTGTTATTGCCTACATTTTAAATCATTGCCATTCAATATTTTAAGGGGAATGTTCAATTACATCGGTGCTGGCCCTATCTTTTGACTGATTTCTAGATGCTGCTAAAGAAAAGGAGTATTATGTCATCCAGACTCAAAATCAGAAATTGTACAAAGATCAAGATTCAAAGGCCACTACAGTATATGCATGTGATTCAGCCGTCCCCATGCATGTACAGTGTAAAGGGCCATGCCAGTTATTGCTCTCCAAACAGCTTCAAGTCCTTTCATGGGGGGACAAAAGGGCTATGTTGTAAAGTAAGGCATTCCAAAACCTCACTATGAACTGTGCAACATTTTGGATCTCCTCTTGTGCCAAGAATGAAAGACAGTACTTACCAAATCAATAACAACATCCTTATTAAATGTGTTTCTCCATTCTGCTGCTATGCTGCACACATACATAACTGCTTCTGGATCATCAGCGTTCACATGAAATATAGGAGCATTGACCACCCGAGCAACATCCGTTGGATATGGAGATGAGCGAGCCATTCGTGGATCGGTAGTAAAACCAATCTAAAATGCAAGACGTCAGAGGAAGCTTTCAATGGCAATCCCGACGCTCACCCTACCTACTTCTTTGTTTTATTTTAAGCACTGAAATCCAGATTCTGCTTAACAGACAAGTTTTATGGCAGCGTTATATACATCCATAACAACCATGTTTAATCAAATGTGATATCCCATTCTATAACACAGCAGTATTCTTTTGACACTGGAGAAAGGACAAAAAGCCACAAGGTCAAGAAATGACAATGCTGGGTCATTGTGGACGAGTGGAATAACATGTTTTGCCTTCCAAACTGAGGTTGGCTTTGCATTGATAACAAAATGATTGACTTCAGCACCTTTACTTTTCCCCTAGCCTTTCTTGTGATGTTTTCTACAATTCTTTTTACTTTATGCTCTCATAGCCTGCCTCCGGCCACAGTGCAACCCTTTGCTCAATGGCAGGGAAGTGTATCCTGTGCTCTGCTCTCTATAATCATAACGGCAAAAAGACATGCCAGAGAACATTAATTAAATGCAAATTCCTCTAGATGTGCTCTGTTGTTGTTGTTTTTTACCTGATTGTTGACCACTACATGAATGGTCCCATTGGTGGTGTAGGATGGAAGATCGCTGAGATGAAAGGTTTCATAAACTACTCCTTGTCCAGCAAAGGCAGCATCACCATGTAAAAGGATAGACATGACCTAAAGGGTTGTGAATTTAAAAATAAACAGTGTAGTTATCATCAGCTGACACATTTTAAGAGGCAGGACCAACAATGAATGCTACTTGAGCCAGATCTGACCTTTAGGGTGGCTCTCCGCTGTTGAAGGAGCACCATACACTGCAATGCAACTTAGCAGTAAGATATTTTGATTGATAGGACTTATGCCATTCTACTTCTACTTCTCAAAGAAGTACTTTGACAAAATCAGTTTCTGACCAGGACTATAAAATTTATACAGTACTTGTAAGAAATGCCCACTTGACTGAGTACTGCTTTTTTAAGGTCAGCAATCAAGAATGGGACTATCCCAAGGTGTGACACAACTGTCAGTATGAATTAAGGTGAAGCAAAAATGTACCGTAGTTTGAAAACTGACAATGACACTGTCTCTCTCATTTTAATAGTTGACCGTTACTATAAAATGGCTGATTAAAAATTAAATTATGGAAACATCACCAATGGCAACATTACCTTCTTCCCCTCAGTATCCCCTCGGTAAAACTGCTCAGCTTTGGTCTTTCCTTGTACAACGGGATCAACTGCTTCCAAATGAGATGGGTTGGCTACAAGTGACAGGGTGATCTTCTTGTTTGTTGCACGGTTAATTCTCTCATGGTACATTCCCAAGTGATATTTAACATCACCGGATCCCTAAAGTACAAGAAATTATGAGCAAGTCACAGTCATAAATCACAGTCTGTTGTGACCCAAGGCAGCTCACAACAATTAAAACAGCATCGTAATAAGCTTAAAGTACTATGCACAACTATATTTTTAAAAAAGCAAACATTATTCAAGATTAAAAACAACTGCAAAAACATTTTAGAATACCTAAATCGGATGGTGTGTTTGCTAGAATCTCACTTATTGCTTAAAGGCCTGCCTCAAATGGAAGGTCTTTATCTGATGATGGAAGGACAGAAGGGAGGGGGTCCACCTGGTTTCTTGAGGCAGTGCATTCCATAGAGTGGGAGCAATCACTGAGAAGGCATCGCTTACTATCAAGATGCTCACTTTTCTCTGTACTGAGGCTCCCAAAATGCTTCCACAGAGCAAGAAGGGGCCCTAGGAACCTTTCTATGAGTTTCAGGGGGAAAAAGGTTTCTGCTGCCCAACCCAGACTACACCAATGGAAGGTTAAGCATGAGGATTTTGCATGCCAAGTCCCAGCTTAACTGCCATTTGCCATGGTACACAAACTCAGTTTAATCCCCTTTTGCCGTTATACCCTGCTGTCTTCCTGGATATTGTGACAAAAGAGGGAACATGTAGAAAACAAACTATGTTACAGACCATAGTTGCCTTTGGCATACACCCCTCCTCATTCTGCTTAACAACAGGATTCGATTCTTTGTTTAAAAGCTCTACCTCTCCAGCTGAGTTACCTAGCTCAGCACCAACCTGCTTTCCAGTGGGGTGGTGGTACCATGAGTTCTTTATTCATATCTAATGAAAGAACGTGTTAAAAACACACTTTTGCAGCAAGCTACCCCTACAGTTCAACAGATCCATAATTGCAGAGTATAAGTATGAAATGACAGTATCTTAAAGTAAGAGTTGTATCTCACTTCATCAGCTGCTTCTAGCTTTGGATCAAACTGGCAAAATATCTGTTCCAGCTCCTTTCGGATAACATTGGCCAGCACATTCAGCCTTCCTCTTAGAGAAAATAAACAAACACACAAAAGACACCAGAAGGTAATTACCAACACAGACAGCAAAATCATAGATATATAGTATGTATATAATATTATATATACAATTCCGTGGCGGATTAAATGCAAAGTTCTGTTGCTGTGGTTCAGTATTACAACATTCTAAATTTTGCCTATTTTGTCCATTGAAGGAAGGAAGGAAGGAAGGAAGGAAGGAAGGAAGGAAGGAAGGAAGGAAGGGTGTCTTCTTGTTTACAACTTCCTTAACATCCCCTATTATCTGTTATGAACTGCTTGGACTTTGTACATTTTTCCTGACCTGCAGTATGCATTATGCTTTGTGTCTGTAACAGCACAGCAAGACATTGTTGGATTGGCCCAGGATCACCTATTAAACTTATTGGTGGATAACAGACTTAAATCCAAGCTTCTCCAGATGAAGTCGCATTTGCTAACTACTCCTCTGCCCTTTGCTAGCAAACTGTTCCATGCTTATCTGCAGATCTCAATAAATTGGGTTTGGGAATTAGAGGTGTACATCTGGTATGCAACTATGGAAGGAAAAGTCCATCACAGGTTACAAACCATGATGGAGATGTGTAACCTCCAGGGTTTAAACCAGGGTACTTCAAGGGCCAGATGCAAGAGAGTGGTATAAGGAGACAGATATCTAGTCTCATGCGCTCCCAAGCACATCTGGTGGGGCCGCTGTGAGATACAGGAAGCTGGACTAGATGGGCCTTTGGCCTGATCCAGCATGGCTCTTCTTATGTTCTTATGTTCTTATGGTATCATGTCCCCAGCCAAAACAACATTTGGTATGCAAGTACTGATAGAAGAGAGCAATTCAAACAAAATGTTGAAACGTTTAAATAGATTATTGAACTAGGACTATATTTGACAGCCTGACTTGAGACAATACTGTATAGATTTCTGTGCTAAATGTGGAAAAGACTGGACAAATAATGTCAATGTTTTAAAAAGTAGACCAAATTCGACCAAACAGACTGAAATGACCCCCAAAACTTAATGGGTTTAGCTTCCAAGAAAAAAACTTTAATAAAACATCAAGCTTTCAACAGGAAAACATGTCCTGCCATCTTCAGGATCACAAAACATTCAGATGGACTAATTGCTTAATCAACTTACTGCTGTCTTAATGAGATCAATTACAGGAAGCCAGAAGTGACTAAGTCCTTGCCCTTCCTCATGGTTCACCACATTATTTCTCACACATCTCTCTAAAGACTCTCTTATCAGTCTCATATTTTGTTTAGGTTTGGTCTACTCTTAATTATGCGCCAAGAAAGTTGAAAGGTTTTCACTTTTAATGTTATAATGTGTTTCAAATCTTTCCTCTCTCTCTCTCTCCCTTATCTCATTGGCTACACATTCTATCTATCTATCTATCTATCTATCTATCTATCTATCTATCTATCTATCTATCTATCTATCTATCTATCTATCTATCTATCTATCTATCATCTATAGCAAATTCCATGACTATTTTGAAATGATGCCTGTTACCTCTTTTTTTAAATATCTAAAGTTGATTCATTGTGTCATTTAGAAGACAGAATACCTTAAAGGTGCTTGTTTTACACAGAAACATTTTCATAAGTTCCAGCTGCACATGCTCATTGAAGTATTATGTGGCAATTGCCCAAATGTCTTCCCAATATATGTCCATGGGGCTAACTTCTGGCCAAGATGGTGGATCGGGACTTCGCCCTTATCACAGGAATAAATGTCTTATACAAATAAACACAAGAGATAGGAGCCTTAAGGTATGAAGACTGGGGAGGGGGAGATAAGTTAGCATTTTTCAAATACTTGAAAGACTGCTGTGTAAAGGAGGAGCCGGATCTGTTCTTGATCAACCCAGAGTGCAGGGCATGCAACAACAGGCTTAAGTTACAGGAAGTCAGATTTTGGTTGAATATCAGGAAAAACTTCCTAACTGTTAGAGCAGTATGGCAATGGAATCAATTACTCTGAGAGGTGGCGAGTGCTCCATTATTGGAGACATTCAAGAGAAATTGAGACAACCACCTGGCAGATACATCCTATGATCTACATTCCTGCATTGAGGAACGTAGAGGATCGGAGTTGACGACCCTATATAGGCCCTTTCCAACTTCATTATTCTATGATTTCATGAGTCATGAGGGAAGCAGGAAAATATGTAGGAGTGATGAAAAGAGCAGGAGCTACAAAGACAAACTAGGGGGGAGGATCAGAAAGCG
The DNA here is from genome assembly GCA_029282475.1 of Phrynocephalus forsythii. NCBI lineage: Eukaryota > Metazoa > Chordata > Lepidosauria > Squamata > Agamidae > Phrynocephalus > Phrynocephalus forsythii. Next base: position 108,798,558 of record JAPFRF010000008.1, on the reverse strand, counting down.
AGAGGCACTATAAACACAGAGAAAGCTAAAGAGGAGAGAAAGAGAACCAAGGGAGAGAAAGAGAGTGGTTACAAACAGAGAGAGAGAAGCCGCAGGAAGAGAAAGTGAGACAAAGCAAGAGAGAGATAGAGTGAAGCCAAGACAAACAGCTCCACTGTTTTGAAGCCACAGAAATCAGAAGCATGGGTTACTCAACTGTGAGGTTCTTTGAGTAGTCTTTTATGAATTCACACAATTGGGTTCTGCACCTGTGCTGCGCAAAGATTCTCCACAGAGGATTCTGGAGCTTTACGCTCATGTCTAGTTTCGCTGGCTATTACTGTGCATGCTCCATCCACTTTGCTCAGCCCTGCCCTTTCTCCAGCCCACAAGTATATTATATTTGGCAGGGCAGAGTGGTAGGTGGGCCGGTTGTGAGAATTCATAAATGACCACTCAAAGAATCTCAGCTACATGGGAGCAACCTGTCCTCCTTCATCGTGGTCTCTATGATTTGGGTGATTGGCAGTTCAATCATTGGAGTGTGTTGTCACACCAGAATCAAAGACAGGACTGCTCTACCAAAACTGGCATCTTCTTGAGCTGTTAAATGAAGTATATAATGGTTTACAAAGGGTCCAAGATTTGAAACCACGCTGCTACTCCGAAGATGTTAGGTATATCCTTTCCTCTAATGAATGCACTTAAAGAAGCCATTGATCCACCTTTGATATCTGACAGGAAATTTTCAATGTCATAAGGTCGTTTTATCAAATTAACCACCCATTTAGAGAAATGCTATGAAGATACTAAACATCCTTTTGTAGAGCCTTTACACCATACAAAGAGTCTAGCTATTTTTCTAAATACTTTAGTTCTGGATAAATAGAAGACTAAAGTCCCTTTCATATCTAAGGTACAGTATATAAAATCCCTCTCCAAGTCATTTTGCAGTGATGCATAAAACGTTGGTAACAGTGGTTGAGATTTATGAAATGATCATTACTTTGGGGAGGAAGGTTATGTTATATAGCATTAATTTGCGTAGCAGGTTGCATATAAGCTATATAAATAGTAAATAAATAAATAAATATTTTCAACTCCTTTAAGAATTTATTTAAAGTTGGATCTCTATAAAGTTGTGATGAAGGAAAATTTTCAGGTTGATGAGTTACTAATGTAGCTAAATAGATGTTCAACAATGGAACTGACAGTTTCAACTATTTTAGGTATATAAATTTTAAAATAGCTTGTAGTAAGGTTGGGTTACTACTCTCATTAACCAATGATGTATATTCCATAGATTTCTTTTGCTTAATAGATTATTTTCTTGCTTCCTGAAGAATATGCTTAATCTGTGGGTTATTCTCTTCAGTTGCTCTATATGCAGGCATTGTACTGATTCCTTGTGACATGTTAGGAACTTGTGGTACACCAGTAATTTCATTCTGTCTTTTGCCATCAGCAACAGAGTAGTGAATCATGGCTGGCATGGCCACCATTGAGTTATAATAATTACATTTGGTTTGTCTTGTTTGAGCTATTGTATGATAAATCAGTGGATATGGGGGAAATTCTACATCAGGCCTCCATTCCAAGAGATAGTGAATGCATCTCATAGAGAATGTTTCCCTTTCTTTGCCCACAAATATCTTACATTTCCGTTACTTTACATTACCATCACTTTACATTACAGTAATCATTCTCATCACTGTGTGTATAATTTAGTTTGTTTTCTCTTCTGGCAAAAAAGCCCTCAATCAAAACGAGGACAACACCTATGTATTGAATTATTTGACAAAGTTTAATTCCAATCAGAGGTCTGAAAGAGTTCAAAGGGCAAAATTTACATTCTCTGGTTGAGTGTTCTGATTGTTTGACATTAGTAACCAATCATTTTAGCAGGTTTACATCAGCCACCAATAAACACCATCTTCTGTTTGTATTTTTAAAAAGATGCGTTTAGTGTCATACAATTTAGCAAACTCTTACAATGTTCTCAAGTTGTCCAAAAAGGAACATTGTTAATGCACTCACTAACTGAACATTATCACTGAATTCAATAAGGCAAGCAATTACCTGTGAGGCATGCCCAATATTACATGCTCAATTCCCATTTCACTAGATTTATCGATGATGGTTTTAAGGGCAGGGATCATTACTTCACATCCTTCCAAGCCAAAACGTTTCTCTGATGACCATTTCCGGGCAAGAAAATCCTCAAATCTGGTTATGAAGAAAGACTGCATTAGTTAACATTTCTCCTTTGACTTAGCAGTTAGTATCTCTGAAATCCTAGCAGACACAGTCCAGAGGTGGCACAGGCCAAGTTAAACAATGTCAGGTTTTGCTGACAAGTTTTCAACACAGAAACAGCAAGCCAAATGAAACAGTAGCAACTTTTATTGTAATGCATCTTGTCTAATGAACTTGAGACTGAGCTACAGTGACACCTCTTTGTTTCTTTGAAGCAGTGATAGATTATCCAGAGGCTCATTTCCTCCTCATATTACTTTCAACACTTCAAAGTGACATCCAGACACCTAGCTGAAGCACTAACTGTTTTTAGAAGCTAGGTTCTATGCTAGCACATACTAGGCAGTGTCAGTGAATTATAAAACAAAAACTTCTTTTGCAGCACTGGTCTCAGATTCCACAAAGAATAAACTCTGTGCAAATATAACTAACCACTCTGCAAATCAGGAAGCCAAGTACTGTACCTCTCTAAACCCATACCTGTAGAAATCTCCTCCCTCAACACCTCACCTGGTTAGCGGAAACATCAGCCATTACATTTAAGCTAAGGCCAGCTAGAATTCTTTCTAAAACATCATTTGACACTGCAGGTAAGTGGCTTCAAATCTAGGCTGAGGGGTACATGTTCTGTCATTCACAATCTTCAAGGTTCCTTTAAAATAGGAGTTATCCACCTCAGGGGAGACAAATAGTAATTTTGAGTTCAGCCAACAGCTCTTGGCCTGCACACTTTTTTAAAAGAAAACTTGCTGAAATCAGCATCATTTGTTTCCAGAAATAGGTGACACAGCTTGCTAACTACTTTCCCAGTTTTACAGCAGCTATTTTATATTTATATTTATGCTATTTATGATTAAACATTGAGTCCTATTTTATCAGAATTATAGTTGTTGTGAGTTTTTCGGGCTGTTTGTCCATGTTCTGGAAGTTTTTCAATACCCTCGTTGCCTTAACTGAGCAAGGACATCTTAATTCCATATCCTACAGGACATCTTTCTTGTTTCTTCTTGAACTGCCCAGACTGACCTTGGTAGGCAGATGGGCAGTGTAGAAATCCAGCCAGCCAGCCAGCCAACCAAGCAACCAACCAATGAGTTCTGTGATTTGCTGATGCTTAAATAATCTCCAATCGCTAACTCTTATAATAAGAACTAGTATGTAATTGCCAATAAACATGTGAAAGCGAACTGTTAAAAATTTCCTTTTTCAGCCAGTGAACATGCTAAAGGAAACTGATAAAACTCAAAAATGCTTCCTTGTATAAAATAAATAGGACAGAAACCTGGCCACTGATCTCTGGTAGGTTTTGGGGGTGGGGGAGGTGGGAACTAATATTTCTAGGAAGTTTTGGGAGGCACAAAAATAGTGTGAGGTCTGCATGTGGCTCACAGAGTACATGATGCAGACTGCTATTTTAAAACAAACAAAAATACTGCTTTTCTAAGAACATAAGAACAGCTTTGCTGGAACAGGCCACAGCCCATCTAGTCCGGCATTCTGTCTCACACAGTGGCTCACCATTTGCTTCAGGGTATTCCCAAGCAGATGTCTTCATCTGCTTACGATTCCCTGCAAATGGCATTGAGAGATATCCTGCCTATCCTTGATTCTGTTGACACATTATTCTTTCTTCATTATTTAATTTTGCAGACTTGCAAAATTTCAAGTATTAAGCTTAGAATATGCAAATTAAGTTATTTTATGAAAGACATGGACATTGTGCATGATCTGAATTTAAAAAAACACCCAAGTCTTTTAAGTTAAACAAATTTTTGATTTTCTGGCACAAATATTGCCTGACAATATGTACTATGCCAAAACAGGAGAGATTGCCAAATGTCAAAATGTGAGAGTGAGAGTGGAGCTGCGCAGGTGGAAATAAGTGAGCCATCTGAAAAGATAACTGAGGAGAAAGAAGAGACTGATGATAAAGTGGAGGATGGTGCAAAGTGTTTGCAAGAATTAAACATTGACAAAGGGGGAGAAGAGCATAAAACTGAAGAGATATATTGGATACTAGATGAAGGGAGGAAGACCAGGCTCGTGAGGATTCAGGAGGGCAGGCGCGCAGGCAGTTAGAAAAGGAGAGAGGGGGAAAGTCGGTTAGTGACAGTTGGGACTAGACGGAGGAGGATGGCTATCGGTTGTCAGCTGAAGCGTTGAAACCAAAGAGAAATGAGGAGTTTGTCTGGTCAGTGCACGTCAAGCCTTTAAGGTGGCCAGAAACCTCTGAAAGATTTCAACGGGAATGGAGGAGAGAGAGAGGCGCTGGTCTGGTAGCACAATGGGCCAAGCACCCTTGTTGCGGGACCCAATGTATGGGTCGGGGGTCGAGTGTACAACCATATTTCTAGAGGAGATTAACACGGAGTTTAACCCAGTTAATATTGTTTATGAGGAGCCTGTGTTGTCAAAGAATGTTAAGCAAACGTTGACACCTTTGTCGCCTATTTTGAAAGAAAAGACCTGCAGTAGTTTTCAAACTCTAAGAAATAAAAATCCGCTTAGTTTTCCTGAAAAACTGGACTCTCGCTTTATTTGTGGACCGGAACCGCAGATAGAACAAACTGAACCCTCACAAAGTGGCGCCCAACGTGGGGTGATTTCGAGTCCAATTTCGAAAGAGGATGGCAAAAGTAAGGAAGGTGTTAACCGGCAAGACAAACTCCTGGAAATGCTAGCCGAGCAGAACCGCTTGTTAATGACACAGATCCTCAAGAATGATCAATCCCATGAGCCAGCTGATACTTCGACAAGTAGTAGCAGGAGGAATGTATGGGTTTCGAATCCTGCTCCTGTTTGACTACAAAAAATGTTGAAGGAAGATGATGTAGAGGCATACCTGAATACTTTTGAAAGGGTTGCCAAAGCCGCTCGATGGCCAGAAGATCAATGGGCATTGATTTTAACCCCATGTTTAACGGGGTTTTGCAGGAAATAATAGACGCTTTAGAGCCGGAAGAAGCCACAGACTACAACAAAGTAAAGAATGCCATTTTATTGACTTCAATTTAACACCAGAAGCTTATCAGAAGAGATTTAGGGCTTTGGTGTTGAAGAATGGCACGCACCCTCGGTCCTTGGCTCAACGGCTGAAAGCAACGGCTATCAAATGGCTACATCCCGCTGACAACTCCAAAGATCAAATGATAAAAGCCATAGTGATAGAGCAGCTTCTTAGCTCTATGTCTAATTCAACGGCCGTGTGGGTGAAGAGAAACCGACCTTCCTGATTGGACGATGTCATGCATATATTAGAAGGCTTGGAAATCGCGGAAGAGAAGGTATCATCTCGCGGGAGTTCTACAGGCGAGAAGACAACAAGCCTCGCGAGACACAATCAGAAGATGGCAACCGGAGGAGTGATGGCGAGCGGAGTAGTAAATTGGGAAGGAAAAATGTTTACCCGGAGCGGAAGAGGAATCCAAAGAATAAACTTTCAAGCTAGAAATGACAACAACAAACCCGTATGTTTTGGCTGTGGATCCTCTCAACATTTTAAACGAGATTGCACGAAAACTGACTGTTCATGGGGGGTTGAGGCGGCGGAGAAGCCAAAAAATTGGAAGGAAGTTTTTAAGCAATGGGAAATTATAGCATATGTTAATGGGGAATGTAAACATGCATTTATTGATACAGGGTGTGCTAAAACGTTAGTAAGGTCTTTGAAAGGAACTAGATGTAATGGTAATGTGTCTGTTAAATGTATACAGGGGGATTTAAAGTCATATGAGACGGCATGGGCAGATGTAAAAATTAATGGTGTTCAACAAAGAATGCATATAGGGATTGTTCCTACTTTGACGCGGGAGATGCTCATAGGCCGGGATTGGTTAGCCATTAATGATCTCATACGAATACAGGAAGGAATGCAAAGCGAGGTGCATGCTGAGGACCAGACGGTGAGGGAAGAAATTGTCCAAGCAACACGTGAAAGGGTGAGATTCTTACAACAAGATGATCCTAGTTTAGAAAATGTGAGGCAAAAAGTATCTGAATTTATTTTTTTGGAAAACGGAAGAGAAAGTTATGTATTGAAAGATGGTTTATTATATTATGTGGGTGGGAAAGGTAATGATAAGACAATTGTTCCCCTTAAATGGAGAAGGGAGATAATGAGAATAGCCCATGATATTCCAGTGTCAGGACATTTGTCTGTGGAAAAAATGTTACAACAAATAAGTTTAAGATTTTGGTGGCCAGGTATGAGATCTGATGTTGAAAAATTTTGTCAATCTTGTAAACAATGTCAATTAACTCAGAAAAAACCTCCTCCAGGTGCAGAATTGATACCTATGCCAATTATTGACCAACCTTTCGATAGGATTGCTTTAGATATAATTGATCCTCTGCCCAAATCATCAGGGGGACATCTTTATGTATTGGTATTAATTGATTACACTACACATTATCTGGAAGCTATTCCTCTTAGGACTACCTCAGCTAAAATACTGGCTCAAGAATTATTAAAAGTATTTTCTAGACTGGGGTTCCCACGTGAAGTGTTAACAGATCAAGGAAGCAACTTTATGAGTACTACTTTTAAACACATGTGGAAAATATTAGATGTGAAACCTTTGAGAACGACTGTTTACCATCCACAAATGAATGGCCTCGTTGAAAGATTTAATAAGGCATTGAAAAGTATGCTCAGAAAGGTGGTAATGGACAATCCTAAGAAATGGCATTTATTAATTGACCCTTTGATGTTTGCCATTCGTGAGGTTCCACAATTGTCTACAGGGTTTTCTCCTTTTGAGTTATTATATGGGAGAACTCCACGTGGAATATTAGATTTGATTAAAGAAAGATGGGAGGAAGGTGATGATAAGGCAGGTTCATCGATACAATACGTGATAGAAATGAGAGAACATTTAAACGAAATACAAAATTTGGTAAAGAAGAATTTAGGTAATATTCAAGGAGCTCAAAAAAGGAGATATGATCAAAAAGTGAAAAGAAGAGACTTTAAAGAGGGGAAGAAGGTGTTGTTATTATTGCCTTTTGAGGGAAGTAAGTTATTAGCAAGATGGCAAGTTCCCTATGTTATACGTAAAAAGATAAATGAAGTGGATTATGAATTGGAAATGCCTGACAAAGTTAAAGGGAAAGGAGTTTACCATGTCAATTTATTAAAAGAATGGAAGGAGAGGGAAGTTTTTGTGGCAGATATCGAGGAGGACGAGTTAGGACCAGAATGGGGTATTAGTAATAAGGAAGTAATAATTAGTAATAAGGAAGAAGAACATGTGAAGATATGCCAGGATTTGTCAGAAGAACAAAAAGTGCAAGTAGCATTATTAGAAAAAGAATATAATGATACTTTCTCAAATAAACCAGGTTGTACCAATTTGTGTGAACATAAAATCCAGATTATAGGAAATCAAATTATGAGGGATCAAGGTCGTAAATGGCCTAGACATCTGATTCCTGTGATTGAGGAAGAAGTTAAAAAGATGTTGGAATTAGGAGTGATCGAGCCATCAAACAGCCCATGGAGAAGCTATCCGGTTGTTGTTCCTAAAGCCGACGGGACTGTAAGATTTTGTATCGATTTTAGAAGGTTAAATTCGGTATCCAAATTTGATGCTTATCCCATGCCGCGAATTGATGATTTATTGGATAAGTTAGGAGAAGCTACTTTCCTTAGCTCATTAGATTTAACTAAAGGATATTGGCAGATCCCGTTAAGAGAGGAGGACAAAGAGAAAACCGCTTTTGGAACTCCAATTGGTCTTTATCAATTTACAAAAATGCCTTTTGGCCTCCATGGTGCATCAGCCACGTTTCAGAGATTGATGGACAAAGTGTTAGAACCTGTGAAAGACTTTGCTGTAGCATATATTGATGATGTAATCATATGTAGTAATTCGTGGGAAGAGCATTTGAGACATTTGAGAGCTGTGTTGAATGAGTTAAGAAAAGCAAACCTGAAGGTAAATCCATCTAAGTGTAAAATAGCTCAGTTGAAGGTTAAGTTCTTAGGGTTCAAAGTTGGACAAGGCAGAATAAACCCTCTAGAGGATAAAGTAGAAAAAGTGTCAGATTGGTTTAGACCAAGAACAAAACATGAAGTCCAGCAATTTTTGGGGTTAGCCGGGTACTATCGACAATTTATTCCCCATTTTGCTGAGATTGCTGCGCCCTTAACTGATTTAACTCAAAAAAAGCTGCCTAAATTGGTTAAATGGGGTGTAAAGGAACAAGAGGCTTTTGAAGAACTAAAAAAGAGATTATGCTCATGTCCTGTTAGAGCTGTCCCTGATTTTTCAATTCCTTTTATCTTACAAACTGATGCCTCAGATAGAGGTTTAGGAGCTGTTAGCCCAAGAAAAGAATGGGGAAGAACATCCTATATTATTCTTAAGTAGGAAACTTAGTAAGCGGGAACAGAAATATTCTACAATAGAAAAAGAAGCTTTGGCAGTTAAATGGGCATTACAATCTCTAAAATATTATTTATTAGGGGCACCGTTCGTGTTAATTACGGATCACGCTCCTTTATTATGGTTACATAGGATGAAGGATGTAAGTCCTCGTTTGACTCGATGGTATTTAAGTATGCAACCGTTTTCTTTTGAGGTTAAGTATAAGAAAGGAAGAGATCACATTAACGCAGATTATTTCTCTCGACAGGGGCATTGGGCCTTGGAGCCAGAAACCCAGACGGCCCACTTGGAGGGGGGGTGTTCTGTGAGAGTGAGAGCGGAGCTGCGCAGGTGGAAAGAAGTGAGCTGTCTGAAAAGATGATTGAGGAGAAAGAAGAGACTGATGATAAAGTGGAGGATGGTGCAAAGTGTTTGCAAGAATTAAACAATGACAAAGGGGGAGAAGAGCATAAAACTGAAGAGATATATTGGGTACTAGATGAAGTGGAGGATGAATGGTTGGAGCAAGGGGCAAACCAGGCGCGTGAGGATTCAGGAGGGCAGGTGCGCGGGCAGTTAGAAAAGGAGAGTGAGGGGGAAAGTCGGTTAGTGACAGTTGGGACGCAGACGGAGGAGGATGGCTATCGAAGGTCAGCTGAAGCGTTGAAACCAAAGAGAAATGAGGAGTTTGTCTGGTCAGTGCACGTCAAGCCTTTAAGGTGGCCAGAAACCTCTGAAAGATTTCAACGGGAATGGAGGAGACAGAGAGGCACTGGTCTGGTAGCACAATGGGCCAAGCACCCTTGTTCCGGGACCCAATGTATGGGTCGGGGGTCGAGTGTACAACCATATTTCTAAAGGAGATTAACACGGAGTTTAACCCAGTTAATATTGTTTATGAGGAGCCTGTGTTGTCAAAGAATGTTAAGCAAACGTTGACACCTTTGTCGCCTATTTTGAAAGAAAAGACCTGCAGTAGTTTTTAAACTGTAAGAAATAAAAATCCGTTTAGTTTTCCTGAAAAACTGGACTCTCGCTTTATTTGTGGACCGGAACCGCGGATAAAACAAACCGAACCCTCACACAAAATAATACCTGTAGTCGTTCTTCCGAATGAAACAAAATAATTCACTCAGCTTCACCTAATTCTACCACTTGGCATTTGAACTGCACATCATCAGAAGTCTTCCTGGTTTTTAAAACACAAGCAACTGTACAGGTTGGGCTTCATTTTATTTCGTTAACATTGGGAAGATAAATGAGAGGGGGGAAATGTATGTGATACATTGTTAACAGCCTGTCATTCAAATGCCATGTTAATCCAATTATTAAACTATCTTGCTCAGATTCATTTCTCTTTTAATTAAACATGGGCAGAAATGATCTACTACTGTCTCACTAAATAAATACCACCATAGAAAGCAAATGTCATCCTCTAGTAATAATGTCAAGTCACTACCCTCGTGTTCTAAAGTAGACATTTTTAATTGTTATATTAATTAATTGTTATATTCATGAACTAACCACATACGGCCATGTTGTTCACTGGCTTTTTGCTTCCAAGCTCAAGGGAGTGCAACTAAAATAAATGACAAACACGCTCTCTCTTTTTGTTCTGTCTGTCCTAAGCCCTGCATTAAAAACAATGCCTAAAATCCTATTAGTTAGTGACATCACCAGCCCTTCCATGGGTAAGAGGGCATCAAAAGGACTCTGGAGAAGTGACCGTGATTGATTGGAGTGCTTTCAGTTTTCTCATTTACTGAGGACAACCATCTACAGTTTTATGATTCTTCTGACCAAGATTCCTGCCTGAACCCCTACAAAGCTCGAGGGGCTTGCCTGGGAGTAGATCTGTTCACTCTCTAAATTTTGTCCACAACCCACACCACCCTATTCAGTCCCTCTCACATAGTTCAGTCAGTTCTTTCTATGGCACCTTTAGGCATCCATTCTTAGTACACTTGATGCCATGTAGAGTGATTCTCCCTCTGCTCCGTTACTCTGAGGATGGAGTCCAGCATGATCTTCAAAGCCGAGCAACAGAGGAAGTCAGCAAATGCTCAATCTGTTGCCTTCAGAGCCTCTGGCTGTTCACCAAGTACCTCTTCACTGCCACCAAGCCCTACCTACTACTCTCAAGCACCTTCACCCTTTCTAGACCCTGCCCTGCCCTGCCAGGTCTTTTCTCTCACCCAGCAGCCTCATGTGCTGGTCCTGCACCGTCTCCAACCCTTTCACATGCCTTTTATACACAATGGCCAGCTTCTCTCTTCCCAAGTTGTCTCTCCACTGGAGAGGGGTGTCGCCTGGTCAGGGCTTTCTTCATCTATCCACACCACACTCAAAGCTCATACTATAATATAAAGTTTCCTCTGAGGCAGGGCTTTGAGGTGCAGACAGAATGACGCAAGAACCAAGCAGCTCTCCTAATACAGCTTATTACCTGCAGAATGCAACTGAGGTACACCTTGGCAGCAAATTGCCGTAAGCTGAGAGGTTACACAACTCAGAATGCAAGAGCAAATGCCTGTGCCAGCAGTAATTTACCATCGAGCACCAACTGCATTTTGCCAGTATAAAAATTCAATAAAATGTTAGCCACCATATTACCGCCCTGAGAAGCAGATAGAACACTTTTCTTTTTACTTAACCAAATTCCTTATTATGACACTTCAGATTTGCTCCGCTAGACCAAGTGGGTAAGAAATACATACCACTCCTTTCTGTCATACCTCGTTGACCGCACCAGTCTTGCCAACAATGTCCTTTTTTCCTCACTGCTGAATTTCATGACACCTGGAGTTTCAAACTTCTGCCGGATCCAATCACATTGCTCCACATCGTTAATAAACATAAATTCGAGCCCAATGTGTTGACAATATGTATTCTAAAGGGCAAAATGATAAATTTAAACTATAAAAAAGCAAAGAGTGCAAAATAAAATAACAATAAAATACAGTTCATTTTTTAATCATTTGCTCCATACTTAAAATATGGCATTCCTCTCAACCCACACAGAGATGTAAAATTTCCAGATATTCTGAAGCCATGGCCGGGGGACTTTGGAGAAGAACAGAAAAATTGAGGGAGGGGGGACCAGATATGTTTTGTCCAAAGTTTCCTGAAATTTTACATCTGTACACCAAGTAACAAACACCTCCTAAGTTCAAACACTGCATTATTGCTAACCTAGAACAGGCTGTAATGTTGTATACTGCCTGCCCTCATCTTCCATTTTCCTATTCAAGTCTTCCCCCAAATATCTAAACTGGTGCTTAGGAACGTCAATGGAAGTCTTTGTTGTTGTTGTTATATATCTTCACGTCAGAACTGGCTTACAGCAATCTTAACAGGGCTTTCCAGGTAAGAGAGATATTTAAGGAACAGTTTTACCACTGCACACTTTCCACAGCTAAATGTAGATTCACACTCAGACCTTCTGAGTCCTAGTCTGCTACTCTATCCACTATACCAGTAGCCCCCAACCTTTTTAGGTCCAGGGGTTGGTTTTGTCCCTACATTTCTCGAGTGCATGCATGCACACACAAGATTCCCATGCTACTTCCGTCATGACCTAAAGAAAAACAGAAGGAAAAACCCCTCATAGAGGGGAGAAACATGCTCACTCATGTGGGTGCACAACACCTCACAGGAAACCTTGCACCCTGGGTTTTAAGAAGCCACAGATCAGGGATTGGTCTATTCTACCACACTGGGTATCCCTCAAAATAGTATAGCCATAAACAAAATATCAAACTATGATTAAACAGAATTACAAGAACACAAAAGTAAAAAGTGTATGTCAACACCAATTTCTAAACTACATTTATATTTTGGAGAACCTCGTTAATCTATCGGTGCTATCAATCAAGTATTTCTGGATTTTCCTAAATAACTTTTAAAAACACACACACAAAATGACATTAATGGAGCAAACTACCACAATGGGCAACATTCCCTCTAATTTTCAGCTGTGTTGGATGGGGTTCTGTTCCTCACACACACATGTGACACAGACAAACTCCACTAGGTTCCATCACTACTGGAAGAAAACTAGTGAAGGGGCAGCATTGTGCACATGCATGTCTTAGAGAGAACCCTGGTGATGGGCCGTATGCTATGGATGTGAGGCTCCAGATCCAATCTCAATTATCTGCAGTTAATGTCTTTCAAAACAGCATGGGCAGAAGACACTCTTATCTGGATCACTGAAAAAGCCACGCATAAACAATGCTGGTCCAGATGACTAATCTCTTTACTTGTTCTGTTTTCTACAGGAAAATCTGCAATCTGTGCAAGCTTACTGTGGACAATGCCCTGTCTCAGAAATAAATTTTCTTTCAGTGTTGAGACATTTTTGAATGTCTTATTTGGCAGATTTAAAACATAAAATTAATACTTTTTTTTTTCAAACCTGGCTGTATTTTGTGCACCTTCAGGAAGAAAAAGACTGCAAAAGGAAATCTCAGTACTCATTTAAAGCAAAGAAGCTACCGTATTTATCGGCGTATAACGCGCACTTTTCCCCCCTGAAAATAGGGGCCAAATCATGTATGTGCGCTATACGCCGATATAATGTTAAGAAGCCATGTTTTTACATTATTAACAAGTACCGTCGCGGGCTGGGCTGGGCTGGGCTGGGGAGGGGAGGGAGGAGGAGAACGGTTTCTTGAAAAGCTCCCCCATGCTCCCCTGTGTGCTGCCGACCCTCCTCTGTTGCCAGAGCAGAGAGAGAGAGAGAGAGAGTGCGAGAGAGAGAGCAAGGAAGGGAGGGAAGGCGGGCGGGCGGGCGCGCCTTCATCTTCCCAGGAGCGCTCGCCTCCTCCACACACCATGCCTCCTCGGCCGAGGGAGAAGGTTGGGAAAGCGAAAATCTGAAGCTGAGCCGAGCCAGGAGGAAGAGAGACCGCGGGTTGCGTGCGTGGCTCCTGCTGATTCCTGCTGCTGTTTCTGCTGCTACACGCCAGGGGGCTGCGGCGGAGAGCTGCCGCCGCCGCCGCCGCCACCGCTCGCTGCCCTGTCCAGCAGCTCTGCCGGCTCGCCCGCTCCTTGTTTGGAACTCAGGCCGGCGTGGTGGTGGTGGTGTTGGGGGTTCGCACCGACATCCCCGCCTTTCTTCTTTCTCGGGGCCTTGGAATGGTGTGTGGTGGTGTGTGTGTGTGTGCTCAGTTGGGCTCGGGCTGTTCTGGGTCGGGAGGCCGGATTTAAATCCCCAAGCACAGCCAGCCAGCCAGTCCCATGATGGGGAAGAAGGGGAACAAAAGTTTCATGGCGGAGATTCTCCCCCACTCACTTCCCTTGCCTTGCCAAAGGGATGGATGGAGCTGGCTGTCCCCTCCTCCGATTCCCTTGCTCTCCGCGGCCTCGCTCAGCCTCTGTCTCTTCTGTGCCCGTGTCCTGCCCCACGGCTGCCCCCCCCCCCTTCCTGTCTCCCCCTCAGTGCCCGGAGTTGGCGAACTTTGCCCGGAGAGCGCGCCCTGGGTGAAATTTAATTTTTCCCCCTAAAATTTCCCTCTTAAAATGAGGGTGCGTGTTATACGCCTGTGCGTATTATACGCCAATAAATACGGTATATATGCAATATATGGGAGCTATATTATGACTGACCTCCAATCGCTTGATGATCTCTCGTAAAGAAAGCATAGTCTCATTTCCTCCTATGAATGTGGTTGTAGGCAACCGGAACACTTTGTCCAAGTCTGATTCATCTAAGCCATAGAACTCTGCGGTGTGTTGATATCAAGAAGACAGGAAGAAAATTCAAAGATCTGACACTGTGTGCGCACACATGCACACACTCATGTACATACACACTCAGCATTATATTTTGGATCCTGCCTAGAAAGAATACCTTTTAAATCATAACATAAATAGGAAAAGGGCACTATATGTTTTGTATTCCTTGAGACTGAACAGCAGATCCATACCTGTTCCTTATATATGAAAAGATATCTGCAACCCTGAGAACAGATTTTCCAAGGCACAGAGACACCATCTGATGGCCAATTAAAATTTTTACTTGTTGACATAAGTATAGAGTGAATAAACTTGAATTTCTGTGTCCTTGTCTTCTCATTTTATCTTTCATCCTACCTTCCTTGCAGCATCCCTTTAAACCCATGCTGAAATCATGCAAATACTCTGCTCTAAAATTTCTTTACATAGCTCACTTTCCTTCTTATAAATATCAAAATATGCCATTCTGATATATAGCTTTATAAGGCATCTAGTTTACAACAAAGAGACACAGACACAACAATGTATCATAAATTAATACACAGAGTTAGAGGACTATCTCATTCAAAACTGGCCTCCCCTGCTCCAGTAAAGAATATGTAGTTTTGAATTGTTAATCTAGCTATCTGTTGCCCTTAATCATGAGACACTCCCCTCACTGTGCATATTAATTTATTGCAAAAGGAGATGAAAATCCTCACCCAGTTTATCTATGGTTGTGATTAAATCCGAAGGAATGAATGCATCCAAGTCGGCATCCAAGATTCCTAAGGGATCCAACTGAGCCACATGGTGTCCACGGATCTGAACAGGTTGAAGTGGGTAAGAAGGGAGGTAGGAAAGGCAATACAGTATATATAATGCTAGCAAAATAAATCAAAGGGGAGAGAGCTCACCAATGCTTGTGGGGTTACACAGTTCACTTATGGAATCATCAAAAGAAACATCATTAATTCCCAGAGGGTCAAGCTGAGCTTTGTAGTGCCCTATAACCTGAAAATAAGGAGTACTGTCATTGTCATCTTACAAGAATTATCAAAATTGAGTCTTTCTCGCATATCTACTGAAACTTATTTTCATATCCAATTTTAAAAAGATATTTCCTCTTTCTGACTCAGAGACTTTATGGAGAAATCTTGCTGCCAGATGAATCTGTTTAGTTCTACTATTATTGATTTACTAATGCTCATTTTTTAATTGCTAATTTTATTTGCAAACTATTTATTTGCAAACTGCATTTTTGGGAACACCAATCTATAAAAATAATTCTTAAAATGACGCATGAGCATGCTTAAAAAGCAGCTTTCCCACTCCTCCAGATTTGCTCCCACAATGGAAGGATGCAAGGAAGTCCTGGGAATGCTCTTGATCATAGGTGAGTAATGTGCTTAAGCATTGGGTTTCACACCCCGGTTCTTCAAACAAAGGAACATGGGTCATACACCACCCCTAGTCCCTCACCCATTTCCATATGGCTTCTACGAAACATACAAATCCCTGTTGGCCAGAATGAATCACGTGAATGAATGTCAGAATGAATCCCAGAATGAAGCATGTGGGTCCCCTGCATCAACCCTCCCCCCCCCAAATCTCTGGCCAACAGGGATTTGTATGTCTCCTAGAAGCCATATGGAGATGGGTGAGGGAGTGGAGGTGGTGTATGACCCACGTTCCTTTATTTGAAAAGGGGGTGAAATCCAATGCTTAAGCAGCTTCTCCAACTTCCTGCCTCTAACAAGACTGCAACATCATCTAACCAAGGACTTTGAAAGTAACCTGGAAAAGCACATCTTTTATCATGTCTGAACTCCTGAGAGGTGCTTAGAAGAAGAGTGATTTACACTCGAAAGCTTGCAATGTTCTTTGTTTTTTTTATTAGTGTCCTATAAAGCAGTGTTTTTCAACCACTGTTCCGCGGCACACTAGTGTGCCGCGAGATGTTGCCTGGTGTGCCGTTGGAAAAGCTGAAGAATATCAGCTTTGTGTTCAGCCAAACAGGCCCAGGTTGCGCACTGAATAAAGTATTTTATAATTTTTCATATTTCTGTTTACTTACTATTTCATAATAAAGTAATTATAAAATACTTTCTTTGTGTTTATTTGATTCCTATTCAAGAGAATTACTTTATATATAGTCAATATTTAATTTTTTAACATTTTCTAATGGTGGTGTGCCTCGTGATTTTTTTCATGAAACAAGTGTGCCTTTGCCCAAAAAAGGTTGAAAAACACTGCTATAAAGGTATCACCTGCAACCTAGTTTTGCAATTGTGTTTTGTGATGGCCATGTGGTTCAACCCCCTTTTTGCTATGACTAAATAAATAAATAATCAAAACATGTGAAGAACAATAACAGTCAAGCATTAGGGTTTATTTAAGAGTATTTTTTAAAATATGGCAATCTGCCCACCATACACCTTCTGTCTCTAGATAAGATACTTATTTCTTTATTTCATTTTAGCACTGCTTTATCTCACAGTTGGTTTTAGAGCAGTACACTATGTAAAGCCAGTGTGAAAGAAGACAGCAACCAATTCAACCTTAAAATAGATTAAAATAGCATTCAATTAAAACACTGCATCATTTTAAAATGCTGGATAAATTAGGAAAGCAATCCCAAGGCCCCTCTTAGTGTTGTTTGCCTAAAAGATTAGGTCAGTGGTGGCCAAACTTCAACCCTCCAGATGTTTTGGACCACCACTCCGAGAATTCCAAACCTGTATTGCCAATGACAAAGAACTGTGGGAGTTGTGGTCCAAAACGTCTGGAGAGCCGAAGTTTGGCCACCACTGGATTAGGTAGAGCACCAGCTGGGGAGAGTTTGGCCGTAATGGAGGACCCTTTGGGTCCTAAAAATGAAATGCCATTACCAGCGATCCTCCTGCCAATGGAAGCTTTGAAGGAGGGTATTTTGGTAGCTGGAGCATATTTATTTATTTATTTATTTATTTATTTATTTATTTACGGTCAATGACCAAACTAGCTGGAGCATAATTCACTTTCAATTCACTAATTGCTACGGCCCTGACTAAAGGTGGCAAACATGAAATTCCCCATTGACATCAGCAGGGAAGATCACAGAATTCAAAGAACTGTTGAACTTAAAATCAGACAAAACTACACACACAAACTTCTTTCCTGACCAGAGCAAAGACTGCTTTGTAATTATACAGCAGCCAAAATCCTTGTGGTTACTTTTGCCAACATAAGTGCAATTGCATAAATAAAGCATGGAATTGCTACGAGATAATCAGTTGCTGTTTGTATTCCTCATCATACACCAGACTAGAGATGGGCACAAAATGAAAAACAGCACGCTGTTTTGTTGTGTCATAAGGTTATAAAACATTTTGTAACATAATAAAACGGCAGACAGCATTTCGTTACAAAATGAAACAAAATGTCATTTTACTGTTGAAATGCAACAATTCGTTCTCCCTTACCACCCCTGCCTCCCAGGTGGGTTTTTTTGACAGGTCGTACTGTGGAAAGGGGGCCCGCCCCACTCCCCACAGCCCGATCTGTGAAAAATACCCACTTGGAGGGTGAGGGCAGGGGCAACAAGGGAGAACGGAGCAGGTTTTGATTTTACAGCTGCCCGCCCCCCCCCATCTCCCAGCTGGGTTTTTTGGACAGGTTGGGCTGTGGGGAATGGGGGTGGCCCCCACTCAGCCCAACCTGTCCAAAAAACCCAGCTGGGTGGCGGCAGCTTCTGAACTGTTTCATTGCTCATTTCATTTTGTTATGAAAATTCTATATAGAGAGAACTGAACTGGATAAACTGCTCTTGGGAACAGAGGGAAAGTTGATTCAGAAAATTTATAAATACATGTTAGATTTGAAAATGCAGGACGAAATTGTGAAAAACTGTATGATAACATGGGCACAAAACCTGACATAATAAAAGCACAGTGGATTTTTATGGGTTAATGTAAAATTTACTAAGGCAATAAATTTAAAAGAAAACATATATAAGATGTTTTATAGATGGTATATGACACCACAAAAAATTTTACCTCAGATAAATGCTGGAAATGTAACAACAAAGAAGGGTCTTTTTATCATAATTTGATGTCAAAGAGATATTGAAAATTTATGGATCTTACAAAAATGCTGTGTTATACAGTTCCATTTAAACCAGAAATATTTCTATTGAATATTATGACAGAAATTAAGAATGTTAAGATAAAGCATTTGTTAATATGCCAAATATTGGAAAGTTGCAGAAACACCAACCAGACAAGAACTTTTGGAAAAATCTTTGAAGCAGCTGAAATGGATATAACATCAGAACTGATAAAGGACAAAGAATTACAGAAGGCAAGAGACTTGGAAACCACTATATACTTTTCAAAAATAGCAAAAGTCATTAAATGAAAATATAGTCTGTGTACTAATATATAGAAAAATATTGAAAATACCACTTGAACTTTCTGTTTTATCCTTAATTTTCCACCCCACCCATATCCTATGTAGGGATCCCGATGATATGAAACAAATAAAAATATATTTAAAAAAAAAAAGAAAATTCTATTAAAAATTTGTTTAGTAACAAAACGAAATGAAACAAAACACTATTTTTCTGTTTCGTGCCCATCTCTATACCAGACGCATGATTTTTGAGTGTGATACAAAGCAACAATTTGTCAATGTGATTTATGGCACTGCACTTAGAACAGCACAAATAACCAATAGGAATCTGGCCTTTGCTCTCATTTCTGATACCCTTTGTGCTCATTACCATTCACTCTTGTCAAAAAACAACAGTCATTTGCATTGTCAATATTCAGGCAGCCTTTTGCTATCTCAAATTTGATATCCTTTTTCCTGCTGTCAATAATATTGTGCAGCAGTATCAGGCAATTCCTTTGCATTGGTACAAAAGGACAATATTCCACATCCATAAAACAAGTGTTTTTTTTTTAATATGAACTGAATTGTTCTCTAGGTTAGAGAGGCATGCCCATCATCTAGTGGGAGAGGGGGATGTAATCACTACCTAGTAAGAGGTTCATTCAAGGACAACAGTATAATTAGAACTCGAGGCTATTGCTATGACAGAGTATTAATCTTTTGTTTGGAAAATGTTATCTCTACTTAAGATGATCGCACAGTAAAAAGTTCCGTTTTGAATTCAATCCATGTACCATTTACAAAAGAACAAGACACTCTCCTTAGCAAATATCCCTGCTTTAATCAGGGAAACTGGAGATGTTAACAGAAGCTTCTGTGCCTTTTATTATGCTTGCTAAACCATCCTTTAATAATAACTACTATACTGTATAGTCAAGATGTAAGTCTGTTGATGTTGAGCAGCATCAACATTCTACTCAAGCACCTGACTGAATGCAGATATAACACTGCCATTTCCAAAATGCTGATAGAAAGGCTCAGGCGGGGTTTAGGTCTTGGTCTGTTGTCTTAGATCAGGGATCCTCAACCTAAGGCCCCGGGGCCGGATGTGGCCCCCCAAGGTCCTGAATCCGGCCCCTGGGACCAATTGCAACCCCCCACCTACCCCCTGTTTTGTGAGCAAGACAGCCTCCGCAGCTGCTTTTGGACTCTGATCCGGCCCCCAGTGGTGTCTGGGTGGTGGTGGACTGGCCCACTGGTTGAAAACTTTGAGGACCCCTGTCTTAGATGAAAGGTTTCTTTTGTAGCTTTCATGTAAATACAGGAAACACATAGCCTATAGGTTGTAAGTGGCCTCTCATGGCATTTTTGTGGTTCCCAATGCCATCTAAAAGCAGACATATATTTTTAAAAAAAGTCTTATGTCTACTTTTGCAGGCTTCCAGGAGTACAAGTTGTTATGCCAGAACTTTGGGGAAACCTGGAAATTCAGTCATGGCAACTGGACTTCTTTTCTTGAAAGATCGAAATGTTTTGCTGCTCATCCAAGCAGCTTCATCAGTCCTTTGATCTCTCAAGAAAAGAAATCTAGTTACCATGACTCAACTTCCAGATAACCTCACCTGGATGACTGAGAATCTTCACACACATTTGGGGAAAGTCTCTCAATCACACTCAATCAAAACAATGTAAACTCCACTCCTTCACCTCAAAAAACTACAGCAGAAGTACCCATTAGGACATTTGTTTTCATTTTAGAAAAGAGAAGACAGGAAGAAAAGGCCATGAACCTAGTAAAATACCACTTTTTTGTTTTTCAGTGCTAGCTACTGTAAACACAGCTTTGTGGATTAAAGTATTCTTCATGTTGCAGTGTGATTTTTTTTTTTCCTCTATTTTAGAGCAATGCTTCGAGGTAACTTTCCTGGAAGATGTAGGCAGCATTTAACATGAACATTCAAAACTGGATAATCTTCAATTATTAAAAAGATTTTTAATCACCTTTTATCTTTAGTAGTATAAGATGGGAGTATGTACATACTTATAAAGAACTCCATTGAAAGCCATAAGACTTTCTTCCGAGGTGATGAATATAAGATTCTTAGTTATTAAAAAACATAGCCTTCTCCTCACACCCCCCCAAAAAAACACCCATTTCTTGTTTTTCTGTGTTGGAAGCTATAAGCACAAGTTACCTTGTGGATTAAAGCATATTTCATGTTGCATTGTGATTTTTCTGCCTATCTTTTAAAGATATGCTTTGAGATAACTTCCCTGGAATATGTTTGGAACTTGATCTGTACAGAGCTACATACATAGGGGAATATGTACATACTGTTAAGTCTTTTTGATGATTGCATGGTTCCAGTGAAAGCACAGGAACACCAGTATTGTAGGCACACAACATAAATATTCAAATAACTATTCAAATAACAATGCATAAATATTTTCTTCAGTATCTCAATACTTGACTGTAATACAGTAGTATGAAAGTAGAGCAGCAACACTGGATCTTTTTAACAACAAAAAACCCACAACCATTTCCTTTAAAATATACCACAATTATATATTAAATGCAGGGGCAAATTGTCGTTGTTGGTCCTCCCCGTCCTCTCAGCGGCCTTTGATACCATCAACCACTGTATCCTCCTGGGGAGGTTCTCCGAGTTGGGGGTTGGGGGCACTGCTTTGCAGTGGTTCCAATCCTTCTTGGAGGACCATTCTCAGAGAGTACAGCTGGAGGAGATGGCTTCTACCCCTTGGTCCCTCAATTGTAGGGTGCCGCAAGGATTGTTCATCTCCCCCATGCTCTATAACATCCATATGAGGCTGTGGGGTTAGGTCTGGAAGTTGAGTCATGGCTACTGGACTTATTTTTTGAGAGATAGAAACATTTTGCTGTTCATCCAAACAGCTTCATCGGTCTGAATACAGCTAGTGCAAATTCTCCATCTTATAGGCAGCTTTGACCTCTTGTCCCCCTGGCCTGAATTAGGCTCATAAGTGGCCTAAATAGGCTCGTTAGGGAGACAATAGTATCCTTAGCCTTAAGGTGAACAATGGCCTAAGGTGCTGAAACCTATCAAGAATGGGTTGTTAGCTATGGCCTTGGTGGTGAAGGCTTTTTTATTTGCCTGGGGACTTTGGAAAGCACAGCCTGATAAGTAGCAGATAGACTATGCCGGAGCCCACCACCTCTGTTGAGGGAGGGGCTTTCAATGCTCACATGAATGGCCTCCCTTACTCCTCTTTCAAACCATCTCTCTTCTTTGTCTAATATGTGTACATCCTCATCTTTGAAAGAGTGCCCTTTGCCGAAGGTTCACCAGCACTGCTATAAGGAAACTTCTTATGCAGAAAAGAATATGTCATTGCAATTCACTTGAATTTCATATATTTCCAATAAATAAATAAAAAAATAAATAAATAAATAAATAAATAAATAAATAAAAAAATAAGTGCACTTACTTGATATGCTCTGATCAGTGACTGCACAGCCAAGTGATCCTCAACCAGTTTTTCAGCTTTACCCGGTGACTGAGTCAGCCCATGGCTTTGGATAAGTGATGTTTTACCATCTGAGAAATCTGGCAAAGAAGGTTGAAAGGCTTGTCCAGGAACAGCCCCAGCAGTAGCATTTCGGAAAAACAAATCCCAAGACTAGACAAGAAGGGTGGGGGAGGAAAAACCAAGTGGGGGAGGGCATTCTTTAACCAATCAAGTTCAACCAACAATACAACACAGGTAATAAATTCAGCCCCATGTCCCCTTGTTTCTATTCTTTCTACTACCCCACATTACCATCTTTTTCTTCTAAATGTAACATTCTATTAAGACCCTTCTGAACCACGCAAGTTACTACACTCAATACAGGTAAAATATTATCCTGGGATTACACTAAAATCAGAAGTTCTGGCACTACAGTACAGTATGTGCATCTTTAACCAATGCTTGACTTTTTGAATTCATAATTTCCTCTTTTCTTTATCATTGAGAGTAATATTGAGAATATTAGCCACTGCTAATACAATCCAACAGCACTAAATTCCAAAAGTTGAATTCCATGTACCCCGGGATTTGTGTAGCTATTAAATCATGTAAATGAAATTTATTTATTTATTTATCTTGGATTTATACACAGCCAAGCTTAATTCGGAGAACAACTCCAGGCAGTGTACAAGGATAGTAAAAACAACAGCATAATTCCAAGGCCTATTCCAGACTCAATACATTTATGAGCACACCAACTGTGTATTTGATTAACACACAATGCCATTTGGGAACTTTAGCATACACCTGGTACCTAGGTCAAAAGATGCAAAGTCAATGGTTTGGTTCCAGACTAATCAATGGGAAGGTGAATCAATACTTATCTCCATTAATATCAGTTGAAAATGAATGAAACTAAACCATACACCTCTTTATTAAGAAGTAATTGGGCTTGCACCATTGCAGACTGTATTAGTTTCAGCCTAATATTTCTATCAGGATCAGTGTGCTTGACGGTGCATTTAAGACAAAATCAGAAAAGCTGCTTGTTCTCTAAAGACTGTCTGAAGAACGATCCTGTAACATTAACATGCTTGCCCCCGGCCCTTTCACAGGTTACTGACAAACACTGCTTCTAATTTTTCTCTTTCGCTGCCACCAACTAGCTTTGCTAGTAAATTAAAGCCTTCAGACTGCTTTTTAAGTTGAATAAAAATAAAATACATTTCTTGATTACAAGGTAGAATCAAAATCATTAATGATAACAAGTTGAAGTATAAACAAAAAGAATATAGCTCAAACCCACTTAAGTTTGATTACTAATAAAGCAGAATATATGCACACCCAGTTCCCAACTTTACAAATTCTAAACACTTAGTTTTCTTCACAGACACTCTAAAAAATCTATATCTTCTTTAGCTCTATCTGTCTTTCTCTTAGGCAGTGCCAGATCCTATTCAATTCTCTCAGACCCTATCAGATTCCCTATCGACAAGTGTAGGTTTTTCTGTCTGCCCCTATCTGCCTAAAACAGTGCAGAGCAGTGCCTTAAATCTTCACAGGCCACTCCCCAGACTCTCTCATTGGTTTACAAGCCCACCAAACATCTCAGATACCTCTCATGCATTATTCAGTACACAGGTAAATGCCACAGTTCCCTCCCAACATCAAGATAATTACAGAGGCTGTGTTCCAGGTGAAATCCAACTAAACATACAGTAATATCAGTAAGCACAAGGGCCAAGGCTTCAATCTGGTGGTACTCCTCTAGAGAAATGTGCCACTGATGATCTGTGCTTATTTGGCAGAAGACAGTTTTCAATTTCTTTTACAAAATTAAAGGGATCTGGATTTGTTAAATGTTGTTAAATGCCTTCTTAAGTGCTGTATTATTTAAATCTATCTCACTGTACTTATGAAGACAAGCAAATAAACAGTTTATAGCACTCCAATCATTTTTCTTAGCATTTAAAAGAAAAATAAAGGGGGGAGGAGGCATATGAGAGAAAGGTATATAGAGAGAGAGAAATGAGGGAGTGTCAGAAAGAAAGAAAGAAAGAAAGAAAGAAAGAAAGAAAGAAAGAAAGAAAGAAAGAAAGAAAGAAAGAAAGAAAGAAAGAAAGAAAGAAAGAAAGAAAGAAAGAAAGAAAGAAGAGGGGATGAAAAGAGAAACAGGAAAAAGTATGCAACTGATTGACTTATACCCAGTTCAGTGAATGCTTACCCATTCAGAAGAAAAAAGGGATCATCCAAAAATAACATGTTTAAAGTAAAGTATGTAAGCTAAAGGAAAACAAATACATATAACCCAAAACAGCCACCATATGCTGTTAGCATTAATTATTAATATAGGTAGCTCACAAATAGATTAAGAGGTGTTTTCCACCTAATGATATTTTAAAATA
Source organism: Phrynocephalus forsythii (assembly GCA_029282475.1). Classification (NCBI taxonomy): domain Eukaryota; kingdom Metazoa; phylum Chordata; class Lepidosauria; order Squamata; family Agamidae; genus Phrynocephalus; species Phrynocephalus forsythii. The sequence goes on along the minus strand of JAPFRF010000008.1, from coordinate 108,773,969 downwards.
AGAACATTTGATCTATGAACCACAAAAAGTTAATCAATACTAGTGACAATAAGAGATGAAAAAAGGAAATGTGGAGCATATTTACAAATGAAAGTACTTCATAATTTGGTTGAATTAGCAGCAGGAACATGCAATGAACATTAGACCAGAACAGCTTAATTAATAACATGTATTACTAAAGCCAATTTAGTTTTTAAACAATAATTATACATGCTGATGAAACTGTACTTATTTCTACCATATGTACCATATTATTATGGTGTACACTAATGGATACTGCCAACCCCACCCCACCCCCAAAAAATGAATGATTACCTAATTTACAGATATGGATGGCTCCCTACTTCTTGGATGAACACCTTAATGTGGTGACAGATTTTTAACGAGTCAGGTTAGCTCAAGCAACGCTATCAAGTGGCTACAGTATGTAGGGTATAGAGGAATGGTGTACCACATAATAAGGAAGGGAGTAGAATGTTCCTGATGTGAGTCTCAGGGAGGAAGTCCAAAGAATGTGAGAGACATAGGCTTGGACAGGTGAAGTACATGGGCTGTCATGGAGACCAAGGAGTTATGACTGTGCAATTAACATTATTATCTCATAGCTTGATGGTGATGAGTGGTTTGGGAGGAGAGGGACTGGTCTATGTGAGCTTTTGGGTGAATTTTCACTTGTGGAAGGTAGAGAATGATCAACATAAGCCAATTGGCTTTCTCACTGTACACTCCTGGAAGAACTACAATTGGGTGAACTTTGCAGGCAAAGCACCAGTGCCAGAGATGGAGTGTAAAGTTGAGAAGTTCATGATGCTCTATTTGTCAAGGCAGATTGTGACACTCATAAAGTCTATGGATAGCTGTCCCACTATTGGGCTCATGAGGGCTTTCTGGGTGGTCAGTAGCTCTAAGATACTGATATGCTGTTGATAATCTATTGGGGACCACATACCATTTGCAGGTTTTTTGAAGTGCTCCCAAGCCTTTAAGGTAGACATCTGTAATGATGACTCAGGTGGAACAAGGAAGGTGAAAGAGCATGTCAGATTAGAGATGACATGGATATGTCCACCAGCAGAGCAGGTCAGTTATTTGCTGTGCCCAACTATGGAATTGGGATGGATGATCTGTGAGAGGACTGAAGTGGTAGAGGAACCAGCATTTGAGGGAATGTTTACAAAGCTGGCACACATGCACACACACAATGCTTGTGGTTACTACCACATGACTGCAAAGCATATGAATGGATTTGCTTGAGGTGCTTCCAAAGGCAGTGAAATGTGTGATGGCTGAAATGAACCTAACTGTGCATTTTTGGGGTAGGTGAGAACAGAAGACAAAAAACATGAGCATGGCTCCAATGGACTTGAGTCACCTGGGCTGAAAGAAATAGGATTTTTCAGAATTGATGATGTGCATAAAGGACCCATTGAAGATGGAAATGAAGAATTATTCATCAATGTAAAGATAACCCTGTACACCAAAGGTGCCAATTTGAGTTTCTACAATGGTCATGCATTTGGTAAATGTCTTTGGGACTGTGGGTAGCCCAAATAGGAAGATGCAACATTGCTAGATTGCAGGGCCCAAGGAAAAGCAGAGAAAGCACCAGAATGGATGAAATTATATATGAATGGATGACCCATGTGGTGCAGTTGTTAAACTTCAGTACCACAGTCAAGCCTCTGCTCAAACTCTGAGTTCAGTCCTAATGGATGCTGGCTTAAGGTTGATTCAGACTCCCATCCTTTTGTGCTCAGTAAAATGATACCCAGCTCTCTGGGGTGAAAGTGCTCCTTGCATAATTATGTTGTAAACTGCCTCAGATACTCTAGCATTATGATACTGTAGCAACAACAGGAAGTATGTGTCCTGGGTCTCTACGGTAGCAAATAAGTTCCCATGCCTGAGCAGAAAAGATAACAATGTTAGAACCACAGTAATCAATTTGGGAGTAATAATGAATGCATTGCTCTCTCAAAGGTCAAAAATGGGGCGGTTATCTCTGTCTTTTGTGGGGCCAATGAAATACTGTACATGTACTATGAAAAGAAACTTTGAGGTACAGCCATTCAGGGTACTGTCTTCAGATGGAAGAGTGAGAAGAATAGACTGAGGGATAACACAAAAGTGGACAATAGGAGGAACTGTGGCATATGGTATGGATTATGTGATCAGAGGTGAATGCTTTCCTAGCAGGCAGATAGCAATGATCTAGATTTTCTAAACCAACCGCTAAAATATTTACACAGACAAGAATGAGCAACCTCCCCATGCTCATCCTCATGAAAGAACTGGTACACATTCTTAGATGAACAGGCTGCAATCTGTGGAGGAGATAGTGTCCTCTGCAGAGGAGGTGGCATCTATGGGAAGAGGCAAATAATGAAAGGCACTGCTTGAAACTGCCTTGTTTCCTGTTAGAGATGGAAGTAGGCATGGGTGTTTCGTTTTGAAGTTGGCTGGTTCCGAAATGAAATGTGGGAGCCCAGCTGGTGTTTGGAACCAGTCCAACCCTCCGGAACAAATTCAGCCAATCCCTACCTTGTGTTGGGCTTGCACAGGGTTAAACTTTCTCCCTGGTGCTGGCCAATCAGACAGGGAGGTGGGATGATGCATTTTCCTGCACAGCTTCTGATTGGCCAGTGCCAGGGAGATGACGTTGGAGGCTTCTTCCTTGTTAGAGTTTAGCCTCGTGAGAGCCCAACACAAGGTAAGGAATTGGCTGAATTCATTCCAGAGGGCTGGACCGGTTCCGAATGCCAGCTGGACTCCTGCATTTCATTTCGGAACCAGCCCAATTCCAAAATGAAATGCCCATGCCCAGATGGAAGCGACTGAGGTTCTCTATTGGAAAAGTTGACCGCTATTTTGTAAGTGGCAACATGAGATGGGATTTGAGAGGGTCTTTGGTAGATGAACATGGGAGATAGTTTCAAGGGAGGCTTACAAAATAATGAGTTTTATGTCTTGGAACAGATATGGGTGAAAACTGATTTCTATTCTATTGGCAATCAGTTTCATATTTAAATTGTGGTCCAGTTTGTCATGTGTGTCCTTGTACAGCTTGTCAAATAGACAGTCTTCTACTGTGACTTGTGCCTAGAGATGTAAAATTTACAGCAACATTGAAGTCATAGAAAACAATGTTGGGAAAAAATGGAAACTTGGTGAAACTCAGTTCCCCTCTGTGAGATTCCGAGCAGGTTCACTAACGGTTCGGCGGATGACACAGAAGAAGAGACTGGTTTATCTTCAAAATCCAATAAACTTTTATTAACAACGTTCATCAACTTCTGGCTTACATCTCTTTGGTTCCAACCGTCAGTAAAAGGGAATAACAAAGGAGGTTCTGAACTTGGATTAACTGGGGGTTCACAGACAACAGGTTCTTCTCTAAAAGGATTATGCACACTTATTTGGGGCGTGCTGCATGGGGGGACTGATTCATACCCATGAAAGGGAGTCCAAATCCTTGAGGGTCGACCTCCGGCCCCAAACTCCAGCCCCATCCGGGAATCCATCTAGGCGCACTTGACTCCAAACCCCTCCGATTTACTTCAGGTCGGACAGGGGATCTGGGAATATTCAACCTAGGCGGTCCCGGTGGAGTGGGCAGAGGTAACCCTAAATAACTAGGAGGTATGGGCAGAGGTAAACCGATCTCCTCCTTCCCCCATCTATCCTTCTCCGTCTGAGTGCCCCTTTCCGTTAAAATCGTTACTTTCCTAACTGTCTGGGTTGCACGCTCCACTCGTCCCTCCTCCCAGCCACGCGCCCCGCCTACATTCCATCTCACGTCCCCCTCCGTTTGTGTCTGTGTATCTTTACACACCCTCGGGCGACTGTTCCAATCCGTCTGCACCCCTACACTTCTCTTTACCTTTTCACTATCCATTTCTACCTGTACACCGATGTGCCAAGCTTTCCCTACTACATAACGTTTCTTTTCTATCTCTGCTTGAATTCCCACATTATACATTATTCTTCTGGTTATCATTTCTACTTGTATTGATACATCCTTTCCTGATCCCTTCCATTCCTTCACTTGTATCTCTCTATCTACCTGTCTCTTCTTCCATTCTTCCACTTGTATTCCCTTATCTGATTTCTCCTTCTTATTACGCCTCATATATGCCCTCCAATTCAATGCCTCTTGTGCAACTGCAAAGAAGCTCCCAATGGTTGGTATCTCTACATCCTCCCTTTTATAGCCCTCGTGCTGTCTCTTTATGTTTCTTTCCTCTCCATCTGGGTCCATTCCTTTTTGTTCATCTTTCATCTTTCTCTCTGTCCCTGTTTCTTCTTCTTTATTCTTTTCTTCATTATTCTCAGCTTGGTTAGCGGACAGACCCACATCCTCCTGCTCACACACCCCCCTACCAAGTGGGTTGTCCGCTGTTCAAGCTCTTCCACCCAAGGGCCCTGCCGGGAGAAATAATCTGCGTTAGTATGTTCTTTACCCTTTCTATATTGGACCTCAAACGAATATGGTTGAAGACTGAGATACCATCTAGTTAATCTCGGGTTTAAATCTTTCATTCTATTCAACCATACTAATGGAGCATGATCAGTAATCAAAGTAAACGTTGACCCCAAAAGATAATATCTAAGTACGTGTATGGCCCATTTAACCGCCAACGCTTCCTTCTCTATGGTAGCATATTTAACTTCTTTATCTTTTAACTTTCTACTTAGAAATATAATAGGATGTTCGTCCCCATTAATATTTTGAGCTAAAACGGCCCCAATACCCCTCTCTGACGCATCAGTTTGTACTATAAATGGATACTTAAAATCAGGCGCGTGTCTCACTGGATGAGAGCACAATAACCCTTTTTATAGATCAAATGCTCTTTGTTCTTTTTCTCCCCACTTTACCTTTCGGGGCATCTTTTTCCGAATAAGGTCAGTCAGTGGGGCAGCGATAGATGAAAACCCCTTTATAAATTGTCTGTAATATCCTGCCAATCCTAGAAATTGCTGTACTTCCTTTTTTGTTTTAGGAATAGGCCACTTAGACATTTTATCTACTTTTTCTTCCTGAGGGTAAATTTTCCCTTCTCCTACGATAAATCCCAAAAACTTAATGTCTTTCCTGGCAATTTTACACTTCTTCGGGTTTACTTTTAATCCTGCCTCTCTTAATCTGCTCAATACACACCTCAAGTGCTGTAAATGATGTCCCCAATCTTCACTAAAAATAATTATATCATCTATATAAGCTACAGCAAATTCTCGGCAAGGACTCAGAACCCGGTCCATCAACCTTTGAAACGTAGCTCCCGCCCCATGGAGGCCAAATGGCATATATTTAAAATGGAAGAGCCCCTTAGGGGTTCCAAACGCAGTTTTTTCTTTATCTTGATCTCTCAACGGGACTTGCCAATACCCCTTCGTAAGATCTAGCGTAGACAACACACCCGCATTCCCTAATTTGTCTAATAATTCGTCTATTCTAGGCATCGGGTAAGCATCGAATTTCGACACCTTGTTTACATTCCTAAAATCAATACAGAATCTAACACTACCATCTGGTTTAGGAACCACCACTGGGTGGCTTCTCCATGGACTTTTAGACTCTTCTATAATATCTAGTTGTAACATCTTATCAACCTCTTCCTCAATCACTGGAATCAAATGTTTAGGCCACATTCTCCCCTGATCTCTAACCACTACCCCGTCTGGTGTGTTGATTTGATGTTCTGCCCATTTCATTCTCCCTGGTTTATCTGAGAATATATCTTTGAAGGCATCCTCCAAAAACTGCAGCTCGCGTCTCTGACCATCAGTCAAATCCTGACATACTTCGATATGACCTCTGTCTCCTGTCCAAATAGGCCCAAATTCCTCTTCCTCTATTTCTGCCCAAAAGGCTTCTCTGTCCTCCCACTTTTTTAACAAGTTAATATGGAAAATCCCCTTCTTCTTAACCTTATCATGTAGTTCAATTTCATAATCTACACTATTAATTTTCCGTAAGATTTTGTAAGGACCCTGCCATTGGGACAATAACTTTGAATGCTCTACAGGTAACAACAATAAAACTTTTTGCCCCGGTAATAACTCTTTTTTGTTAACCGTTTTGTCGTAATGCTTCTTTTGATATTTTTGTGCTTTCCCCAAATTATTTTTAGCTAACTCCGCCACTCTGGCTAACTGTTCCCTCATTTCAACGACATATTTTATTGTAGTAGAACCATTATCCTCACCTTCCTCCCACTTTTCCCTTACCAAATCCAGAATCCCTCGAGGATTTCTACCATATAACATCTCAAAAGGAGAAAATCCAGTTGAAGCTTGGGGAACTTCTCTTATGGCAAACATCAGAGGCGCTACCATCATATGCCATTTTCTATGATTTTCCCCTACCACTTTCCTCAGCATACTCTTCAGCGTCTTGTTGAATCTCTCTACTAAGCCATTCGTTTGCGGGTGGTAAACAGTAGTCCTTACAGGTTTCACATCCAAAATTTTCCACATTTCTCTGAGTGTGACACTCATAAAATTTGACCCTTGATCTGTTAAAATTTCCCGAGGGAAACCTACTCTAGAGAATACTTGTAATAATTCTCTGGCTAATATTTTGGCTGACGTAGATCTCAAGGGAATAGCCTCAGGATATCTGGTGGCATAATCCACAATAACTAACACATGAGTATGACCACCAGATGATTTAGGTAAGGGCCCAATTATATCTAAACCCACTCTATCAAAAGGTTTATCTACCAGAGGTAAGGGTATCAATTCTCCCCCCCTTTTTGGCCTAGGTTGAGTCTTTTGACACTTCTTACAAGTTTTACAAAACCATTCCACATCTTTTCTTAAATTAGGCCACCAAAATCTCTGTTCTATTCTTGCTAACATTTTTTCAGTTGCTAGGTGACCTGACAATGGAATATCATGAGCTAAAACCAAGATATAATTCCTCCACCCTTTAGGTACAATTAGCTTATCTACCCCATTTTTATCAATATAATATAATAAATTCTTCCTTAATTCAAACCCCTCTTCGCCTTCCTCTACCCCTTTTTCAATTTTTACTTTTTCCCAGATATAGCTCAGGCTATCGTCTTCTTGCTGCCATAATCTCACCCTGCTTCTGGAAGCCTCCATCATTTCACTCCACATCTGATCATCATCTGGATTGGATTCGCAGCATAACCCCTCCTGCATAGGCAGCAAATCGTTAATACATAACCAATCTCTTCCTAACAACATTTCTTTGGCTAGAGAAGGGACCACTCCCACCCTCATCTTTTGTTTTTTCCCCATCACTTCCACATCTGCCCAAATAGTCTCATACAATTTTTTATCTCCATGGATACATTGCACAAATATATTTTGCTGTCCGTTTTGTCCTTTTACTTCGCGCACCAATGTTTGTCCACATCCGGTATCAACCAACGCCTTCTTCATTTCTCCATTCACAATTGCTGTCACCTCCCAACCATCCTTTAACTTTGGGTCACGTCCCACCTTAGTGGTAGACCCCGCTGCAACCCACGAACAGTCAAAAAGCGGGCACTGTCGTTTATAATGTTCCCCGGAGCCACACAAAAAACAACCGGCCTTGCGATCTTTTTGAGATGATATTTGATTGCTTACTCGATTTCCACTCCCCCAAGAGGGGGCTAACCCTTTCCCAGTCCGAATGCTTCCTCCCGCATCATTTTTCTTGAAACCTTCTTTAGCACTCCATCCCGTTTCTCCTCTCGTGGCTTTCTCTCTGGAAGTCGCCATTTTGTCTTTCTCCCTCCTCTCACTGCTGTAGTTCTCGCGAGACGTTGACGGTCTCTCGTTATTTTGGCAGTAGTTCTCTAAAAGGCGTATGACGTCTTCTAGCGTGCCTGGCCGGTTCCTCCGCACCCAATTGTTCACCGATGGACTGGCGGTGGTAAGCAATTGTTCAATTACAATTTCTTCTATGGCTTCCTCGAACGTTTTGGTATCGGGTCGCAACCATTTCGTTACGTCTGCTTTCATCCTTTGTGCAAGTGGGCGAGGGTGAACTCCCATCTGCATTTTCAAATCCCTAAATTTTTTCCGGTATGCCTCCTCCGAAATATTATAAGTCAATAAAATAGTTCTTTTTACAATTTCATACTTAGAAGCCTCCGTCGGCGGTAGCGCATCTACGACACACTGTAAATCTCCAGTTAAATAAGGTGTTAATATTAAAGCCCATTGCTCCTTGGGCCACTTTGCTGCGATAGCTGTTCGTTCAAACGTGTTAATGAAAGCCTCTATGTCATCCCCCTCATTCATCTTTTGAATTTTAACTGGAAATCCTTCATGAGGTATCGTTTTAATCACATGTTCAATTTTTTCGGGTTCTCGTTTTCCCGAATCTGGTTGTTTATGTTCTAGTTGCTTCACCAAGATTTCCATTAGTTTATCCTGTCTTTTCAAGGTTTGTCTTAACCATTCTCTTTCTTCATCTTCCGCCGTCAGAACCGTCCCTGTTCGGGCGCCAATTTGTGAGATTCCGAGCAGGTTCACTAACGGTTCGGTGGATGACACAGAAGACGAGACTGGTTTATCCTCAAAATCCAATAAACTTTTATTAACAACGTTCATCAACTTCTGGCTTACATCTCTTTGGTTCCAACCGTCAGTAAAAGGGAATAACAAAGGAGGTTCTGAACTTGGATTAACTGGGGGTTCACAAACAACAGGTCCTTCTCTAAAAGGATTATGCACACTTATTTGGGGCGTGCTGCATGGGGGGACTGATTCATACCCATGAAAGGGAGTCCAAATCCTTGAGGGTCGACCTCCGGCCCCAAACTCCAGCCCCATCCGGGAATCCATCTCGGCGCACTTGACTCCAAACCCCTCCGATTGACTTCAGGTCGGACAGGGGATCTGGGAATATTCAACCTAGGCGGTCCCGGTGGAGTGGGCAGAGGTAACCCTAAATAAGTAGGAGGTATGGGCAGAGGTAAACCAATCTCCTCCTTCCCCCATCTATCCTTCTCTGTCTGAGTGCCCCTTTCCGTTAAAATCGTTACTTTCCTAACTGTCTGGGTTGCACGCTCCACTCGTCCCTCCTCCCAGCCACGCGCCCCGCCTGCATTCCATCTCACGTCCCCCTCCGTTTGTGTCTGTGTATCTTTACACACCCTCGGGCGACTGTTCCATTCCGTCTGCACCCCTAAACTTCTCTTTACCTTTTCATTATCCATTTCTACCTGTACACCGATGTGCCAAGCTTTCCCTACTACATAACGTTTCTTTTCTATCTCTGCTTGAATTCCCACATTATACATTATTCTTCTGGTTATCATTTCTACTTGTATTGATACATCCTTTCCTGATCCCTTCCATTCCTTCACTTGTATCTCTCTATCTACCTGTCTCTTCTTCCATTCTTCCACTTGTATTCCCTTATCTGATTTCTCCTTCTTATTACGCCTCATATATGCCCTCCAATTCAATGCCTCTTGTGCAACTGCAAAGAAGCTCCCAATGGTTGGTATCTCTACATCCTCCCTTTTATAGCCCTCGTGCTGTCTCTTTATGTTTCTTTCCTCTCCATCTGGGTCCATTCCTTTTTGTTCATCTTTCATCTTTCTCTCTGTCCCTGTTTCTTCTTCTTTATTCTTTTCTTCATTATTCTCAGCTTGGTTAGCGGACAGACCCACATCCTCCTGCTCACACCCTCCCCCCTAAAGTATCTGAAAGTTTTACATCTCTACTTATGCCTAGGAAAAGCTAAAGGCACTCTTTAGACTACCTGAGGAGTAAAACAAAGCTAAGCATGTTTGCAATGGATGGAACCTTAGCTTCACAATCAGGATGGGGCCCTTGCCATAATAATCTTCCTTAGTTCTAGAACACTCTTAAAAGGTCTGTGGATGCTCAGGCCAAACCAATATGTGTAACACACAGAGGCCATGTTGATAAAAATGGATTAAATTTAGGAGAAGGGGTAAAACGAATACTGTAATTTAAATGTGTGTATAAAGCCATAATACTGGCAGAAAACAGAAATGACTTGAAATGACTACTACCAAATGAACAAAGAAAGTGCAAAAAGCAGGATTGCAGCTGAATAGTAAGAAGACAAAAATCATGATGGTAGAAGAAATACATGACTTTAATGCAGCCATTTTCTATATGTTGGTTCAATAGTCAATGCAAATGCCGACTGCAGCCAAGAATTTAGAAGATGATTTTGATTCAGTGTGAGAGCTGGGAAGGAATAAAAAACATTCTCAAATGTAAGGATGGGTCTTTGCAGACTACGGTCAATATCATCCTTAGCATCATCCTTCATCTGTGTAATCTTGAACAAGGTGCACAGTCCCAGACTGTTACAACAAGGAAGGACTATTATACCACTTTTTAATTACTTAAAATACCTAAAAATCCCTGGGAGAATTGGTCAGAAACAACTTGATAGAACAAAATATTATCATTTTTATCATCATGATAGATAGATAGATAGATAGATAGATAGATAGATAGATAGATAGATAGATAGATAGATAGATAGATAGATAAATCTTTATTGTCATTTTCCTGTGAAGAACAACAAAATTACTATTACTATTACTACTAGTGCTATCACTACCATCACCACTAAGATGATTAGTAAAAATGATTAGTAAAATACTGTGATCCTAAGGGACTGACTTTCTAGTATCATTGTCATAGGTTGTAATATGTTCTTTAAGAGGGGGAGGAAAAGCAATGCTCATCTCAAAGCAGATACAGTACAATCATAGAACTCATCATGCAACCATGGTAGACTGGTTGCATTCTAGAAAACATGGCAACAAGTACGTACTCAATAGGCAACCAAGCTGTTTTTCAATTAATCTTGTGAGAGCAATAACAGAACCTTGTCAAAACTCTTCCTATGATCTATTGCCTTGACGCCTCTCCATGAGCAAAAATAATGACACTTTTCTCAGAGTTGGTGTCATTTCATTGCCACAGCTGTTTCAGATGTTACTTTGCACTAGTGGAGCAAACAACTATTAGGGAAGAACAGAGCAAAGAGCACCTTTAGGCAAGTCTGTTCCAACAGAGAAACTAGGCGGAAACATTTTTGCTAGACAATTAAAATCTAATTCTAAACAACAACAACAACAACAACAACAACAACAACAACAGCTTGCCATCCAGCCCATTCCAATTTTATGGCAAAATCCTTTCCTGGGTATTCTGGATAACCTTTTCCAGGGTTCTTCTTGAGGCACCCTGAGACCGTGAAGCTTACCCATGGCCACACAAGCTGGCTCTTCTCCCAACAGGCACAGTGGAGAATCCAACTCCCAATCTCTGGCTCTGTGCCCAGATAGCTAAACTATTGAGCTATCCTGTCAGCTGAATTCTTTTACTCATACATTATTCTCTTTGGGGCTTCCCATAGAATGCTTGGGATTAATTTTTTTAATATTTGAAAAGAAACGTAAAGACTTTTATCTGTTGTTCCTATAACTCATACTGAAAGTATTATCTGAACATGTAAGAAATGATCCCATCTTAGGAATCTTCTGACAACACATTTATCGCCATGTTTTATGTCTTGAAATATTTTACAATGTAATTGTTGTAATGCCCTTTGTCAGAGCTGGCCATATAGTCCTGCAAAGACAGCGGGACAATGCACATCAAGGAAGCTCCCAAATGAATACACCTTCCTTGGAGGCTTTTTAGCAGATCACATGTCTCACAAGACCATCTTGGTGTTATTGGCTCAACTAGGGAATGTTTTTCTAAAAAGAAAAAAATCCCTGATATTTTCTAAGGTATCTTCTTAGTTCACGCTTTTTAGATTTCTCCCCCCCCCCATGCTTATTTTACCTATTTATCAATTTCACCTTGGTGACATTATTTTATGTTGTTGTTTTGTTTTATTGTTTCACTGAACTCTACCAGCCACTCTGGAAGTCAGCAAGTTTCCTAAAGAATGAGGTTTAAATAAAATAAGGCTTGGTGAACATGATGTGGGACATGTGTTGTCTGAACCTGTGCAGAGCATAAGAAACTTCACATTGTACTTGCTCCAATCTGCTTTTTCTTAGCATGCTAGTTTTCTACAGGTTGCAAATGCTACATGCATGAAACACCACAGATCCATTTAAAATTATTCTTGGACATATAAAACCTAGCATGGCCAAATTTTTATACACAAAAGGTATACCAAACATAAGTTTAAGTAAATATTTCTGTATGATCTTAAGAGAGATTCAGGCACTGAAAAATGTGTGTCTTATTTTCTGTCTTCATATAATAATATCTGCACACAGGTAATTTAATTCTTGCTTTTGTAGAGTGATATCTTAAGAAGCAGGAACTTCTGTAATTTAGCAAACATTTCTTCATAGTGTCAGAAATTATGGAGATAGGATCAAACATATCAGCATGGATGATAAAATCTCTAATGTAATTTAAAAAGTTAAATATCAGCAGCAAGCACATATTTAATCATGTTATAAGTATAAATATCAAAACATAAAAGTGCAACTATCTATTGGTACAGAAATGTTCATAACACTAGGAATTGAATTTTGTCAGGAAAACATATATTAATAAATATAGATGTATTTACAGTATTATTAAACATCATTGTTTAGTTATTTCAAATATACCACTGCACTTGTACCCTCCTTCATCCATTGCAGAACTGTACCATTATTTAATTTCATATTCAGATTCCCTTCCACCCCTAGGATAGAACCGTATCCTCTGTGTTAACAGTCTTAATAAATCTAGTAATCTCGGTTTGTTGACATAATATTTCTTATCCCTGAAGCTCCATGTGATTACAGGCCTTGCTCAGAAAGAATCATGATACAGCCTACAAAACTGTATATATTTTGCAGCACTAACACTTATGCCCTAAGTTTATTATTTTTTAGGACATAGATGTATAAATACTACTTATCGCTTATTATGAAATACCCAAGATGATGTACAATAAGAAAACTACTCTTAAAAACACACAACCATTACAAATTACTATCAATATATAACAAACATTGCATCTAAACAGTTTGAAACTAAACTGTCATTTTACATTTGTTCCCCTACACTCAGTTCCCCAACAACATCTTACTTTGGTGGAGGGGGTGTGCATTTCCTCATTCAATTGAGTGGGAATCGGATTTTGTTTTGTTTCTGGAACATTCTTTTAAAATCTCCACAAAACCTCTTGAGGCGATGTAAGTACTGAAAATGGATGCTTCCAGAAATAATTTTGCTGACTCATTAATTTAAAAACACCCTGAAGGGGCTAGTATTTAGTCAGTATGTTAGTTGTTAGTTACAGTTATATATGTCTTGCTTTCAATGAGCTTCCATTGGCTTAATGTCTATGTGCCTCCACACTTTATCACCAGGGCAATATATGGTAAATTCATCTCCAAGTTTAAGAGTGATTTAAGGTCATGCAGTAGATTTCATGGGGAATAAGAATGTGAATCTCCCAACTATTAGCCCAACAACCCCAATGAATGCAGCTGGTCTTATTTCTCAGTAAATATGGAACATACAAAGAGCTGAAGTACAGCAAGAAACATGGAAATACTCCAAGCCCATTCATTGTATGAGGCTTGCTCAGGATAATTGAGACCTAAGCCATTATATGTACCATATTTCAGATGTCCTCAACACCTCCAATAATTTTTACATAGATATAAATAATACATACATACTACAGACATAAACTTCCTTTCCCAGCATTACCTTATGCACACTTTTTGGATTTTCAAGCCAGGCATAATACATTTCTTCAATGTAACTTGAATTACTTCCACTCAAGAATGGTTCTGTGAGTCCTGATGAAACATAACTCCGACTTGGCAGAAGCATTTTTCTGTCTTACGTTTTTCTTCACCAATGAACATATGCCAAAATGTTTCAGGGTAGCGGCAATCAGCCACAGGTGGCTCATTTTTGTATTCCTAGATCAAGATCTATTGAAAGAAAACATTAGAAAGAATGTTAAAAGCAGCCAATGTTGAATGGGTATCTTGCAATTAAAAGGTTTTTTTTTAACAGAACTTAGGCTAAAAACAAGACCATGCCCTTATAGCAAAAAGTCAATTCCAAGGGCGAAATTACTGGACTTTGCAGAGATGGCCAGACTGACATGCAGATTGAGGGATCAAGACAACCAGAGGTTCCAAAAAGACTGGCAAAAAATTGAAGAACTGGGAGACTTATTGTTTTAAAGACTCTCAATTAAAGAACCCGGGGACTTTTTACTTTTAAACCTTTTTAGAATAAAAGGGGTTCGTTTGAAAGGAAGGCTGGGAGATGAATAACAAAACCGAAGAACAGAGGAAGCCGAACCTTAGCATGCCTGTACTTAATGTTTTGAATTTGTTGTTCTTTTGTATATTAAAATTTTCTAATAAAAATGCTTTGGAAAAAAAAAGTCAATTCCAAAGAAGCACTTATTGATTCTAACAAGAATTATTAGTGCACAGTTTCCAACAGGGCAGGAAGCTACACTTGCAATCTAATTCAGTAATATTAGTGTTTCAGGAAGAAGGTACAGTACTCTCATTGCTCCTGCTTAATCCTTAATTTATCCCCAATAGATATTATAGGGACAAAGGCTTCCATGCCCAGTCTATTGTTCCTCACAGAGCTACTGACCAAAAGTCTATTTTTTTAAAAAAAAATGGCAATGTTAAACTCTAAAGCAGTATTACAACAGTGTAATTTTAATACTTGGAGAAGTATCTCATGAAAAATATAAACATAAATGAAAAAACAACAACACAAGCTCAAGCATGCTAGAGAAATTATCTCATTCTGTTGCATATTTCATAGTATTTTCAAGAGTTATGTAACATAGCCAAGAAGTCAGGATTTGAAACATTAAAGGTGCCGTAATAATAACTAGGATTTCCACATACAAAAAGTACATACATATGACCTACCCATAGAAACAAAGCCCAGGGCTGGGCAATACCTTTATTGTAAGAGAATACAAATATGATGAGCTTTCAAGTCTTCCAAAACTCTTCATCAGATAAGAAGGCAAAAAAGAAGGACTTGTGTGCGTGTTGTGTTATTATAGTCATGACCGACTCTTCATGACCCCATGTCCATGGAGTTTTCTTGGCAGGAATACTGGAGTGGCTTGCCAGTTCCTACTCCAGGCACCTACAGCACCTGGTATTCCCTGGTGGTCACCCATCCAAGTACTAACCAGGGCCGACCCTGCTTAGCTTCGAAATCAAGCGAGATTGAATGTGCTTAGGGCACAAAAGAAGGACTTGAGGCATCCTTAAAGTTCAAAGGTTGGGCCAGGTGTAATGCCACTAGCTCATGAAGCAAGAGTGCTAATAAAGCAAAAGGGAGTTTAGATTCCACAAGAGGCCATTATGACAAAAGAATTCAGGTCTCTACCCCACTGCAGACAAAATACTGCAATTAGCCACCTTGGAGAAAATACTCCTGCCATGAGAAGAATATTTTCCTATGAATGAGACTTATTTTCAGTATTATCAACCAGTATCTATGAGTATGTTGCTTAGATCAACAGCTTAATGTGATAAGGGGGGTTGAAAATATCACATAAGCAGGGAAACATTGGCCTGGAAATCCTATTAAGAGTCTAGTCTCCTAGTAGGTCATCCAAGGCAGAATGGTCAAAGCTTGAACACCAGACTAAGATACATCCACTCTCTTCATGAATTAGCTGTCACATCAGAAGAACAGGATTGGTTAAATCCAATGCTGACAGGAGGCAGAAACTGTGACAGGAAACAGAGGGGCTGCTATTGAAAATCAGCAAAAGTGGAAGTGACATTGGCGAAGGATCTTTCATCAGTACTGGCTCAGACACTTTTCTTAGTACTGTGTACTCAAGAAGACAATGCTAAACTATTTCTGAAGGTTCAGTTTTCTGTTAATAACATGAAGCAGAAATCACCTAGTACAGTAAATAAGAACCATATTTGATTATGAGTAGAGATGTAAAATTTCCAGAAATGTTGAAGCTTGGAAAAAACCCACTCCCCCCCCCCATTTTTAAAGGGGGGGGAGGAAATATTCAGAAAAAATATAAAAAAGCTACATTAGCACTCCCCACCCCACTTTAAAACTTGAAAGTCATTTTGTTACTTTAGGAACATAAAATATGACTATGGACAATTTGATTTGGCATAAAATTATCACAGTATAGTGTATCCAAACAATTATTACAATTATTACAAACACAATTTACTTTTTAAATAATATTTATTTGTAATTGTAAGTAAGAAATGGAGTAACAATCTCCTGAACTGTTTACTAGTTTATGTGGAACAAAAAATACTCTACAAAACAATGTTTAAAAATCCAGAATTGACAATTATTCATATTTCCTCTCCAGAGTATTAAATAAAAATAAAATAAAACCTCATTCTCATAAAACTAATTGAAGAGGGGGGAAATGTATAGAAGAGAGTGGGACTAAGTTTCAATGATTTTTTTAGAAATGATTTGGAAAATATTTGAACATGCTGTCTTAAAATATTTTGTTCATCATGTTAAAATAAATCATTCCATAATCATTTTTTCTTTTTTCAATATTCTAATTTTTCACGGGGGGGGGGACAAAAAGGCTTCAGGGGAAAAACAGAAAAAAGCTAGATTTTTTCTGATTTTTTTCAGTTTTTTCACATCTTTATTTATGATTATTTATGATTTTTTCACATCTTTATTTATGATTGATATATATTTTGCTCAGTAGTTCTCACTACTTCCCAATACAAATCTAGGCTCTCTAGGTGCTCCGATAGCTTGGGGAAGGCAGCAGAGGGCAAGTTCTGATTGAGCGAGCGATAGCGGTGACTCTGCTTCCCATATGATTCCAATGAGAAGGTTTAGGGGTACCCACTTTGGAGCATAACTCAGCCCTCTTACCCACAAATGTTTCCAAATTTCAGGGGATTCCTTAAAATTGCTTTCTGAAGGTACAACTGCTGCTTTGGTGCCCCACAGGTAAGTAATTTTTGAGTGCATGTTTTTTTAAAAAAATATGCACTAAAAATTTTTTTAAAAATATGCAATCAAAATTTACTTACCTTGGGACTCCAAAGTAGCAGGGGTACCTTCCCAAATTGATTTTAGGGAACCCCCTGAAATCTGGAAAGATTTAGGGGTAAGGGGACTTAGTTATGAAGCTCTAAAGAGGCTGGGGGTAGTATTGGCAATTGTGCAGGGACTGTGGAGGCAATCAGGAAGTTTACTCCATGGCATTAACTCCCTAATTGCCTCCACAATCCCAGCATACTTGCCAGTTACTACCCCCAGCCCCTTTAGAGCTTGGCCAGTATACCATATATACTCGAGTATAATGAAAAAAACGTCCTCGGCTTATACTTGAGTCAATACATTTTCCCAGTTTTGGGGGTGGGTGGGGTAAAGTTAGGCCCTTGGCTTATACTCGGGTTGGCTTACACTCGAGTATATATGGTACCTTGTCAAACTTATTTGAGAACAGGGCAGAAAAGGTGAAGGTGTTTACTAAATAATAAAAGTTCTTGGAGCTTAAAGTTAAGTGGGGCAGCAAATAGCTGCAAGGTGTTAAAGTTGTGAAGCATCTTTTGCGTATTAGTAATATTCTTTAAAACTGCTAAGTACTGCAAGACCCTGTCACTCCCTGCTCAGGACATGATGTGATGACACAGAAGATCTTATCAATGTGTAACTTGCATTTAGCATCTTGTTCTTAGTCTGTGCCCCCCAATGGAGAAGGTCATGGCAAATGCCTTTAGATACCAGGTTTACTCTTTGAATGATCTAATTCTTTTTGAACTAGGGTAGAACAAGGCAACTTGATACATCATAGGTGAATAAATTCCCTGAAACCAGGTTCCTAAGTGTATTGCTTGGTCCACACAGACTGACAGTTAATGCCTCAGGAAAATTTGAGAACATCTAAACCGAGAATACTGAAAAAGAAACAAAGAAGGCTTCAGTAAGGCTATACTTTCACAATGTCAACTTCTTGTATGATAAAAAATCCAGGTTGAACTGCCTAACGTATAACCATCACACTGTCTTGCTGTCATACAGTATAGTGTGTGTGTGTTGTGTCGTTACAGTCGTGACTGACTCTTCGTGACCCCATGTCCATGGAGTTTTCTTGGCAGGAATACTGGAGTGGTTTGCCAGTTCCTACTCCAGGCGCCTAACAGCACCTGGTATTCCATGGTAGTCTCCCATCCAAGTACGAACCAGGCCTGACCCTGCTTAGCTTCCAAAATCTGGCAAGATCGGATACAAATGTAGGAGAATCCATACAGAACATTGTTCTATATAGATTAGTAGAATACATGAACTTCAAGCATGCATTAACACCTAAGAGGAAGCATCTGCAGATAACTTAAATACCACATAATATGCTTTTGTGTGGTCCTCCATATCTCCGAAAATATGTTAATAAAGGAGAGATGTGCTGCCTAGATGCCCTAAGCACATCCGATCTCGCCTGATTTCAGAAGCTAAGCAGGGTCGGCTCTGGCTAGTACTTGGATGGGTGACCACCAAGGAATACCAGGTGCTGTAGGCGTCTGGAGTAGGAACTGGCAAACCACTCCAGTATTCCTGCCAAGAAAACTCCATGGATATGGAGTCACAAAGAGTCGGTCATGACTGTAATGACACAACGCAAAGGAGAGATCAGAATGCTTAACAGGATTCCCAGTGATGGACTAGGACCCTGGCAAACAAACCTCAAATCCCAGCTCAGCCATGGAAACTCACTGTGAGCTCACAACAAGTAAAGGGAAAGTTGGTGTGGTCTAAGAATAGAAAAAATAAATAAATAAATAAAACCACCACTTTATCTAATTGTAACTCTACCTAAGTTTTCCAAAGTCATGGCACAGTAGAAAACTTCTTCATGAAAAACCTAAATAATTTAATCCAAAAAACCCCGTCCATGCTTTGGAAAGAATGCTTCAACTGAAAGCCAAAGAAAGCAAATTCTATAGCAATGGCAACAGTTCCAACATATGTCATGCAACTAATTTAAAAGCTTCTGAAAACAGGACTACCTTACCAGCAATAATACATTTATTAATGAGTAAATAATTTTATATAATTTTCTTCAAAAGCAAAAAGGCAGAGAATAACCATTATATTCCTTAGGGCAGTGATGGAGAACATTTTAGAGTGTTTGTGTGTTACAGTCGTGACCAACTCTACGTGACTCCATGTCCATGGAGTTTTCTTGGCAGGAGTACTGGAGTGGTTTGCCAGTTCCTACTCCAGGTGCCTACAGCACCTGGTATTCCCTGAGATCGCCTACCAGGGCAACCAAGCGAGATCGGATGTGCTTAGGGCATGACTGAACACCTAAACTTTTTGCAAAGTGCCAATGCAGCAGTTTAACCTGAATACAGGTGGCTGTGAAGGGGCAATGTCAGGTTTCCTGAGTGCCACCTTTGGCACCCGTGCCGTAGGTTCACCAACACTGCCTTAGGGTGTCCCAATACAGTATTCCAGAACATATTCTGGGAGCACATAGGGGTTCAGGGTAGAGAGAATCTGCTCCTCCAACAACTACTGTATTGTGTTCCCAATTTAAATAGCCATTCATGAATTATAAACGTACAGTATTTTACAGAAAGGGCCAGAAACATGGTTTCAATTTTATGTTTCTAATTGTACTACCAATTTATGGGAGAAAATTTCTATGAAAATAAATAATTTAATCCAAATAGTCCTGCAAGGCTTCATCAGCGCAGATACTCTAGTGGTTACAATATACTGTAATATAATGATCTGATTCATTCTTGTACAGTAACCCCCTGCCTATCGCAGGGGTTAGAGACCCACCCAACCCGCGATGACTGAAAATCTGTGATATGCAGATTTATTTATTTATTTATTTATTTATTTAAATACTTATATCCCGCATGGCCCCGAAAAAGGAGCATAAAAAGCTAAAAGCTAAAAATAGCCGAGCCACCAAGCAGGGGTGGCGGGAGGCAAGATGGCGGCAAACAATAGGGCAGGGAAATAAAAGAGGCCTGGGGGACAGGGGGCGATCCAATCGCCTCTCGGAGGAGCGCAGGCCGGAGGCCTTGGGTGATGCGATCGCCCCCCGCCCCCTGCCCGCATGGCCCCGAGGAATCTCGGGGGAGCGTGGGCTGCAGCCTTGGGTGATGTGATTGCCCCCTGCCCCCCGCCCGCATGGCCCCAAGGCGTCTCGGGGGAGCGCAGGCCGGCGACCTTGGGTGATGCGATCGCCCCTAGCCACCTGCCCGCATGGCCCCAAGGTGTCTCGGAGGAGCGTGGGCTGGCAGCCTTGGGCGATGCGATCGCCCGCCTGCGTGGCCCTGACGCCTTTCGGAGGAGTGGGGGCCGGTGGCGTTGGGTGAACCAGTCCCCCCCTGCCGCCCACCCGCACAGCCCCGAAGCGTCTTGGAGGAGCGCGGGCCGGCAGCGTTGGGTGATCCGATCCCCCGCAGCTGCCCGCCCGCGCTGCCCCGAGGCTTCTTGGAGGAGCGCGGGCTGGCAGCGATGGGGGATCAGATCTGGGGCTTGGGGAAAAGCGGCTTTTAAACCTTTCCCCCCCTTCCCCACACCCCAGGCTCCAGCTCATTGGCACTGGGGCGGGGAAATAAATGTTTTTCTCCCACACCCCAGTGCTAATCAGCTGGGCCCCGGGCAGGTACTGCAATCCCACGATATAGTGGGACCACAGTACCTGAACCGCGAAATGATGGGGGGTTACTGTAAAATGAGAAACCATGGTTTTCTGTAGGATCTACTTGATCTTGTGCCTAACTTGCTCCATGCTTTTTCCTCATGCATCAGAAAAGGAAATCCTAAATTTTCATTTTTAGCACTAAATCATACGCCCAAACTGAAGAAGCTGTGATTTGCTTAACTATGATTAGTAAGAACAATCTAGTCTAAAACTAAATTTTGATACCATCTTTTGATAGCCACATTTTAAGCAATCTAATTTCTCCTGAGTTTTATGTCTGTGAAGATTCTCAGTCATCCAGGTGAGTTTATCTGGAAGTTGAGTCATGGCTACTGGACTTCTTTTTGAGAGATAAAAATGTTTCTCTGTTCATCCAAACAGCTTCATCGGTCTGAATACAGCTAGTTCAAGTCCTCATTTTATAGTCAGGTTTGACCTCTTGTCACCTTGGTCTGAATTAGGCTCATAAGATGAACAATGGCCTGAATAGGCTCGTTAGGTAGACAATAGTATCCATAGCCTTAAGGTCAACAATGGCCTAAGGTGCTGAAACCTATCAAGAATGGGTCGTTAGCTATGGCCTTGGTGGTGAAGGCTTTTTGATTTGTTTGAGTACTTTGGAAAGCACAGCCTGATAAGTAGCAGATAGACTATGCCTGAGGCCACCACCTCTGCTAAGGGAGGGATTTTCAATGCTCACATGAATGGTTTCCCTTACTCCTCTCTCAAACCACCTCTCTTCTTTGTCTAATATGTGTACATCCACATATTTGAAAGAGTACCCTTTGTCTTTCAAATGGAGGTGTACTGCTGATTCTGGTCCTGAGCTGTTACCCCTCCTATGTTGGGCCATCCTTCTGTTTAATGGCTGTTTAGTTTCTCCAATGTAGAGGTCTGAACACTCCTCACTGCACTGGACCGCATATACTACTGTATATTGCTACTTTTATGATTTGGTATCGGATCCTTTGGGTGGACAAGTCTCTGCCTTAGTGTGTTTGTGGGTTTGAAATAAACAGGGATGTGGTGTTTGCCAAAAATCCTTTTAAGCTTCTCCTACACTCCGGCCATGTAAGGGATGACCAGGTTCTTCCGTCGGGTCTTTCATATACAGAGGGGACTTCTACAGACAGAAGCATGGTTGTGCCATGGGTTCCCCAGTGTCACCAATTGTTGCAAACCTATACATGGAAGAAGTGGAGAAGAAGGCACTCAACACCTTCCCAGGGACAACACCATCCTACTGGTTCAGGTATGTAGATGATACCTGGGTGAAAATCAAGACTCAGGAAGTACAGGCCTTTACAGACCACATCAATGTGGTGGACCCAAATATTAGGTTCAATAGGGAAGACACCCAAGACAACAGGCTGGCTTTCCTGGATTGTGCAGTCATCATCAGACCTGACCATGGCCTGGGAGTAGAAGTTTACAGGAAACCCACCCACACAGATCAGTACTTACTGCTTGACTCCCACCATCCATTACAGCACAAACTAGGAGTAATCAGGACCCTAACCCACAGAGCAGAGAGCATCCCCACCTCCACAGAAGCCAAGAAGAAGGAAGACAGGCACCTGAAGACAGCACTTAAGGCCTGTGGATATCCAAAGTGGGCCTTCAACAAAGCAAATTGACAAAGCAGTGGGCCATCCCAGAAGAACAAGGGATCGTGTAAAGAGACAAATTCTTTGTAGGGGAATATTAGGAAAGGTTGCATTTGTACAACAGTATGTCACTTCTGCCTGTAAGAAGCACACACAGCCTCAAATGTCTCTACAGCAATACACAGAGCATGGGGAACAAACAAGAGGAGCTGGAACTCCTAGTACAGCAAAATAAATATGACATAATTGGCATCACTGAAACTTAATGGGATGAGACTTATGATTGGAATGTAATTGGAGGGTATAACTTGTTTCAAAGGAACAAAACCAGTAAGAAAGGAGGAGGTGTATCTTTATATATTACGGACATTTATACTGCTGAAGAAATACAAGATAAACTGCAAGGGAAGCATATTGAGTGTACTATATCTGGGTAAAAATCAGGGGCAAGAAAACTGGGAGGGATGTCACTGTAGGGGTATATTATAGACCCCCCCAAGCCAGCCGGAGGAGTGGGATGATGCTTTCTGTAAGCAGATGGCCACACAGTCAAAAGGGAGAGATGTACTACTAATGGGAAATTTTAACTATCTTGATATATGTTGGCAGTCCAACTCAGCTAAGAATGCAAGGTCTAACAAATTCCTTACTGCCCTTGCAGACAATTTCATGGTCCAGAAGGTAGAGGAGTGTGAAGGAGATGTGAGAAGTGAGCCGTATGAAACAAAGCCACGTGATAAAGAAGAATGTAATAAAGATGTGAATGTAGAACTGGTGAGGAAGGTAGAGGATTTAAAGGTGGAAACTGTGAGTGCTGAGTCTCTAGGGCTATCAGAACAGAAGCAAGAGAATATTCAAGAAGGTTTGTGGGCAGCCAACGACGACGATGATGGATGGGTTGAGCGCGAGGACACAGGAGAGGCTAAACTAGCGTGCGAGGGGACCAGTGACAGTTGGGAAAAACCAGTAAAGGAGGTTGGGACTCAGACTGAAGAGAGGAAGCCGAGATGGGAGGACACTATTCCTATACCTAGAATCCAGGAGACTGATGAGTTTGAATGGTCAGTACAAGTGAGACCAGTGAAGTGGCCAGGACAATTTGATAAGCCCAATTCAGAATGGAGAAGGGGCAGGAACGAGAATCCGGTAGCCCAATGGGCAAGACACTCGTGCTGCGGCAGTCAATGTCTGGGGAAAGGCACCCAGTATCGTCCCCGTTTCTAGGCAACACCAATAAAGAAAACAGTCAGTTAGCTTTTACATTTGAAGAGCCTTTATTAGAAAACATTGATATATCTAAGCTGTTTAAGTTATGACAAAGAACTGGAGACAATGTATGTTCATGTTCTTCTCATGTTAATTTAAATAAAAACCCGTTTGAAGTTTATAATAAAAATGACTCCGAAATCATATATGGATCGGAACCAACCCTGGAGAAGATTGAACCCTCACAAGGAGGCAACAATAGGAGCAGCCATTTTAGATCTGGTCTTAACCAATAAGGAGGACCTTATAAATGGGGTGAAACTGATGGGATCTTTAGGTAAAAGTGACCATGCCCTCTTGGAATTTGTTATACAGTTGGAAAGAGAAGCTAAGCATAGTCAGACAAGAATCCTGGGCTTTAAGAAAGCCATTTTTGTAAACTTATTGGCTGGGATTCCATTGACCGAAACACTGAAAGAGAAGATAGTCCAAGACGGATGGGAGACCCTTAAAAGCAAGATATTAAAGGCACAATCTAAAACTGTTCCAACAAGAAGGAAAAATGGGAGATGTCTAAAGAAACCACAATGGTTTACTAAAGGACTTTCAATTCAGCTAACTATAAAGAAAACAGGTACAAAAAGGAAAAAATGGGGAATGCACCAAAGAATATAAGCAAACAGTTAATATATAGAGGAGGATGGTTAAAAAAAGCTAAAGCACAAAATGAACTTAGACTTGCCAGAGAGATTAAAGATAGTAGAAAAGTTTTCTTTAGTTATATCCTCAGCAAAAGGAAAAATAAGGAAATGATAGGCTCTCTGTGTGGCGATGATAACCAGTCACTAACAGAAGACAAGAAAAAGGCAGAACTACTCAACACCTTCTTTGCCTCTGTTTTCTCCAAAAAGGAAAAAAGAGATCTGTTGGGACAAAGAGTAGATGAGGTAGGATGGGAATTGCAACATATAATAGGTAGAGAGGTAGTATTTATTTATTTATTTTTATACTTATTAGTACAGAAACACTTGGAAACACTAAATGAATTAAAGTCTCCTGGGCCAGATGAATTACACCCAAGGATATTAAAAGAACTGACAGAAGTAATTTCAGAACCATTGGCAATAATCTTTGAGAAGTCCTGGAAAACAGGGGAAGTCCCCATCGATTGGAGGAGGGCTAATATTGTCCCCATCTTCAAAAGGGGGGGGGAAGAGGACCTAAATAATTACCGCCCAGTCAACTTGAATTCCTGGCAAGATCGTAGAGCAGATTATTAAACAGGTAGTCTGTAATTATTTAACAAACAATGCTGTCATTTCATGGAATAGGTAGTGGTGCTGTTAGGTGGATTTGTAATTAGTTGACTGATTGCACCCAAAGGGTGATCATAAATGGCCTCTCTTCAGCTTGGAGAGACATGACCAGTGGGGTGCCCCAGGGTTCTGTTCTGGGTCCTGTACTGTTCAATATCTTTATTAATGAATTGAAGGAAGGAATGGAGAGCATGCTAATTAAATTTGAAGATGATACCAAATTGGGAGGGGTTGCTAATTCCCTAGAGCAGGCATGTCCAAACTTCGGCCCTCCTGATGTTTTGGATCATAATTCCCAGAATTCTAGGCTTAGACTGCCAGTGGCAAAGGACTGTGGGAGTTGCAGTCCCAAACATCTGGAGGGCCGAAGTTTGGACATGCCTGCCCTAGAGGATAGAATGAAAATCCAAAATGACCTTGACAGAGTGCTGGGCCAAAGTTAACGGAATGGGTTTCAACAGAGGAAAATGTAGGGTGCTGCATCTAGGTAAAAAGAATGAATTGCACAGATATAGGATTGGCGATACCTGGCTGGAAAATAGTACATGTGAAAGGGATCTGGGAGTCTTGGTGGACCACAAATTGAACATAAGTCAGCAGTGTAATGCAGCAGCCAGAAAAGCCAATGTGATTCTTGGCTGCATCAACAGGAGCATAGTGTCTAGAATCTAGATCAAGGAAAGTGATGGTACCACTCTATTCTGCTCTGGTTAGACCCCACATGGAGTACTGTACACAGTTCTGTGCACCTCAATTTTAAAAGGATGTTGACAACCTCGGGCAGGTACAGAGGAGGGCGACTAGGATGGTTGAAGATCTGGAAAAAATGTCTTACAAAGAACAGCTTAAGGAGCTGGGAATGTTTAGCCTTTCAAAAAGAAGGCTGAGAGGGGATATGATAGCTATGTTTAAATATTTGAAAGGATGTAATATTGAAGAGGGAACAGGTTTGTTTTCCATGGCTTCAGAGACTAGGACTTGGAGCAATGGTCTCAAACTACAGGAAAAGACATTCCATTTGAACACTAGGAAGAACTTCATGAAGGTTAGAGGTGTTCGGCAGTGGAATATGCTGCCACAGATGGTGGTGGAGTCTCCTCCTTTGGAGGTTTTTAAGCAGAGGCTGGATGGCCATCTGTCGGAAATACTGTGACGGGGGTTCCTGCATGGCAGGGGTTGGACTGGATGGCCCTTGAGGTCTCTTCCAACTCTATGATTCTATTCTATGATCATTAGAATTATCTACAAAGCAGTACTGTGTTATAACTTTTCCCTCTCATTCTCATACTTATGCTGGATTAATTTTTTTCTCAGAAAAAGGATACAATAATCACATTATCTGCATATATCAGATTATACTGTTGTGCACATTTATAGGGCAGAGCTGGCAAATAGTGTATATAGTGTATGCTTTAAGCAATATCCCAGTAATTCCTTATGAATTTATAGCATGGCATGAAATAGAATATTTTGGATACAGGCTGATATTTCTGTGCTATGCAAGCATGTGCACACACAAAACCTGCAGATATACTTGAACAAACACCTAATGAATGTACTGTATTGTCTCTACACCATCTGAAATTGCTTGTTGTACCATTATATACCTTTCCCCATCTATTTATATCCCTTTCTTTAGGCAGGCAGTCCTCAAAGAACCTATGAGGCAGAAAAAGAACTGCAGGGCCCTGAGTCGTTTAAGCCACATCCCAGCCATGTTAAATCAGAACTAAACTGACGCATCTTTTGAAGCAGAGATGACCCCCATCCCTCAAGGTTACCTGCCTGGCTAGACTACAACCTCCCTGGCCCATCCTAATGAGCATCCTCTCCTGCTTAGGCCAAGTAGCCTTCCAACAAGGGAAGCAGCGGCTCCTGAGCCCTGTGGCCTGTGATCACTTGGCCCCTTTTTTAGTTATCTCCATCCTTACAATCGCAACTCTCCCTCAAACACCTCAGCTAAGTAAGGATGCCCACACACAAGCTGTCCTAAAAGCAAGGGCTCCTTCCAGGAGGACAACCTGAAGGCCACCTTACCCTGCGCCTGACACACACACACACACACACACACCTTCCCGAGGCAACTGGGCCTCTCTCCGACTGGCCTCTCGTGGGCCTAGCCCGCTTGAGATCCACGGGAGGTCCACGGGAGGTCCACGGTGACCCCCTCCAGCGCCTCCTTGGAAGAACCCGGGTTCATGGCGTCGGGAGGGGCCTGGCGAAAACAAAGCCGCCTCAGGACCACCGAACCCCCTGCCGGGACCCCCTACCACCCCCTCCCCGCCCATTCGTGGCCAGGCAGACACGGCCCGGCCTTCTCTTTCCGCCGCCGCCCCCTCCTCCGCCTCAGGACCACCATTTCCCCTTCCTGTCGGCATCCCACCCCCACCCGCCCGCCTACCCACCCCCCACACGTCCTTCGTCCGTAACCCGGGCGACCCGCATTGTTATGAAGGGGAACCCCACCCCCCCATCATCCCCACACGAACCCCCCGACGCGCTTATGTTGCTATAGAAACAAGCGCGCGCCCTCGCCCCCGGCCCCATTTTCCCTCCCCGCCCTCCGCCGCCCGAACAGGTGGACCGACCTCTCGAGCCTTTCTCCTCCTTGCCCTCCAATCCGGTGGGCGCGCGGGCGGGAGGGCGCGCGCGAGGGGGGGGGGGGGAGGGAGGGGAGGGACGGAGAGGAGGCCTAACGAGCGGCGGGTCGCGCGGGAGCGAGTGGGTGGTGGTGGGGGGGAGAGGAGCAGCAAGGAGGTACCTGTGGGGGTTTGGGGGGGGGCGCGGGGTGGGGGGGGTCACGTGAGGCGATGCCCGGCCGGGATGAGCCGGCGCGAGGAGGAGGAGGAGGAGGAGGAGGAGGACGCCGGCGACGCCTCCTTCTCCGTTTGTCGTTGGGCGCGCTGAGGTAATAATCGGGCGGGGGAGGGGCCGTGCGCTGTCCGCCCACCGAGCGGTGCTGGAGCGACCCCGCCGGGGATGCCTCGTGAGAGGCGCGTAGCTGCTCCGGCAAAAAAATAATAATAAAAAAACCCTTATGTGGGGTGGTTTTATGTGGGGGGGTTGGCGGGCAAAGGAAGGTTTGGAAGAGGAGCTGCGTCGCCCTCGGGAACCGCAACCACTGGGGCGACGGGGGTGGGGGTTGGGGAAAGGAAGGCCCTTCGCTTGAGGCGGGGCGTCTTCTCTTTCGTGGTCCACTTTCGTGGCCGACAGAGAGTGGGCCACCCCTGTCCTTGCTTTGGCCCCAGGAGGAAGGAGGAATAGCCACCGTTTGGGGCAAGCAAAAGTACTCGCCAGCCATAAATGCAGCTTATGGGTGTGCATGTGTGTGGTGGTGGTGGGGGTTCCCCTCGTGTAGGCGAATCATTCCCTCCCCCTTTCAGCTCCATATTAGCTAGTTTTCTCTAATCTCGCTCTCTCTGTGTGTCTGGAAGAGCCTCGCCCGATTTAGAAGACACCGTTTAGGGCCGTGGTTCCTGGCCAGCACAGCGACAGGGAGTTTTTTTTTCGTCTTCAGAACCCACGGTTGGGGACCTCAGGTTTAGGGAGGGCAACTTTTGTCTCTCTTTCCTGAATGCCTGACCTCCGCGTCTGGCTTCTTTGGAAGAGCGCACAAGTTCAGCAGTTTGTTCTTAGGCTTCTTTTAAATGTAACAGCAACCCTTCATTAAAAGCACAGCTACATGTCAATAAAAGATGTAGGGTTTCTCTTCATTAATAGGGAAATCTTCCCACACTCCACCTGCTCTCTCTCTCTTTTTCCCCTCCTTCACCATCAGCAACAGGCCAAGCTCTCCTGTGGCAACACTGCAGGGTGCCAAGCATTCTGCATCCCACGGTTTGGCATTCCCCTATCATAATTTCCCCTCCAATTTGCCAGGCATCGGACATTTCCCTGCCCTTTTCCCCCCCTGATTTTCTCTCTTGGGATTGTCATATCCTTATTTCAAATATAACAAGAATACTCTGGTTTCTCTTCAGATCATATAATATCCGGGGGGACACATGTTCATTATGAAGATCTTATGGTAGATCATGGAAAGTATGTTGAACAGCACTTGTCTTGCCCCCTTGTTGTGCTCTGCCTATTACAGCCCTTGGAATAGTGGCGGGAGAATGGCAAAGGTTGGTCCTTAAAGAGAGGAGGAGGTTGTTGTTGAGGAGAAGGAAGGCTGGATAGTTGAGTGGTGTGTCATATACACAAAGAGAGTAGTTGGGAAAGTTTGGGAAATATTAGAAGAGATATAATTGTAACTGAAACTGACTGACTGGGAATCAACCAACTAAGGATTGTTTAAGTTGCATTCAAGCCTTGAAAGCAGTGTTTGGCTATTTTGTGTCTTAACTGCTTTTATTGTCTAGTTGATCAGGATTGCTATTGAGTTTCAGCCATTCACTGATAAAGTATAGAAAACACACATCCTTTGGTAGAATACCCTTTAGAAACATTGGTTGACTTGTGGAAAATAGAAATAAGTTGGAACTTAGGAGCCCCAGACAAATACAAAGTAGCTGCTAAGGTGACAAAAAGGTTTACCTGCAAAAACATATACAGCAGTGCCACAAAGTGGAATTAACAGTTTCTGAGATTTCATTTAGAATTGCTCCAAGAGCCATGAAGCTCCACCAAACAATTTTCCACAGTGCAAAAGACATTAACATTGGAGTCAGGGACTGTAAAGTGTGTAAACAACAGCAATGCTGGTTTGTTTGTTTGTTTTCAAATTACTAATGCCACTAGGCAGAGGGCCTTTTGACATTAATTATATTGGAACATATACAATATTCTCTTGGCTATTCTATAAGAAAACGTCAGGTAGGATAAAACAAGTAGAGGGTTTTTGTATGTGGAAAAGTTGATTTAAAGTTGCTTCAATAATCATGAAACCTTTAGTTCTTGAATGAAGAAAATGGACATTGCTCTTCCCCTTTTCCATTGCATATATTCAATAGAATAAAAGGAAAATATTTTATATCTTGAGAAAGGGACTGGTACTTGTTGAAGTCCTGATTTAGGATAAATATTATCCCTGTGTTCTCTGCTGGAGTATACAGAAACATGACAGCAACACTGCATTGCAACATCGTTTGTGTTATTTTTTCGCTTCCTATCACACCTCTTTTCTTTGCTTTTTTCCCAGGCTACAAATTTGTTTTGATTACGTTAGTTGCTGTTGTTGCTGGACTTCATGGAGCATAGCAAAGTGCAACCAAGGTTTGTCATCTGTGGAATTGATGAAGATTGTCACATTCTGTAGCATAAATACCAACATGTATCATAATTTTTGTTGAGGTTGGAAAGCAACTGGAATAAAAAAAGGTAAATCACTTGACCTAGAAAGGAACAAAGAAAATGCAAAAAGTGCAATTTATTTAGGTGAGCAGGTGTATTACACACATTGCTTTATCAGGGTCAGGATAACCACAGTGGCAAATCTTCAAAGGGGGGGCATTAGGAAAAGATCTGTGCTATAATTTAACATATTCAAATGATGCAACTAAAATTAGACTCATAGCATCACATTAAATATTACTCTAATTTCATAATTTTACTATAATTTTAATATACTGGTATGTGTTTCTAAGAAAGTGTGGGAGGGAAAATTACATCCTACTTTCACCTTTGTGGAATACTTTTTAAAAAAAGCATTAGGGAGACTGAATATTCTGCAATTCAGATTTCTTAGGGAGTTGGCTTATAGTCATTCCTCTCCATCCTCTTATGTTCTGTGTTTGTGTAATTATATCAACTGAATTCCAGTGATTTAATAAATACGGAGGCTTCTATTCTATTTGGAGCAGAAGGGCAATCACTTAAGTGCTCCCCTACTCGGACAACTCTTCACTGAGTGTCTTGTTGCATGACTAAATCTGTTAACCAATGTGGAATGGGGGACATGAAGAAGAATCTGTCATGAGGAATCTTTATATGATTGACCTTCTCTGTTCACACAGTCTAAAAGGATGCTGCCTATACAACCCTGGGTTTATGTGCTACCAAGGGCCTTTTCACACGACCCCTAAGATCCGCTGGCCTCTTAAATTCGGACCAGAGATCTTGGGGGTTTGTTGCTGTTCCTTCCTCCCCACCACTCCGCACTTCCTTGCGTGAGGGGATGGAGGGGGGAAAAGCCTTAAAAAGGGACAAAAGAATAAAGCCTTACCTCCGGTGCCGGTGGAAGTTGCTCCGAGCCCCGGTCACTTCCTGGTTCCTCTTATTTTATTTATTTATTTTTTTATTTATTTAACTTATATGCCGCCCACTACCCAAAGGTCTCTGGGCGGCTTACAATCCAAAGAATAAAACAATTTAAAATAGTTAAATTGGGGCGGGAGGCAAAAAACAACAACAACAAAAAGAAGCGAGGAGAGCCCGGCACTCTCCACATCAAAATTTTTCACTCTCCCAGAGCAGGTACTTGAAAGCTGCGCTGGGTCGTGCTTAGGTGGGTGGGGTCGCACTTAATTTTCTTTTAGCTCCGGAGCTGGTGGGGAAACATTTTTAAGCTCCAGAGCTGGGAGCCATTTGCAGTGGAGCTTAGGGGTCGTGTATAAACGCCCCAAGTCACTTCCAACTTAGGACAACATTGATAGAGTTTATAAGGTACATGAGATGTTCAAGAAGTGGTTTACCATTGCCATCTCATGAGTTTCTATGGTCTGGTGGAGATCTGAACACAGGTTTCCTGAGTCTTTGTCCAACACTCTATCTACTTCACCAAACTTGGTCTTTATATAATGCTAAATGTACTAATATAAACTCAGAGCCTTTTCACGGCTATTGTCCTGCTTATTCATGCATTCATGCACTCATCAGCCTAGCCTATTCTTCCTTTCGTTTGATTTAAAGGTATGTATCTGTGGAGAAACAGAATATAGAAATTTCAAGAAAGTAAAAAGCCTGAAATCCTCACAGTGATTGTTATTGTTTTGTATTAACAATCATCTGGTTTTAAAAACAGTATATTCCTAGAGTACTTTTACCACAAATGAAAACACTAAAGCAACAAGACCAATTTCTTCCTGTGTCCTGACAAATTTTGATCTTGACATGCTGTATATTAAGATATTTCAGATCAGCAGGTTGAAATGAAAGGAGTTGTATGAGCTGTATTTATTTTATTTCCCACCAAAGAACTGGAAGACAGAAGTGCAAGAAATTTTCCTTTGCAGTTAAAACCATTTTTAATAGTTGAAATTCTTGAAATTATCTCTAGGCAACATTGTGGAACTGTCAAAATGAGACACATCTTTGTTTAGTGCAAGTGAAGACATACACGTCTTGTATTATTATGAAGAACATAACCAGTTCCGCAAGAATTAGAAAACACTTCCCCCTCCTTTCTGCTTCCCCCCTTCTCTTTGCCCTTTCTCCTCGCTTAACTCATGTTTCTTTCATGCTACTCTTCTGGTTAGAGTTAAGACTTGCAACACTTTCAGAGCCCCATGTTGGCCTCAGCTACATTTTGTCTGGAGTCCTTCTCAGGAGGGATATCATTCTCCTTGATCTTACTTTCAACTGAACAGGAGCACCTCTGTCTTGTCTGGATTAAGTTTCAGTTTATTCGCCCTTATCCATTTTGTTACTGACACCGGACACTGATCTATAGCTGAAACAGCTTCATTGGATTTAGATAGCCAGGAGAGATAGGGTGGGTGTCATTCTTATCCTCATGACACTGAACTCTGAAACCCCAGACAACCTCACTCAGTGTTTTCAAGATGTTAAACAACATAGGAGACAAACCAGAACTCCAAGGGAACCCACAGGCCAGAGTGACCAAGGGGATTTCCTCAGAAGCATCTTCTGAGGTCTCCTCCATGAAGAACTGAAGCCACTGTAAAACAATGCCTTCAAGTCCCATCCCAGAGAGACAGGCCAGAATGAAACCATGGTCAACAGTATCAAAAGCTACTGAAAGTAGTTACTGAAAAACAAACAAACACTGGAATCAGTTTGCTAGTTTCTTTAAAAACAAAAATAAACAGTTGCTTAATTCTCTTAAACATATATATCTGCTATCAGATGCCTGCCTTAAATACCTGGAAGAAAATTACAGCTAAAGAAATAATGCACACTAGAAGGGCTTTATAGAATGTGGTGTCAAGTCAATACTGAATTATGGTAATCCTTTGGCAATTTTCTATGTACTGTACCTTTAGAGATTACTCAGAATTGGATTCTCAAGTTTCTGCAGATGTCCTTATCTATTTACAAGTCTCCTATTTTGGGGGGTGGGGGGTGGGGCGGAATGCAAATAAGGAAAATGAAGGGTATGATTTAATAAGGGGAAAGATGTGCTGGGGAAATACTGTGTAAAGCAAAGCAAAGTGTTCTGCTTATATACTGCCCCATAGTGTCTAAAACACTCTCTGGGCAGTTTATAATTTCATTACTCATTCTACACATTACCCCCCCCTCGCAAGCTGGGTACTCATTTTACCGACCTCGGAAGGATAGGAGCCTAAGTCAACCATGAGCCTGCTACCTGGGATAGAACCACAGGTCGTGAGCACAGTTATAGCTGCAGTAGAGGCATTTAACCACTGCGCGACGAGGCTATCCTCTTAGTATGAATTGGCTTAATGAAGAAATCTGTAGCCTTCAGTTTTAAAGAACTGAGAAGTGTATTTATTTGGAGGTCATTGATTCATAGGGTCACTATGAATTAAAACTAACATGATGGCACATAACAAGAAATATATAAAGTCCCATTTGTTCTCTTTGTATTTTTGCTCGAGTGCTGCCTTCCCCCCAGTACCTCAGTGGCTGGAGTGTCATAGGGAGACACTGAACTTTATTCATCCAACACTTATCATTCCTTTTCAATGCCAGCAGCCCATCCTACTGAATTACATTTTATTTCTCATTCAGTGAAATTCAAATTGCTGACCTGTGTTTTATTATGAATACCAAATGAGATGCAATGGATCCATTGTGATGTTGCTCCATGAACAGTGGCTCCTGGGCTTATGAAAACCCCTAATTCACAATCTCAGAAAATTAAAATACTGTAGTGTAAAAATATTCAACATTCTAGGCTCAAAGTGACCCAATCTAATCAGATAATGAATCCACAACACCTACAAAGGGCTCCTGAGCCTAAATGGTCTCTCAGGGTGGTTCAGTAGGAATCACAATCATAGGAAAGACGGCTGACCTGACAGTTGTGCAGAAAACCATCATTGACACCATAAGGTACAGATTGCAAAAGAACTGGTATGTTCCCAAAGTACTGTACCAAAGCACATCAGTAGAGGGTTATGTGGAAGGGGAAAGTGTGGAAGAAAAAGGTACACAGCCAGCAGGGGTAACTGCAGGCTGGAGAGTATTGTCAGGAAAAGGCCATTCAAAAGTGTTGGGGACTTTCACAAGGAGTGGACTGATACTGGAGTCAGTGCATCAAGAGCCACCACACAGAGACGGATCCTGGACATGTTCTTCAAATATCGTATTCCTCTTGTCAAACCACTCCTGAACACTGTCACTTAGTGGTCCAAAGTCCTCTTTTCTGATGAGAGCAACTTTTGCATCTCATTTAGGAACCAAGGACCCAGAGTCTCAAGGAAGAATGGAGAGGCACACAATGCACAATGCTTGAAGTCCGGTGTGAAGTTTCCACAGTCTGGGTTGATTTGGGGAGCCATGTCATCTGCTGGTGTTGGTCCACTGTGCTTCATTAAGTGCACGGTCATTGCAGCCACCTACCAGGAGATTTTGGAGCACTTCATGCTTCCCTCTGCAGATGAGCTTTATGGGGATGCTGACTTCATTTTTCAGCAGGACTTGGCAGCTGCCCAGAGTGCCAAAAGTACCAAAACCTGGTTCATTGAACATGGGATTACTGTGCTTGATTGGTCAGCAAACTCACCTAACCTGAACCCCACAAAGAATCTATGGGGCATTGCCAAGAGAAAGATGAGAGAACAATGCAGCAGAACTGAATTGAAACGTCTTGGTCTTCCATAACAACTCAGCAGTGCCACAGGCTGATAGCATCCATGCCAGGCCGCATTGAGGCAGTAATTGATGCAAAAGGGGCCCAAACCAAATACTGAGTACATATACATGCTTATACGTTTCAGAGGTCCGATATTGTTCTATTTCCAATACTTGCGTTACTGATGTCATGTCATATTCTAATTTTCTGAGATTGTGAATTTGGGGTTTTCATAAGCTGTACGCCATAATCATCACAATTATACCAAAGTAAGGCTTGACATGCAAAGCAAGTCAAGAATAGTGTGAAATTGTCTCATACATTAGTTTCACCTTTTGAGTTGATTTACTGAAATAAATGAACGTTTGCGTGATGATCTAATTTTTTGAGTTTCACCTGTAAAAGCTGCTTAAGCATTGGGTTTCACACACCCCTTCTTCAAACAAAGGAACATGAGTCATACACCCCCACCACTATTCCTTAGTCTTTGTCTGATATATATATATTTTTCCTCCAAATTTGGAGTATCAGTTGTTATGATTTATTTAAAATGTGTTTCTTGGCTTTTTTTCCCATTTCAGGAGAAGAACCAAATATGAACAACTAGGTACTTAAGAGAGAATGAGAATCAGCTCAAGTCCTTCGGTATTCTGAAAACATATCCCACTTTGGGAGATCCTGCTCCCACTTTTTGACTAATGAAGCTTTTGAAGCCCCAGTGGCAATGTCTGATTGCAGTTGCTGAAAAGGTGCCTCTTTTAGAGGTTTATTTGCACTAATCAACACCATGTTGTGTCTGCAAGCTAAAGTTCTCTTTAGAGGCAGTGCCCCCACTGGGCTATTCTGCAAGAATTAAACAGTTCTTCTGTTTACTTATGTTCTTTGCTCCATATCTGTTTTTAATGGAATGCTTTGAAGCCATTTTTCAAACCTTTTGTATGGGTAGATGACTTGTAATTCTTTTTCAACACCTTCCTCCCACATCACTCTTCCCCGTTAATATAAAGCACTTGAGGTCCTCAGACAACCCACCACATAAATACTGAGTCCATTAAAAAGATAAATTGGCTGAATGATGGACATTTATAGCAGCACATCATACATCACTCCATCTTCTGTTTCTCCCTATGGCAGTGACCAGTTGCTTTTGCCATGGTGGTACTTGTGTTGTCACTGATGTGCACTGTTTATACAAAATCGATACAGTTCCTCCTCCCACTTCCCACAAAAAGAAAGCCTCCTCTACAATTGCCCTTCCACACCCCGTTTTCGTTTGCAGAGTTTTGGGTTTTCCATTGAATCAGTGGAATTTACATACATATTGTCTTACAATGTGCCATTGGTCCAACAGGTCTATTCTGTTTGGAGTATCAGTTGAATTTAGCCCATTGTTGATTAATTGGCAACCCTGAGAAACAAGGGTATATTTACTTCTTAAGGATGCTTTGATTGTAGTATATTCTAGTGTCAATGAAGGTTACAGCAATGTCAGTCTCAGTTCTCTTGACTGTGATCCTTGTGTAGCCCAAATACTGCCACTTATGAAAAAGAGACTAGCATGCTTAGGGGAAACTCGAGGTTTGGAGACATCTTAAAAATATCTGTATAGGAATATAATCCTTGTGGGGAGGAGTTGCAGGGGTAGAGAGAAAAACAAAATCAAAACAGACTAGTAAAGATTTGGGGTGTGCTATGGGCATAGAATGCTCATTTGATGATTGAGGAAAAACTGTGAAATGGGGTAGAGGTGAAATAATTTGTCCTGGGGGGAAAAGCAGGAACAGCAGTCTGCCATCCCAGAGAGGAGCAACATACATTACAACATGACCTTAAACTTATGGATTTCCTTCCCCTCGTAGTAGGAAGCTGGCTGTGCCATCTGTACAGCCGAATGTGCCCCATGACAGAGCTTCAGAAACAGTCTAGCCTGAGGCAGTCCACAAGCCACCAAATTCCATTTTTATTATATTTTTGTTTGTTTTTCACACATACTGTAAAGGGATATCTAAGGGCCTTTTTACACGACCCCTAAGACCCGCTGGCCACTTAAATTCGGACCAGAGATCTTAGGGGTTCGTCGCTCTTCCTGTGTCCCCACCCCCTCCGCACTTCCTGGTTGCAGGCTGCGTGAGGGCAGGGAGAAAAAGAGAAAGAAAAGCATGCCGCTCACCTCGTTCTGCCTCTCGTCTCTGTAAAAGTAGCTCTTAAAGGGGCAGGAGCCAAAAAACAACAAACAGAAGCAAGGAGAGCCCCACACTCGCTATCGTTACACCGGATCAAATAATTTTCACCTCCAAAGAGCAGGTACCTGAAAACTGTGCTGGGACGCGCTAAAGTGGGTGGGGTCGCACTTAATTTCCTGTTAACTCCGGAGCTGGTGGGTAAACATTTTAAAGCTCTGGAGCTGGGAGCCATTTGCCCGGGAGTTTAGGGGTGGTGTATAAACACCCTAAAAGGGACAGGGAAGGGGTAGGGGTTCTAAGGATAAAAAGGGAGGAGCTCAAGTGGCATGTTTACTATGTTTCCCTTATTTTGACACTAACAGCTACAATCTCTTATTATACTGTTGGAGTAATTAATTTTGTTACAGATTTCTTTTTCAGAAAAATTGTAGGGTGGTTTCCAGCTATCTCTTGCCTTCTGTAAGTCTTTGTTCTTCATCATTTCCGATGTTATGTCCATCTCTGCTGTCTCAAAAAGCTTTTCCAAAAGTTATTTTCTATTTGGTGTTTCACTTGATTTCCAATATTTGGCAAAAGAAATTCTTCATATGGCTGTAATATGCATTAACAGGCGTTTCACATTAACATCTTTGGTTTCTGGCATAATATTTAACAAAAAGATTTCATGTTTAAATTGGATGATATAAGCCACTGAACTTCTGAAATGGAATCTAGTAGCATGTGCTCTTCATATTATTGTCTCTTAGACAATAATATATCTCTTGTCTCTTGTCGCATAGTCTTTGCAATCAAGAAAGGTCATATTAGTGAAGGACAGGTAATGGACACAGTGTTAGCTGCCTTGCATCTGATGAAACACTAACAAAACTATAGAGGCCCTTACTGTGAGGATAGGAAATGAGTAAATCTTAAATCTACAGCATCATCCATTATTTCATATTTTAAATGGGAAGAGCCTGGGGTTACCTCTCTTCTCCTTACTGTGTTACATGCTGCAGGAAGAATAGGCTTGGCTCACAGCAGAAAACATTTAACTCTCAGTGTGGGGACCGTGGCTCCGAGCCAGCCCCTGCCCTGCAATGAAATGTTTGAAGCTGACAGTTCATTCAATATCATAAAGCCACCAAGCATAACTGGCACAGTCTGTCATCCATTGCTTTCTGGCTTACATCGAAGCTAATAGGGAGTCTGAGTTATGACTCTCCCTCCAGACAGGGCGAATCTTTCAAGACAGAGTTGAGATCACTGACTAGACAGGAGCTGTATCACCAGAGAGGTGGCGTGGGCTTTGCATCAGAAGACAGTGGGGAGCTTGTAAATGTGCTGGGGGTGGGCGGCTGATAACACACACAAGTGCTAAAGTGCTTTGCTCTTACTAAGATTTGATTTATAAGTGCTCCATCCATGCTGTGAATACATTTGTGTCACATTGGTTTTAATTATCCACCAGGACACAACAAGCTCCTTATTTGTCCAGATTCAGTTCTGTGTATTCTTTCTGCAGTGTAACTTTCCATAGCCTTAAAGTTCTAAGAATCTCTCTGTATTTTTCTTAATACAATTTCCTTCCTGGTGGTCTACAGCATAGGAGGATCAGCTACAGATAATCAGGCTGGAAAACATTTTTCAATTTAAAAAAAAAAACCTTTTACCTTTCTCTCCCACCCAGCCCCATAACCTTTCCATGTGCCACAAATTACTGTTACTGATATGGGTATACAGAGAAATACAGGATAGAATAAAAGTTGATTTGAAGCTGCATGAATAGGTTTTATGTACTTATTTTAGAACATTTTAGTTATTTTAATAATATTTATGTTTCAATATGTCTGCTTGCTGTGGGTGCTAAGCTTTACCCGTACTAAAAAAAGATGATCCAAAAGGAAATGCAAATTAAAAAATGAAATTGCATGCAGACATGTAAACAGCAAGCCCCACTAACAAGGAAACATGCTGTATATAGGACTGTGTTCAAACAATAAAGACTGCACTGGCATTTTAAAGCCAACAGTTTTTTATTTGGCTTAAGCTTCCATGGACTACACAACACATCATCAGATGCACTACATAACAAGTTTATTTAGGTAGCCATAACCATTATAAAAATGATAAGATTGAGGAAATACATTATTCAGGTAGGTTGTATTTAAAACCAGAATTCAAATAAGTAAAATCTATTCATTTTTAAAGATTATGGTTGTCACAAACCTTCTTCCTTAAGATTGCCATTCTAAAAGCAAAGCAGGACAGATTTTCAGTAATGTAGGGGGAACTATTAAGAAGACAAAATCATAACTATAGAATAACTACATAACTTTAACATTGACAGTGAAGAAATTGAAATAAAGATTGCAGCCAAGGAATTGGAAGATTTAGGCACTGAACGGCAGCAGTGAAGGAATTAGAAAAGATTGAGTGTAAGAATGTTATCACTAGAGACCCAAAATAAAAATCATCCACACTCTTGTATTTCCATTCCCCATGTATGGGTGTGAAATTTGGATATAAAAAAATTGATAGGAAAAATTGATTTGTTTGAAATATGGTACTGGAGGATGGATACAAACAAGTGGGCCAAATAGCAAATCAAGCCTGAACCATCTTGAGAGGCAAAAATAATGAAACTGTCCTACTTTTGACACGTCACAAAAATGCAAGATTCTCTGGAAAATATAATGGTAGGAAACATGGGAGGCAGCAGGAAAAGAAGATAAAATACAAGATGGGTCAGCTTCCTACAGGAAACCACAAGCTTGAATTTTCAACAGCTGCATTAAGCAGGTGTGTTGAGAACAGAACATTTTAGAGATTGCTCATTCAGAGGGTCATCATAAGGTGGAGGCAACTTGACCACACGTTGCAACAACAAATCCAGCAGTAAAAATTTACTAAATACCCAGAACATCTGTAAGGTGATAAAGAAAAATCTTTAAATGCTGAATTCTCATAAACTAGACAAACAGGTGTGAAGTAAATCTTGAAGTGCTTCGTCAAACTTTGCATTGTCAACAATCCATTGGATGATTGTCACCAGTATATGATGGATAAGACTACTTTTTAAAAATCGATAAGGATTCTTAGTTAATTTTAATGGATGACTAGTCCAGAACTGTGCAATGTGATTCGGTTTTCTTAGTCGTTTCAACATCTGAATATGTTGCTTTTACAAACCTATGCATACATATTTAAATATTGCAGAGGAAGAAGAAGAATCTTCATACAAAAATCTCAGTAATTAAGATCATTTGCACAACAATAAGGTCATCAATAAATATAAAGCATCACCAATAACACTTATCCAAAATATTAAGAAAACACATACCTTTAAAAGTATAGCTCTCTGTGTACATCATCTGGTTGTATCTTAAATTGTTCCTTAGTGATTTTTTAAAATGTTAGAAATTAGTACTATTTCCATTTTTAAACCTTATGTTTCATTTTAATAATATAGATCAAAGAATTCATGTTATTGCTTCCATTTGTAAATGACAGAATCTATAATACAGAAAATTATTACTATTAAATCAAAAGGCAAGAGTTTTTTCCACTTTTTACTGTTGATTATGTGAATTTTCTGCTATTGTAAAAGGATATCACATAGGCATATCATTAATTCCAAGATAAATACAATTTTATGACAGTGGTGTTGCTAAAAGAATGTTTGATTAGTTTCATGAGCTGGTCTCAAGATGTAGAAGAATATTTGTGTATAAAACTAACATTCACTACAAGTGTATTAAATAATTTGTAGATTCCATTTCATAATGACTTATGCAAGTTTTTTGTTAGAGGAGAATATTGCTGTTCTATGTCATCAAGTCATATCTCAGTTAGAGTGACCCAGATAGAGTTTTCAAAATAAGTGAGATACTTAAGAAGTGATTTAGCCAGTGTTACCACCACACGTGGCCCGGCAGGTATTTGAACACATGTTTCTGGAGCCCTAATCCCTCATTCTATCTGTTGTACTACTCTGGAAGCCTCAGAGTATCACAGAGACCCTATAAAAGTTGTAAATGCAACTGCTTAACAACCTAAGAATTTACTAATTATCATTGTAATCATGGCTCCTATTTAAAGGAAACAGAAACCTCAAACTTTATTCAAGTTGTTGAGAAAGTGGCTCTAGAGCTATTTTAGTTAAAGGAAGGGGGGGAAATGAGTATTGACAATTCTAATTATGTGTATTGTGCCATTGCCCTCTACTGGACACTGATCTAATACTTGTGATTTTTTTTTGTTTAAAACTAGCCATAACTTTTTCAACATTAGTACATGACATTTGACTTTATACAAACAGATCCAGGAGAGAGAAAAACATCCAAGTGTAGGCTTGAATAAAGCAAAGAACATAAAATGGGGTAGGTTGTATGTTTGATTGTCTTCTGTGTTTTGATATATTTTTTTCCTCTTGGATGTCAGAAGAGCACTGAACTCTAGGGCTCTTAGCCACCCACTGTGTAACATGAAGCATCAAAACATTAGTGGTTGTTTCCACCAAAGCATGACAAACAGATGAGACATATATCTGATATTCAAAAAATGCATCATATTGAAAGGCAATCTCTGGAAAGAAGAAGGAAGATGTGTGGGATTCCA
Source organism: Phrynocephalus forsythii (assembly GCA_029282475.1). Taxonomy (NCBI): domain Eukaryota; kingdom Metazoa; phylum Chordata; class Lepidosauria; order Squamata; family Agamidae; genus Phrynocephalus; species Phrynocephalus forsythii. The sequence goes on along the minus strand of JAPFRF010000008.1, from coordinate 108,732,444 downwards.
AGCAGCAAGCCATTTGGGGGTGACCGTGGGAGGGGGAGACATATCTCAAATCTTGATAGATGCCTTCAGAAGAAAAGCATTGTTTTCAGAAGCCTTGCAGGGTGCTGTTCAAACAAGCAGTGAAGTGGCTAGACTGCCCACAATCTTTTCCACACTACATTTGCTTCACAGGTCTCATATTATAACAGAAATGTCAGAGCAGATTGCTTGAATCAACAGTTTTGACACTTCTCTTCAGGCACCTTTGTTCAAAAATGTCTAAATACAGACTCTTGCTTGTTTGCCAAATTCAAGTGCCAACACCCTTTAAAAATGCTGTTATACCCAGTAAAGCAGCATTTTAAGAACCTATCCAAACAGTTAGAAACCCATTTGTTTCTACTACTAATTGACATTTTGACATTAGTGAAGTAATCATATTAAGACCAAGTGATTTTCTTCATACTGAGTGAGTGTCTTTGGATTAGACTGGGCTCTCCATCAGAATGGAAGAAAATATGGGAAAATATTCAGAAACAAGGGTATAGAAAGTGTATACCAGGATGAGTATCCCCCATAGAAGCTCTTACACAGCCAAACTTGATGATTATTAGTAAGTTGGTGATATATCAAGATATGCTAAGGAATGAGAGGGAATTAAAGATGGAGGAAAAACTTAAAAAACAAAATGTAACATTAGACTGGTGGGCGAGATCACAACTGAACTCGAGGTTTAGCAAAGGCAAAAAAGGTTTTTATGAAGAAAAACTGGTTTTGATAGGCTGCTGTTAGGAGGTGAAAATAACTTGTTAAGAAAATGTATAATATATGCTGGAGCTTAAGACTGAAGATGGAATTGTTAAAAGACTATGATTAAATGGAGACAAAATGTAGGGCATAACATTGAATTAGATTTAGTACACTGGACGCAGCTACGGGAAAGTAATGTAAAATATATAAAGGGCTGAGCTTGAAAGAAAGTGTATATAAACTGTTTTATAGATGGGATATGTGTGTGTGCTGCTTCGTTACACCTCTTTGTGACCCCATGTCCATGGAGTTTTCTTGGCAGGAATACTACAGTGGTTTGCCAGTTCCTACTCCAGGTGCCTACAGTACCTGGTATGCCCTGGTGGTCTCCCATCCAATGGTGCTCAAAGCAGCTTTCAAATATCATTAGAAGCAAACTGAGCGATAAAATCTTTAATGTTTCAGAATAACAAGCCAATTTAAATATTTACAATATAAATAAATGTGGTGCCACACTCAGAGAGAGACGGGGAGGAGAGAGAGACCTTTTACACATTTTCAGGGAACAGGAAAGATCCCCTAATTCAGTATAGCATTCAGTTTGGTGATTCAGATGCAGGATTTATTTGGTTCAAATCAAATCCACTTCAGAATTGGAAATCACACTTCCCATGGATTTGCACTGAAAAATTAAAATGGCTATAACATGTCTGCTTGTTCATAAATAATCATGAAATTTGGAGACATAGTAGCCCTTTCAGGGAAAATCATTCTTGCCAAAATCCAAGTAAATGCTTCCTGAATAATTGTGCTATCCACTTGTGATTTTTTCCTTTAAAATTAGCCATAACATTTTCAACATTAGTACATGACATTTGACTTTATACAGACAGATCCAGGTAATGATGGCTAAAGTTTGTTTCAATACATTCAATGTTTGATGGCTTTCTGCACTACAGTACTGTTACTGATTTGTATGCTGCATCAAGACAGAAAAAACACCCCAGGACAGCAATAGTTTAAATCAAAACCAATCTTAACTGTAAAATAGAGACAAACATGGGTGTGTGGGATAAGAGAAACAAGGGTTGATAAAAATGGTACCAAATAAATAAAGTAAAAGTACTGCAAGGATAATAATTATATAAATAAATACTAAAATACAGACTGACATACATACTTCTATAAATAAATATGAAAAGAAAGAGAAGATGGAACTGCAGTGAAAAATAATTGGGAAAGGAGTATTAATGGTTGGATGTTCATAATATGAAAGCAGGAGATAACAAGCTTCAATAAACACAGTATTGCCAACTCCTAGGAAAGTCATTTCAAAAATTGTACTTGGTAGCACTCCTGTTCTTCTACTGGTTCTGGCTACTTCCCAAGCAGCTTGAGTATGACAGTCCCAATCCATGTATCAAGTACTGTATCTGGAAACAGATTGGTTCAGGAGGCACTTGTACCCTTACTTAGCCTAGATGTGCATGATTCTAGAGAGAAAGCTGGGTCATTGGTTTCTAATTATAGGCTCAGCATCTCATTCAATTGGACTCTTGGCTCATCTGGCTAGAGGCTTTGTCCTGTTCTCTATTCCCTGTCCCTGTCCTGTTTCAAGTGCTATTGTCCTTAGATGCAGCTATCTATATTTTCCTTACTCTACACATGTTGCTACCTTATAATGTGATCCTCAATTATTAATGTGTGTCTTCTTATCTTCTGCTACATCAGTGTTTCTCAGTGGGGGGGGGGTTGTGATATCCAAGGGGTCAAGAATTGTTTTCTGGGGACTGATTGTTTGTATCTATGGGTTGCCTTCTATGTGTTGCAGCCCTTCTTTTTGAGAAAGGATGACTTTACACCATTAGAGGGCCTTTTTATATAAACATGGCAGGGGTGGTGGTGTCTGAGGATACATGGGGATTGTGGCTTGGAAAAAAGTTTGGAAACCACTGAGCTACATTGGGAGGAGGGGCAACAAAACAATACTTTTTCCTCATGTAAAAGGTGTTACAAGTTGAACTGAAATAGATTTAAGGTTCTCCTGCTTTCATTTCCCTCCCCATTCTCAAATGCCCTTGGACTAGAAAAATAAAACAGTCCTTTATAACCTGAGACTGCAGAGGGTCAAGAAATTATGAATGAAAATGCCACTTGTGACAATGATGAAGTTGAGAAATCCAGACTACTGGCATCTTATGAATATTATGTATTCTGAAAATTCCTCAGGCAACAGAAGAAATAATGACGCGAAATTCCAGCAGTGTAATTACTTTATAGTATGAACATTCTGAAGACAGACTTATCACAAAATTTAATAACACCATTTGTTGGAATGAAAATGGAGGGGGAAGAATACATGCCATTATTCCAATTTATTTTCATGACATTTTGTTTTAAATCCAATCAACTGCTGATAGAGCAAGAAAAATTGTCATTTAATAAAATAATAGTTTTCCCATGCAACATTCTTAATATTTAATTTTGTAAATTTGTGTTCCATAACAGAAATGGTTTGTGTAGGGTTAGAAATGTTAATTAATTACTGTTGCTGGTCTAGCCTGAAATTCCAAGGAAATTTTTCATTGTTTGTGGTAACAATGACTGCTTCTATGAGTACAAAATGAATACTATTTAACAGTGGAAAACTTTGCACAGCAGTTTTATTAATTTAACTGCAGTGGCTCTGTTAGCATTTAAATTGTCAGTAGCTACTAATATGTTTAACTGTTTATATAGGCTCCCCCAATGTCACTCCCAACTAAAGCAGAGCTATGGAAATGCTATGGTAATTACAGTACATTGCTATTTAAGTCCCATGTACTGTATTTCAATTGGTATGCCAGAATTGGGACTCATGTGTGATTTAGAGCTATTTTTACAGATAAAGTAAAACTATTATACATTAATTATATTTTACCTGATACAGAGGTTTTTTGGTTCCCCCCAGCATGCTGTGAGGTTTCTTGGAATTTACTGGGGATACTTCAGTGTGCAAAAGTGAGGGAAAAGCTTCCTTAAAAGACAGATTACCTGGAGCTATGAGCTTCCTCTGCAAATCAAAGTCACAAGACAGTGCTGGATGTATTCTGTACATCCAGCAGTACCTAGCTTACATCAAGTGTCTGGCCTACCAAAAATTCCCAGAATCCTTTAAAATGCACAGATGTGGGGGGAGCAGAAACATGGCTCTGACTGGGAATTTAGAAAGCCTGAAATCCACACTTTTCTTAGTCTGTTGAGCTATGAGGGAAGCCATTCACCTGGGGCAGTGGTTCTCTTATTTCCACATCCAGAGAGAAGCCCTTTTGACTTTCCAAGACACTGTGCTTAGCATCCCCTGCCCTCTAAAATTATCACATATATGGTAGTGGTGTTAAGGGGGGGACGTTAAGGTCCAAAATAAATATAAGGTGAGGTCTTCAGGTCATCTGCTCTACTTTCTAAAGCAGGCATGTCCAAAGTCTGGCCTGGGGGCCAAATGCGGCCCTTTTGCAAATTTTAAGTGGCCCCGCAGCCTCTTCTCAGCCTGTCACACATCCCAGCCGGCTGGCCCCTCCCCGTGCCAGCTGGAGATGTCAGTTCTCCAGCTATCCGTGACCGACATGGCAGGGTCGCTGCAGGCCAGCTGCCCCCACCTCGGGATCCTCTGACCCTCTGAGAGAAAGATGGCAGCACCACAGTGTGTGTCCATCCCCTCCACAACTCCTCTGGGAGGGTGGACGGACAGAGAGACTGGGCTGGGCCTCTGTCCCCTTTGGCTGCTTGGTGCTTGCAAGATCTCCCCTCCTCAATGGCTGCCGGCTGGTGAAGTTGGAGGCTGTGGCAGCGGCAGCAGCTCCAGGGGGGGACAGTCAAGAAGGAGAGTGTGCCAGGTAGGCAGGCCAAAAAGGGGCCTTCCACAACTAACATTGCTCAGCAACGCTGCCACTGTGAGAGCCCCCCAGGCTCCTGGCTCCTTTCTTCTCTCACCCAACCAACCTCCCATTTTTCCAAGCTCAAGAAATTCACAGGGCAAGTCATGGGCCTTGTCAAAGGGAGCCCAAGCTGGCTGCAGTGAGGAACAGAGGCGAGGAGGAGGAGCCTCGCCCGTGCATCCTCTGGTTCCTCCTCCTTGCCTCCATTCCCCACCGCAACCAGCCTGGGCTCCCTTTGGCAAGCCTCATGACTTGCCCTGTGCATTTCCTGGGCTTGGAAAAGTGGGAGGTTGGCTAGGTGAAGGAAGAAAGGAGCCATGAGCCTGGGCACAGTGCCATCAGCCTCCACTGCCACTGCTTGCCCCTCGCTGCCAGGTCATGACCACTGGCTTCCTGTCACAACCCCCCTCCCTCCCTGCCACTCTGTGGGAACTCTGTTCCCCATGCCTTTGTTTTTTTTATCTCTTGTCAAAGAAGACGGCCCTCAAGGTGAGGAGTTATTTTTGCCCCCTTTTATTGCTTTTTATTGCCTGATGGGGATGGGGGGACACACAGAGAGAGAGAGAGAGAGAGAGACCCTACTGTGCAACCTTTCCCAACGTACAGGAACTCACCAAACTCTTCCTGATGGGGGTGGGACACACACAGAGAGACACACACACACAGAGGGGGGGCAAGGAGGAGGAGGAGGAGAAGGATGCATGGGCAGGCAAGGCAGGGGAAAGGTAAAGCTGGCAGCAGCAGCAGTGGCTCCTCCAAAGCTGAGTGTTCCAAGCCAGCCACCCAAAAAGGGGGGCTTCGACGCCTGATATCACTCTGCAATGCTGACACTGTTGAGAGTCCCTGGCAGCCTGTTGCAGAGCGATGTAAGGCAGGGAGGCTCCATCTTTTCCCTTCTTTGCCTGCCTGTGCATCCTCCAGTTCCTCCTCCTCCTCCTCCTCCTCCTGTGTGTGTGTGTGTGTGTGTGTGTGTGTGTGTGTGTGTGTGTGTGTGTGTGTGTGTGTGTGTGTGTGTGTGTGTGTGTGTGTGTGTGTGTGTGTGTCCCAACCCCCATCAGGAAGAGCTTGGTGGGAAAGCATGGAGAGCAAGCCTGGAGGTGGTGTGTTCCTGGGGCTGTACGTTGGGAAAGGCTGCACAGCAGGGTCTCTCTCTCTCTGTGTCCCACCCCCAACAGGCAATAAAAAGGAATAAAAGGGGGAAACAAAAATAACTCCCCACCTTGAGGACCGGCTTCTTTGGCAACAAGAGACAAACAGCAAAGGCAATGGGGAACAGAGCTCTCAGGGTGCGGCAGGGAGGGAGGGAGGTTGCAGGAAGCCAGCGGTACCTACCCATGTCAGGCTGAATGGTTGGCCCCCACACATTTTCACCTCACCAAATCTGGCCTTCCTTGCAAAAAGTTTGGACAGGATTTTCCCTCCCTCAAGAGGCAGTAGAAGTGACAATGCCTAGATGTTCCAAGGAAAGCCACACGACTTGGGTTTGGTCAAACCTTTGAAGGTCTCAAGAGATCACCAGGCTGTCACCTTTGCCAGTGTTAAGAGGCAGCACGTCCACATCTCTCAAGTTCAAGGGACAGAAATGTCAACTGAAAGGTTATAATGTTCATCACTTTGATGTTGAGATGGCATATCTTCATGCAGACCTTGCAGAAAGTCAACAAGAAAATATATCCACAAGTTCTACAGAGGCAGAATTTTGCTCTTTTCATGAGGTATCTAAAGAGCTGGTATGGATAAAACAAAACAATTGTTAAAGGATTCATGTATTAATGTAAATGAACCCATTTCTGTGTTTGTTGATAATACTGCATGCATTAATTAACTGATAAGAACTGTATTAAAGGTAAAAGTAAACACATTTGTATTAAATATTTCGCTGTAAGGCAAGCTGTTCAAGAAGGCAAACTGAAAGTAGAGCTTTGTTATATTGCTGCTGACAGCTTTACAAAGCCTCGACCAGTTGAAAAACATGAAGCATTGTCTAAGCGAATAGGAATGTTCAATATTTGATTTAGGAGGGGTGTCAAGTTTTTATACGTGAACAAATTTATAAAAACATAAATAAAATATTGAAACATACCTTACTCAGAAGAGTACAGCAACTTTCAGTTTGTGTGGGTAAAACACATACAGCTGTTAAGGTTTGAGGGGAAAACTCTGAGGCTGCAGCAGCATCAGGCAGGTGCTGGTGATTGGGGGTGCAGTTTGTATAAATGTAGCACAGAGTTTTTGTTTTTGTTTTATGAAGGAGTTTTTGCTGGTCAATGTACTGTTTTTGTTATCAGGCATGTTTTTATGTATCATGTTTTTTTGCTGAAGACAAGCTCTCCAAGTTGAATGTTTAAATATAAAATTATTTTTCTAATACAAGCTGTCTGCAAAGTTTTTGGTATCCTGAAAAGCACTCTGTTTCTGCTGGGTCTCAGGTCTGTTTTCCAGTATGCAATGTTTTATTAAGACTATGTTATAGTGTATCAAGGTTTTGTGGGGGGAATGCTGTGCATATACACTACTATTTTTCCCAAAAATAATTTTTATTCAACACAGAAATACAAAGATTCTATTTTTCAGGCTTTCCAAAACAACAGAAGTCAATACATATCCTGTAAATAGGTATCCATTTTCTATTTCTTGTGGAAGGACATCTGACTTCTCTTCACTGAGCAAAGCTCAAAACATATATGATGGACAGATAGCATTTTTCTTTCTCTCAATAATACATGGTAGCTGCTTATGGTATGATTAATGCATATCAAGAATAATTGGAACATACGGGATCCCTTTGAACCATATCGCCAGGTTCACTTCACTCAGAATTGCAAATAAGAATGTAACACAGGGAGACAGCTTGGTTTTCCAGAAATTGATGGTACTCCTGTAATGGAACGATGAGTAAGAGATGCCTCAGAAATAGTTCATAGGTTGCAGTCACTTAAGTAATGATAAATTAGAAGAGAACAAAGCGAGGCACATAACATGAAATAGATAGTGTTTCTTCATGAGGGAATACCAGAAAGCAACTGGTTTATCATGTAATTTTATAAATCTTTTCTGTCTAGCTAGGCATGCTAAATAGCATTGAGGTTAGTAATCTTGTGTGTTTTCCCTCCAAAAACTTGTGTGTGTTGTGTGTGTGTGTTTGTGTGTATTATGTTTCTGTGTGTGTGTGTGTGGTCCAAGTGTGTGATCCACCAAATGTTATTTGTGTGTGTATTGTTTTCTCGTGTTTGTGTTGCATTGTAGAAAAGTGAAAAAGAAAGAAAGCTTTCTGCTTATGACAACCTATATTATTGGGTGGTTTAAATTTCAGAAACATTGCTCCCCCAACCCGCAGCACACTGGGTGCTCATTTTATTGACATCTGAAGGATGGACCTGAGTCCCACTGTTTGAAAACTTTTTCAGGACCCATTTAACCACCGTGATTTTTAAAGCATCAGGCCACAAAACAGACCACCGGTGAAATGGGAACTTCGAAACTTGGCCAGCTCCAGCTTCCATTAGTCTCTGAATAACTTTTTTAGTCCAGATGAAATAAAAAAACAACAGAGGTATTTGGGTTATTTTAAGACCTATTTAGTCATGTTTAGAAGGGGGGATATTTAGAAAATATTCACACACAACATTTTCTAAAGAAACAAATAAATGGGGAAAAAAAGGCATACCAAGCAAGGTACCACCACTACAAAAGCCCCCCCATGGTTACCCTTCAAATGTCAAATGGAGAGTGCAACTACATTGAAAACTAGGCAACACCTTGCTGTGATTTGATTTGCGGCCTGTTTTAAAAAACCATCAGTGCTCACACAGGCTCCTGGTTGATTTCACCATTTCTACTGGATGTGATGCATAGGCCTCTACTCTGTTTCCTTCCTGGCCAATCCTCCCTTTGTCTGGAGCTGCTTCTGCCAGTCCTTGTATGGGCATAAATAAGGTAAATAATAATGATGACCCAGTAATCAAGGGAAAAAGGCAATAGAATACTAATTTCTTATATTAAATGTTTTTTTAATAAATGAAAACATTAAAATGATAACCCAGGAGAAGAAAGAATGCAGGGTGGGCATTCTGGTTCTGAACATAATGTCGCAACCACTTATGTTACCAAGACACTACCAAGAAGCACACATCTGCTCTTTACAAGTGTATTCCAATAAAATACATGGGGGGAAAGCCCATCTGAATAATTCCAAGCATTTGAATAGGCATATAACGACAACAAATTTATGCGGTGCTACCCGCATAGAGGATACAGCTCATTTTATTTGATTTTGAGCATTATACAGCATTAAGACAATCACATTTATCAAAATTGATGGTCAAAAATGCCCACTGGAACACAAATTTTCAGCTTGATTTCCTGCTCAACAGTTCCAAGGTGCAGGTTGTCCGTGGTGTTGCTAATTTTGTACATAAGGCTGCTAGGGTAAGATCCACCTTCATAGATCAAATTGGTGTTCCCTGTAGGGGAGATGCTGACACATGAATCAGAAATTTTTAATCTTACTATTTTAACTGTGTTTTTAACTGTTTTTCATTCTCTTTTTTTCTTCTGTATTTGATATGGCCTGTTGGGCTAATCAATAAATTTGTTGTTGTTGTTGTTGAACAGGCATATAAATGTTGGCAAGATTCTGCACATCTTTACAGATTAACTGGGAGTTGAGTCATGGCTACTGGACATCTTTTTTGAGAGATAGAAACGTTTCGCTGTTCATCCAAACAGCTTCATCGGTCCGATGAAGCTGTTTGGATGAACAGCGAAACGTTTCTATCTCTCAAAAAAGAAGTCCAGTAGCCATGAATCAACTCCCAGTTAAACGAACCTGGATGACTGAGAATCTTCACAGACGTATCTTCACAGATTATCGTTCTGTTCCCATCAATGTATGAGTGAAGCTGCATCACACAAGTAACTGGGATACTATGTGAATGGCAAGATTATTTGAGACACCCCAAAATCTTAATTTTTAAATGACATATGAAAAACAAGCACAGCCTCTGACTGCCATGCAATCTTCCCATCAGCAATGGCTGCCACCACAAATGGTTTTCATTTCTAAAGAACAGATGCTTCTTTTAATAATTAAAAAAAAAACACTAAAGGATTATTTTCCAAGTTCTACTTGATGCATTGTTTCAGGGTCTGACATTCACTGATGTTGGGGTGGAGAGTGATTTTAAAAGGTCACAAACAAAGAGGGGTGGGGATGAGGGGCAGCAACAGCACAGGAGAACACCACTGAGAACATCCTGCCATTGCGGGAGCTGCCGTGGGAGGCACACCCCACCAACCTGCCTCTGATGTGATCCATGGATGGAAAAGAACTCTGCATGAATATTCATGAACTCCATACAGAAAATTTATGAGCTACAAGCTGAAGACAGGACACACAGAACAGTTGGCATTCATTTAAATTATTTGTCATCTGCTTAGTTTTGCTTGCTCTTTCTTAATTTGAGTTAAGCCAGGTCCCTTCTTCCCACTCTTAATATGTCTATTTTGAAAATGTCCTGTATTCAATTTTGTAGTTTTTGCCACTGGTCCTCAAGTATAAAGATATCAAAAGCTTATCTTTATATAGATAGATAGATAGATAGATAGACAGACAGACAGACAGACACACACACACACACACACACACACACACACACACACACACACACACACACACACAAAGGTAAAATAAATAGACTAAATAGAGATTATTTTATTTTTTACAATTAACCAACAAACACCATGGGTAGAAAATCAGGACCTTAAAAGAGACTGTATATCCTGTATGGGATAGATATAGTATGTAATTATCCTCACAGTAGTTCAGGAAAGACAACAAAAAATCAACATATAACGAACCATTGGGATAATAATATTCTTAGAATTACAGAGTGGGAACGGACCCAGTGAATGGTCTCTATTACTTCAAGATGTAACAATGCCCATGAGACACAAGATATTTTCAAGAGCTGCTTATTTCTGGCAGGTAGCTCAGTGTTTCAGAGTGGAGTATTATGAACTAGTGGTGTTTTTCAACCACTGTTCCGCGGCACACTCTATGTTGCCTGGTGTGCCGAAAAATTGTATAAACCAATATCACCTTTTTAGACTCTTCTCCTTGACATCTAGTTTTCTATACAATTTTTTTTTGTATGAAGCATTCCTCACACAAGATACCATCTGGATTCTGCAGTGATACGTCCCAGAGACAGTAAGAATTACTAGAGTATAAATGCTGCAGACAGTTATATATCATGTGAATGCAGGTCATAGCTAATTCAAAGTCGCAGCTGGAATGGCTAGCAGATAAGTTAATCATATGTTAAAGGTCAGATGTATCTAGATTATCCATTATAGTACTTCCTAAATTGTGTTTGGATAACTTGCATGTTTAGGTTTCTGTGACTATAAATGATGCTGAAGTTCCTATCTGGATAATCATGTTTTGCAAAATCACTTCTGTTAGTGAAAATAAATATACTGAGTAATGAACAAGTGTATATTGGAAGTGCTATGCCTAAAAGTGTTTGGTTCTTACAGTGTGTGACGGCATAACCTTTGAACAACTACAGGTTTAGAGTCTACATCAGACAAACATCAAGAATTGGCAACAAGGCTAGCACAGAAGAGATGAAGGGCCCAGAAGGTCACCAAGTGGCCCCCAATGATAGGCTAGCCTAGTTCAGAAAACTTGTGGAAATTAAAGGAAAGGATTGGTATTAATTCAATCCAACATTCAGGAAATGGATAGAAATCTGAGACAGAGTAAAGCAAAATGTACCAGAACACTAATCAAGGGCAAATTCAAAGAATGCTTGCATCTTTAGGCAATATAATATAGTGTACAAGATATTATTCGGAAACTAGAATCTAATGCTTCTCCTACCCAAGCATATTAAAATAAAATTAGTCTCACCTTTTGTTGTGCACTGTAGTTATTCTGGCTTTTTTCTATCAATGTGTATTTTAAAATGGTATCGGGAGTGCCATGACCCTCCAATTACTGGATCAAAGCAAACACACACACACACACACACACAATCATGCCAGAGCCATGCCAGATCGTGAGAGTTCAGGCAATCTCTGATTGATGCCCAGTGCAGGAGGAGGATTGGGGCATAGGATCTTCTACTGTTGACCCCTGTAGTAGGGAAGAATTCAAACTACCCTTCTTTGACCTGTTATTTGCCCAAGGTACTTTGGGGAGAAAAAATAAATGGGGAGGCCATTCTAATTGGGAGTCCTAGCACAGTTCCATTTACCTTTTTGAAATCATTACTCAAGATCAGATTATGGTCCTTGGAGTGTCATGTTGCCTTTGCCCCTCAAAGCTCAGAAGCCAAAAATGTGCCAACTGAGGATGCTAGGGACAGATTATGAGTGGAAGATGGAAAATATTTAGAGTTAAGAGAAACTGTTGTTCTAGGTAAGCAATAGCGCACTAAAATACTAATTAAAATCCTGTATCAATGTTTTTAAATGAATGCAGTGAAAGACAACCATGGAGAACATGTTTATTTGTTATATTTTTATTACCAAAAAAGAAAATCATGTACACAGCATAGCAGTCCTTTACTGTTCCAATAAAAAAAATATAACGAATGCACAACCTGTAACTTTACTGAATTAATGATATACTTTAACTTTTTATAAATTAATATATACAGTCACAGGAGACTATAATAGCATGTTTTGTCACTGAGAAAGTGTAAGAAAGAGAGAAAAGCAATGGTAACTGCAATGGCACTCACTCATCTAATGGATAACTGATCCAGCTGTTCATTTGACTGTAAATGCTAGAAAGTCCCCAGTAAAAGTAGAAAATGCCAATTAGTTGAAAAGGAAGATGCTGAGGCAGTTGAAAAAGAAATCAGGATGAGGGGGAAACACTGAATTGACATTAAATTGCCTCTTTTGGCTTTGGTGCAGCATCTTGAACAGTTTAGTTTTCTCTTATATTGTGAGCCTGTTTGGACCATACATATTAACTTATGCACCTTATGTGACTTTGTTTTTAAAGCCAGAAAAGAATTCAGAACAGCATCTGGCTCCATTTGACATTAAGCAATTTGGCTTCATGCATCCACCTTTCCCTCTAATCACCAAGGAATCTGTTACAATACATTTTCCAACATGTCCCTCCCCAAATAATCTGATTTTTGTCACCACTCGCCAAGCTAACCGCAAGTAACAAGCAGCTTCCTTTTCTTCCTTTTCCCAGAGCATCTTCTCATATGAATGACCAACTGCTGCAAGAACATTTCCTATGTGCCAGTGAAACAATAAGGAGCTGTGACAGGCGGCAGTGGTAGCCTTGCATGATACCCATTTGTTTCGCTGAAGACCTCCCTGGTGCATCGAGTCTTCCATCCTCGAGTTTTCACAATACCGTCCATATATACCAATGCATGCTATACATAGATGTTGCAGCCAAGTATGGAGTCAGATGCAATATTCCAGATTTCACTGCATACTCAACAACACAGATGCTTTTCTCTGTGGGCGTCCCAGCACCAGCACAAAACCTGTGCAATACAAAATCATTTCTGAAAGCTGCTTAACCATTTCATAAATATATGGCCCTTGCTATAGGTTTCTACCATGTATGAAATAAGAAAAGTTCCCCCATTCCCTTCTCTATATTTTATCTTGGCTATTTAAAAAAAAAAGTCTTTCTGCGCTGCTACTCAAGCCTTGTACTCCACAGTGGCCCCATCTAAAAGGAGACATGATCTTGAGTCTCCCTTCATTCGTGTCCCTAGGGCATCTTTGCTAACTTTGTCTTTCTGCAGGCATGAACAAGAATATGGATGGGAGAGAGGCACTGCAAACCTAAAACTAAAAGATTGAAGGAGCCGCAGCAGCCTCAACAGGAAAACTTCTTCCTATCCTCCAAGTCAGTGTCATACAGCTGTACAATGTCCTAAGCAAGTGGTTTCCATAGGAATTCTCTCTCTTTCTCTCTCTCTCTCTCAACCACATTTCCTATCTCCCTTCCAAAATATAATTAGAATTATCTCTATAAAAATTGAAAGGAAAAAATGGTATATATAAATCTGGTATTTTCAAATAAGCCCATAAATCAGGCATGTCCAAACTTTGGCCCTCCTGATGTTTTGAACCACAACTCCCAGAATTCTAAGCTTACATTACCAATGGCAAAGGATTGTGAGAGTTGCAATCCAAAACATCTGGAGGGCCAAAGTTTGGACATGCCTGCCATAAATCAACAATTCGACCCTGAACATGAAGCAGGAGAAATGAATGCGTTTACCCTACAATTTCTTCCTTGTGCAACAATTAAGGTTTACATTCTGCACCAGAAAGAAAATCTTTATTTTCAAGACTGGGCTTCAGGTAGCCTAATTCTGTACATAAGCGTGCATGTGCGCACACGTGCGCACGCACACACATGGTTGTGTCTGTGTACACACACAATATATATATATGCTACTTTATATGTTACATCCAGCAACTCCAATTCCATGGAGGAAGAGAAGGAGAACAGTCACTCAGCAGATGTTCACTCTAGTCATCAAAACACAATCCCCTCTCATCATCAGTGGAATCTGCACAGGATTCTACTGTACTGTATATGAAAGGGTAGAGTTTGACTTCTGGTCTTGGAGTAGAGCAACACCGGCATTCCTCATTGTAGTATCTGAGCAACAGCCTGTAAACATCCCCTTGAAAATGAAGACAAAAACAAAAACAGAAGTCAGTCGTTTTAAAATAGAAGTTTTAGCTAGGTTTACAAGCATGAACACAAAGTGCACACTATCTGCATTTGATGGCAACTGAGTCTAGTGCTCTTGGGAAAGCCAGTTCCACATACAGACGGAGAGGATGCTTACTTGTAACTGTAGTTCAGGCATGCCCAAACTTTGGCCCTCCTGATGTTTCAGACCACAACTCCCAGAATTCTAATCTCAGACTGCCAATGGCAAAGGACTGTGGGAGTTGTGGTCCAAAACACCTGGAAGGGTGAAGTTTGGACATGCCTGCTGTAGTTCTTCCACTGAATATCTGAACTCACACTAATGGGTTCTTCTGCATCTGCACATTCTCAGAATCTCCCATAGCCTAAAGTTGTTAGCCTCATCCTCGCACACAGCATGTGCTCGTCCACCCAATGGTTCTTCTCTGACTCCCATGCCTGCCACCGATTACAGGACAACGTAGGGCAGCAGAGAGAAAGTTGGTGGGCTGTGTGAATTTGCCATTTAAAGAACTACCATCCTGTCTTCCTCCTTCCTGGTCTCTGGGATCCACAGTAATGGGTGACTAGTATGTTTGCTTCTCATCGGGTGAGATGACAAGCCAACACTGAAAAGCTCACCGCCTGATCAAACAATGCACTGATCTTGGGTGGAAGAGCGATCTGAGATTCTCATTGAGATAAAGATGGTTGTAAGGCAGCTACTTGCTCCCAGCCTGTGAAGCTTGTTAAGCATTACAGTTTAGACATCAGGGTGAAACTCAAGGCTCTGAGAATTTAGACAGAAGCCACCTGTATCTTTCCATGTAAAGCCTGTTGGTGTTCTGAAACAAGGAAACTTTACATGGACTCATGGTATATTCCCATGGAAGCTGAAATAGGATAATGAGTGTGACCATTCTGCATCTGCATAAAAAGATGGTGGGGTTCCAACCTAGAGTGGAACTAGATATAAATTTTCCCAACTGGGACATGACTATAGGGGAAATGGTGTAGCCCCCTTATCCTGGGGATTTCTTGATCTTGATGTTTATGGTGATCTTGATTCTGATGAGGATGTTGAGTGGAGTGTGATGACCAGTTGCCGACATCAATGTCTCCTATCCTGCTTTTCTCTTTTCCTTGTGGAGCTTTGCTGGGTCCAAGATGGAAGCTTATCCTCTGACCTTGGTGTTAGTGATCATATCCATGTCAGTGAATGACTAAAACCTGGAAAACTGCCAGGGCCGCACTCATAAGAGTGAGGGTGGTAGGGCTGAGAGAAATGATCTTAATGTCAGGGTAGGCTCACAGAGGGAGAAGCAGTCTTTTAGATAGCTTGCACCCAAGCCATTTAGAGCTTATCTATCTATCTATCTATCTATCTATCTATCTATCTATCTATCTATCTATCTATCTATCTATCTAAAGAAACTGCCAAAATAAACAATTTTCTACCTATTATGTTGTTGCAATTATCCC
Organism: Phrynocephalus forsythii; assembly: GCA_029282475.1. Classification (NCBI taxonomy): domain Eukaryota; kingdom Metazoa; phylum Chordata; class Lepidosauria; order Squamata; family Agamidae; genus Phrynocephalus; species Phrynocephalus forsythii. Next base: position 108,716,619 of record JAPFRF010000008.1, on the reverse strand, counting down.
TGAAAGTACACAGGGACTATGCCAAATGATTCTTAGAAACCAAATGACGTCCTACCCAAAATTTTCCCTAACTCCCATGATCAACAGCTAATCTAGACATGCCCAATTCCTGTAGTTAAGTGACACTGAAAAAATCAGGCAAAGTTGACAGGAAACACATCAAAGTGTATGTTTATAAATAGCAACTTTCCGTTTTTTTATTCTCTGAGAAACTGTGATACAGTAGTCCCCTCTATACTGTGGCCTTGCTATATTGCAGGACTATGACATATGGGCCCCGTCCCTGCCATCACCGTCACCACCACCTCTATCACTCCAGCCGCTGTTCCCAACACTGCCCCTGCCGCCACCACCCCCTTGCTGCATGCCACTGTCACCCTCCTAAGTGGCTTTGGAGGGGGGTGTGACGGTACCGGCAGTGGCAGCGAGGGGGTGACTGTGTCCACATATTGGGGAGTTTTGTTTATCAAAGGTAGTTTGGGAATGTAACCTCTGCAATAAACAGGCCACTACTGTACTATGATAGATATCTGTCTCTCCCCCAACCCATATTATGGTGCACAGTATGTGCTGCAACATAGGTTTTACTTTACATATGAATCGATGTATTTTGAAGAAAACTCTAAAACAGTCTTTTAAAACATCTGTTTGTTGAAGCCTGAATTGCAAATGGAACAGCTTAGCCTCTTGATTTGCTCAAGATGTTTTCCTTGATTTAGGTCAACATTATAATGGCAATCATGACCTGGACTTGTTTATCATCACGGATACTTCCAAAAGGAAGAGATTTGTTAATGCTTACCAACAGTCTGTCCTTTCTCAATTAGGAAAGTGTGCATACTGTAAATGTCTCTCATCAGCTCAGCATCTCCAAAGGTGAAGTAAACAACATCTCGTCCGGCTTCTGCAGCTGCCATGATTTGTATTAGTGCTGAAAGAAATTCAGACAAGGGGAGGGGGAGGCAATGCCATTTTTTAAATCTGCAGTTCTCAGAATTGTTTCAGAAAAGGGTAACAGAAACATCTTGACTTGCTTTTATTACCTCACAGGTCCTCATGAGTAAACTGAAGTTCTAACCAGTAAGAATATGCTGCCATGGTTCTCTGGCATTGTTATGGAAACTCTAAGGTTGGGGAGGGAGGTGGAACTGGTGAAACCTCTATTTAAATGCCTCTCACTTACCTATATATGCTGCTATATGCCTTACCCTATCTATCTATCTATCTATCTATCTATCTATCTATCTATCTATCTATCTATCTATCTATCTATCTATCTATCTATCTATCTATCTATCTATCTATCTATCTATCTATCTATCTGCTGCTATATGTCTGAAGAAGTGGACGTGTCCACGAAATGTTACATTAAAATATGAAAATTAGTCTTTAAGGTGCTACATGTTTTTTGTCTTTTGTTTTCTTTTTCTTTGATTTTTTTGCCTGGAATTCTCACTTGCATCGAAACCCAATTAGGTTGCTGTGAGTCAATTCTGACTTGGCAACACATAACATATTTATTTGATATTACGTGTATCTATAAAAGATGCTCAGACTCATCTAGATACCAATTTGTCACTTGGAGTGCTACCACAGCCCTATACCACAGTTCACTGTTCAGTTTTTTAAATTATACACACCCTTGATTACCATGATGCAAGACATATGGTGTTGAGATAATTTGTACAATGTGAATGAACCAGTCAAGGAGCCAATGAATGAAACACTGTCTAATCTGTGTACTTGGACTGCAAATATACCCTACTCTCTGCATACATTGCAGAAAGGATAAAGGCTCCAACAGGGATATTAACTTAAACAAGATATGATTTAGAAAGAACAGGATATTTGATCAACAGTATTAAACCTAAGGTATGGAATGGGTGGCACACTTTGTGCATCTGGGGTAAAATAGGAACAAAGAGGTTCCAATATTTTCCGAGAACAGATTAGTTTCTTCCTTAAGCCAGGAGAAATGGGCAAGTTCTATTCTGCAAAGCAGAGCTAAATTCCTCATCTTCCTCTCCAGAAAAGCATAGGCTTAGTATGGGGGCAATCATTGCCAGATGCTTTTGGTCTATAATTCTTATAGAGCCTAACCAGCATAGACTATGGTGAAGAATTACAGGAAACCAATCCCAAAACATCTGGATAGGTACAATTGCCCAAGTTTATGGGGTGAAACACAATTAAAATAGCATGTCAGGTGGGATAGACTGCTTATTTGCACCCAAGCACTGGGAGAAAATTGGCTGAGGGGTTTCTGTACTTTACCCACTCACTACTGTTCCACCTGTCTTTTTCTGTTGCGTGCTCCATCTTTATCCTTCAACAAGAAATATGGTAGCTTTCCCCCCTTCACTTCAGACAAAAATAATCAAAATAAGAGGTTATTTCATACATTTTAAATATACAAGATTTCAGCTAATTTCAGCAATGCTTAGACTAGAAGACCTATGAGATATTGTGGAGAAATAATTCTTGCTCTTGTGTTTTTCTGTTGTGTAGAACACACCTGTACATGTTTAATATATTTTCCTGTGGTGTGACAGCTGATTGTTCAACTGCCTTATTTTTTTAAAAAAAAATCTGGAGTTACTTTCAAAGTGTAATATTATTTTTGTTGATTCATGCATTAACTACATAAAGGGATAATTTAAACATAGTGATGGGAGAAAACATCATATTTAATCAAGGGACTCTTGGAAATTCACAAGTGAATTACTAACAGCCCCCATGACATCTCAAATCAATCTCCTTTAAGAGCTTATGATGTAATCAATCTACCAAGCAATCTTTGGAAAGCTTAGGAACTTAATGTTTATGGAAGCGCCTAATTCATCAAGCAACATGAAGTGGGCAGAAGGAGTTAGAAAAATTTAGCAGCAACTCTGGTGAGGAATCTACCCTTCCTGGGGGAAAGCAAAGAGTTGCTAATTTAACTGACAATAAAATGGTAAGGAAACAATCCCACATCATCATGGCAACTTAACAGAACATTTCTATATGTAGTCTGAGAAATACAACTATGAAACAAGTGCATAATGGGTAGAATTAGGCTAAGGACAGAAGGGGGTACATGAAAGGCAGTCTTCAGTCAATACTGCTTCTGTTATGCCACCGTTAGCTCAACTGCTTTGTGTTCTCTGAAGCTTCAGGATTTAGCTTTGTGAGGTTTCTTTTCTAACTGTGTGTGTGTATTGTGTCGTTACAGTCATGACCGACTCTTCGTGACCCCATGTCCATGGAGTTTCCTTGGCAGGAATACTGGAGTGGTTTGCCAGTTCCTGCTCTAGGCGCCTACAGCACCTGGTATTCCCTGGTGGTCTCCCATCCAAGTACTAACCAGGGCTGACCCTGCTTAGCTTCCGAAATCAGGCGAGATCGGATGTGCTGAGGGCATCTAGGCAGCTTTCTTCTCTAACTGAACACCTCTATATATATATTCATGCAGAAGCCTGCAAATGTGTTTGTGGATTTAGCAGTGTGTTTGAATGCCTGTTAAATTGGTCCCAGTAACCCAAAAGCTCTCTTCCAAACCTCCCTTTGCCCAATGCGCGGGGAGATGTATCACTGCCACTTGCCCACTCATATGCCAGCAGCCCCTTGTATTTTCCATTACGGAAGAAGGAGCTAATTTCGGCCACTTCCTCCCTTCGCTCACCTGTTGTCTGCTGCTCTACTATCTCGTCTATAAAAAAAGCAGGGGGAAGCAACAAAGTGACTAAAGGAAGGACGGACAACAGTGGCAAGCAATTTGCTTGCTTTACACCTCGTATTTTACTACACTGACCTATCAACAGAGTCGGATTACCTTTCAGTCTTGCATCACCTCCAAAGGCACCACACCCCCAGTTTCCCGTAGCTACTGCTGAAAGGTTATGTGACGAGACGCCAGGTCGAGAGAAACCACAGTATGCCTGCAAACGGAGAAGCTCACATCAGATTGTAACGTTGACTTCTCAAGTATTTGCTATCATCAAGATCCAAAAAGAACACCAGCTAATCGATCCCTGCAATAAACTCCCATGAATGCCAACGAAATTCTTCCCATGTCCTTTACTGAAGTCTGCTCCATCACTGCAACAAGCACCCTTCCAGTCCACAGACTTGGCATTTTTGTTTCACCCACTTCCTCAAGCTCCAGACTGCCTTGCCTGCAGTCCTTAGTATGGAATTCTCAATACAATGCACCAACAAAGCTAGAATCTTTGTATACTGGGAGAGCAGCCGAATAGTAAAAACAAAGCGTAAGTGGCTGGGCCACTAAAAAAAAAAAAAACGGTTAATGCTGCAACATCTTGTGATGGGAGCCCACCTGTTCCCTTTACCTCCATTATACACAGGTATTTCTGTTGATGGGGCAAAAAGTCGCCAGCCATACGAAACAAGACAATTTTAACAAGCTCAGAGAAATTTTTGCTTTGCAGACATCATAAAAGGAGTCTGTAGAAAAATAATCTATTACCTGTCTCTGTATCTAAACATAGCCCAGCAAAGACAGAATATTTTATCTGACTATGTAAATGCTGGATGGAAGGAGAAGGAAATTAAAATGTTTTCCTGACTGAAGTGCAAGACAGGATTCTCCGTACTGCAAAATTTTGCCTCTGGCCCCATCTGCACTGTGTAATAAGCACGAGAGAAGCAGCCGGGATAAGGATTGGGGAAGCAAAGGCTGCCCGTGCCCCTGCTTTCTGAAAGTGTCAAACCTTATGTTAATCCAAGCAAACCCCATTGGCTCTCTTAAATTCTAATATATGTTAAAATCACAAGCACCTGCATACTAGCAACATCCTAACAGCAGTGTCCCCTGGAATGTTTGTTTGGCAGTGGTATACTTTGCAGTTTCCCCATAAATCTAAGTTTATGTGAGCTCATGAAATGTAAAATGTCACTTGCCAGAAGTGCAGTCTGCCATTTAAAGCCCACCACTATCTACAGAGGAGCCAAGAAAGAAGAAATATGTCCCCCCCCCCCAAAAAAAGAACCTAATACGAGATTTGCATCTTCCCTTTCAGTGTGATTGAATATATGAAGTCTGATGAGAGATGCCTAGAAAAGGTAATTTAGTTTTCCAATTAAGCTGTCAGTGAAGTTTACTAATTTTATTTACTGTTTGTTGCAGTTTGTTTTATTACTATCTGTGGTGGGAGCTGAAGCTATTTTCAACATGAACACTAGCTTTTCTTTCCATTTTGAAAGCAAAATTAGTCTTAATTGTGCTGTGCCTAAAGTCTAATACTGAAATAAATGTAAGTCATAGACAGAAAATGCTAATTATTAAAAATGCCTGTCCTACTCTATGGAAAATATGGCAGGACAAGATTATTCAGGTGTTCCTGGATTATTAGCTATGTTCATATGCTATCAATGAAAATATGCTACAAATAGCAGAAAACTGTTATGCTTCTGTGCTTTCCCCCTGAAGAACTCCATCATTAATGAGGGTGAACGCAAGTCTTTAGTTTACCATTTTGCAGGCATTTAATAAGTTGCATGCTATTAAAGACTCTATAACCTGATTTAAGAGCAAACCTTGGAAATGCATTTCAACATTATTTATTTGAAATACATCTGAATGTTATATTGACATCCTGTGTGTTTGTGTGTGTGTTGCCTCGTTACAGTCGTGACCCACTCTTCGTGACCCCAGGTCCATGGAGTTTTCTTGGCAGGAATACTGGAGCAGCTTGCCAGTTCCTACTGCAGCCGCCTACAGCACCTGATATTCCCTGGTGGTCTCCCATCCAGGGACCAACCAGGGCCAACCCTGCTTAGCTTCCAAAATCAGGCGAGATCGGATGTGCTTAGGGCACCTAGGAGATAATGACAACCTACCTTTACCAAATAAGAAAGGATTTTTGAAGTCATTTAATGCAAGATCCTGCACCAATTACATTTCAAGAACACCCCCATATTTACTATGTGATCTTCTTGTGTTTTTGTTCAAGAAATAATCTAAAACACAGTATGAAGGTACAATTTTTGTGGGCCACTGGACTGGGCTTCAAAACAAACAAACAAACAAAACCAGAATGGTGAGTTCATTTTTCTACATGAAAAAAAAATATACTTCCAAGACAGAATCACTTACCAGCTAGATTTAAACTGGCAAGCTTCGATTTTAATCTTACCATCGAAAATATGAATAGCACCCTGTGTGAACTGACACTGCAATTAAGCAAGAAGTCTCCCTTCAAGGAGTTGTTGACACTGCAAAAATTATTGGACAGCACAACTCAAACTCTAATGAAATGACTGCAAATAAATGCCGGGTGTGAAGCTGCCGGGTGGATTAAGGAGCTACTGGCCTTGTTGAGCTCTCTTCTAATTTTCTCAGGAGCAAACTGATCAAGGAAACGTCTGAAATGAAATGCATCTATGGCCACAATTTCCGTGCAGCGCCTCTGCCATTCATCCCTGCATGGGGAGGGGGAAAGAGAGAAGGATGGACAGTAAAATTAACTGTGATAATATTGGTCGTATAAATAAGATTGAAAATGAGTTCATCTCTCGAGGGCTTTACCAGTGGTGAAAAACACAGACATAATGTCAGCGAGAGGCACTGTGGTAATAGATCAAGACTGGACTTCATCAAATGGGGGGAGGAATAGGACGGGGGAGGAGGAATGACATTTCCCCATAGATTTAAAAATACATTAATTATACACTCTGACTATTGCAGTCCAAATGTTAAATAACGGATAGGATGCAAGGTTCATTATTTGTCAAGATTTGTACAGATTCCATGGATAAGGAAGATAAAAAAGCTGCATTATTTTGTATTACTTCAGTAATATGAATACAGCATATATCTTTTCACAACTGCCCTTTTCCCCTGGTTTGTCTTTATACCAGAGTTGTCATTCTTATATAAGTGATATCAACAAACAAAAAGCAGCCAAGCCCTTGGGTTTCTGCAATAAATGTATCTCTCTCAACTCTTCCATCATTTTGCGTTTTGCCTAATCCTAGGGAAAGGGCTGACCCCGATTAACCCTTTCCTCTGAAAAAGTATTTTAAAAGTTCTCATTTTTCAAGCTGCCTTTGGAGAACTATGACAAGATGATGGAACCGACTGAAGTAGGAGAAAAGGCCCCTCTGCAAAATCATAAAAAGCGTTATTGCAGAACGAGAAGACTGAATTACACCTCGTGAAGGGTTATTTATACATTGTGCCTTGGATAAGATGGCAACGCTCTTGTCAGTCACATCCAAGGAAACACCCCCTGATATAAAGCCCCTCTGACGAGGAGGGGAAAAGTAGCTGACTCTACATTCTTTCTTCACATGTGACTCTGAGTGATGGGGCAAAAATGTCCCCCCCCCCCATTTCACGATTCAGATACTGCGGTCCCACTATATCGCGGGATCGCAGCACCTGCACCTTGGGGCCGCGCAGTGGGGCGGTGGGGGCGGCGGCAATCACATTGCCCTGCCGCCCCACGCTCCTCCGAGAAGCCTCGGGGCCACCGGGGGGGGGGGTCGTATCTCCATTGAAATGTATTGGCTCAATGCATTTCAATGGAGAAATTTTTCCCCACTGGAAAGCATTGAACCAATGTTTTCCAATGGGGAAAATTTCTCCATTGAAATGCATTGAACCATTTGAAATGCATTTCAATGGAGATGGCCCGGGATAAGTCTCAGGGCGGCGTGGGGCGGGCGGGGCGGGAGGTCAGATTCCCCCTGCCGCCCCCAGCGCACGCCAGTTCAAGAAGTCTTGGGGCACCATGGGCTGGCGGTGGCGGGAGGTCAGATCCCGCTACGCCGACTGCACGTGCCACCCCAAGACCTCTCGGACAGCGCGCGCCGGCAGTGGCAGGGGGATCTGATGGCCCCCGCCCCCCACCCCACCCTCTTCTGCATATTGCGGATTTAAAGGCATCGCGATAGGCGGGGGTTACTGTATTTTTTTCCCATGCCCCTCCAAGTACATATCAGAAGTGCTTCAAAAGCCCCACAGGATGTTTCTCAACAATGTGTGGGATCATGATTTCCAGTCATCCCAATAGCTTTTAAAACAAGTATTAGATAGATAGATAGATAGATAGATAGATAGATAGATAGATAGATAGATAGATAGATAGATAGATAGATAGATAGATAGATAGATAGATAGATAGATACCATTCCATGTAGCTACACAGCTACTCTGGGTGGTTTACAAAGTTGAACAAATATCAAAATACATGTCATAGCGAATAGCCAATACAATAAATAAACAATCAAGTCTAATGAAACATAATAGCTTAACATAATAACTAACTGCATATACTAGATATAGAAAACAAACCAAGACCCCTCCCCCCTCCCTGGTGAACGAGGTCAAAATAGTGTGTGTGTGTGTGTGTGTGTGTGTGTGTGTGTGTGTGTGGGGGAAATGACAGAATCCTATAAGTTGCTCTTTCTAATAACTAATTTAGCTGGTGAGCGCTGACAGGATGATATGGGGAATGGCTACTGGCAGACAAGAGGAAGGAATCATCAGCAAGCCAATAGGAATCCAAGGTTTGCTGAAGTTTCACATTCAAGAAAGAGGGAGGGGACCAGCAGCCTGATAACGATGGAGCACGCTCAGTAGCTGCAGAATGTGAAGTGAGAGATGGAAAGAGAAATGAAATATGGAAAAGCCAAAAGCCAGTGTGGAAGTGGGGAAACTCACTGGAACAAGAATGCTCCTTTTAGGAAAAGGGCCGTAGTGCAGATCAATAGTTTGCTGCCTGTCACACCGATATTAGATGACTGAAACTGAAGTAAGCTTGCAACAATATAGAGGGACTGTGTATCCGGTTTCAGAGATCATACATGATTACACATCGATCATACAGGATTACACAGACTTTGTGTTTATAACCACTTATAACTTTGTGTTCATATCTCCCTTGTGTGATTGCTTTGACACTATGTTTTCAATGTTAATCTCCATCTTCTATAACTTTTGGATGGTCTACTGTACATGATTACATGGAATTTTTGCTCTCTTTGTAACTGCTCACGTTCTCTTGTAGCTTTAATGTTGTCTTTTAATGCTGCAAGATGTCCCTTAATTCCCTATTCTCAAACCTGAATATGTCTTAATTGTACTGGACTGTATATTGTCCCTCATTACTGTAAGCTCCCGTGGGTTCCTTTCCAAGGAGAAAGGTGGGGTGAAAATACTCTAAATAAATAAATAAAAATAAATAAATATATGAAAATGTCAGTAGGTGTTTATCAGCAAGAACATTACCTGGGTGTTTCATCTTCATGACTCCGGGCCCAACGATATGTTTCTGCATATCCAGTATATTCACTATACTGTTCTGTACCTGAAAGAAATTGCTGAATTACACGACCCATTTTAGATGAACATTTCTCTTTCCTCCTTAAAAGTAGCCTTACATTTCATAATGCTAACAGGACAGCCAGCATGAGGCGAGGGAGGCAAGAAGAAAAGGTTAAATGCCATCTGAATAAGAATGCCAGTCCTGAGAGTTCAACAATGTTGCCGAACTCTGTTACCATCTACCTTTTGGTATGTTCACCTTTAAGCATTTCTGCTGCTATTGTGAAGGTATACTGAGAATTCTGTAGAGTCTGCATGCCTTACACATGGGAAATGAGCTTGTCAAGATCCCCCCAAAATATGTTTGAATAATTGAATAGTGTTGGCATGAAGGCTGAGAAATCTGGGAAAAAAGTGTTTGGTTAGCATTATTGTAATTTACTGTCTTGTTGAAATAAGGGAAGGTTGTCATGCTTGATTGGTAGAGAAGGCCAAGAAAGGCTGCATTGTCTCAGGGCTGGGAACTCTGCAAGGAGCTCAAAATAAGCAATGATTCCATCATACAACACAGACAAAGAAGCAGGTTTGCCTCTGAGTGAAAAAAATCATATAAGGATTTCCAAGACATGGGTTAGAAAGTTCATATAAGGATTGCTGTGCTTTTGCATATAAATACATATATTGATTATCCTTCTAGATTTGATTCTGGCATAAAACTAAGTACAGTGGACCCTCATATAGCAAACGGTTTGTATACCATAAAATCTGTACAACACAAAAAACACAACAGGGATACTCTTCATGTCAGCAGGGCCTCGGCATTGGTAAGCCAAAGGTTAGAATGCCTTCACTTGTTGGTGGGACAGCGGGATAGATTTGGCATTGTGCTGGGCTACCGTGCTCCCCGCAACCCAGCACAATCCCTGCCAGAGCTCTCGGAGTTCATCACCTCGCCTTCTGGTGGTTGGGGACTTCAATGTGCACGCTGGCGGTGGTCTTTCTGGTGCAGCTCTGGAATTCATGGAGTCCATGACCTCCATGGGTCTATCCCAGGATATTCTATGCCCCACCCACAGATCAGGGCATACCCTTGATTTTTTTTCCTCCATGTCGGGGAATTTTTCTCTGGAGGTAGGGGACATTGTCTCTCTACCTGTGTCATGGTCAGACCATCACCTGCTGTCTTTTTCCCTGTCGGTTGCAGCCCCTCCCCGCGGGGACCATCGGCCTCCTGTATTGGCCCGCCCCCGGAGGCTTCTGGACCCAGCTCGGTTCCGTGACGCTTTCGGGGAGCTTCCTGGTGGCCTGGCTGATGCTCCGGTCAAGGCTGCGGCTGACCTTTGAAACAGCTGCCCGCGCGGTCAACCGGATCGCCCCCAGGCGCCTTCTCCGTAGCAGAGCTCGATCTTCGCCGTGGTTTATGGCGGGGTTGAGAGCAATGAAGCAGGAAGGGAGAAGGCTGGAGAGCAACTGGAGACAGAGCCGGACGGCACTTAACAAGGCTGCAGTAGTTATCCAGACTAGGCGCTACTCGCGAGCGATCAGGGAGGCTAAAACATCCTACTACTCCCTGAGAATTGGTGAGGCCTCGAACCGCCAGGCAGAGCTCTTCCGGGTCGTTCGGGACCTCACCAATCCTAGTCTGGCCAGGCCTCCTCCTACTGAGTTCAGTAGCGAGAACTTTGCAGCCTTCTTTCGATCTAAAATAGAGGCCATCCGTGCCGGCTTTGACTCCAGTTACACTAGCCCTCCCCCGCCATCCCCTGTCGCTGCACCCCCTCGTTCTCCTCGTTTGGATTAGCTTGGGCCTGTTTCCTCTTTGGAGGCCTCCAGGGCGATCGCCTACTGCCGGCCCACGTCCACCCCCTTCGATCCTTGCCCCTCTTGGCTAATAAAAGCGGCTGGAGGGACTATGCCGGAATGGGCGTCCGCCATCGCCATCGCCACCGCCTCCTTCAGCGAGGGGGTCTTTCCCTCCTGTTTGAAGGAGACGGTGGTTAAGCCCATTCTCAAAAAACCCAGCATGGCATCGGACCAATTGGCGAATTATCATCCGATTGCCAATGTCCCTTTTATGGGCAAGGTAATCGAGAGGGCGGCCGTGGTCCGGATTCAATCTTTTCTGGAGGAACATCAGTGCCTTTACCCATGCCAGTCCGGGTTCAGGCCTGGCCAGGGGACCGAGACAGCTCTGGTCGCGCTGCAAGATGACCTAATCCGGGCGGCCGACAGGGGTTCCTCTACCCTGTCGGTTCTCCTGGATTTGTCAGTGGCCTTCGATATTGTCGACCACGGTATCCTGCTGGATCGGCTCTCTGAGGTCGGAATCGGAGGCACTGCTCGCAGTTGGCTCCAGTCCTTCCTGGGGCCGTCCCCAGTATGTGCAACATGGTGGAGAGTTGTCGGCCCCATGGATACTCCCTTGTGGGGTTCCGCAGGGCTCGTCTCTCTCCCCCATGTTGTGAGGCCGCTGGCTGGGGTCATTAGGAGATTTGGAGTCTGCTGTCATCAGTACGCTGATGACACACAGCTCTATCTCTCCTTTTCCACCTCTGCAGTAGATGCTGTCCGGACTCTCGACCAGTTCCTGGATGCAGTCCTGACATGGACCAGGGCCAACAGGCTCAGGCTCAACCCCGAGAAGACTGAGGTGATGTTCTTCGGGAATTCCCCATCTGGATATGGAGGCCCTCTCCCCAGTCTGGATGGGGTTTCCCTCCAGCTGGCGGATAGGGCTCGGAATCTGGGCATAGTTCTGGACCCAGCGCTCACCTTGGAAGCCCAGGTGGCCGCCGTGGTCAGATCTGCTTTTTACCATCTCTGCCAAATTGCCCATATCTGCCCATACCTAGATGGTGACTCCCTGAGAACAGTGCTGCAAGAGCTGGTGATCTCAAGGTTGGACTACTGTAATGCTCTCTACATGGGGTTGCCCTTGACTCTCCTCCGGTGTTTGCAGCAGGTACAAAATGCGGCAGCCAGGCTGGTGGCAGGTGTGCGTCGTCATGACCATATCACCCCGGTCCGGGCTCGCCTGCACTGGTTGCCCGTTGCATCCCGGATCAGATTCAAGGTCCTGGTTTTAGTTTATAAAACCCTCCATGGCCTGGGCCCGGACTACCTGTCAGAGCGTATCGTCCAGTGATCAACCTTGGCCCGTCCAGTTCGGCAGTCGCGAGTGCACTCGCTGCGGGTCGCCACGCCTAGAGAGGCCCGAAAATCCATCGCCCGTAACTGGGCCTTCTCAGTGGCTGGCCCCTCCCTTTGGAACAGCTTACCAACTGAAGTGCGCTCTGCAGAGTCCCTGTTGGCCTTCCGCCGAGCATTAAAAACTCTCCTCTTTCGCGAGGCCTTTGGTGGTTTTATTTAGTTAGGTTTTTTTCCCGCCATCTATATGCTCACCGACTAGTGTTGTTGGTGAGCTTGTGACTATTACGTCAAGATGTGATGATGCCCAAGCTATTTTACTACGTTGTTTTTATATTGTTGTTGTTGTTTCTTACCCGTGCTGTTTTAACTTGTTTGTTGCCCTATTGTATTGTTTGCTGACTTGTTCAGCTCTGTAAGCCGCCCAGAGTTCCGTTTCGGAAGATGGGCGGGGTAAAAGTCCAACAAATAAATAAATAAATAAATAAATAAATAAATAATTCCAGAGATAGGGGAAATTTGCTTAGCAGAATTGTCTACGGGGCAAATCCGTACAACATAAAAATGGCTGCAATTAGGGATTACTCTATTTTCAATGCATTCCTATGGGAAATTTGTAAAAAGGAAAATTTGCTTATCATAATTTCATTTGGAACGAATTAATTCCTTTATACAAGGTGCCACTGTACTTGTAAAAGTGGAAAGTGAAAAAAAAACTATGATGGGTAACCAGGCCTTGGCTTAAATATCTGGGGAAGGCTTCCTATTTCACTATTAACATAATTTCACCTGTATTGAAAACCTATTTCAAAATTATTTTTCCCTTTCCCTGAGTTTTTATCCTGTCTACCCAGGACTACCTTCCACAACATGTTTTGCTTTGGTAACTATAGCAGTGCAAAGGGAAAAAAACAGAACAAAAAGGAGAGAGCATACATGTGGTATAGCTTAAAGTTTCTTTCCCACTCCAAAGGGGAATAAAAGCTTTACAAGATAGGCACCTGTGACAGTTATAATTTGGCTTTTGGCAGAATCACAACCCCCCACTTGTGGAGACAGCCTGGTGTAGTGGATATAGAAAATCACACTAGAACTCAGGAAACCTGGATTTAAATCCACATTCTAACACTGACACTCACTGAAGGATGGCAATGAACACCTCATACACCCCGAAGACCATTATGGGGCACTGTAAGTCAGAAGTGATGGGACAGCACATAACACAAAGATGTAACACCCTTCCAGGCTGTGCAATAGATACTCTCTAATTAATATAGCTGCAATTTCTCTCTATCTGATACTCATTCAAGTACATACACTTATATGTGTCTTAAGAAATAGGATTCCTAATGGGTGGCCGTTTTCAAGGTCAAAATCTGTATGAATACTCATCCCATCTGCACTTCTTATATATAGGAGTTTCTTTAAAAGTGCTTGTCAGGAATTCTAATCTGTTACGGATGTTACATGTATCAGTGCTTTTCAATCTGCTCTTACCAAAACCCCATTCTAAAAGTAGACTGGATAGCTATAAAAACCACTGTGCCAGAACCAATACTGTTACTTAGAATTTTCATGGTATTTGCATGGTATTCTTAAGTGTTCAAAACACTTGAGACACGTGGCTGTAGTTTACATGAGAGGCATTTAATTTGGTAACTATGGTTTACTGGAAAATCAACATTTCCTCATTACCAACAAGATGAGACTTCAGCATTGTTGCACAAACACAACAACCTGCTTTCAGTGTTGGATCGAGCAGTTTTAAATAGTACAGCATCCCCGCATTTATTGCAGGGTTTAGGGTCCCAACCACCCACGCTAAATGAAAATCTGTGATATGTGGACTTCATTGCGGTGACGGCATCCACATATCATGTTCAGTCCAGAGGCGCTCCTTCCCTCACCCTTCCTTCTTCCGCCTCAGCCGGCTGACGCAAAGAGGCCCGTTCCCAGCCACACCACTGCGCTGGAAAGCTGGTGGATGAGCGGGCGGACAAGGGAAAAGGCAGGCAGTGGTGGCGTGGCTGGGAATGGATCCCTTTCCCTCAGCTGGAAGGAGAATGGAGAAGCCACTGTCACTGCTGCCCCAGCTAAGGGGAAGGCAGGCAGGCAGGCAGGCAGGCCAGAGGCCAAGGGGACCCCTTTCCCTTAGTTGGGAAGTGGGCGGCAGGCTGCCTTCATACACTCTCCTCCTCTTCCTCCTGACTCGGCAGGTCTGGCTGTGAAGAGTGGGGGCCTCCCTCAGTTCCCACAGCTGTACCTGTCAAACAGCGCTTTTCAGTATGAACCGCCACCCGTGCATGCTGTCTGTAGCATTTCCAGAATTGGGGCATCGTTTTCTAATTTGAAAGGAAATAATTGAAAACTGATATCTTGGTTCCAGAAACGCTCTGCACAGCATGCATGGGACGGAACTTCGTACTGAAAGGAAATCATTGGAAATGGATTTCCTATTGTAACTCGTGTTTTTTCGGAAATCAATTTCCAATACAGTGGTCCCCCGCCCTTTCGCGGTTCATATACTGCAGTCCTGCTATATCGTGGGACCACAGTATATAAAAAAGGCCCCCTGGGGTAAGGGGGGAAAGGCCTGTTTCAGGCCTCCCGTACTTACCCCAGGACTGGCGCTGCCCCAAAGTGGGCTGCGAAGTCCTTCCCCAGCCTTCTGGAGGCCCCAAAAGGCCCTCCCTGTGAACCAGAAGTGACTCCCATTAAACCTTTTGGGGCCTCCAGAAGGCCCGGGAAGGCCTTCACAGGCCTGTTCAAGGCAGCGCCAGGCTGGGGGTAAGTACAAGAGCCCCCAGCTATGCCCCCCAGGCCCTGCATCTGCATACTGCGGATTTTCAATTATCGCGGGTCGGGTTGGATCCCTAACCCCCTGCAATAAGCGGGGGCTCACTGTATTTCCTTTGTAAGTCAAATTTTTCAGTAGTCAAAGCCATCGTAAGTCAAGGTACCACCACAATGTATTTGTAACTATCAAAATATGGCATTATTTAATGAATTCCAAGTAGAATGTCGATTGTCAAAACAAGAAGTGGGTTCTAAAGTTTATACTTCTAACTGGGGAGGGGCATATTGTTGGATTCAAATGCCACCATCCACTGCTGTTGACGAATAATGATGGGAGATGCAGTTTAACAATATGTGGAAGGCCCCAAGGTGCCTTTCCTAATATAAATGGGGGGGGGAGCTAATTAACGTCTTCAACAATTGCTGAGATAACTTATAATGGGGGTGGAGGAATCTTCAAGAAAGGGGCAGGTTAAAAAGTGCAAGACCAAAGGCAATGCAGTTGTTTCTTGCTCTCGCTCTCCTGAATTTACAAGACAGAATTTTTTGAGGATATCGTAGAATGCATGCAACATGCTCATGAAATTGCACTTTGATACCCCATTAGAGAACACTCATAAATTCTGCTGGTTTTTATTTTATAGTCTTAATTATTAAATCTAGCCCTCAGGTGGAAGATACATTTTCAAACTGCATAGTACGTACCACCATCAGAATACTACTCTGATCCTTAACATTCCCTTTGACTAATCAGCAAGCTGGGAAAATCCTCTGGCTGTGCTTGTTACATGACCGGTTTCATATTCGTTACATGTGATGATCTCAAGCAGATGCCAGCCAATTTCAGCAAATCTAATTTCTTTCCAATTTCTCAGCCTCTTCTACAAATTTCAGCAGCACAGTTACATCCATTAGGCCAATGAGTCAAGATGTATCATCGAAAGATTGTGATTTATCAGGCAGATATCTACACACAGCAGAAGCCCGCCTAAGCATCGAAATGGAAACAACACAACAATCAAATGAGAATGATGAAATGGCTGTTTCCATTAAGGAAGGAGAGCACTGCATCGCAGAATTTAATTAGAAAGTACTAGAATGAAGGAAAATACACTGGGGGAAAATAAGAAAGAACACCATCTTTGTTTACCTGTTTGCACAGAAAGAAAACCATCAATTTTTGATGCAGAAGCCCTAGAAACCTGCTTACTTTTATCTTTAAAACAGCTTATCTATCTGTTATTTTTAAACCACTGTACTACTTTTACGTCTTAATTCCGCACACAGCAATCACATGGAAGTTGACCTGTAGCCAGTAGTCCATGTGGCTCAGGTCCTTCTTTAATAACTCCCAGTTTTGGCTGGGGCAACAGTAGATTTTACAGAAATTCTTTCCTGTAGACTAATGCTAAATATTTTGCACCACACAAAGGCAATCATCATTTTGCAGAACCTGTAATGATACCAGACCTTAGTTATGCTTAAAGCATTTACCTTTTCATCTCATCAGTGATATAAACCTTTTTTTGAAACATCAGATTTTTCTTTATTTCATCAAGGAAAGTCTCCATAGATATACTAAGCATATTCTGAAAGCTAGAAAACTATGCTAAAGATTTCTAAATGACCTTTTATTTTCTATATCAATACTCAAACTGAATAGTTCTAACATTACACTCCCCCACCAAAAAGGCTACAAGGATAAATCTGCTGGAATTGCCTCCAGAGCAATTCCTTACCTAACACAGATGGTACTATCCCAACATAACAGCAATGTACTGGATAATCTGGAGCAGGGGTCCTCAAAGTTTTCAAACAGCGGGCCGGTCCACCACCACCCAGACACCACTGGGGGCCGGATTAAGTCTGGAGGTTTGGAAAAACAGGGGGTATAAGTTGCAATTGGTCCCAGGGGCCAGGACTGCCTCCGCCTTAGGTTGAGGACCCCTGATCTGGAGGTTTGGAAAAATATAACCGCCACTGCCTGCCCCCACTCTCAATTTAAAAGATCTCACCTGGGAATAGCGTAGAGAATAAAAAAGGAATAGTAGGCATACTAATGGGTGGGATTTATACAAAAACTAGAATGGAAGATCCTGGAATACAGCATAGTTAGCTGCTTGGATCTCTAAGCAGAACCACTCCATGTGCAAAATGCTATTATAGGTCCCACGTGAGAATATTCTTGCTTTTACAGAGGCCCAGGGTTGCAATCCTTTCCACTTCTATCCTGAAATAAGGCCAACCAAATTAAAGATCTTTTGTTTAAAAAAATAATATTACAGTATTTGGTATATCTATATCCTGTTTTTCTTACAAGGAACTCATAGCGGCACATATAGACGTCTCCCACCTCTTCCATATATTTTTATCATTAATCAGTGAGACAGGTTGTGCTAAAGGACAGCAGCTAGACCCAGGGTGCACCGTTTTCAGAGGCCATGATGACTGTCTGCTCCCCGAGACTTTGAAGCAAGTCTCTCCCCACCACCACCACCTCCAGCTTTCATGTCTCTTCTTCCCAACTCTTCCTTCAAAAGTGGTCCAAAATTAGCAATAATGTCTTCCAGAGGTTTAATTGGCCATTTCAGATCAAAACAACTTCATTCCGTAACTCCAGCACACTTTATGGAGGTTGGGGAGGGACCTGATGAGCTGTACTTGACCCACCCCTGGCCTTGAAAACATCTTTAGTTGAATGCCATGGCTAAACAGGGATTTGAACCAAAGTGCCTTTAGTCTAAATCCAACAAAGATTATCCCAAATATTAGACTGTCTCTTACAGTGACTCTACCTCTTGAATGGCTGTCCTTTTAGTAATGGGCTACTCTAAACAGTGGGGTTTATGGAGTCTTTTGGCACACATCTCCTATGAGGTAGAAAACAGGCTTACAAAAACTAACCTGTGATAATAAGACATTCATTGTGATCCAAAACTTCAGTAATGAGACGAGATACAATCAGCTCTGGATTGATTAAGAAGCGGATTTCTTCTTGTACCAGTCCTGCACCGGTGACACCACCTCCAACGAAGCGATTAGCAAAATCAACCTGACAGAAACATATTTTGTGTGTGTAGTTACTGGTTACTCACGTTCCCCTCCCTTCACTTTCAAGAAAGTAAACACACACTCATTCATGAAGATCTGCTGTAACTGCTTCGGATTTGACGACAAACCATTAAGCAATATTAACACATAACCAGTGCTGTTGATTAGAGATGTAAATCTGTGCATTTCCATGTATAGTACTTATGTATTTTCCCATGTAATCTGCTGTAATATAAAGCATTAGAGTGCTTTATTTTCCCTAATATGCATCTTTGTGTCCACAGTTTCTACCAATACGAGTTTCTGTATGTACATCTTTTGATGGGAGAACTGCCAAAGGTTAACTACATTTCAGATTGCTTGAGAACACACATTTGGTAGGTTCATATTGAAATATGAAACAAGCATATTCTCCCCCTTCATTATTCTTGGTACCCTGTGCAACTAGCCGTCAGTAACCCACTCTAGCAAATGTTCAACAAAGTAAAAAAATAATCTATCAGCACTTTTCCATCTACAGAGATTGCTACCAAGATTTGACTGGAGGCACCTGGAAAGGAATGAGAGTTTTTACTCTCAATGCAACATATGTATCGTTATCATTAGGTAATAACAAGCTGTTGAGTCTTTGCTTTTAGAACCAACCAGTATGGAGGATGAGCACATAAACAGTGCCTTGTTACTTGTTTCCATCAATACTGTGCCTACATTATTAGTCCCAGTAGTATCAGGCTCATTAAATGGAAGAGCACACCAGCCTGTCTGTAGATAAAGGTCAACATTCATGGCTCTTCTAAGGGTGCACCCACCACATTAAGTACAATGCGTGATGGCTTAGGGGAGAGTCCTTTTCACCATGTCTCCCTCCTTTGAGAATGTTCTTGCAAATGAAGCTGATCTTGTATGAACACTGTCATCTTTTCTGGTGCCAGTCAAAGACCCCTTTGACTTCCCAGCCTTTTCTTTTTCTTCTTAAGATGAAATATTAGCTTCGAATTAGACATCATTTTTAGCTTCTTTCTATTACCCTTTATGTTTTTTGCGTTTCCTTTCTGTATGTTATTATTCTATTTTAATTTGGAGTAAGCTATCCTGATAAATTATACCTAAGGGAAATATATGCACCTATTAATTTATTAACAAACATAAGCATGCTGGGAGACATTTATGGTTAAAGTAGTGCTCAAACATGTGCAAAACCCGGGAGAGAGCTCTCTTTAACATTTTTAATCTGAGTTAGCCCAAGCAGAGGAATCTGTTCTGTTTATGCAAGATCAGAAAGCTGGCAAAATGGGACTGACAATCACATCTCTTAGGTGACTGTTGTGGGTGCACAGAATGCAACAAATGAATTACAAACATTCTCCCTCCAGGTCTTCAGTGTTGATGGGCTTGCAAGAGAAGAAATAATAATATTGCTTTGTGGTTTGAAAATGCATCTTGATTTTAATGCACGTTTGAGGAGATAATATTTGTAACACTGGAAAACAGCCTTACGCTCCCCCTACCCCCAACCCCCAAAAAGATAGAAGACTTGCCAGAATGGATCAGGTCTCTGGCTCCTTATTCATATTTAATTGTAATTAATCCAACTGTAAGAGACCATTATTATAGCAAATCAAAGCCAGATATGAATATATTAGTGATCAGTTGTATGCTTCTGTGGGGGCTTCTGCAAAAGACTTTCTCTGTTCCATAAGGCTGTGCCCAGGACAACCAGATTGGTTTACTTCATCACACCACCAGCTTACATACTGGGCTTTCAGCCCAGTCAAGACAATAGTTATTATTTTAAAAAAAAACTTGTTTTCTTAATGCTGTCTGATTATAATATTTTAAGATTACATTTCCAAACTCAACTCTCTTTTAGTTTTAATTTTTTCTTAATGTATGGATACAGGACAGGTTTTTTTAATCAATCTGTTTTAGATGAGTGGCTTTTAGATCAAAACAATTCCACCAGCAGAGACAAAGCGTCCTGAACCGCTTGAACTGGCCACCAGCTGGGGCACAGGCCACATCATTTCTGAAAGGAAAAACACAAGTAGAAAATTGGCAGCCTGTCATCTTTGTTCTCTGAAAGCCACTGCTCCTGTCCTTCTTCAGTCTCCGTCTGACCTGAACAACCTGGAGCCATCCAGATCTTATGACTGTCAATCAAAAGGTTTTACAGCAGGGCACAAAAGTGGAAAACAAGGTGAACTGGAGACAACAGATAACGCTAATCCTGTCAGAACCATCAGCTCTGCTATGCCTCTTATATTCCATGGTGGCCCGCTGCTTATGAGAACTAGACAAGAAGCAAATTATTCTGCTAAAATGTCCAACAGACCCAAGTTTAGTACAAGTATATGTATGATTCTACTCTTACCTGTAACATCCCATGTCCATTGCTCTCAATAGTACCTTCATATGTGACATGCAACCTGGATATTTTTGTCTGAATCCTATAATGAAACAAAAGCACAGAGAAATGAAGAAACACAGCAATATTTGAGATTTTATTTTCTCAAAAGGAAGAGGGAATACAGAAAGGAAAATGGATAGGAGGAATGTTGATAATTAAATGTTTATATACAAATATATACTGTAACTGCAGACAAGAATCAGTTATAACAGGCTTCACATTTATAAATAAAATGCCAATCTGCCAATCAAACTAGACAGAGTTATAGTAATATGCAGCCCAAGGCACTGAGTTGTCACATCAGAAAATAAGCACATAAGAATGCGCTGCACTGACTTTTAACTCGCATCACCATAATGAGTCTGAGGTTTATACTCAAATTAGTCTTAGTCTAATTACTTGACCACACTGACTCTCAAAGAAATGCTGGATTTCTTCTTTTACCATTTATGTACTTGGATGAAGCTCTACAGATCCTTCTTTATTGGACCATTCAAAACCGCCACTTACGGCATGTTCTTTTTGAGATTTCTGAGTTAGTAAGAACTACTGGTACTTAAAATACATAGTTTAAAATTGACTTTTATTTTATTTGGATGAAACCGGCCTTTACACTTAAAGCCCTTCAGGAATTTCTTCCTAATCAGGTCTACTTTAGAACAGATCTGAAATTAAATAGCATTAACTCTACAGATGGGCACAAAACGGTAAAACAGTGTTTCGTTTCATTTATTCGCTTCATTCAGTTCTGTTTCGTTTGAAATGATTTTTAAAAAAATCATGTCATTTTTTATTTTCCATTTGTGTACTCTCTCTCTCTCTCTCTCTCTCTCTCTGTATGTATGTATCTATCTATGTGTGTTGCTTGTGGAACTTCCTTCACCCAATCAGGTGCGGGAAACGTTTATTGTTTGTTTGTTTTGCTGAGCCCCAAGCAGCGATCAGCTGTAGTGCCGGCTTGGGGCTGGCAAAAAAAAAAAAAAAGGTTTAAAAATCAGCCCCTGCTACAGCACTTAGGGCTCAACAAAAAAGGGAAGGGCTTGGGGGGAAGGAGCGATTTTAAAGCATTTTTTGACAGCCCAAAGTCCACACTACAGCTGATGGGTGCTTGGGGTTGGCAAAAAACAAAAAAAAAGTTTAAAAATCACTCCCCCCTCCCAATCAGGTAAGGTGGGGAAAAGGAGGGATTTGAAAACTTTTTTTTTGCCAGCTCCAAGCCTGTGCTTGGGGCTCAGCAAACAAACAAACAAATGAAAATAAAAAAAATCACTCCTTAAAAAGTTTAAAAATCCGCTCACGATGGGTTGGCGAAAAGGAGGAATCTTTTTATTTTATTTTATTTTATTGGTTAAGCCCCAAGCGCACATCAGCTGTAGTGCAGGCTTGGGGCTGGCAATTAAAAAATGTTTACAAACTGCTCCTTTCCCCCCACCCCACTGTGAGCGATTTTTAAACTTTTAAAGGAGCGATTTTTATTTGTTTGTTTGTTTGTTTGTTTGCTGAGCCCCAAGCATTGTAGTGCAGGCTTGGACCTGGCAAAAAAGAGTTTAAAAATCCCTCCTTTTCCCCATCCCAGCTGATATTGGGGGGGGGGGAGTGATTTTAAAACTTTTTTTGCCAGCCCCAAGTCCGTGCTACAGCAGATCAGCACTTGGGACTCAGCAAATAAATTAATAAATAAATTAAAAAATCGGGTGGGGGAAAAGGAGTGATTTTTAAACTTCTTTTTTTTTTGCCCCTAAGCATTGGGTGTGGGGAAAGGAGTGATATTTAAACTTTTTTTGCTGCCCGCGCTACAGCTGATGGGCGCTTGGGGCTCAGCAAAAAATAAGAATAATAATTAAAATCCCACCTTTTCTCCCACCCAATCTGGAGGGGGAAAGGCATGATTTTAATTTTTTTTTGGCTGAGCCCCAAGCACCAATAAGCTATAGTGCAGCTGGATGAAGGCAGGCTCCCCCCACTCCAACAAGCATTGGCAGAGCTACAGCTGATCAGAGCTGCAACCTTGGAAGCCCCCCTCCGTGGGGGCTGATCGGCGGCAGCGGCAGGGAACATTTTTTTTGTTTCATTTCACTTCATTTTCCTTTGAGGGGGCAGTTCGTTATTCGTTTCGCTACGTTACTAAATGAATAATGAAACGAATAAAATGTAATGGGGCAGAGTGTGGTGTGTATGTGTTGGGGGAAAGAGAGAGAGAGAGAGAGAAAGAGAGAAAGAGAAAAGAAGAAAAGAAGAAGAAGAAGAAGAAGAAGAAGAAGAAGAAGAAGAAGAAGAAGAAGAAGAAGAAGAAGAAGAAGAAGAAGCTAAGAGGATGAGCCTAATCAATCTCTCTCTCTCTCTCTCTCTCTCTCTCTCTCTCTCTCTGTGTGTGTGTGTGTGTGTGTGTGTGTGTGTGTGTGTGTGTGTTGGTGTGTTGGTGTGTGACGAGAACCAGTCCCTTCCCACCCCCTTGGGAAGGCAAGACATGCTGAGGGCTGCGGACCCTGGAGTATGTATGATAATTTTTTCCTCACATACATATCTCTAAAAACTATGTCTTTTGGTCTTTTGCTCTGGTGTGTCTTATGGAGCAAAAAATATGGTGAAATGCAATCAAAAATTAACTGGAGGGCTTACTGCAGAGCTAAGCTATGAGATGTAATACATAGATAAAATTAGCATGCAATAAAAATGACAACACCAGACCACTATCATATTTTCCATGCATACATGCTGTGTGTGTTAACAGTGAGACACTATGTGTACATAGTGTGCTTAGCAAAATCCACACAGTAATAGGCATGTTAGATATAAGTGTGGATCAAACCCAAGTCCTTCATTAGACCAGTGTTTTTCAACCTTTTTGGGGCAAAGGCACACTTGTTCATGAAAAAAATCACGAGGCACACCACCATTAGAGTCCTGGTCTCCGTCCGTCTCCTCCTACATCGGTTCCTTTTGGTGACTCGAGTCACGACGTCTTCTTCTCTCCGCTGCTGCGCACACTGTGCTCGGGCGGGAAGGAAGTCAGAAGATGATGTCCTCTGTGATAGGTCCAGGCTGGGGTCTTGACCAATCACAGCCCGGAGATCAGAAAAGTGGAGGGTGTCCCCCTGAGGAGCGCCAATTGGCGCCCCTGCTGGCCGAGGGTGGGGTCAAAAACCCCACTCCTTCATACCCAGGACACAGTCCAGCGCCCGCCTAGTGGGCAAAAAATTCCCATTTTTTTAAATCTTTCGAATTTTTCAATATTTCCAACGGCACACCAGGCAACATCTCGCGGCACACTAGTGTGCCGCGGAACAGTGGTTGAAAAACACTGCATTAGACAACCGTACCTTCGCTTAAAAAATATGCAGTTGGAAGGAAAATGGAACAATAAGGTTTCTATCACTGTGATTTCACATACATAGTTAAAATTTTATGCATGCACATTTAGTATTAATGAATTCAGCAAGACCTTTTTGAAATAAGGATAAAAAAACTGCTATAACATTTTTACATGTCATTTTTTAAAAAATGAGTATGTGCTCAGTAAGAATCCCGTACCACATCTACTTTGATCCTAAGTAATAGGGTACAATATATTTTATTTCAACACAAGACATCCTCACATGATGAAATATATAAAACAAGTAATAGATATACCTTATTTACCCAACTGGGATTTAGAACTCCTGTTCCAATAGCCTGAAAAGACTATTCTAAAATCATGCCAGTGGAAAAACAATGCAGGTAAACCACGCTACCATCGGCATTTTCAATTTCTTTCAGGAAGATTTCATTCTGAAAGCTTGCAAAAGCTCAGTTATGAAACTTGGCTCTACATATAATCAGATCAGCTTTTCTTGGTTTTTTTTTTTAAAAAAAATCTCTTTCAAAATAAATCTTAAGACTTTTAAATCACATTCAACTCCAATCAATGGCAGAAAGAAACCACTCAATATGCTACATATTAAGTTTTACCTCTACAGCTGTGCTACAAGTAGAATGCTTCCTTGGGGGAAAAAAGATTGCCTCTCATAAATTGCCTCTGACATCATTTCCCCCAGATACTCATCTCTTCATAAGAGGGGAGGACAAGATTACTAAAGCAACGAGCGACAAGGGAATTCGCAGTCAATTCCCCTCCAGAGTAACTATTTTCACTTAAAAATGGCCTCTGAGATGGCATCTCCTATATGCCCTTGAGGGTTTGGTGATACATTTATCATGCACTAACTAGACTGCAGTTGAGAAATGGCAGGACAGAGAAATTTCTTTGACGCCATTTATAAGATAGAGCACATTTCCCCTCTGTTTGCTAACAAACACACATTTGTCATTTTAAGAAAGCAAGAGACATAAGTAAATAAAAGCACCATTGTATGCAGATATTAAAATAAAATTATCAGTTGTAATAGACAAAACACTGAGCTGTACTGTCTATATCCATGTGCACATCCAAGTAGATACACATGTGCATTCAGCTTTTGGCTCACCATGGTACTATGTAAGTGCAACTATCCAAAACATAATACAAAACTAGAATAGGTGATACCTTTTAGGCTACTGGTAAAATAACAAAAAAATGATAATATTTCGAGGGCAATACCCTCTTCCTCAGAGCTGTACCAAAAGTTCAACCATGGCAAAAGATATAAAATCCTTGGCAAAATAAAAATAAATGCCAGGTAGTTTCTTGGTTGAGGCCCAAAGCAGAGATGTTGTGAGGCTATATCTGAAGTTACGGAGTGTTTTTTACAGCCCAGTCCTTCATGTAAAACATGCAAAACATCTAAAGATTCTAAAACATGTAACCAACAGAAAAATATGGAAAGAAAAACTATGGATGAGACATACAGCTCATACTGAGGATGTAATCAATGTTATAGAGCAAAGCCTGATAAAACAACTTCAAAATTTCCCCAAAATCAGTTCTAACCATTGAAATTGCTCTGGGTTACCCATTCCATTTGTTACAGTTTGAATGTTTTTATAGACTTCACAGCTGTACACTGTACACTTTAACCACTGATTCTGAAATGGGTGGAATCAGTGACATTAAATATGGATCCTGATATTTCTAAAATAGGAACATTCTCTTTTTATTAACTTTTTTTGAAAGGATAAAAAACTATTTATACTTTTAATGTGTAGTCTGCATAATTAAAAAACTTTAAACCACCCAGAGAGTATTTGAAGAGTTCTGGGGTGGTATATAAGCAGACACTTTGCTTTGCATTTATTAAAAATATGAAAGCTGCTTTCACATCAAATTTCTGTGTTTAAATTTTAAATTACGAATGTATGTTTTAGGGAGCCTTCCCTCAAAACAGGTTGAATGACAGTAAAAAAGAGTAAGAGAATCATGAAAACTTTGAGAACCAAGGTCGTAGCCCTAGACAGATAGAAGCTAGCCAACAATTTTAGGAATAAGCTATAGCTGGGAGGGGCAAGAAAATGGGAATATGTGATAAAATATCATGTCTGGAAGGGAGTTTTGGTATGGATAAGGGTAATTCAATCAAGGCTTAATCTACAAAAAATAGAAATACAGTGGCACCTTGGTTTGTGAGCATAATCCATTCCAGAAGCATGCTCATAAACCAAAATACTCATAAATCAAATCAAAATTTCCCATAGGAAATATTGCAAACTTACCTGATTATTTCTGTTTATATCATTTACTACTTTTTAAAAAAACTATCATAAAATACCCCTCCTTAAGGAGATGGATAAGTAATACCTGGATTTCAGAAATTTACTAAAATCAAGGCCAGGATGAAAAATAAACCCATAACTTTACTTCCACTTCAACATAATTGTCAAAATGGAGACATTTTCAGAGGTATTTTATTTCTACACACCTTTCCCAATCTGGAAATTCCTGTAGACACTGTCTCGTAAATGTAACCAGTCCAATAGGTTCTGTAAGAAAACAAAAGCCAAATATGTGCATATTGTTTGTGAAAAATAGTGTAAGCTTGCAACACATGCACTTCTATGTTGTATATCTGGAGAAAAAGGGATGCAAGAGCTACAGGAGGATAGGGGAACAAGTCAGGGACACAGTCTGCCATGCAGAACCACTAGCTGGATCCAACCTAACATAATAAATTCAATTAAGGCTACAGTTCCATGCACCCTTTCGTGGGAATACATACCATCAAACAGAGTGATCTCAGAACTGCCTCTGGTCAACAAACGCATGTCACAAATGACACTGAGAATATAGTTCATTGCAAGGCACTATGTATAGAACCTAATGGATAGTAGTGAGACTAAAGTAAAAGCAGGGTGCTGCTTTTATATCGCCCCATAGCACTTAAAACACTCTCTGGGTGGTTTACAGGTAATTACGAAGGCTACACATTGCCACCCCACCTGACCCCCAGCAAGTTGGAAACTCATCTTACCAACCTTGAAAGGATGGAAGGCTGAGTGAACCTTGAGCCTGCTACCTGGAATTGAACCCCAGGTCGTGAGCACAATTAGAGCTGCAGTAGAGCAGATTAACCATTGTGCCATGCCACGAGGCTCCCTGGAAGCACCATGGCATCTTTTTTAAAAAAAGCATTAATAACAGGAAGCAACGGCTGGAAAAGGTAATGCAGCCTCAGAAGTAGGTCCTTTTCCAGGTCAGCAAAAGGTAGGTGTTTGAGGACTGGAAATCCCAGAATTCTGCCTGGGGAATCAATTGGTGAATTCTGGATCCAAAAGAGCACAGTCAAACTTCCTATTTGATAAAAAAATAGATTAAGGAACTAAGAAGTGTGTTCGCTCTTTTGAGCCATTTGAATTAGTCCTAACAATAAAAAGCAAAGATAGCCAGAACAAAATAAATAACAAAATCCATAGCAGGGAGCAATATCTTAAGGACCAAGTATACTTCCCTGATATTTTGTTGTATTTTATTTAGCCACCTAGTCTGATAATTTTTTTTTTGAGAATTCAAGAGCTTGTGCAGTATTATGGAATTATCTCTTAGCCTGAAGGGAACCTTGGGGGCCTTTAATACGTCAGCAGGCCCTCAAATGAACACCTTTAAGCTTTCATCTGTTGTCATACATTCTATTACGTCTGCCCCCAGGTTAGTGCATGTTGCCTATACGTTTGTTTATTATTATTATTATTATTATTATTATTATTATTATTATTATTATTATTATTATTATTATTATTATTATTATTATTATTATTATTATTATTATTATTATTATTATTATTATTATGCCTAACTAGCTTTCTAAGTAACAAATACATTTTCATCAGCCAAACGAGACGTACACAGTATATTTATTAAATAGAAAGATTAGAAGATAGACAAGATGCTTTTACTTTTCTCAGTGACTCTTCTGAAGTAGCAGAAAAGGGTTTTTAGTTTCTCAGGCTTCCTAGGTGAACGCCCCTCAAACAACCTAAAAAAAAGATTAAAAAAAAAGATAATTGTTTCAAAAATCAAATACTAGAAGGAAAAGTAGCAGCACAATAACTTAATTTAGTTGCAACAAGAACTCATTTGCACAGCCAATTTGAGCTGATGTGTTATGGCCTCTCCAGCATTATTATAGAAGAGATCAGCTGTGTGCACAAACAAAAGAAACTAATCTTCCTACAAGCTCCAGGAGTCAGAAATGGCTCGTGACCTACTGTCTTTTAGAACATATTGTCACCTACTAGGAATGTATTAGGAACATGAAGGTATTGCTCATAGCTGTTTAAGCAATAGCTGAATGCTGATTGTTTTATTTTTACTGCTATTGTCCTAGACTCTATTACAGGGGTGCCCAAACTTTTTGTAAGTGGCTGAGAATGTGTCAGGGGCGGTTGCTACCCGCCCCTGCCACCCCACTGCAAGCCCCACCCACTGACCCCTTGCAACCCCACCCGCAGGAAGGAAGGCGGGGACCAAGGAAGGGAGGGAGGGAGGGAGGTGGGGACCAAGGGAGGGAGGAAGGAAGGAAGGAAGGTGGGGACCAAGGGAGGGAGGGAGGAAGGAAGGAAGGTGGGGACCAAAGGAGGGAGGAAAGAAGGATGGTGGGGACAAAAGGAAGCACAGAGAGCCATGGCCACAGGGTCACCCCTTGGAAGAGGCAATCTGTGCGACCTTGCACCCCCCCCCAAGCTCCCCAGAGGTGGTGATGGCTCGCCCGCCAGCCCACCCCAAAGCTCCTTGGCGGTGGCAGAGGCCCGCTGGACTGCCCACCCCCCCACACTTTCCCCTGCGGTGCTGGTGACGGCAGACCGCCTGTCCGCCCAAGCTTCCCAGCGGTGCCAGTGGCACAGCCCGCCCAATCACTGCCCCGCATGCAACCAACCTCACACATTCCCCTGCGGTGCCGCCCAAGCTTCCCAGCTACGCTGGTGGCGGCGGCCTGCCCGCGCGCGCGCCAAGCTTCACAAGGTTCCCGGTGGTGTCAGTGTTGGCAGATTTAAAAAAAAAAAACATGGGGCAAAGGAGTGGGAGGGAGGGGAGGGGCAGCCAGCCGCGGGCCACTCAGAATGGTCTGACGGGCCGGATTTGGGCCCCGGGCCGGACTTTGGGCAGGCCTGCTCTATTAGAACTAATCAGTTAGACTTCTTCTCTTACCATAATCAGAACAGAGATTAAACTTCATGTTTAGGAAAGAGGGGGTAAAATCTTTAAAACCATGAGTACTTCAGTTCATGTGAGCAGACAACTTGCGTCAGCACAGATATATGTGCTTTTCCCCAGTTATAGTGACAGCTACACTGGTTTCAGTATATCTCAAAAGCCATCTACATCCCCTCAAGACAAACATTCCTTTTATTGACATATTTCAATAGCTACTGTTAGAGAGGAAACAGATTGCTTCAAACATTTCCCTGCATGCAAAGCACTCCTTTTCTACAATGCATTTTAAAGCTTTAGGGGAGAAAACCCCTCTCATGTTATTTGGTGATTCTTAAAAGAAAACCTTTTACGAGAGTCAGTATAATAGAAATTCTCTATTTTTAGCTAGGACTACATTCTTTTATATAACATTATTCTGTGACAGCTCCCTATCAGAAGCCTGCACTTACACTGCTTTATTTGATTTTGTACAACACGAAAATCAGCTTTATGGGTCACATAATGCAATTTGCCTGAAGGAGAAAACTGTGGAGACTTCAGAAGATAATTCCTCAGGTAGCATGTTCACTAAAATAAGTCACATAGATCTTTGGCTATATATTCTCATTCCAAAAAAAAAAGGGGGGGGGAGAAAAAATAAAAATAAAAAAGCGGTTCTTGAAATACCAAAAGGTTAAGGCAAAGTGATATAATAGCATCCAGCTAATCTCATTTGGTAGAAAAACACATAAGCATTTATACAGAAAACACTTCTGAGTAAAGTTGTTTTTCACATTGATGTGTATTTAGTTTTTCTTTGTTTGAAAAAGGCTACTAACATTAACTGCATGATTTTTTGAAAAATACTAAAAAATGATTAATCAAGACTCTAACTAAAAAGAAAAAGTGGCATCTCATAGTTGAAGTGTGCTTTAAAATAACCATGCAAACCTTTTAAGGAAAATAATTTATTACTGCTGTTTTAAACTGATCTGTATTTCTCAGATAAAGAAAAAGCAAGATGTAATCCTAAACTAAATAAATATTCACCACAAGCTATCAGTAACATCTGGATTGTAACAAAAACTAAAACCTAAGAAGAAAACCTCCATAGCATGTTAGGAAACGTTAATTGGGTAGAATCTTGGATATCTCAAACACAAAGACCCCCACAGACATTACAGCAGCTAACTGTTGCTAATAAACAAAGTGTTGGTTGTGTGATTCCTGACAGAACCAGACACATGAGGGCACCCCATTAATTAAGTTTCAAGTAGCCACCACAACTTCCATGTTTTTACTTACAAGCATGTAAAAAAAAAGCTGAAGGTTCTTTTTTGAAGAAAGGTATATTAAAAATACATTATTAAAATTAAGGGCACTGCTGTCTCCAATGGCTGCATTGACTTGACTTCATAAGAACACCAGTGTTTCCATATCTACTTTCCACGCCTCATAATGGAATTTTTAATGTTCTAAGATGCCCTTCTAATTCCTTGTACTTAATTTGAATATGTCCTACATGTTCTGGGCTGTATATTATCCCTCATTATTGATAAGCTGCCTTGGGTCCTTTTCCAAGGAGAAAGGTGGGGTAAAATATTCAAAATAAAATAAAATAATACATTCATTATTTTTAAAAAAAAAA
This sequence comes from Phrynocephalus forsythii, assembly GCA_029282475.1. Taxonomy (NCBI): domain Eukaryota; kingdom Metazoa; phylum Chordata; class Lepidosauria; order Squamata; family Agamidae; genus Phrynocephalus; species Phrynocephalus forsythii. Next base: position 108,685,760 of record JAPFRF010000008.1, on the reverse strand, counting down.
ACAATTTTCTGGTGTAGCTTTCCAGGGCATCAAACCAAAATCTGCTGGGCAAAACAGATAGGCTGCTGTGTGTACCCCAATTAAGAGGTTCTCAAGAAGCTAGCTGTGCTACTGCTTCACCATGCATGAGACAAACAACACAACGCAAAATGTTGTGACATCTTAAAGACCAGGAAATTTACCAGTGTGTGCTTTCCTATATTATATTCCAGTCCAAATCTTTAGAACAGAAAACACTATACAGTGGAACCTTGACTTACATGCTGCTTGACTTGCAGCATATTTGACTTGCAGCAAGAAGGGGCCTGTTTGACTTGAGTTGCAGGCTTTGACTTACATCTCGGAGCCCCGGCACAAGGCACCGGAATCTGGCGGCAGCCACGACCCAGCATCGCAGCTGCCGCCTCCAAACTGCTCCTGCCTTCTTCCGGCAGCGGTGGCTTTGGTGAGGCCAGCTCCGAGCACCTGGAGCTGGTCCTCGGCCTCACCAAAGCCGCCGGAGGAGAAGAAGGGCCGGGAGCTCGGGGCTGGCCTCGCTGGTTAGACAGTCGGCTCAGTCTTGTAAAAAATCTGGCTGCAGAAGTCTGGTCCACAATGGAAGCATTTTAGTTGGGGAGGTGTACAGTTGTGGGATCTAATGGTAAGCATAGAGTTGTTCAGAACTTGGAACGTCAGGTTAAAAATCAGTAAAACTTAAATGTTAGACATTGTTGCTATGACCACTAAAAAGTGGAGGCGTATAACTTGTGGACTATAATTCCACTGCCTCCTCCTCTCTTTGAAGAGCCATTTCATTTATATCCCCGGAAGGAATCTCCTATCCCAGTCAAATTTGTGTTAAATTGCTGTTTTCGGGGGTCTTTTTCATCACCTGGAACGGATTAATCCACTTTCCCATTACTTTCTATGGGAAAAGTTCATTTGACTTAAGGCATGTTTGACTTATGTCTAGACCTCCGGAACGGATTAATGACGTAAGTCAAGGTCCCACTGTAGATGACTTAAAGGTTGCCGGCAGAAAACAGGAGCTTTTGTCTGGCACTTGCCATCTACCGCTTTGGATGCAAAATCAGCAATATTCCCCCAAAACACAGAATTCTACACTTAGGGACATGGTAGCTGGGTCAGCAAGCAAGACAAACCTATGCAGAGAAAGTGAACACAGCTCTGCTCTGCTTTTATAACAGCCAATAACTTTTCACGATTCCAAGGCAGATCTTTCAATATCACAGTAATCCAAGCTCATGCACCAACTACCGATGCTGAACAGGCTGAGATTGACCAGTTCTATGAAGACTTACAACTGCTTCTAGAACTGACACCAAAGAAAGATGTTCTTCTCATCATAGGGGATTAGAATGCTAAATTAGGGAGTCAAGTGATAAAGGAGTAACTAGCAATTTTGGCCTTGGAGTTCCAAACGAAACAGGGCAAAGGCTAATAGAAATCTGTCAAGAGAACAAGCTGGTCATTGCAAACACTCTTTTCCAACAACACAAAAGGTGACAATACCCGACTCAGTTTGATTATGTTCTCTGCAGCCAAAGATAGAGGAGTTCTATACAGTCAGCAAAAACCTGGTTCTGACTGCGGCTCAGATCATCAGCTTCTTATAGCAAAATTCAAACTTAAACTGAAGAAAGTAAGAAAGATTACTGAGCCAGTCAGGTACAATCTAAGCCAAATCCCTTATGAATACACATTGGGGATGAAGAATAGATTTAAGGAACTAGATTTGGTAGATAGAACACCTGAGGAACTATGGATGGAGGCTTATAACATTGTACAGGAGGCAGGAACAAAAACCATCTCAAATGAAAGAAAATGTAAGAAAGCAAAGTGGCTGTCCAATGAGGCCCTACAAATAGCGGAGGAGAGAAGGGAAATAAAATGCAAGGGAGAAAGGGAAAGATACAGAAAACTTGAATGCAGACTTCCAAAGTATAACAAGGAGAGACAGGAAGGCATTCTTGATTGTATACTGTCATCTTGCCTATTTAACTTATATGGGTATATGCGGCCCTCCGTAGTGGCCCGGGCGGCTGCGGGAAGGCCATCTCCCCCTGTGGCCGTGCAGGTACTGTGATCCTGCGGAAGGGACATCAGATGCCTGAACCGCGAAATGGCAGGGGGTTACTGTATGATAAAGGACAAAAATGGTAGGGACCTAACAGAAGCAGAAGATATTGTTGTTTTAATTATTTATTGATATTTTATGTCTTAACTGTTTTAATTCCTTGGACAAAAACCTTTGGGTAGGGACCTAACAGAAGCAGAAGATATCAAGAAAAGATGTCAAGAATACACAGATAAATTATATCAGAAAAATCTTGATGTCCCTGATAACCAAGGTAGTGTGGTTGCTGACCTGGAGCCAGACATCCTGGAAAGTGAGGTCAAGTGAGTCTTAGAAAGCATTGCAAACAAAAGTCCAGTGGAGGTGATGGCATTCCAGTTGAATTATTTAAAATCTTAAAAGAGGATGTTGTTAAGGTGCTACATTCAGTATGCCAGCAAATTTGGAAAATTCATGGAAAAGATCGGTCTGCATCCCAATCCCAAAGAAGGGCAATGCCAAAGAATATGCCAACTACCATACAAATTGCACTCATTTTACACACCAGCAAGGTTATGCTCAAAATTCTACAAGGGAGGCTTGAGCAGTATGTGGACGGAGAACTCCCAGAAGTGCAGCTGGATTTCAAAGGGGCAGAGGAACTAGAGATCAAATTGCCAAAATGTGCTGGATTATGGGAAAAGCTAGAGAGTTCCAGAAAAACATCTACTTCTGCTTCACTCACTAATGCAAAAACTTTGATTGTGTGGATCATAACAAACTATGGCAAGTTCTTAAAGGAATGGGAGTGCCTGGCCACCTTATCTGTCTCCTAAGAAATCTATACGTGGGACAGGCAGCAACAGTCAGAACATGATAAAGAACAACTGACTGGTTTAAAATTGGGAAAGGAGTACAACATGATTGTATACTGTCACCTTGCCTATTTAACTTATATGCAGAGTACATCATGTGAAAGGCAGGACTGGATAATTCACAAACCAGAATTAAGATTGCTGGAAGAAATACCAACAACCTCAGATATGCAGATGATACTATTCTGATAGTAGAAATTGAGGAGGAATTAAAAATGATACTACTCTTGATAGCAGAAATTGAGGAGAATTAAAGAACCTCTTAAGGAGGATGAAAGAGGAGAGCGAAAAAAAATGGGGCAAAACTCAACATAAAAAAACACCCCAAGATCATGGCCATCAGTTCCATCACCTCCTGGCAAAATAGAGGGGGAAGAAATGGAGGCAATGTCAGGGTTTACTTTCTTGGGCTCCTTGATCACTACAGATGGTGATTGCAGCAACGAAATTAAAAGACGCCTGCTTCTTGGGAGGAAAGCAATGGCAAACCTAGATAGCATCCTAAAGAGCAGAGACATCACTTTGCCAACAAAGGTTCAGATAGTCAAAGCTATGGTTTTTCCAGTAGGGATGTATGGAAGTGAAAGCTGGACTATAAAGAAGGCTGATCGCCACAGAATTGATGCTTTTGAGCTGTGGTGCTGGAGGAGAGTCTTGAGAGTCCCCTGGACTGCAAGGAGATCAAACCTATCCATCCTGAAAGAAATCAACCCTGAATGTTCACTGGAAGGACAGATGTTGAAGCTGAGGCTCCAGTACTTTGGCCACCTCATGAGGAGAGAGGACTCCTTGGAAAAGTCCCTGATGTTGGGAAAGATTGAGGACAAAAGGAAAAGGGGATGGCAAAGAATGAGATTTATTTATTTATTTATTTATTTATTTGATGCATTTGCATACCACAACCTTTTTCCATAAAGGAACTCAGGGCAGTTTCCAATAAAACAGTTAAAAACACAGAAAAAAACAACAGGAACAATGTGAACAATGAGAAAGCAGTGGCAAGATAAAATAAAAAAGTGGCAAAGAGGGGAAACCCTCAGCGGAGAGCGGCAGGACCATAGCACAAATGGCATAACTTCTGGAGGTGAATTGGTATAAGTTAAGAAATCATGGTAAACATTATAAATTACATACTGAGTTGTATGACCCAGCATACAACAGATAATGACAGCCTTTGTTCAATCTACTTGTTCAATCACACTGTCTTGATATACTGATGGGCCAGGAGTACAGAAATGCAAAGTGCAACACATATATGTTGGATGGGATGAGCCAACATGATCCTAACCTCACACTGCATATAGAATGTGGATTATCTGCACATCTGTTCAAAAGATGGAAAGACGAGTGTGCAAAGTATTCTAAATTTTTCAACATATCTGTTACCACCACATATTGGCTTTATTGCACTGGTGCTGTATTTTTGGATACAATTCAAAACAAAAGTAACTTCATGAGCTGTTTTCTCTCCCTCTGAGATATCTGAATGGCAATAACATGTCCATGTTTTATTCCATTTTCCTAAACCCATACCTCAGCCCAACTGCAAAGCAACTCCCTGATTAGAAGTTGTGATCAATTTACTAATGCATGAGTCAAGAAGAAAAACTAGGTTTTCTTTTTAAATTTCATCTAATTATAATGCAATGTAAGAAAAGACAAAGTTCAATGAGCTGAATTTTATATTATATTAATTGATGTATCGCTTGCAATTTCATACTTGCTTCCAGTACAGCACTTTTGCCTAGCAGGAGATGCTCTGTCAAACTGTCGTGTCGCTACTGCAGCTTGGGACATTGTGAAGAAACACAAAACTTTAAGGAAGCCTTTATAGAGATTGTTCCCTTGCATTCACTGGGAGGGTGGCTTCTCTGTTGTCCAGCTATATGTATGGATACATTTGGGTTGTTTTTGGGATTGCTAGAATTTGGGTTGTTGGGGCTAACTGTGAAAGTGGTTTGATGGGGATGGGCACGAGTTTGGAAGTTACAGTACTTTTATGACTGTCAACCACTGAGAGACATGCTCTGCACTAAATCAGGCAGTATATAAACGGCTATAATATGGACATGCATACATACAATACATACATTTTACAGAGTCGAGTGTTGGTATAATACACAATTTTCTTTGACCTTACCGCTTTTAATAAACTCAGCAGCAACATTAAACAAACTGAAGACCTTTATATGGATATATGTGCAGTCTGCATAACTCAGGAGTAACTGGTTATGCGGTCACATCAAGGGTTATGAGTTTGATTCCGCACTCTGCCTCTCAGAAGAAGAGCCAGCCTACATGGCCTTGGCCAAGCTACACAGTCCCAGGGCACCCTCACCTTGCTAATTAGCGGAGAACCCCACAACCCCACATCCGTTAAGCTTCCCTTTAAAAGCAATCATGTCCTCTTCAGTCAATTTCAAGAGGCTCAGTATACACAGATAAAGCATTCACTGCTCCAAATCATTCAGTCATGCTAGTAAGATATTTATCTGTGGACCAACAATGCTATTTCAAGTTATGCAGTGCTAGTTACTGTGTGTAAGCATCTGAAGCATCTGAAACTATTTACCCAACAGGCCAATTTTTACATTTTGACTCCCCCAACCCAAATGTCACCCACTTCTTTCTTTTCTTTTGCTGTTCAAGCAGAATGGTGGCATATATGCATTTCTTTTACTGGAACTGACATAGAGCTTATATATGTATTCCCCATATTGGAAACAGCGGACGAAATTTAGCAGTCATTTTTTTAAAATTACACAGTAGGAGTATTTTTCTTTCTTTTCTCAAATGACATTTAACCACTCCCTTCACATTCAGTAGGGATTAGATGGTTAACTGAGCGTAAAATGGACGTTCCCCATTTAACTATTTTTTTTTTTTACAAAATTAACAGACATGAGAATTTTCCACTCCCAAATTACATATTATGCTTTCTAATGAGAAAGTCTCAAAGCAGCGTCAAATTATGACACACACAAGACACCATGGAAAACAAACCCTTGACTACGGCTGCAAGTCTTTTCAAGTTAATTAAGTAAATGAGCTTCAATTTCTCTATTTACATAGAAAGTAGCTTAGAGGTTTTAGATTCCCTTGGCTTGAAGTTTAAGGAACACATCTCAACCATTTAACCTCACAGGCAATAACTTTTTATATTTATTCCAGTTAACCAAATATCAAGTGTAAAATCATCTCCAAGCAACAAAAACAGTATTGTTTCATTCGAGGCAATTCTTTATGACCGTGCCATAGTATAAAGTACACTTGGGAGCCACAGAGTGATGCTGGAATATAAGGCTTTAAAGCCAGATATAAGCTCTGCCCTTCAAAACCCTGGTTTCATAGCTGAGCGTTTGGGCTTGCTCTGCTGCATTGGCCCTTTGGCCTTTTGGGAGGTAGGTAGCCATATCTGAAGAGCGGCAGTTCAGCTAAACCCCAAAAAAGGGTCACCTTTTGACTGACATGTCCCAGAATCCTCCAATCATTATGGCCAGTAGCAATGATGTCTGGGGGACTTGGGGACTTTTAATCCAAAAAAATAACATTTTTGAAGTCTAGAGAGGCCATAAAATCCCACAATCTAATGACTTCTGATGAAGCAATGTCTCCTATCCTTGGAAGGCATCTCATACTCTGCAAAACCTAAATTTGCCTCTGAACATGTACTACCTGTTGGCAACCCCTTACACCAGGCATGCCCAAACTTCGGCCCTCCTGATGTTTTGAACCACAACTCCCATAATTCTAAGCTTAGACTGCTAATAGTAAAGTACTATGGGACCTGCGGTCCAAAACATCTGGAGGGCCAAAGTTTGGACATGCCTGCCTTACACTTCTTTCCTAAACCTAGAAGCAATCAGCTCACCAAAAGAACACCTTGCATCAGCAACATGGAACAGTAATACTACCATCCTGTGGCACCTTAAAAACAAATTTCAGAAACTTTTCAGGCATACAGTGTACTGTACGGTACTATGCTTTCACAGAAAGCAGTTTACATCATAATAAATGTGTATTTTAAAGCTACAATGACGTTTACCTTCAAGATGTGACTGGCCCATAGCATAAATGAGGAATAGATGTTTAAGACACATTTAGGTCCAGTTACTCCTTGAAACATTCAGATGTTGGAAACTGACTAATGCGAAGAAAGGTAACCATAGAGTTTTCATAAACATAAACATGAAGCCCTACTCCCTAATCATATTAATTCAAATAGATAAAAAAATCATTCCACAGAGAAAACTCATTAATGGTACCAAATAAATGCTTATGGTAACAGAATTGCATTACGGCTGAATCAGATTTCTATTCCTCTGTACAAACACAATATGCAGCATAATTATTTCCCTTCTTAAGACTATTCTATAAAGGGACATCTATCTTAACTAGTGGGTTTTCCCCTTCATATATTTTTTAAAAGCTGGTAGATACCTGATTTTGGTACAAATATAAAGTTGGTGTTTATGAGGAGTGTTCTTACTGTTTTTATCTGCTAACTTTAAACAAAAGCATGCTCAAGTTTAAGATTAATCTTCGTATACACGTTTATATTCAAAAGTGTTCTTCAAACAGAGGCCTACTGCCAGGTATATATTTTTGTCTTTTATTGAAGAGTGTACACACAATCAAATAATACTAATTATCCAGTTGTAAATTTCAGTCTTGTCCTTTCATTCCAAGGGATATTCAGTAGCACAACTAAGTATTTCTTAGTCAAGAGACCTTACTGCCCACTGAATACATAATTTATTTCTTACATTCATAAAGACACATGCAGTCTTTCCATCTTGATCAGGTTTAATGGGAGAAGTACACTGACGATTCAAGACCCAGTTTAAGATTTGGATTCTTCCCCATGTGGCTCTCCATGCATTAATCACTCTCCCTTTAAGATCATCTTTAGCTGTTCCCTTTGGTGATCCATGACAGACATGACACTAAGCATGTGTATCTGCTTTGTTGTTGTTATATTTTAAATAATACAAGCACAACTGATCAGCCTTCGGGGACTAGGACAACAACATGCAGGATGGGGGTTATTTTTCACTAACGTTCCTACTGAAAATCCCTTCTCCATCCAACAGGATTTCCCAGTTAGAAACGTCTTAAAACGCACTCTTTTGCAAGAGGCAAGCACGTTAAACCAGAATGCCTTATGTCTCTTTGCACTTTCTGTAATTTTACACCATCAAAGGAGAAGTTGTTTTACGGATACCTTCTACTACAGCATTTGGAGACCCAATAACATGCATTTCAGATCTGCATGTGTAAGATTTCCCAGCAGTACTGCCATCTGGAAGGTTTTTAAAAAGAAACAAACAAGTTTTAAGCACTTGCTCCAATCTTTATTAAAGACTGCCAAGCAATGGGCGTGCTTCAAAAATTCTAAAGTAAAACACACAGCTTTTGTGTGGCAGTTGTTTCTCAATGACAAGTTTGTTCCGGAAATCTCCTCCGGATAGATATAGGTTAATAAAGATATAGGCCTTTATTGTTTTTGATGGACCCTTGCAAGCAGAAATAAACATCTGCAGCATACAGTGGTACCTCGACTTACAAATTTAACCCATTCCAAATGCATGCTCTAAAGTCGAACTACTCTTAAGTCAGGGTACCTATCTAAAAATTAAGAAAATAAGTTTAAACATTTTTTTAAAAAAAATGTAATTCGAGCAGACCATATTTAAAATTTGTAAGGCGGCAGTTAAAATGCCAACAGTTTTCTGCTCTTAAGTTGAATTGCTCTTAAGTCGAGCTGCTCTTAAGTTGGAGTACAACTGTATTCTTATGACTTTGGTGGGTTAGCAGAATCCTTTCCCCATTAGCAGAGAGAAACAAACAAACAAAAAAGCCAACCTGTCAAGATAGATCAGGCCCATTTCCTGACCTCAGAGGACTGCTCTCGCTCCCCCAAACCACTGTTCCCAGAAGTATTTTTGATGCCATCCCTCTGAAAAAAATCTTGAGGCTGTGAGATGGGTCCATTCTTGATCCAGCCATTAAAAGCAACTGAAATATATTCAACATGGCCTGGATACCACCCTCACTTCCCACCTCAACTCATGTGATGCTAACAGCAAGAAAGGCCCCAGCTTTCTAAAAACATATGGCTGGGATTTTTTTATGAAAACGGGATGCTGAACAAGATGGCCCACTGTTTCTGATCTATCAGGACCGTTCTTGTGCTCTAACTGAGAACAAACTGAGGAAGTGAGATTTTAACGTAAAGATTTCTTGTAAAAGTGAATGGGTTGTAGTATGATTACATGGAAGCAAGCAAGCATGGGATAACAATAATAAAGAACGGTATGCACCAAAATACTCAAATGCCTCTGTTTTTATTTTGTGTTCTGTAAAATCATCTAAGAGTATAGTCTTAAATCTTACATTTTTCAGATTTCACTAACAGGTCTTTCTTAGATAAAGCGACCATATCCTTTATTGTTCATAACTGGGTGTCTTGAGGACTCTTTCAGGTTTACAGTACAGACAAGGAGACATCTCCTCTAAACTAGGCAGTCCAAAAATGCCATCTTCTAAAATGGTCACCATACCTGTTGAAGTTAATATCTGGAAAGCTTGAATACTCTGATTTCATCTTGGCATTTCGCCGGGGAAATGTGCAGAAGAAGGCATTTGCTAGCAAACTAGCAGTCTGCTCCTGTGACATTGTGATGGAATGGTTCATTTTTTGTTTCAGTAGAGGTATTGGCTAACAAAAGGGCAGAAAAATGAATATAATCAAGTTAGAAATTTAAAAAAAACACCAAACACACCACCCATCAACAAGAACACAGGGGAACAAATTGCATTAACTAATTTGAAGCAGAAGTAATTTACGGGAAATGGTGAGTCCTTAAATCAGCAGCACCATTGAAGTCAAGAGCTGTATATACAAGATGATTGGAAGGAGACAAATTGTAGATTTTTAACCAATAGAAAATAAGACATCATAAACAAAGCATCACTAGCCTACAGAAAATAAAGTGTCTCTAGGAGGTATGGATGGAATATGAGAAACAGTAAGAAAAAAGTAAAACATCAAGAGGTTGCCAATAGCTGTATTTTGCAGCCTCACTGTCACATGGGTTAAAGAAAATGGGCCATTACAGCATTGACATCTCAACAGCTGCAAAACATGACACTAAACAAGCCAACTATGAAAGGGGAACCAAAGTGTACCTCCCTTTGATTTCCTTGTATAAATGAGAGCAAAATAAAAAAAGCAATATGGCAAACTATATGAGGGTCCATTAATGGAATTAATCCTGTATAGTTATTTTGCAAACTAGTTTGTTATGTCCGAGATTAATGGTCCCTAAACTATATAAAATGTATTATTACAGCATATAAGAGAACTAGCACTTGTAAGGGAACTTTTAAAATGATAACTTCTTTACAGGTGGAAAAATTATTGAAGATTTTCCTGCATATTTGAAAAATATATTTATTATATCCTTAGTTATGTATGAATTTTCCTAATTGGTAAGAAATACCTGTAGGCTGCTTCCACTGAAGGCAGGAACATGACTAGAGATGGACATGATCCTTGTTTTCAGAGGTTTGTGCCAGTTCATTCACATGGCAGCTCACATTGCCCGACTGGATTCTCCACTCACCAGCCGGTGCATGCTGTTGTTCTCCTCCTTGTTGGGCCTTCACTCAGTCCCAGGATAACCAGCTACCCTCCTCTAGCACCTACCAAATCAGATGAGGTGGTGCAGAAAGGATTCCTGCAGCCCAGCCATTGACTGGGCAGCTGCTGAAGGAGGCGGAGGAGGAGGGGAGCAGGTGCTGCTGCCAGGACTGGACAGATGCCCAAAGAGGAAGAGAACAGCACCATATATCAGCCGGTGAGTGGAGAACCTGGCAGGTTAGATGTAGAAAGGAACACATGGCACCTGTGCTGTGCCAACAAAGCAGCAGAACATCCAAACTGAGCTTCATGCCCGTCTCAAAGCATGACACTTGATTACAAAAGCTGACTACTTATGGATAATGGCCTATTTATATGCAACTCCAAACAGAGCATATGATGCGGACACAGCCATATAAATAGAGAGGGGAGAAATATTGACCCCAAATCCTACTTATGTCCCCTGCCATAAATCTCAGCAGCGAATTGCCACAAGTTAAGAAATCAAGATGGATGAGGCGTAGTGGCTCAGCGGGCTAGAGAACTGAAAACTGTTGGCTGCAAAGTCAGCAGCTTAGCGGTTCAAATCTTGGGTACCATGCAGCGGAGCGAGCACCCACTGTTAACCCCAGCTCTTGCCAACCTAGCAGTTCGAAAGCATGTAAATGCAAGTAAATAAATAGGTACTGCTGTAAAAAGTGGGAAGGTAAAAACAGTGTTTCCTTACAGCTATGCCGGCCACATGGCCACTGACTTGCACAAGACTGGCTCTTCAGCTTGAATATGGAGATGGAGCACCGCCCCTAGAGTCAGACACAACTAGCATGCATGTGCGGGGGGAACCTTTACCTTTTACGCTATGAAATCAGCATATGCATATGCAGTTATATACTGAATTACATAACTCAGCATGTCAGCACAAATTACTTAGATTCAACTTAATAATACGACCTATTCAACCAACTGGAAGGCAAATGCAAAACTTCAGTGGGATCAAAGGCCAGAAGGAAGGACCCAAAACTAAGAAGAAGTCTCCTATAGATGAATGATATACAGTATCTCCACCTCCTCTACTAAAAGTGAGGACACCACTGCAGTCACCATAGAGAATAACAACTAGAGAGATAAGCTCAGTGAAAATTAGAGGAGGAGGAGGAGGAGGAGGAGGAGGAGGAGGAGGAGGAGAGGCTCCAGAGCATTCATGCTAAAGCAGATGATGAAAAGGAACTGAGGAAAATGGAGGAAAAGGAGCTTGATGTGAACAGTGGAGGGGCAGAGCTATTCCCAAAACACCAGGGCTCAACTGGGAAAGTTTAGAAATGCTCTGGCACAGTATGTGTCCACAGAGGCCACAAAGAAGAACAAGTCCCTCTGCCAATGTGTTAATTCATAGCAATTCACTGCCGACATGTACATTCACACCTCCAGTTTTCCTTTAAAACAAATCCTTGCATACCTTCCACACATTTCGTTTAAACCAAAAGTGATGTAGGTTTTTGTTGTTGTTGTCTGATTTGTTTTGCCAGGGCTACGATTTAGCAGCCAGATGGGAACTATGAAAATCAGTCTAGTGTGCATGCACCCATGAGCTTAACTTTGTTGATACCTGGGATAAAAGGCTTCAGCACATTTGCAAAAATTACTGCCAATCAATGCACCCTGTCAGTTACGCTCACTCTTAATCTGAATGAGACTCTGTAGTTTAGATTCATGAGCACAGTGACAATCTTTCAGTGACTAAGCTGATTTATATGAGTACTGTACATATAAACAACACCTACAAGATGACTTAGTAGAGAAATCTTAGAAAGTGGGGGTATAATATTTTGTTGGCCTTCTGGACTTCAGTAAGTAAGCCACAACCTTGAACCATAAGGGTAGCATTTTGTCTCTGACATCATACAGTGGTAAGAGTTCACTAGCAATAAGTCAGTTCACTTTATGGTTCTTCTCCCATGCATCCATCTTGAAAAGACATGCTTGGGAAAATCATTATTTCCCATGGCAAACAAACCAGGTACCTGTGATTAAAGCATTGCCAAACCAAGAAACCAAATTAAAGTTTGGTTTTAGTTTGCAAGCCACAATTGTGCCCGTTGCCTAAACCACACGTTCCCGACTTAGATCACTGTCTAAAAAACTGAGTTAAGAAACCAACAGATCTCCCCCAAAACACATGAAAATGCCCCCTCCAGAATAAAAAGATCATTTGATGATAATGTACTGTTACAGCTCAAACAGCCCGCATGTTTATTCAGGCATTTTCCCCCTGAAAAAGTCTTATTGTGGCCAAACAATTTATGACTCTGAGCAATCCTTTATAATAATAATTGATTTTGTCACAAATTAAATGAAAAAGTTTTAACAAACCCTGCCTCAAAGCCTGGTAAGATAACTAGTATTCTAATTATTCAGATTTAAACTGCACCAGAGATTCAAACATAAGTACTTAGCTTGTTTTGTACTATTCTCAAGTCACTGCAGGAAGACACATCACAACAAATTTCTGTTAAATATGCTCTGTTCTTCATAAACTCAAAATGTGTTTGAATACATTTAAAAATTATCTTGGATGTAAAAAGGGTGTTGTAAAAAGTTGAACAGAACAAAGGTGACTTTTCTTTCTCTTAAAAAAATTCAATTTGGCAGAAAATGATGCATCATTTCCTAAAAAACAGACAGCCAAGGCTAATATTTTTTCCTCTTGTGACATTGAGCAGTCCTGCCAATTTCAAAGGGAAATAATAGTTTGATTTAATCAAGCAAATTGTAATTTGACTTTTTTCATGAAAAAAGCACATGATGGGTAAATAGCACCATCATGATATGTCTGAATTCCATTCATAAAGTGGTAAATGAAACATTTCCCCGTAATACAGAAAAGTCATAAAACAGAAGAAACAGCTCCAACTGGGCAGAGATGGTCACAGTCAATTCTCTTTTTACCAGTTAGACTTGGGGGTGGGGGAGGGGGAAAAAGAAACCTGCCAAAAATATTAAATGGCTGTTGTGATACACCCATCAAGATTGTGATATACAGCTCAAGCCAAGGTTCAGAATGGGACAGGAGACTTTTTTAATCTCTTTTCATATTCTTATAGATCTGTGTTACCCTCACTATTCGCTAGTCCTGACTTCACCAAGGCCAGAACCATGTAACAGAGCCTTGACACGTTGACCTCAATAAGTCATTACAGTGTGCTCCATATTACTCTGATACAGAACATGTATTTAAGATGTGCGCCTAACCTGGGTGCAGATGCTAGGCAGAGAGAGTGCAAGCTTCACCATGTCGGGCAAGATGGATTGGAAAAGATGCTGAGCTTCTGCATCTTCCAGCACCTAGAAAGCAAACACAAGAATGCATTTGAACACAGTGTTAGCAATACAGATAACCAAATCCTGGACTCTGTTGATTTTAAGGAATGAAATTATTTATTGAGGCAAATATAATAAATATCAGAGGTCAACAAAGAACCCTGAAATTTCGGTCCCTAACATTAAGATGTCCTCCACACAGTCAAATGTGAAAGATTATGTTGTCCAAAAGTCTCTAGACAAAATAAATACCCAGAAATGTTCCAATAAGCTTCAGGAGATCCCTGAAACCTGGAGGCATTTAGGATGTTTCTCATTGCCCCAGAAGTGGCTGCAGCATGACCATGGCTGATAATATCACCTCTGTTACACAGTACATCTCTACCTATAGGCTTTCAGCCACTACTTGTCTTTCAAAATGCAGATAAGCAATATTTACTCTATCCCATTCAGTTCCCTAAATACAGAGCTGATGTAGGGAAACACGAAGAAAGTGAAAAAAAAGTTTGGGTGAAAACCCTATTTCCCTCATTATACATGATGGTTCAAGAGTCACACTTATTACTTCAAAGGCAATGCTTGGCCCTCTTTCCTCTCTAACCAGTGACTGATCTCACAAAATGACAAGCACCCCAAACCCATTCACAAAGATTAGGGTTGCTAGTGAATAGGAAATAGAGGATGCCTCCTATACTTTTCACCACAAGCAAGAAACAACCAGTGTTCCTTTCCTGCTGCTGCTTAAACACTGCCACAGCTGAAGGCTGAATTTACACTACTCTTTTTAAAAGAGTAAGAACACTTTTAGGAAAACCTATCATCTCTCTATTTTTGGTGACAGAATGTTGCCTATGTGTCACCAAGTTACCCAGTAATATAGCTGTTTGTGACTGATTTTCAAACATTTGTAAGAAATTTTAGCAAAACAATTTCTTTAATCAACACGATTTATAAAGCAAAACAGAAATAAATAAAAACAGAAAAAAAAAGGTTCAAGATACACAAGCTGTTAAGTTTTCATCATTCAGCGAAAATATCTTCCTTTATTTCTCTTGTTTATAACCTATACAGAGTTCTTCATAAATGGACATGTAGATGGATGTCTACTTTTTGCACAAGTTCCATGAAAATACATTCTATTTCCACAGCTTCTTTCCAGAAACAGACACTCCTCAGCACAGCTCTTAAGTATCTCACAGCTCTTACTTCCAGATTCAGGAGTTCACTCTGAACCAAGATGACACTGACTACCTCTTACATAACCAACTCAACCGCTCTCCTTCGCACCCACACTTGATATAACAGCATCACCACAGTCAGGCAGCTAATCTGAACACAGTTCCATCCATGTACACATTCCACTGCCCCTCTGAACTAGTTTAAATAGATTCTTCTGCTACATACACAGCTTATTGCTGCCAGTCAAAACTAGCCATTCACCATGCAAAGCAGCATATTGACATACAATGTGGAATGGACATAGAGTGACCCTCAACTTGGTTCTGATCATGGCCATTGGTAGCATCAGATCCTCATAGTTTTGTCCAGAGCTGAAAGTTTCTAACAAGCAGTTAGGCTTGTATTATGTAAACCTTTCAACCACAAAGGAATTATAACTTCACATTTTGAAGTTTCCAGAACTACACACAGGTAATATTGTGGGCTAGCCTCTGCTCCCCATGTGCATCAATGAGCCTTGGGTGGCCTACACCTTGACACTGGGTTCATCAGTTGTCCTTCCTTGCACCACTTTCAGTAGGTAGTATCCACTGCACACTTGGAAAGTCCCAAAAGACTTGCTATTTTGAAGATGCTCTGACCCAGTCATTTAGCCATCACTATCTGGCCCTTGCCAAAGTCACTTAGATCTTTTCACTTGCCCGTATTTCCTACACCCAACACATGAAATTCAAGAACTGACTGTTCACTTGCTGCCTAATACATCCCAAAATTTGTACAACCAATTCTGGAAATTTTGACAGGTGTCATTGGGAGAATCTGTACAACATAAAATCAATGATATTCACTTTTGCAACATAATTTCATTTGGAACGGATTAATTCCTTTATACAAGGTACCACCGTAATGGTTTTATTTGTCACCTGTTAGTGATCAGTTTTGCACTGAGAAGTTATATTTTAAGTATCTAAGGGACAGAATGAAGAATCAGTGGAGGAGGAGGAAGAGACAAAATGCAGCATTCTAATTTAGGTGAGGTATTACCATTGCTATTTTTTGTTCTCTAGCTGTTATTTAATGTGATTTTTTTTTAGAAAAAAGAAAAGAGAAAAACCCATGAATGGAAATACAAATGTCCAAGTACATATCATTAAACTTCCATAACACACTGCAAATCTTTACATCTCAAGCACTGCAGGCAATACTGGGCAATATCCAGTACTGGATTCTTTGTATGCCATGCCAACAGAACCACAACCTTCTTCATTCCCCCTCTTCTGTGCCATAAACCTTCACAGAGAATTTTCCAGGCAGGTTTTTAGGCAAAAGGTAGAGCTGCAGTACAGAAAGCAGATCACTGAACCATACAGAAGCAATAGGATCCAGCTGAAGTATGCTTATAGATGCTAGTCATTGTATGAACCCAAATCACTGCAATCTATAATGAGAAAACAACATAATTAGGGCATTGCAATAAATATTATTCATCCAACAAAATCTTATAAAATAAATATTAGGAGACACTGATCAGTGACAGTTATGAGTTACCAATAAATGGTGTAATTAAAAAAATGTAAGTTTGGTTTTGTTAAACTGGAATTCAAAGAGGGATCACTATTGTAAATTGTACTTAATGTCAGAATACACTGGAAAGGCTCAACAATTATGCCACAGAATGAATGAGAACACTGTAAACTATGACATAGAATCAGACTAAGCAGGTTCCAGGCTTCCTGAGAGGCTTCCTGAGGAAGATCTCTTTAGGATAGAAAATGCAAGCCAGAGATACAGACAAAGATGCAGTTCAATGTCAAAATTGTGAAACAGACCAGATGTCAAGAGGACTTCTCCTGTAATCATCTCTGCATGAATCTTCTTAGACAGCTGAGCCACACAAACATCCAAAATCAACCTGTCTGTCTGTATATCAAACATGACAAGAAGCTCCACAATTATTAATGTTCAAAGTGCTGGTTCAAACCTATAAAGCCCTAAACACAGCTTCAGTCCAAGCTGTTTCGAAGACTGTATTTCCCTTTATGAGCAAATTCAGGGGTAAGATTGCCAGGACAGGGCCATCTACTTAGGCCTACCATCTTCATAGGTGTATTTAGTGGAAACACAGGAAAGAGACTTCTGTGTTGTTCCTCCCAGACTTTGGAATTTGCCTTCCCTCAGGAGACTGGGCTGCCCTCATATTTAACCTATCTTTAACAGTAACCTATCATATCAGTAAGCTTTGCTATTGTTTGGGGTTAATAGAAGACATAGCCATCATAACGTTCCTCAGCACTACAGAAGAAGGAAGGAGGACTACAGAGTATTGAAAGCTCCCAAGGTACATAAAAATAGAAGGAGAAGAAATAAATAGAAGGGGAAGAAATGGAGGCAATGACAGAGTTTATTTTCTTTGGCTCCTTGATCACTGCAGACAGCGACTGCAGCAACGAAATAAAAAGATGCCTGCTTCTTGGGAGGAAAGCAATGGCAAACCTCCTAAAGAGCAGAGACATCACTTTGCCAACTAAGGTCCAAATAGTCAAAGCTATGGTTTTTCCAGTAGTGATGTATGGAAGTAAGAGCTGGACTATAAAGAAGGCTGATTGCCGCAGAATCAATGCTTTTGAGCTGTGGTGCTGGAGGAGAGTCTTGAGAGTCCCCTGGACTGCAAGGAGTTCAATCAAACCTATCCATTCTGAAAGAAATCAACCCCAAATGTTCACTGGAAGGACAGATTTTGAAGCTGAGGCTCCAGTACTTTGGCCACCTCATGCGTAGAGAGGAGTCCTTGGAAAAAGTCCCTGATGTTGGGAAAGACTGAAGGCAAAAGGAAAAGAGGACAGCAGAGAATGAGATGGTTGGAAGGTGTCATTGATGCAACCAGTATGGATTTGACCAAACTCCAGGAGGCAGTGGAAGATAGGAAGACCTAGCGAGCTCTGGTCCATGGGGTCACGAAGAGTCGGACACGACTGAAAGACTGAATAACAACAACAAGGTACATAAACATTTGAATTGCTTTGAAAAAAGTAGTGACAGGATCCCCGGACTGAAAACTTTGCTAGTAAAGGCTAGATCAGTGAATGGGAAATCAACAATCATTCAGGACCTGATCCTACAAGAATGTGCTGATCTCACTTGCATCACAAAGACTTGGCTTGATGAGGCAGGGGGTGTCAACCTCACTCAGTTCTGTCCTCCAGGTTTCTCTGTGGAACAACAGGGCAGACCGTGGCAGGGGCGGGGGGCGGGGGTGGTGGTAGAATGGCAATAGTCTACTGCAACTCCATCCCTCTTGCTAGATGCCATGTTCTTGGTTTTGAATATGTGTACTTAAAAGCAGGAGCAAGGGACAAGATAATAATTCTCTTGGTGTATCGCCCTTCCCATGACACAACTGCCCTTGCTTGGTAGCCTATATTTTTAGTTTTTACCTTTTTAGCTTTTGAACTGATAAGATGGGCTGATGTTTTAAATCCCCAAATAACTCATCATGAACTGATAACGGGGACATTAACATCCATGCTGAAGCAGCTCTGTCCCGGAGATCCAAAGACTTCACTTTGTGTCTCGCTGTGAAGAATTTGCACAACACTTTACAGGCAAAATTGAACAGATCCGGGCTACCTTGGATACAGCTATTGATCCAGAGCCTATAAATAAAACACCCCTCCCTCCCTGTCCTGTATTAATGGATGACTTTCAGCTCCTACAACTGGATGATGTGGTCAAGACCCTTGGGGAGGTAAGGGCCACCATATATGTATTGGATCCTTGCCCCTCATGGATCATAAAACCTTCCAGAGAAGGTATGGCAGACTGGTTAGAAAGAGTAGTGAATGCCTCCTTACAACAGGGCAGGATTCCAGCATGCTTAAAGGTGGCAATAGTAAAACCTCTGATAAAAAAGCCCTCCTTAGACCCAATGATACTGAACAATTACCAACCAGTATCAAATATCCCATTCTTAGGGCAAGTCCTAGAGCGAGTTGTGGCCTCGCAGCTCCAGAGGTTTCTGGATCAGATAAACTACCTGGATCCATTTCAATCTGGCTTCAGGCCTGGCTATGGGACTGTGATGGCACTGGTTGGATTAGCAGACGACTTATGCAGGGAAATGGATAGGGGATCTGTGTCCCTTTTGGTTTTGCTAGACCTCTCAAATGCTTTTGACACTATAGACCATGGCATCCTCCTGACTTGTCTCTCTGAAATGGGAATTGGGGGTACTGTCTTACAGTGGCTCCAATCCTTCCTGCAGGACAGAACGTAGAAAGTGGTGTTAGGTGATTCATGTTCAACACCATGGCCGCTGACCTGTGGAGTTCCCCAGGGTTCTGTTTTGTCTCCTATGTTATTTAACATCTATATGAAACCAGTGGGGGAGATTATCAGGTCTTTTAGGGTCAGGTGCCACCAGTATGCTGATGATACCCAGGTCTACCTCTTGTCACCTCCACACTCTAAGGGAGCTACTATCTCAACTTTACACAAGTTTTAACTGCAGTAATGCACTGGATGAGGATGAACAAAATGAAACTAAACCCAGACAAGACAGAGGTATTCCTGGTCAGTTGAAAGGGAGAACAAGGGATAGGGATACAACCTGTACTGGATGGGGTTACCTTCCAATTGAAAAATCAGGTACACAGCTTGGGGGTGTTCTTGGTCTCATCCTTGAGCTTGGTTGCCCAGGTCACAACTGTAGCCAGGAGCGCATCTGGACAATTAAGGCTAGTATGCAAGTTACATCCCTTTCTTGAGAAACCAACTCTGGCCACAGTGACACATGCCCCTGTGACGTCCCGGTTAGACTACTGTAATGTGCTCTATGTGGGACTACCAATGAAAAATCTCAGGAAACTTCATTGGGTCCAAAATGTAGCAACCAGAGTGCTGACTGGGGCAGGGTACAGAGATCACATTACACCCCTATTAAAACAGCTCCACTGGCTGCCAATCAGCTATCACGCACAATTCAAGGTCGCCAACATCCTACAAGGACATGGCACTTGAAGAAGAAGAAATGTTAGGAGTTTTAATCGCTGAGAAGGCATCAAAACTGTGGAATTCTTTTGACGCAGCATATACATCTCCAATAAACAACCAACACGGAAGTTAAAGGTTGAATTTCAAGAAGCAATATAGAACAAATACATATAAATATAATTCAAAGGAAGACATTTAACCTTAAATGTCTAAGGAGTGTCAGTTTTTGATACTACAACTCCTTGGGGTAGCACCTCCTGTCTTTCAAAAATGACACACGAATAGTGACTGGCATGTATTGCTGACTGCTGCAATCTTTATTGTTCAACTCATCTGGTGACACATTATGACACCAGACTTTGTCAAAGCTGTCAGCAGTTCAACCTTCTTTTTAAACAGTTCTGGAAGCAAATGCAGCAAAACTACAGGACTCTTGCAAGAGAATAGTAACCATCTCTAAGCTCAGGTTACTATACTTCTACAATACTCACTTATTTAAGATGGTGCTTCACCCGACCTTTATTAGGTGAGTTATCTTCCATTTATTGTGACAAATGTGATTATAAACCAGGAACTTCTTGGACAAAGGAATAAATGTGTTTTGGTAATAATAGCCAAAAGGGCAGTAATGATCAAGCCCAGCTCCAAAGAGATCACTCTTGGAACTACTTTAGACAAAAATATGCCAACCAGTGATTGTTAATGAGATCTCACATGAAAAAAAAGGCTCAGATCATTATATAAATTCTGAATCATATATTCAAAAATGAGCTTCTTTTTACTATACGTAAGACCATGCACTACAAAAGTGCAGTTCTGGCTGGCTGGAGAAGGGTCTGCACTGCATAGACTCAAAGAATTATCGCCTCTCCTGGCCAACATTCCAATCCTCACATTGAATGAACACCTTTACTCTTGAGGAGGAAACTGAAAATAATACCATCAGGAGGCTAGGTTCCCTCTAAGACTCCTAACAAGGTCACTGTCAAAGTTAGGAGACCGTAACACACACAGTGTTATTATCTCTTTCAGGAGATAACAATTGCATTGACAGAAGGCAATTGGTAGTTCCAATACAGTAGTACCCCCTATCCGTTGATTTGTCATCCGCTGATTCGGTTATCCATGGCTGGCTGCCAAAAATAACTAAATAATTACTAAATAAATCACTGTTGCAAAAGGGTACTGCAAAGCAAATTACTGTTGCAAATAGCAGCCACTATTGATTTTTGGGGTTGCTGACTGGGCATTCGCTCTTATCCATGGATTTTGGTATCTACAGGGGGAAGAACCAATCCCCGTGGATACAGGGGTACTACTGTAGTGATGGGGTGCAGAAATTCCTTAGGAGCAGTTACTGGGCTGCAGAAGCAGTGCAATGTTAAACTGGCCGAGGATCATGGACAATGACAGTGTCACTCAATCCACTTCTGTTTGCTTTATATTGTAAACCCTTGCACAATAATCCAAAAGAAAGAAAGAAACTAATACTAGAAGTTAAGACTCCCAGATCAGAGTGCAACCAATCAGCTACAAGATAAGAGATAAGAATAAATAAAAAATAGCACTGTTCTGAATGAAGCAGTTGGCCTGAAGCCAAAAGGGTGTTCAACTGCTACACAGAGGAAAAATGACACTCAACAGGTACACAACAGATATCATTGTAATGTTACAACTGTGGAGCAAGGGAATATCAAACTCATAAAACAAAAACAATGGAACTATAAAGATCAACACAATACTTGATTGAGTGAATGGAAGTGAACTAAAATAGGAAACTTGCCACGAGACAATTACAAATTATTCTGAAAATGTGAGCAATAAGAGGCTATGTTGCTTCTATGTTAAATCTGCACAAAATTCTTCTGAGTTATTGTAAAATCCAAAAGTGCTATATCTTTAAAGGTTTCAAACCTTGACACCTTAAACTAGCATATGCTCACATTCATGACTCTATCCATCTGTCTTTGGCCTTGACCACTACTGAAATGCAGCCCTCTAGAACCTCTTAGAATTTGAATTTGATCCTTGGACTGGAAGAGGTTGCCAACTTTTGATGTAGGTTGTCACACAATTCAACAAACAGATATTCTGAAACATTTACATTGAACAAGTAGATTAGTCTATGAAAGCCCACATTAAAAATACTAAAGTTAATCTTTAAGGTGCCACATTTTTGTTTTGTTTTTTTAATTTTATTTTGTCTTCACTTATAATGCTTGCATCGAACAAGTACAGTTCCTGAATGGAACAACTAGAAACTGTTCTTTCTCTGTAACTCAGTGGCTATGATAGATATGATCTTGTTACAGGAAAGAGTCTTACGCTCAATTCCCTGCCCCACACAACCCATGTCCTGTATTGCACCTGCATAGGGATCAAAACCTTCCACCTTCATTTTAAAGTAACTACCAAGCTAGCTTCAGAAATCACAATTTCAAGTTATCATAACTTCTTTAAACTGCTCCTAACTGAGATTAACAGCATATGCTGCTAGATATATTTAACTACTATGAGGCCAAAATATAAATGAAAGCTTCTAAAATCTATTCCTTGTACAAAACATAGGAGAAAAACAAACCTGAAAATTACTACTAACGTGCTTCTGTAAGTACAGTATAATGTATGCCTTATCATTAAGTCCATATAAGGTCAATGGCAAACCTGATTTGCTGCTCTTTAATGAAGCAGACTTTTATTTTCCTTGCAAAGTTCCATCTTTAGGATTCAACCATAAAACACAGAAAACAAGAACATGAACTCATTTTTCTTTTGAAAATGGCATATTTTGAAACCTATAGGAAATAAGGTGTTTGCAACTTTTTCTTGATATATAAAACTACCGTAACTGCTCATCAATAACAAAACTAAGCTTGTTTACTGACTACTTTTGTCCCTTTCCTATTAAAACACTATATTGGTTGCTTCATGCTCTGAACCAACCATACTTGAAACAAAGTGGTGTGATAGTATAAAACCTAGACTATATCTATCTTACCATTTTAAAGATGACAGGATACTGACAGATCCCATTTTTTAAAGCTCTCATTTTAAAGAAGATTTTGTATTTCAGGAAAAGGTACCTTGTTTACACACTACTCTATGACACTCACCAAAGAAATTACTTGGGTAAATTTCACCAAGGTTAGGACATGAGTGATTGTTACATGACAGTAGGTTTTAGCTCTAACGTCCTAACACCTGTATCAACAAGAGTCCATTCATTTTAACAGGAGTTTGAACAGGCAGAATATCCATGAGTAAAGGTGCCTGCAGAAATAATGGGGAGGGGAGCAAAGCCAATTAATGATGTCTATGGATTTTTGATCTGATGTACCATGTGGTTTTTACATTATATTTATTTATTTATTTATTTATTTTAATATTTATATACTGCCCGTCTTCTGAAGGAACTCTGGGTGGTTTACAACAATAACAATAATAACAAACTAAATAATAGAAGAAAAAGCAAGAATAATAAAAATGGAAAGAAAAATCATAATGTAAATGTTGTCATAAAACCGCAATAAAAATTCACTGGCAGGAAGGCAGGACAAAAAACAAAAAAAAAAAAAATTAAAGGGTCGCCAAATGCCTCTCGAAAAAGCCAGGTCTTTAAGGCTTTTTTAAAGGCTTGCAGGAACTGTGCAAGGCGCAACTCACTTGGGAGATGGTTCCAGAGCACAGGTCCAGCCACAGAGAAGGCTCGGTTGCGTGTCACCTTTTTCCGAGCCACCCTGGGCGTGGCCACCTGAAGTGAGAGCGCCCGCGACATTCTGGTAGGTCGGGCCTCAGTTGATCTCTGAGAGATTCGCTCTGCCAGGTATTCAGGTCCCAAGTCATGGAGGGTTTTATAAATTAAAACCAAGACCTTGAATCTTATTCGGGAGCAACGGGTAGCCAATGCAAGCGGGCCAGTACTGAGGTAATGTGGTCATAGCGACACACACCCGCCACCAGTCTGACCGCAGCATTTTGCACCCAATGATTGGCAATACAATCCATCCACCAACCACCAGAATGTGTTACTAAAGAAAAGAGCAGCATGAGATATATAACATCGGAATTAAGCTTTGATGAAGTGCTTTTATTTTTCGATGCAATAATAACAGGGTAAGGCACTAGACAGATATA
Organism: Phrynocephalus forsythii; assembly: GCA_029282475.1. NCBI lineage: Eukaryota > Metazoa > Chordata > Lepidosauria > Squamata > Agamidae > Phrynocephalus > Phrynocephalus forsythii. The sequence goes on along the minus strand of JAPFRF010000008.1, from coordinate 108,661,564 downwards.
CAGCTTTCAGTTGTCTAATAAATAAAAAGTCTGCAGGATTATACACCATGTTAAAGCCATGTTCCTTTTACAATGAATCAGACTTTGCTCCTGGAAACAACACATCTGAAAACATTCATAATCCTTTGTTAATGTCTGCTGTCTATAACATAAAATACAAGTACAGTATTAGACACATATAAAATAAAAAGGAGATACAGTGGACTCTCGTATAACAGACGGTTTGTATAATATAAAATCTGCACAACACAAAAAAATTCCAGAGATCGGGGAAATTTGCTTAACAGAATCGTCAATGGGTCGAATCCGTACAACATAAAAATGGTCACAATTAGGGATTACTTTGTTTTCAATGCATTCCTATGGGAAATTTGTATAAAGGAAAATTTGCTTAACATAATTTCATTTGGAACACAAACAAATTATTTGAACAAAGATCGGGTAAATCTTTTATATGTTTTTCAGAATCTTTATCTATAGTGACAATCACAACTTCTCATCCTTTCTCAGGTCGGCTCACCCTCCGTTGTCATGGGAAACAGTCATATGTATCATAAAAAATGACTTCTCTCTGTTCACAATCTTTGTTGTGATAGACCAGTGTTGGCGATTACTTTGTTTGGGCCCTTTCTGTGGGTACCCAATATCGCCCCTTCACAGCCTCCTGGATTCAGGTTAAATTGCTGTATTGGCACTTTGCAAAAATTAGTCGGTTCTGAATCAGTTTGGGCACTCAGTTCTCTAAAAGGTTCGCCATCACTGTCACAGACTATAAATGAGAGCAAAGCTACAAACCAAAACTGTCCTTTAATATTAATGTTTACATTAAGGCCCAGCTAAACCACTGCTCTCTACTCCTAATTCCCTTACATACACAATGGAGATGTCTTGGTGGCCTGTATTAATGAGATATAAGAGTACTGTACAGTACTGCAGATCAAACACAATTCAAAATGTTCATGGTGTGATTCAGATACCCAAGTGAAGTGTAAACAGGGTTGTGCCCAATGCCCCATGAATGGAACAATTATATTTCAAGTATGTATTATTCCCTGGCCCTCATTCCCCAAATGCTATCCAAAAAGTTGTGGAGGGGGGCTCAGAGAAGGCTCTGCAAGTATGGCAGGAGAAGCTTCAGTGGAAAGTAGAGTAAGAGTGAATCAGATGGAGGCTTCTTTCTATGAACTTATCCTTGTTCAACAAACTGTTTGAGCTGCTGATCTCACACACCTGCTATCCATGCCTAACATTTCAAGGGAAGGAAATGTTTGAGGTGATAAATACAACTCAAAACCATTATCTAAACAATGAACATACGTTGGCAGTAAGCCCAATGCATGAAGCACTCAGACGCTGATTTTTTATTCATACAACTTGTTAAACTGAATTTAACAACACTGCATGGGAGACTAGGCAGAAGAACAGTAAACTTTGTCCATTCCCTTCTTCAGTTCTTCTATCTAGGCCTCCAGGAAAACATACACATTTGTCAAGTATATTCACTGTCTTTGAATGGTTCTCTAATTGGGGGGGGGGACCCTGAAAAGAATGTGCAAGGTACTCTTTGGAGGAAATAAGTAAAAAAAATCACATCAGATTATGCAAAAAAGAACCTTATTTGAGGAAGGGGAAAGGGAAACATTTGGCATTCATCAAAATCAAAACCTGACACTTGGGAAAGAAGACAGGAGACAACTCACAAAAAAGAGAAGTTAATTTGGCTTTTTAAAGATTTCCTGCAAAAAATAATATATGTCTCCTGTCAATCCCAGAGAGCCATGATCTCTCAGGTGAATCCTACCTGACATGTAACACTTCATGTTAATGATTTCCATAATTTTAATTCAAGTTTCAAATGTTTTAAGAGAATATATAATAGGAACACCTATTCGGCATTAAAATTATTTTAAAGGAAAGGCTCAAATCCAGCTAAACCCAGCATCAATTAAAGTTGACCCACTTAATCATTTGCTGGCTGGAAAATTTACACTTAACTAAACTTCACTGGCTCAACTGATCTATTCTAGTTAGTATTAGCAAATGAATTTAGGCCACAAACAACTATTTTTGAACAAAACATGAGTGATTTCTTAGCATTCTCTTCCACTATTTTCCTTTTCTCTTGTATCTCCAATAAACATTTCAAACTTTAGGTACAATATTCCAAAGGGGGAGGGGAACAACCGCAATATCTCAGATCACCATGTATAAATCTTAGTAAGTCAACAGCTGAGGTAGTTTCTTCACCTTTGTCCACCTCAAAATAGAAGACAGGCTGTTCCCTCATTGCTATGTAAATTAATTTGCTATCTGAAATCTTCAAGAATCCTAGATTGTGACAATATAGATTGCTGACAAAACAGAACAAGTCTTTTAACACAAGAGATATTGGTCGTGGGGAAACAGAACAGACATACACATGCCAACTGTTAAGACTTTCACGACGGGGATCTGATAGCTGTTATGAGATTTTCTGGGATGTTTGGCTGTATTCTGAAAGTTTTTCTTTCTGACATTTCGCCAGACTCTGTGGCTGGCATCTTCAAAGCACAAGAAGCTCAGATCACAGAGAGAACTCCTAGTTCCCTGAACTCCTTGTCCTCTGAAGATGGCAGCCACAGAGTCTGGTGAAACATCAGGAAGAAAAACTTCCAGAACATGGCCAAACAGCCTGAAAAACTCACAACAGCTATCATTAATCAACAGTTACCCTTAGAAATAAATTAATTTAGCCAACTGAATTAGGGGCTGTGTATGTGCGTGCGTGCGCGTGCGTGTGTGTGTGTGTGTGCGCGCGCGCGCGCGCACACACACACACACGCACGTGCACACGTGTCATATGAAGGTGACAAATTAAATGCTTTAACTGTTAATCCACCTTCTTTGACAATACCCTGCCCATTTTATTTGCTGTGCCTAACCTCTATGAGTTTGCTGATATTGCTGTTACCTTTGGATGTGACAGCTATTATTTTCCCACTGTAACCATGTGAATAAAGGCCACCTAGTGCAAGACATGTGTACTTTTCAGGTTTCATCCAATTACTATGCCCAACTGACAGAGGAGCTTGCAGGCAATACCCTCTCCCACTTGCTGGCTCCTGTGTGTCCTAGACAATTAATGGCCCCGACACAGTTGGAATATGCTAGGGAAAGTTCCATTGCACGCATGGCAAACATTCAACTTTTCCTACTGAAAACAGACCAAACAATATCTTAGGAACTGTTTGTCAGGCTTTTTATTAAATAAGAAGAATGCCCAAGTAAACAATTCATTTATCTGTCCTATCCCTAAAGCATCATCACCACTGATACTTATGAAAGTAATTTCCAAAGATTGTTCAAGTTATTCTTTAAAGGCCAATAGATTTATTTCACCATGAGCTTTTGTGGCTCAAAATCCACTTCTCCAGATATCGAAATATAAAGACACATTCCCTATATTTATTCTATGATGGTGAGATTCATGTCCAAGCAAAGAATCAGCTAACATAGTAACAATAGTTCATTAACACAGGAGTGTGACTATCAAGTTGCTCATTAATAGTTCCCAGCCCTGACAGCATACTAGGCAGATTTGGTTGTCAGATAAATGCTAATTGTAGCTCTGCCAAAGGAAGCAATTATTTTATACCAATACATTATGGAAAGCTGTCCAAACAGAGGCAGAAAGCATTTCGATTACGTACAATGGTTGGCTGGCTCCTGATATAACATATCGTTGATATATCCACAGTTCAATTGCACTGCGGTGTCCAGAAAGTGCACTTGTGTGGAATGACCCAGAATTAGGTTGACAGAAGGTTGAAAGTCATGGTGGAATTTCTCCAGGGATTCCTTGCCAGGGACTCAATGATGAAGAATTTGGAAGATAAATTTTCTTCCAGGCATCTGTACAGTTTGTGCCCCTAACAATAAACTTATAAACCAAAGGTTTCTGAAGGAGTGAATCCGTTTCCTTACTTGGAGAAGAAATTTACCACTATGAAATGAATATAGTGAATGTATATTTCCAGATTTGAGATTGAAGAAGCAGATTTTGGTCCTACAATAGCTTACACTAAAACAGAAGTGTTAAGTCTATATGCCAGTGTGTTGGGTTCCCCCCCAACACACACACACTTTCTTTTGCCAGCATTATGAAAATAATGCTCTTCATAATGTTCTTCTCCTACAACAATGCAAGTGAAAATAGGATGTATTCCTAGCCATATGTATTTGAACAAAGTCCTTCGGTCAATGCAAGGGCTCCCTCTTCTGTCAGTCCTTTGAAAAATAAAAAGTACACTGGACCCTTGTATAACAAACAGTTTGTATAACATAAAATCTGTACAACATAAAAATTCTGGAGATAGGGGAAATTTGCTTAACAGAATCGCGAATCCGTACAACATATAAATGGTCGCAATTAGGGATCACTCTGTTTTCAATGCATTCCTATGGGAAATTTGTATAAAGGAAAATTTCCTTAACATAATTTCATTTGGAACAAATTAATTCCTTTATACAAGGTACCACTGTATATGTAACTTATGTATGTGAAAAGAAAATAAATTTATCCTGCCTGGGGATATATTCAGCTCACCTGCCCCAATTCAACACCTGTCTGTTACTAAGCTAACTCGATCTAGGGTAGGTCCAACGTCCTTGACCAAGATCTTGGAATGCCTCTGGAAACACACATACTATTTATGTTTCAAAACAGAGAGTAAAACTAGATATTTTAACTTAAAGTAACCATGTTTTAAATAATAAGTATATTCCCCCAAATCTCCAAATTCTATTTTTTCTTGCACACTGGATTCTTTATTTCTGCTACCTAAAATGTTTATTTTTAAAAGCAGCTAAATTTCTGCTTTATGGATTTCTGTCACTGATTACTTGCCATCTCTATAGCTCCTTTTGCTAACTGGATAGCTCAGTGAGTTGGGTACCTGGCTGGATTTGACTCCCCTCTGTGCTGCCTGGGAAAAGACCCAGTCAGTCTAGCCTTGGGCAAGGGGCACAGTCCCAGAATGCTATGAAAAGAAGGAAACGAAAAACAACTCCTGAGTACTCTATACTAGAGATTGGCACAAACTGAACCACAAACTGGAAAAACCAATGAACGAGGCTGGGTTTTTTTGTTTAATTTAAATTTTTAAATTTTAAACATAAACATAAAATATAATCATAAACATAAAAATATAGTACAAAACCCAAAACCTACTTAAAATATTAGTGCTCCCTCCCCCAGGACCTTGCATACATTTTCTTTATTCCATTTATTTTCTTTTATCCACCCCCGTAATCCTTCCAAAAGGACATACAATCATTACCTATTTTTCCCCTTCCTTTTAAGTAACACAACTTTTATACATTCTTCCCATATTTCAATAAATGTATTAATCTTTATCTCTCCCCTTTTAAATTTAACTTCTGAAGACAATTTATTATTAACTGCTATATTCCATATTTCATTATACACTCTTATAGCTGAAAGCCCCAATTCTGCTTCCAGTTTTTTGTTATTAACAGTCGGGCTGCAGTCACCATATTACCATTTTTTTGTATTGTTACCATCACAACTGTCTATCACCAATAACAATACTGTTTTTGGAGTCATTTCAACAGCAATCCTTTAATTTCTTCAAATACTTTCCCCCATGAGTTCTAATCATCTGCCTCTTGGTCAGTTTTCAGTTACTGTAGCTCAGATGTTTCCACTGGTTGAAGGAATAAATAGGAGTGACCAGAGTGTGCGCTGTAGCATACTTCCATAAGAACAATAAGCCAGGATTCTCCAAATGATGGCTTACTGTTACAGAGGAACACAGTCTTTGTTTTTGCTAATTACATTGTGAAGAATTCCTCAGTAATCTGAAGACTAGGAAGCAACAATGATGAACTTTTGACAAAGCTTAATTTCAAAGACAAAACAATGATTATGTTTAAAAATGTACAGGGTATATGAGCAATATCGGTGGCACTATATTCCATCTTACCAATGTACCATTACATAATGGTAGTGGAAAAAATAATGGTGAAAAAAAATGGCAGCTAATTTCAGAAATTGCTTTTGTTGGAAATTTGATGAAACTTCCAAACACTTCTTATGCATCTGGAAAATGTTGTGTTTATGCACCACAACAGAAGCCAAAAGCTTGCTAAAGGTTTTCATTAAACCTGCCATTCTCAGTCAAATTAAATTTAATATCTCAGTAGGAATGGTTGCATCAAAAAGCATGCAAGCAGTACAGGAAGCATATCATAACTGACCTGATATAAACAAAGCCATTTAGAGTGACCCAGACCCAGACGAAAAGGAGGTGGCTTCCCCAACACAGGAAGGGGATGAGCGAGTGAGCCACACCTTGGCTGCTCCCCCTCCCGAGTTGGGGCAGGCAGCAAAAGTGGGGAAAGCTTTTCCCCTGCCCCAACCTAGCAAAGAAGGGGAAAAGCTTCCCCCCTCTGCTGGGTTGGAGGTAAACCCCTTCAATCACCAGCAGCCAAAGGCTGCTCCCTGCAGCCAGCCAGCCAACCAGCTGATTTTGACAACTCTTGAGCTGTCAAAATCATCTGTCTGTCAGCTGCAGGGGGAACAGCCTTCCGCTGTCCTTTGACTGAGGGGTTTTTAGACAGCCTTCCCATAGGAAATGCATTGAAAACCCATTAATCCGTTCCCTCCAGAACCATGCCTCTTAAGATGAATTTTTTTGTAAGATGAATTGACCATGGAACGAATTAAATTCATCTTAGAAGACACCACTGTATATGAAAAGAGGATCATCCATATTATCCCCTTTAAGTCTGTTATCAGCAAGCAGAACAAGAAGCAGTTAAGCTTCAAACTATATAAGCATAGCTTATACATTTATGGTATGTCCTCATAGCTTCACACTTGGGCTGTAAATAGAAAATGTACAGAATGGGTTTTAGCTCATGTATGATGTAAACAATCCAGCAACAAAAAAAGACAGGAATACCATGTTGGACATATCACTCCATTAACAGCGCAACAGAAATGTGTATTTTGACATGTTGCAAAGAATTCACGTCTACTGTTTCCAGATGGTTATATTACCCCAGCTGCACCATGCCAGATGTTACATGTTTCAGTTTAATAAAAAGAAATCTGCCTAAAGAAACTTTAAACATTTCTATTCCATTTAAGCATTGCTATTTAAGCATTGCTAAATATTTACACATTTAAATTTACATACTTATAAGATGTATGAATCTGAGAAATATTTTTATTTTATCTAAGTTTCATGTAATGTCAGCAAGTCAGCATTTTAATTCTTCTACTCTTAATGCATCTAAATGACATCAGCCATTCCTGACAGACAAAAAAGTCAGCTGCAAATATGAAGGCCAAATATCACATTTTCTCCAACCCCATGTCAATTAAACAGAAAATGTAAACACAGATCGAAGATCAATAACCGTATTTCTATACAAGATCAATCAAATCAACCCATTCAAACATGCTCCCATTTGTTTTTGGGTTTTTAAAAGCTTTTTGAGACATACAAGAAAAGGGATAGAAAAGGACTCAATTATCATGGTCCCTAAAGTTCATTTAAAAATCATCATAATACATGAATGTTCAGCCCAACTATGCTCCCAGGCCCAGTCTAGAATGGAACATTTTAATTGGTGAACTGCATAAAGCCTACTGTATAAAGCAAACCACTCACATGGGTGATCTATCAAACATACCTTTTTGGGGAGTGGGAACAAAATTATGAACTTGGCACTTAGGTGGGGATGCAGGGACAAAGCCAGAACGTGGAAATGTACTTGACCTTAATATTTTTTTTCTGGCTCACCCAATATTAATACAGTAGCCCCCTGTTTATTGAGGTGGTTAGGGGTCTTAAACAACCACGGCATAGGAAAATCTGCGATGTGGGGATGCCTCGATGGGTGGGGCTCGGGCTCCTGCCCGCTCCAGAAACTGACCTGCCGGCTCGTGCCGCGCTCCTGTGCCATTCAACTCACGCTCCTTACCTCTGAAAAGTGCCTAGCTGGTTTGAGCTGCTTGCACAGGCCTTTCTGCACCCTCCTAGCACCTCAAGGAGGAGTCCTGCTGGGTCGTGCCGCTCGTGTGCGTCTTTCTGCATTCCCCAGGACTTCCAGGAACTGACCTGCCAGCTTGGACTGCTTACACGCGCCTTTCTGCATCTTCCCCACCCCTTTGTAAACGGACATGCCTGGTGCTGCTGCTTGCCCACCCCTTTCTACGCCCTCCCTGCCCCAGTTGTGTGTAAGCAGTGAGGTGAGGGGGAAGGCACGCGTGCATGCACGTGTGTCCAGCATTCCGCGATATACCAGGACCGCAACCATTGAACCGCAATGTGATGGGGGAGTACTGTAATAGCTAGCCCTGCACTTGGGTGAGACTAGTCTTGATTTCTCCCAGAGGCAATAAACAAATCATCAACAAATCTTTACATGTCTCAATAAGACCCAAATGAAAAGAAAACCAGAATTCTAACAGGCCTCATGTCAAAGGTTCTTCCATTTCTCATCCATGACCGGGAATAATCAAGGCAAGACTATGAACACCGCGAGAAAGAACTGAGGGAGAATGCAGACAAAATTAATTATCACTGATCTCAGGGGAAAAAACATGTAATCTCCTAATGCAGTGAGAAGTAATTTTAAAAACCTGCACAGGTGTTCCACAGGCATTATTTGCTTCCCTCCTCTGCCTCCTGTGTGCAGTCACCCACTCACTGGCTGCACCTTGGGTTGCCCTGTCCTGCCCCCCTCATCTGAGCGTAAGATTGATGAACATACTTCAGGGCTAAAATACAGTCAGATCTATACATATATGATCCATGTGGGTACCTAAACTGACACAAAACTATCCATATACTGTATTTAGATTGTCCATCATAAGGGCTAGAGACATAATTTGTTCTTTTATTAACCCCCCCCCCCAAAAAAAAAAAAAAAACCAGATTGTCAATGTTCATAAAATAGAACCTGCCACAGAATCTGGCCATGTTTCACTACAGTGTGGTCTGGGGCAAAACAGAAACTTAGCAACTTTTTCCCTCTTCCATTCTTTTGCAGTCAACATATATTTACTGTAAAAAAAAGAATCAGGTCTTCTTTTTTAAAAGCACTATATACAACATTACCAAGCTGTCCTCCTTTTCTAGCCACTTCTACAGTATCTGAAGTACTGTAGTCCTCAGCAAAAGAAAGCTAATATTACATGAACATCTTGCCTTAATAAGAGGAAAAGACAAGCAAGTCAAAGCTTCAGCTACTGTTGAAGTTATGTCAGCACGCAGCATCAGTGGGATCAAATGCTGCATTTCACTCCAGCTGGCATGTTCAGGTTAATTGGCAATCATCTCTATTTAGCCTCCAAGGAATCTCCATTTCTATTCAATAGATGGCATGCTGGAGAGTCACAAAGCTTTCAAACAGCTGCTTTGGTAATTAACAGAACACTTCAAAGCTTTTGCATTACTTAACCTCATTGCTGAATATTAAGCATAAGGTCATTTCTCTGTAGAAAACATCTCTGTAGAGTCAACACAGTTTTTCAGGGAGCACAAAAACAAAAAAATTCCAAAGTAGGCACTCAGCAGCCACTGGGGAAAGATTGTGTGTGTGTGCACAGGGCCACAAAACTGACTAAATAATCACTGTGCCGTTTTTGTTGATTTTGAAACATCCAATGAATGTCATATAAATATAATGATAGGGTGTCATCAAGTCAATTCTGACGTTTCCATGTAAGTCAGGCCTGCTCAAAGTCCGGCCCGGGGGCCGAATCCAGCCCGTCAGGCCATTCTGAGTGGCCCACTGCTGGCTGGCCCACCCCTCCCCCCTCCTTCACCCCATTTTTTAAATCTTCTGCCAACACTGACACTGCCAGGAAGTTTGTGGGGCTGGGGGCGCGTGCGGGGCAGTGATCTGGCGGGCCACGGGGAGCAACCGGCCCCTGACACTTTCTCAGCCACCACATCTGGCCCTCCTTACAAAACGTTTGGGCACTCCTGAGATAAGTAACACTCAGAAGTGGTTTACTACTCACTTCTTTGGGGGGGGCAATCTGGGACTGTGCAGCTTGCCCAAGGCTTCACAGGTTGGATCTTCTCCCAGAAAGCACAGTGGGAAACTGAACTTCCAGCCAGATACCCAAACTGCTGAGCTATCCAGCCAGTAAGCAATATCATAGCTAAACAAATATCCTGGCACTTTTCTGGCACTGCTTATACTATACCGTGGTGGCGAACCTTCAGCACTCCTGATGTTTTGGACCACAATTGAATTAATTCGCAAAATTTCTACCAACAGCAAAGAATGTATTGCTCTAATAAATCAGAAGACCTCTTTACAATCTGCTCATCCATTTATATGAGGCCGCTGGGAGGGGTCATAAGGGGGTATGGAGCTTCGTGTCACCAATACGCGGATGACACCCAGCTCTATATCTCCTTTCCATCTTCTGCAGTGGATGCCATTCCGTCCTTTGAGCGCTGCCTGGTGGCCGTCTCAGATTGGATGGGGGCTAATAGGCTGAGGTTGAACCCGGGCAAGACGGAGATCCTGAACTCCCTCACTTTTGGGGGTGACTCTCTCCGCAATGGGGTCCGCAGTTTGGGTGTCCTACTGGACCCGGCACTCACAGCCCAGGTGGCGTCAGTGGTCCGTTCCGCTCATTGCCAACTGCGGAGATTGCCCATGTCCTTGACATCAGGGCGTAAAAATCTCGAGAATAGACTACTGTAGTGCAGCTAGTGCAGAATACAGCTGCCAGACTTCTAATGGGGCAAAGAAGGCACCAACATATTACTCCCGTGCTGGCAGCCCTGCACTGGCTGCCGGTGCTTTTTGACGTTAACATTTAAACGGTTTGGGACCTCAGTATCTGACAGAGCGGCTCCTCCCAAGAAGAACTGCCAGGATCACCCGTGCCAGCCAGGCAGGACACCTGGGAGTCCCAACACCGAGGAGGCCGGAAAGCTGTCAATTTTGGTTGCTCCCAATGATTCAAATTTTTAAAAACTATTGAAGACCTGGTTCTATAGAATGGCATTCCCTGATTCTTTAAACATTTAGTAAGGCACTATTTTTAAACGATTTTATCAAATCTCTTGCCAGTTTTAGTTTCATTTTAGCTTCATTTTAGTTTTTGTTGTTGATTTATGTATATTTTTTATTTTGTACATTGTATTTTGGTTTTTAAAATGTATTCCTTTGTTTGTTGTTACATGTTGTAAACCGCGCAGAGTAGCCCTTGGTCTAGATGGTCGGTATAAAAGTCAAATAAATAAATAAATAAATAAAATTTCCCCCATTACCAAACTCCTCCTCAAATTTTACTAACATTTACTAACGCTGGCTTACACTTTCCATCTAATCTTTACTCCTGAGAATTCATTGCAGACAGCTTTTCTGAAGATGTTCCACAGTCGTTTTATTTATATCAACATTAGACTTGTTAAAGATGCAAGCAGTATTGGAGAATGGAATGAAAGGGCGATCATGTCTTTTTCTTAGCAAGAATGAGTAATCCGAAGTTCACTGGATGATCTTTTAAGAATTTATTGTTTTTTTCCTACATAGTCAACTAGCCATGTAAATGACAACTCTTACAAAAGGAATGAGATATACAATACCAGTGTTTCAAATCTAAAGTATCTTCTCAGGAGGATGTAAACAAATAAGCACACCATGTTTTAAAGAGGCCTCATTTCCACTATGTGAACATTCAGTTTCTTAAAGTAATTCCAGTTCCTGAGTCTTCAAATACTGAGCAACCTTTTAATGAAAAATGTCCAGGAATAGTGGACTATTTGAGGCAGATTCAGTCTGGACACAGCAACTGTGAAAAATGCATACTACTAAAAATATGTGTTAGGTTTACACCAGGCATGTCCAAAGTCCGGCCCGGAGGCCAAATGTGGCCCTATTTAAAATTTTGAATGGCCCTTGGACTCTTCTCCCTCCTGGCTCAGCCTGTCACTCATCCCCACTGGCTGACCCTTCCCTGTGCTGGTTAGAGACCTCAGCTTGCAGTTTGATGGTTTGCCTGCCCTCCCTGCCTCTGTCCATCCCCTCAGCCACCCGCCCTGCCTACCCACTCCTGGCTCCACTGCTGCGTATTCCCCACCTCCTTGCGAGGGAGGGCAGCATATACGAGCAGTGGTGCATCTTGGGCGTGCAACAGCCGCTGGGCCCTTGGGCACCTTGAAACCAGAGCATTTGCGGCTGCTGCAGATGCGCATGGACCACGCCCTTTCTCCTCCCTTCAGGCTGAATGGTCGGCCCACCACACATTTTCACTTCACCAAATCTGGCCCTCCTTGCAAAAAGTTTGGACACCCCTGGTTTAAAACAACTAAGAGTGCACTTCCAGCAGAAATCACATGATTATATCAAGTGTTTTAAATCAAACCCACCCTAGAAAAGAACAACTCAGGGACCCCAGGTCCAATATAATACTAAACGAAAGCAACAATTCAACGAGCCATAAACCAGAAAGCTTCTGTATGGTCAACTATTCCAGGCCAAAGGAAGAGCCAAACATGAATGCTTCAGGTGCAAATTAGCATTCCAGCTACTGTATTTCTTTGTAAGCTTATCATTAGACTGGAAGTGTCCCACTGAGCCTATTTTGGTTCTTCTATCTATATTTTTACAGCTTGTGATCCAACACTAAACATATACAGCTAATTTTATAGCTAAAGATACGTTCAAAGCTAACTAAAGTAATGGGGAAAAAAACCAGACATGTTATAAGGACATGATATAATGGCAAAACACAGGTGCTTCAAAACAAGCAAACTTTTGTTACCTTATCACAGAAGTCAGTAAGAGCTGCAAAGTCCCATTTCTTGGCATATGCAACATTATATCTGAGAATTGCCTCCTATAAAAGAATAAAAAGCAAAAATTCAGCAGCAAGAAAATCTGGTTTGTAAATAAACAGCATCCCCTGCTGGTATAAAAAAAAATTGCCTCTTCACAGGAAAATAGAAGTTCAGTTTCCAATACTGATTGTAAGCCGCCCAGAGACTTTTGGGTAGTGGGCGGCATACACGCTATATTATATACAGTGGTACCTCGTATAACGTAGGGTTTGTATAACGTAAAATCCGCACAACGTAAAAAAATCTGGAGATAGGAAATCCTTCAATAACAGTAAGAGATGATTGTCTGCTCCGAGTCCCATGTCCCTGGCAGGCACCCCACCTTCTCTTCCTCAATCTTAATCAGCCCTCCAGGCAAAAACTGCCACAGAGCCATCTCCACCTCCACCTCCACCTCTCCTTTCTCTCCTTCCCTCCCTCCATTCCCCCTCCCCACCCCAAATACAGCTGCTTTCTTTTCCTTCCTGCTTTAACCGCCCAGCCCTAGCCCGACAGTGCGAGCGAATGAGAAGCAACGAGAAGCGGCAAATGAAAGGGAGAAGGGCAAAAGAGGAAGAAGGCGAGGGAAGCGCGTGACGCACCGGCAGGCACCACGCACGTGCGCACGCACAGGCACGGAAGAGGAGGACGGGCAGCCTTCCTCCCAAAAACAACAGCAGCAGCAGTGGTCTGGGGGCTGCTGGGAGCCATCCAGGGAGAACGTCACTGGGAGCCGGAGGCATCTTCCTCAGCAGGAGAAGTGGTGGTGGCGGCGGTGGCAGCGGCAGCGGAGAGAAGGGAGCCTTGGCGCACCAGGTTATAAAAGCCCTCGCGCTCCAGCACTCTCCCTTCAGACCCTGCCCACAATGCCTGCCTCTTCCCTTCTTGGAAGAGATCAACAGGGAGTCTGGCGGACGTGGCAAGGCACGCCTTGCTTCGCCTCGCCTGCCCGCCCGCCTCCTAACCTTGCAGCAGCAGCAGTGGTGGCCAAGCTCTGACTCCTTTCCTCCTCGCCCCTCCCAAGCATCACAGCCAGGGCAACCTCATTAGCCTTGGCTATGCATTGGAACAGATTAAATCTGTTTTCAATGCATTCCTATGGGAAATTGCAATTTGTACAATGGAAAATTTGTATAACGTAATTTCATTTGGAATGAATTAATTACGTTATACAAGGTACCATTGTATATATAAAATAAATAAATAAAATACATACAGGAGTTGGAAGAGACTCTGTTGAATATTTCCCGCCCAGGGCACAATTTTACATATTTAATGCATTTTTATGAGATGCCAATGCATTCATCAGTTCAGTAATAGCAGTAATAAGTTGCACCCTATTAATTAGTTTCACTGAGTCCCCACAACTTCCATTCTGTGTTTACATGCACATAACAAACAAAAGTCTTCCCAGAAATGCTGCCTTGAGGCGGAATGAGTATAAACGAGGTAGGATTCTCCCCTTCCATGTAGTTTATAACTAGAATTCCATAGTGCTATCATACCTGTAGTAATAAAATGACACCATTATATAACAAATTATTTTGTTTGTACTCTGTACTTTCTGCAAAGATTTCCAGCCAGAAGAATTCTGAGTCAGACATGCATTCCTGTGTCACTGAGATTCTAGCCTTAAGTTGAGAACTATAAACAGTTCAAGCACAGGCATGACCATTAAAACAGAAAAGGCTCCTGTGTGTGAAGGGCAGGACGAGCCCTATTGGGGGGGCAGAGGGGTGTGCACACATGCATGCCTTAGAGAAGGAACCCTGATCTGGAAGGTATTTTAGTCAGACAGTCCTATGAGTTTAGGCTGAGTCAGCACAACTGCCCCAAGGACACTCTCCCCCACCACCTTCAATTGAGCTGAGTTTATAAAATGTGGTGATGTTAAGTCTATAATATCCTTCCCCAAAACAAAACACAACTGGTGCCCAATCACTTAATGTTAAGTAGCATTTTTTAAACACTTTCCTGATGCTTAAGAACAATTTGGTGGTTCAGGATGAAACTTGTAAAAAAAAGGTATAAGAACAAAATCAGTCAAAGGAAAGAAAGGTAGAACACAAACACACAATCTAAACTGTTAAAATAATTGGCATCACTGAAATTAAGGAAACCAAGCAACATGTACCATATGTCAGATTATTCCTAATCTCATTATTGACTTGTTCTTTTCCATTTCAGCGCAAATCAAAGAACTGCATAACAGACTTTTTCTAATCTTTATTTTTGAATTTAGTACAATGGGTTCAGTTCACATTAATGTAGCATTTTTAGCAATATCCTTCATTTTAGTAGTGAATTAGCAACACAAACTACCCCTCCTGTTGAGTAGTTCTCATCATCAGGTACATTTAATTGAAACATCATTTGGGTGAAGCAGTCTGTTGGCTTCCTTTTCCATCCTAACTGGCAAAGCTTAATGTAACAAAATGTACTTGAACAAAGTCAATCAGGTACAGACTGTCTAACCAACTAATCTATAAAACAGGATCATGCCTCTCATACACCATAAGGATCATTCTCATGGAACACCACAGTAATAATTCACTGTAACATTTTTCATGCAGTGGAAATTGGAATCCTGCTCATGTAAGTGTGGTGCATGTAATCACTCATTAGGGCCCAATTTCATCAACATCTTGAACAACCAAAAACTTTTCAGCAACTATATCAAGGTGAGATGGTTATACCTATCTATGAAGGTTTGTTTGAGAATACCAATTTGAATAGAAAGACACCAGACTATCTAATGGAGATGACAGCATGGTGTGAAAGATTCAGATTTAAATTTAATTTTCACCCTCTTCCCAGAAAAGCCATAAAAGACTATCTAGGAATGAAGTTAATAGCAGCAGTCATAATTTTTATCTTCTACCCAGGGTAGGCAACATATTGGAGCGGATTTATCATTGGTAATTCTCCTCTAATTACCTTGAAAACCATTTCATCACCAAATGATATATTACAGAGGAGTGCAAAAGCAAAGCAAAGTGTGCTGCTTCTATACTTCCCCACAGCACTTAAAGGACTCTCTGGACAGTTTACAATTCAGTTATGCAAGACTACACAGTGTGCCTGCAGTGAGCAGGGAACTTCATTTACTAGCCCTGGAAGGAGAGAAGGTTGAGCCAGCAACCTGACCCCAGCATCAAACTCAGGTTGTGTGCAGATTCTTAAGAGCAGTATTGATATTTAACCACTATGCCGTAAGGCTGCATGCAAGATCCTAAACTAGAAACTGTAAATTCCCTTTGAGACAGGTATCTTACTCTACAGTGGTACCATAAGAATGAACAATCAAAGATAACTGGACAACTCTCTCTCCCCCTCCCCACTTCTTCTCAAAGAGACTACACTGGGTTTTTTAAATATAACTTGAAACATTGGAGATTTTAAAATATAGTGTAATTTTCATGAACCAACTTAAATTTGTCCCTGGCATGTGGATTTTAAGGTAGGATACACAATGCACTGGCCTTGGTGACGCTACAAAAGGTATTGGTTCTGTTTTATGCCTGTAAAGAAGGCCACAGGATCTCAGAATCTGGGAGATTAGATTAAGAATACTTAATTAATAGCTGGCATTTTAGTACAGTGAAATGGACTGCAGTAAGGGGTAGCAATGACTACAGATTATGACCAATGGCAAAAATGTGGTTAAATAAAATAGAAATGAAAGCACCTATACTTACAAGTTCTCCAATGAAATAACTATACAGTGGTCCCCCGCCATTTCACGGTTCATATACTGCGGCCCCGGTATATTGTGGTAAGGCCCCCTGGGGTAAGCTGTGTGGGCCTGTTTGAGGCCTCCTGCACTTACCCCAGGCCTGGCACTGCTCCAAAACGGGCCTCTGATAAGCTTCCCAGGCCAGCAGCAGCCTGTACAGGACTCTTTGGCAACTCATAGAGGAGTAAAGTGGTCCCCCACCCTTTCATGGTTCATATACTGCACTCTCGCTATATCATGGGACCGCAGTACCCCGAAAGGGCTTGAGGGAGGGGGGAATGTTATAAAAGGCATTGCTGATAGCATTTTAAACATTGCGCACCGGGTGCGGGGGGAGCAGCGTCGATGTTTAAAATGACTTTCAGCAATGGAGCCAAGCACTTGGCTCTGTTGCTAAAAGGATTTTAAACCTCGTGCACTGCTTCCCAACCCCTGGGGGGTGGGGAGAAGCGGTGTGTGAGGTTTAAAATGATTTTCAGCAATGGAGCCAAGTGCTTGGCTCCGTTGCTGAAAGTCATTTTAAACATCGTGCACCGCTCCTCTGCACCACCACCTGACGACCATTGACATTTGCCTGGCTGAGGAGATTGGTGAAGGGCTGGAACATTTTGAATATCTCGCTGCACCAGTGAGGGTACTCGTGCGCCATGAAATTCAAAAGGATCCAGCCTTCCTCCTCCTCCTCCTCTTCACCCGAGTTTCGGCGCTGAGGCTCAGGTGAAGAGGAGGATGGGACGGGTTCATGTTTGCACAGCCCGGGTGGGTTGGAAGAGAGGCACGCCTCTCTTCCAAACTACCCGACCCATGCAAACATGCACATGTCCCCGGGATCAGAGGGATCCAAGAAGAGCATGGACCTATGGAATTTTTCCCAGCCTGGGAGGGTTGCAAGGTGAGTGGCGGCAGCAGATTGCCACCACCACTTCCCTTCCAAGCTGCACAGGCTGGGCAAAGATCAGTGGAATGAATGTAAAACTAATGTAAACGGGAAGGAAAATTTTGTCTTATGAGTTTTTCCTATCCCCGGAAATTACATTCCCCTTACGAGTTATTCGGCTTATGAGGTATTACTGTAGTATAATTTTGATGGTAACTTGTCATGCATTTTAATAACATCTTATACAATTTAATGGTGGCATTCAATACATCAACTGTCACAGGCCCCTGCAAAAGCAAAATCTGGAATGACATGTTAATGATAGAAGATAACAGTCTTTGGCCTTACCTTCAAATCACGAGAGCTAGTGAATTTCTTAAGCAGTGAAGTCTGAATTAATTCCCATCGGCTGCCAGCAGTCCTTTCACCATTCTTGGGGGGCGGGGGGGGGGAGACAAAACAAAACACAAGTATCTATATTTACAAAAAAATGAATTCAGTTTATCAAACTGACTTCTCGATAACTGCCAATAACATAGCAATAAAATTAAAAACCAACTTACAATTGTTATATTATGTACCATCTTATAATGTACGTTATAATTCCGCTAACAGGGCTTTCAAGCTAAGTGAGCTATTCAAGACATGATGATACCAAATTGGGTGGGGTTGCTAATTCCCTAGAGGATAGGATGAAAATCCAAAAGGACCTTGACAGATTAGAGTCCTGGGCCAAGCCTAACAGAATGGGGTTCATCAGAGGGAAATGTAGGGTGGTGCATCTAGGTAAAAAGAATAAATTGCACAGATATAGGATGGGAGATACCTGGCTGGAAAATAGTACCTGTGAAAGGGATTTGGGAGTCTGGGTGGACCACAAATTGAACATGAGCCAGCAGTGTGATGCGGCAGCCAAGAAAGCCAATGCGTTTCTTGGTTGCATCAACAGAATCATAGTGTCTAGATCAAGGTAAGTGACAGTACCACTCTATTCTGCTCTGGTCAGACCCCACATGGAGTACTGTGTCCAGTTCTGTGCACCTCAATTTAAAAACGATGTTGACAATCTTGAACGGGTCCAGAGGAGGGTAACCAGGATGATTGAGGGTCTGGAGGAAATGTCTTACGAGGAGCGGCTTAGGGAGCTGGGAATGTTTAGCCTTACAAAAAGAAGACTGAGAGGGGATATGATAGCTATGTTTAAATGTTTGAAAGGATGTCACATTGAAGAAGCGACTGGTTTGTTTTCCATGGCTCCAGAGACTAGGACACGGGGAAATGGTTTCAAACTGCAGGAAAAGATATTCAATTTAAACATTAGGAAGAACTTCATGACAGTTAGAGCTGTTCAGCAGTGGAATATGCTGCCACGGCGGGTGGTGGAGTCTCCTCCTTTGGAGGTTTTTAAGCAGAAGCTGGATGGCCATGTGTTGGAAATACTGTGATGGGGGTTCCTGCATGGCAGGGGGTTGGACTAGATGGCCCTTGAGGTCTCTTCCAACTCTATGATTCTATGGTTTTACACTCCTCCACAGAGCTTCCCTGGCTGAGCAGGGGTTTGAACTCAGGTCTCTTGAGTTCCAGTCCATCACTCTATCTGCTATACTACATTGGATATCTCTGTACGTTACACTACTTGCTATATTTTTCCACAGACAGGATTAAGTTCTTGTCTGATCCGTCCTGGAAATTAAGCACAGTGGTATCTTGACTTATGAAATTAATGCATTCCGAATACAGTTTTGTAAGTCAAAATTTTCATAAATTGAAACACGTTTTGCATTAGAAACAGATTAATTCGTTCCGGAGGCTAGAAAAAAGAGCTATAGGGGGCTGTCAAAAAAAAAACCTGCCTCCAAAGACAAGAAAGGGGCTTTTGCTGACTATGGGGAGGTGGGTTTTTGAAAGCCTGCCTCAATCCAGCAAAGTTGATTGAGGGGATTTTCCCCCAACATAGCAAAGGGGGGGATTCAAACCCTGCTCCGTTTTCCCCTGCTTTGCTGGCAGCCTTTCAATACAAAGTGCTGCCCGTGCATGATGTATGTAGCATTTCCGGAACTGGGGCATCAGTTTCCAATTTGAAAGTAAATCACTGGAAACTGATGCCCTGGTTCTGGAAACGCCATGCACAGCATGCATGGGGCAGAGCTTTGTACTGAAAAATATTTATTGGAAATGGATACCCCAGTGGCGCTTCCTATTGTGAAAAAAAAATCCTAACCCACTTTCAATGATTTCTTTTGTAACTCGAGTTTTTTCATAATTCCATTTCCAATTATTTCCTTCGTAACTCGAGTTTTTTGTAACCCAAGTCTTTCCTAACTTGTGGTACAACTATACAGTCTCTTCTCCCCAGCTAGTGTATAATACCTAACCATAGAACACAGACTCATGTCCCAAGTAATTCAATCTAAATTTGTTCCATGCTCGATAAGCTGTTTTTTAAAAGCCAGGTACTCAGAAGAAGATATACTGTATACAAAATAATCAATGAGACATTGGCCAAAACTCTGTTGCTTAGCACTGTAAATCACACTAGAAGAGGCACATGGAATCAGTGGGTATTTGATTCAACAGAATTCTTCCATACATTCCACTGATTCAAATGGGCCTACTCTGACAACAACTTACTATGCTAAAGTGAGTCACAGGTCCCAGCAGGCCCATTACAATCAATGGCATTTTTGAAGGAATTCCCACCAATTTCCCCGCATTCAATGGGCCTACTCTAGTTTGATTTATTATGCTAAATAGGATTCTGTCATTAAACAGATTATGGAGTGTCCAATACAGAGAGGAAACCAATATGTAAGAAAACTGCTAAAAATCCTACTGCCATAAATTCTTCTAAGGAAACACTGTAATAAAATGGTATGTGTCTTAAAGGCCTGTACTAAATAAACCATGCAGATCTTATTTATTTTTATTTATTTTAGAGTGTTTTTACCCCACCTTTCTCCTTGGAAAAGGACCCAAGGCAGCAGTGGTGTCAAACCATCAGCACTCCAGATGTGCTGGACCACAACTCTCAGAAATTCAGAGCCTAGGCTGCCAATGTATTTATTTATTTATTTATTTATTTATTTATTTATTTATTTATTTATTTATTTAATGTCAAATTTGTATACCGCACCTATTTCCCAAACGGGAACTCAGGGCAGTTTACAAAGGGATTAAAAAAACAATAAAAAACAATAACAGCAACATCCAAGACGGCGAACCAGTATTGGCAGGAGGCAGGGGGAGAAGAAGAAAAACAAAAAACAACACACACACAAAAACCACTGTACCCCTAGCAGTTTCCGAAGGCGTCCCTAAATAGCCAGGTCTTCAAAGCTTTCTTGAAGGACGCCAATGAAGGAGCTTGCCGTATCTTGCTTGGCAAGGCGTTCCAAATAGCAGGACCAACAAGCGAGAAGGCCCGATTGTGGGTAGTCGCTTTACGGGCCTCCTTCAGCCTGGCAATCCGAAGCGAGAGGGCCAAGGAAGATCGGGTGGGTCGGGCCAGGTCTAGTCGTCGGGAGATACGCTCTGCCAGATAGACAGGGGCCAAACCATGGAGGGTTTTGTAAACCAAAACCAACACCTTGAACCTTATTCGGGAGGCAACAGGCAACCACTGCAGGCGGGCCAGGATGGGGATGATGCGGTCAAACTTACGCGCACCAACCTGGCCGCCGTATTCTGGACCCGCTGCAATCGCTGAACAAAGTTCAAGGGGAGCTCCATGTAGAGGGCATTGCAGTAATCCAACCTCGATATGACCAGCGCCTGTACCACTGTCCTCAGGGAATCTCCATCGAGGCACGGGCAAATCTGGGCGATAAGCCTAAAATGGTAATAGGCCGACCTGGTCATGGCTGCCACCTGGGAATCCAGGGACAAATCTGGATCCAGGACGACGCCCGGACTCCTCACTCTTTGTGCCAGCTAGAGGGCGGACCCACCCAGACTGGGAGCCTGAGTCTGTGTGTCCTGGTCCAGTCCAAAACTGCGGCCAGGCAGCGATCAAAGGTCTGGATGGCCTCCACTGCACCGGTGGAAAAGGAGAAATAGAGCTGCGTGTCATCAGCATACTGATGACAGCAAACTCCATAACTCCGGATGATCTCAGCCAGCGGCTTCATGTAGATGTTAAAAAGCATGGGGGAGAGAGCCGACCCCTGTGGCACCCCACAAGAGAGTGTCCAGGAGACGACAGATCACCCCCAAGCTCACACGCTGGGAACGGCCCTCGAGGAAGGAGCGGAGCCAGCCAAAGGCCAGACCGCCGATCCCCACCTCCAAGAGCCGCCCCAGGAGGATACCGTGGTTGACGGTATTAAAAGTCGCTGACAGGTTGAGAAGGACCAACAGGGTAGAGCAACCCGTCAGCCCTCCTCAACAGATCATCATGCAGAGCGACCAGTGCCATCTCAGTCCGAAGACGTGGCCTAAACCCAGATTGGAAAGGATCCAAGACATGGTTCTCCTCCAGGAACATCTGGAGACGCAGGGCGGCAACCCACTCAATCACCTTGCCCATAAAGGGAACATTGGCTATAGGATGATAGTTGGACATATCGTCTACAGCCAAGCCAGGTGTTTTGATAATGGGATTCACCACCGTCTCCTTCAGACGACTGGGAAAAATCCCGTCTCTGAAGGAAGCAGAGGCAATTAGTGAAACCCATTCCAGCATGCTCCCTCCGGCGGTCTTAATCAGCCAGGAAGGGCAAGGGTCGAACGGAGAAGCCGTAGGTCTGCAATGTCCCAGGGCTCTGGAGGCATCCACTGGTGTAACAGGCCCAAACTCAATGAACCGGGGCGACCGAGGTGGCAAGGCACCGGCCACTACAGAGGGTGGATCCATGCAACCGGCGTCCAGCTCGGAACAGATGGCCTCTACCTTTAGATCTAAAAAAGGCTGAGAAAGACTCACTAGTGAAGTCACTAGGAGGAGGCCCCGGCGGACCGGAATTGGTGAGGTCTCGAACCACCCGGAACAATTCCACCTGACGGTTCGAGGCCTCACCAATTCTCATGGAGACAAAAGATCTCCTTGCGTCCCTGATCGCTCGAGAATAGCGACCGGTCAGCGCCTTAACCGCAGCCCAATTTAAAGCCATCCGAGCCTTTCACCATCTGCACTCTAGCCTCCTCCGCTCTTGCTTCATTGCCTGCAACTCCATGGTAAACCACGGCGAAGAGCGGGCTCGGCATCAGATAAGGCGCTTGGGGGCGATCCGGTCAACTATCCTGGCCACATCCTCATACAACCTATCAACCAGGGAGTCGACCAGATCGTCAACCAGTCCGTCTGATAAACCCATGAAGGTCTCCGAGAACTGCACTGGGTCCAGGAGTCCAGATGGAAGGGCCCTGCTCCCGCGGGGCGGGGTGGCGATTGACAGGGAAAAGGTCAGCAGATAATGATCTGACCATGACACAGGTCGGGTGCAAAACCTCCCGACCCCCAGATCAATGCCTGCAGATGTGCAGGCAAAAACCAAGTCCAAGGTATGTCCTCCCTTGTGAGTGGGACCGATGACAAACTGAGACAGGTTCATGGAGGCCATGGACTCCATGAACTCCAGAGCTACTCCCGACAGTTCAGACTCGACATGCACATTGAAGTCCCCAAACACCAACAGGCGGGGGCTCAAAAGTGCTGCCAAGATGAACTCGGAGAGCTCTGGGAGGAAGAGTGCAGGGTCGCGGGGAGCACGGTACACAAGCACAATCCCAAACCTGTCCCTCTGGCCCACCACTAGGTGAAGACATTCTAACCCCGGACTCACCAACATCGCGGATCTGCTGACATAAAGGGATTCCCTATACACAATGGCCACCATGCCACCCCGACCCTCTGACCTGCCCAGATGCTGAACACGGTAATGACAAAGGACTGTGGGAGTTGTGGTCCAAAACATCTGGAGTGCTGAAGAATTGCCACCACTGTTCTATAGCATTGCTACTATCGCCAAGGTAGCTCTTGCTCTTAGGGGTACCTGGTCTAACCACATTTCCTTCCCAGACACACAAGCAAGACATTAAATGCACATCTTAAATCATTGGCACAAATCCCCAAGTACAGGGATGATGTATGTCATTTTTAATGCAAATCAGTCCCAAATAGCTCAGGGCAGAGATAGGGAACTTGTGGTACATCAGAAAGTACAGAATAGAACACCCGCTAGTCAAGGCAGCATGGCTTCTGTTTATATGTGAATATAACAATATTTAGAGAGCCAGAAGTTTCCCATCT
Source organism: Phrynocephalus forsythii (assembly GCA_029282475.1). Classification (NCBI taxonomy): domain Eukaryota; kingdom Metazoa; phylum Chordata; class Lepidosauria; order Squamata; family Agamidae; genus Phrynocephalus; species Phrynocephalus forsythii. The sequence continues at coordinate 108,637,844 of JAPFRF010000008.1, read as the reverse complement.
TGGTGAATCTAACACAAGGTTAGTCGAGTCAGGCAGCATGAAGTACCTCAAATACTTAATTCTTTGCCTTACCTCATCTTCAACGGGGTACAAATTTTGTTCTGAACAAGGCATTTTAACATGCTTATTGTCCCAAGTGTCTTTATAATGAGTTGGGAAAGGTTTAGGCACCTCTCCTTCTTTTAAAAGATCTACCTGCAAAAGAGAAGATAGGTAAAGAGTGATTACTAAACCTTTTATCATGGAAGAGATGCAGATTATTTAAGATCTGTATCTTAAAATGCAACAGTCTCTAAATCTCCCCAAGTAAAAATATATTCAAAAAACAGAATGCTAGCAACTCTCCAGTCAATACAGAGGCATTTATATCACACTAAAACAAGCAGTGTAAAATTTGGAATAAGTTCATCTCAGCTGATGCTGCACTGCAGCTGTACCTAAAAAGGCATCTGGATGGACTCGGAGGAACTTAGTGTTCAAAATCTTATTGGAATTTTATCCTGGGGTAAGTGAAATCATGTAAGCTGCAGAGGCAAATTGTACCCAATTTGCAAGGTGCTAGTTGTACTGTGTCTCAGTTATATGACCAGCCAGGCAATTGGCGTGTGGCTAATTAACTATAATTCAGCAGTATAGCTTAAATGATTTCATTTACTTCACAGTAAAAGCCCAACTGAATTCTGACACATGTAAGAAAATGTGTATTAGGTCAGATTTTGCCACTGGCAAATAAACAAGACATGAGGGGGTTCAACTCATATCAGAGGGGAATCACAACCATTTTCTCACACATCATTTCTCTACTCCAGCTATCCTCCCAATGACTCTCTATACCTCTACAATCTAGTTTTAAAAGCAGAAGCATACACCCACATTTGAAACTCCCCCGGGTGGAAAAATTATAAGGTAAAGGGAATTTGAAAATGACAAAAGGTAGACAAGAGACAGAATAAAAATGGATGCTTGAAATAACACATGTGGAAGTGGATTGGCAGGGCAATTCGGAGTGGGAACTCCACCACCTCCGGGGCTCTATTTAAATCTGCATGCAACACATTCCTCAAATGTTACTCTTTTAAATTCTAGGGCCAACTGGAAGATGATCACAACGAAATGAACCAACAAAATTTAAATCAAGAGGGAAAGGATAGCTGTCCAGTCTCAATTCAAAAGGGCAAGTTTGGCTGGTCAGGCAACTTCCATACTCTGATTGTCACTGTATGGTTGGCAGAAGGTCTCAGGTGAGGAAGTCGAGTCCCACACATCGGCATTCTTCTCATCTCTTCAATAGGTGTTCCAAACCACTTTTTATTGGTTGGAAGTGGAGGAGGAGTATACTTAGGAATCTTCTTTCCTGGCCGATGCGTCTTTGATTCACACGGTTCGTTCCTACCAATAAAAGTAAAAATAGAAGTAATATTTTAAGCATTTCCTTCTGATTAGCTAAAGCTTTCCAATGGCAAATAGGTGTAATTTTTGTGCTTCCTTTTAAATATTTTTTTAAAAAAGCAGTACTCTCTTAAAAAGGTAAAGGTTCTCCATCCACATGTGGGCTAGTCGTGTCCGACTCTAGAGGCGGTGCTCATCTCCGTATTCAAGCCAAAGAGCCAGTGTTGTGCAAGTCCATGGCCACGTGGCCGGCATGGCTGCAAGGAAACACTGTTTTTTACCTTCCCGCTTTTTACAGAGGTACCTATTTATCTACTTGCATTTTACATGCTTTCGAACTGCCAGGTTAGCAGGAGCTGGGGTTAACAGCGGGAACTCACTCCGCTATATGCACCCGGGATTTGAACTGCCGACCTTGCAGCCGACAGTTTTCAGAGCCTTAGTCCGTTGAGCCACCACACCTTCTCTTAGTACAGTATAATACAAAGAAGTCTGGTACATTCAGCTGAAGGTGACACTGACGGGGAAAAAGTGGTGACACTCAAGTAACTTTTGTTAGCACTGTGCAGAAGGTAGCAATGACACACCCTTGTTGAACATTCCATACCATGAAAACCCTAGGAGACAGCACTGGAAAATGAGACCTCCAAGACAGAAAGCACTCAATCAGCTATTGCAGAAGAGCAAGGGACAATTACAAATAGTGTTGTGACTAATGATAAGACTAAATTACAGTTGAAAGGAAGTCTAGGAGCCAATGAGCGCAGAAGTGAAAGAGAATTGGGATGAGAAACAACACAAATAATTGGGACATGGAATGGGAGAAGTATGAATCAAGGTTAACTGGAAACTGTTAAATACAAAAAGAACATATAACCACTGCAGTATGGTGGTACCTCGACGTACGAGTGGCTAGACAACCGAGCAATTCGACTTACAAGCAAAAATCTGTTGGCTTTTTGAACTGCTGCCTTACGAGCGTTAGATAGGGTTTGCTCTACTTACATGTAGAGCAAAACAAGAAGAAGTAGCAACCAAGAAGGAGGAGGTGGTGGCCATCGCACCTCCCTTCCAAACTGCCTGGGTTGCTGAGAGCTGCATTGTTCCCAGAAGATCAGTTGTAGTCCAGAAGAGAAGGCAGTTCTTCTTCATCCCCATCCAGATGCAGGGAAGAGAAGGGATGGGGTGGGGAGGGCAGGGGAAGGGGAAGGGGAAGGGGAAGGCAGAGCAGGAGCAGGAGGACCAATTTCGCCTCTCCCCTATTTACTTCTTCTCCAGGAATCTTGCCAAGCTCGGCTGCTTTTAACCCTCTTAGAGCAAAGCAGAACGACCCGCCAAATTCCAGTATTTCTGACCCTCCTTTGCAAGCAATCACTGGTTCCCTTCTTTCCTTTTCCTGCAGACTTCAGGGGGCCTTTGAGGTTTGCATGTGTGTGTGTGTGTGCACGTGCTTGCGTGCGCGCATCGGGTGCATGTGTATGTGTGTGTGCGTGCACGTGCACTGGTGTGTGCATTGGGTGCATGCTCACATGGCTCAGGTGGGTTGGAAGGGAGGCATGCACCCAATTGGGTTGTAGGGGAAGCAAGGAAGGAGGCGGGTAGGCAACGGAGGCAGAGATCCATGCTCCTCCTCCTTCTTGATTGCTTCAATGTCTTTTGCAGAGATTATAGCAACTAAGGAGGAGGAGGAGGTGGATCTCTGCCTCTGTGGCCTACCCCCTCCTTCCTTGCTTCCCTTGCAAGGTGCCCCGACTTCTCCCTTAACCAAGGGCAGCCAAAGGCTGCTGTCCGCAACCCCACCAGAGAGCTAATTTTGACAGGTCCGACCTGTCAAAGTCAGCTGTCTGGAGGGAAAGTGGAAAGCAGCCTTTGGCTGCCCTTGATTGAGGAGGGTTGGAACAGCCTTCCTATAGGAATGCATTGAAAACCTATTAACCCTCCGGAAATGATTGTTTTTCAATGCATTCCTATTGGAAACCGCTGCTCGACTTACGAGCATCTGGTTGGAAGGATTAATCTTGTAAGTCAAGGTACCACTGTACTATGAACTAAAATGGTCTGGAATAGGATATTTTCAGTCAGACAACTAGAAAGTGTTCTATTCTGGAAATGACTGACTCAGAAGAAATAGAGTGGCTCTAATAGGGAGTCAAGATGTACCACAGGAAATTAGGAGTTATTATGCAAAGTCTGACCAAATAATCTAAATCAAATAATATAAATCAAAGTCTAATCAAATAATATAAATAATTTAAATCTATATAAGCATCATTCAAGTCTATGTTTCCACTACCAGTGCTGAGGAAGATGAAAGCTTTTACGCAAGCATCCAGAAAAAAATTGATCATACATCAAGCAAGACATGCTTACAATTATAAGTTACTGGAACGCAAAAGTAGGAAACAAAGCAGAACCAAATGTCACTGGAAATTTTGGAACATAACAAAACTGGAAGATAAAAACATTCACAGCAATATGTACAGTACTTGCATTTCCTTAAGACTGATGCTACCTTTATACATGCACCACACAGGGAAGTATCATATGGTAAAATTGTATTTGAAGTTACAAGGCAGACATTCTGATACCAGGTTATGCAAAACTTGTGCATCTACAGTACGTGATCCATGTCCAGGTCCTCAACCTCCCTTCCTTCTGTCCCTTCTACTGACAAAGTGGACAATGACTTGGTCTTTAACTCAGTGTTCTTTATAAACAATACTGTCAACTGTTCTCTGTCTTGATCTCACTATTCACTGCCTGACAACGGTTTACTCTCCTGCTTTGTTTCCATGGTGTGTGAGTTCCGAGGCTCTAGATTTCATTGGAACAGTCTACTATTAACAGCCATAATAACTAAAGAACGTCTCGATGTTTCTTCCACCAGTTGTGTCATCTTTAAGGGGAATATAACCAACCCTCATAGCTTTCCCAAACTTTTAAAATCCCTTCCCGGCGAACTGCTTCCCACCGCAGGGGCTCCGGAGAAGAGGTGCGCCCCTTTTAAAATCCCTTCCAGTCCTGGGCCATCTCCATTGAAATGCATTGACTCAATGCATTTCAATGGAGAAATTTTTCTTCACTGGAATGCATTGAGCCAATGCATTCCAAAGGGGAAAAATTTCTCCATTGAAATGCATTGAGCCAATGCATTTCAATGGAGATTGCGGTGGGAGCGCTGGCCCCAAGCCAGCGCCAAGCAGCTGACTGGCGCTGGCTGCAGGAGGAATGGCGCCTGCAGCAAGTGCAGTGGATTAGCAGCCTGGGGAAGCAGCGGTGGCGCACCACCCCACCCCATCCAACCTGCATCTGCGTATCGCGGATTTTCAGTCATCGCAGGTCGGATGGGTCCCTAACCCCCACAACAGGCGGGAGGTTATTGTACTAAAAGAGTTTCAGTGTAAAAATGAAGAATTTCTTCCCACGTTCCTGCAGCAGCTGCTATTCTCCATTTTACAATTATTCACTCTCACATACTCTTACCTGCTGAGGGTTCAAAATAAATTTAAATCAACACTGAAAGATGGTGGGTGGGTAAAAAGAGATAAAGGTTATGTCTGTAAGAGAAAAAGGATGTAAGATACAGTACAATCGTACCCTACAGTGAGGTGTGCATTAGTATTTTTTTTCATTTAGCAGGCAATTTTGTATGTTAATAACATATGTGTTTTGTACTGTATTATGAAAAAATGAAAAACTATTAGGAAAAAAATTGAAGATGGAATCCTTTCTCCCCTCACTTGGAGAAAGGCAGCTGAGAAATGAAATGAAATAAACAAACAGCAGACCAGAGGTAGATAAAGAGGACAGTAGTGGCCAACAGATGCCCCTCAGCTGCCTATCCTGGCATACATGCTGAAAAGCACATGGGACAAGATGGAGTCCTGCAAGCTTCATTAATGCATCAATATTGGGACTGAGCAGAAGTCTCCTAAGACTACCTTTCCAGAAAGCAGCTATACAGTAAAGCAATATAACAGGAGAACTCCAACCCAGAAACATAACACGGCTGACAATACTAAAAGCCTCTTGAGTGCCACAGGAACATTAGGAGAGCTGAATTGTCTCTGGCTCTCTTCTGGCAAAAGCTATTCTACACATGAGGCCACTCTGCTTACTTGAAAGCCCAAGACTGAGCTGAAGGGTATTATTTTTACATAAATTGTTTGTTGTTACAGCACCTAAGCTGGCTGGCTTGCACCATGGACAGGATCAAAATATTCATGACAGTACCTCTTGAGTGCAGTAATAAGGAAAGGGGAACAAGATTACCTTTTCTCCTCTGTCCTGGGAACCCTCATGAAGTGGGCAGTAATTTTAGAATCCTTCTTCCCACAATGTTTGTTGCCTCTGCATTCTGAAGACACAACAGGTGAGATCCAAGATGGCTCAGTGCGCGTTTCATCCCCTACCAGGGAATTATCCACCCGTTCCAAGTGGAAGCTAAATTGAGCAGCTTCGTCTCTCTGGGACGCCAGGGGCAACCTTCTTGGCTCCAGCTGCACGTCTGCCTTTCGAATCTGTGGAGATTTGCTTGGAGTTTTAGACATATCAATATCCTCTTGGTCCTCGGGAAGTGGGCTAATTTCTTCATCGGCCTCTGAGCCCTGACAGCTGTTTTTGGAAGTATCTACATCCATTGGTGACTCCGGTTCACTCTCTTTCTCAAAAGAAGGAGACCCCCCCAAGTACCCTTGATCTCTCTTCTGAGAACTACACAAATCAACAGAACAAGCATCACAGCCTGCATCCGAAAGTGGGCTCTCGGGCGCTACATCCAGCTCATCGGGCACCGCATTTACACCGGACGCAGGCTCAAATTTGTCATTCTTAAATGGCTGTGGATTCTGCACAGACACTTGCTTTTCTCCACTGAGGCCCTTCAAAGGATGTTTTACATCTGTCATCTTCACAGGGCTGGCTGGTGAAAGCTTCTTATAAGAACATTTTTCTTGATTTTCATTGCAACTCTGGTAAGCTTGACTCTCAGTTTTGTGTACCTGAGTAACGTTCTCATTTTTTAACTGATCTCCAACCTGAGTTCCTTTTATTGAGTCCGGTTCTGAAAATTGATCTCTACATATCCCCCCATGAAGAGTACCAGTCTGAGACAAGGCTGCATGTTTGTTGCTCATTTCCACAGATAATCGTGAGCAGCTCTGCTCAAGAACATCATCGACCCTTTTCACATCGTGTTCAACAATGTTATCTTTCTTAACGAGCGCCATTTTTGGATCCAATTCAGAAGTACTTGCTTTATTCTTGTAAACTGTGGAAGAAGAGTAAAAGAAAAGTGACTACAAATGAAATTTTGTTTCATAGACTTAATAGGTAAAAGTGATGGGCATTTTTCTATACATTCAACTATTTAGAATAGGGGTCCCATACTCCCAGTCTGCAGACCGGGATCAGTCTGCAGCCTCTTACAAACAGGACAAAAGGTTCCCTGTGAGGCAAACACACACACGCGCACGCACACACACGCACGCGCACACACACACACACACACACACACACACACACACACACACACACACACACACACACACACACACACACACACACACACACACAGGATTGAACACTTCCTCCCATCCACACGGGGCTTTTCCTCCCCCACATACCCATCACAACCACTTTTTCAACTTTCAACATGATTTTCATTTTGTTTCCTATGCTAGACATCACTGGATCCCATTCCCAAATTATTTGTTTAAAACAGGGTGGATAAAAATCTGATTTTTAAAAAATTAAATTAATTTAAAAAAACATTTCTAAATTATGATCACAGTTCTTCTGGTGAGTCAACTGGGACTCTTCTGAACTTTAACAATTACTCCAAAACTGTGCTCAAAATTGTGGATTGAAATGCAACTATACCACACATGCTTATCATTTCTGTTCAAAAAGAGAGATGAGTATTTCAGACCATTTCTAGGTCCTTGTATTCAATGGCTTCTATATATATGTATGCACCAGGAAGTAAGCTTGGCTGAAACTTGTGGGTTTAACTGTGGTCAGGTATTTGTACGATTATGGCATTTAAGGATATTGTCAAACTAGAAACATTGATTTTCATGAAATGTTAGTGTTATTACAGTCTGTTTTCAGATATGTTTCTTAGCAAGTCCTACTGATTTCAACTGATCATGGATATAAGCCCAAGAAGGAGCTGGCTGGATAGTTCAGTGAGTTGGATATCTAGGTACAGAGCGAGATTCAATTTATGACTTTACATTCCAGGGGAAGAGTCAGCCTGTGTAGCCTGGAGCAAACTGTACAATCCCAGAGCATTCCCAGGAGAAACAAGGGGCAAATTGCTTCTGAGTGCTCTCTAGCCCTAGAAACCCCTCGGAAAATGTGCTAGAAGTCAGAATTTTTTAATGGCCCATAATTATTATGAAAGTGCTTTACATGGTGTAACACACTGCCAAAAGTATTCTGCATATCTAACAGATATTAAATGTTTCACTGCTGTTCAAAATTAGAATTATGTGACACTAATCATTTATAACCTAAACATTATTTTCTTTTTCTTTCATTATATTCTATTACATTTTGATAAATATAAATTAAAAATAGTGACTTGAGTAATTTGTTAATAGTTTTGTTTAACTGTACAGTACAAGCAACTGCATGGTTTTTATACAACATCCTAAGCAACACTGCAAATTGACACAATATACTAGTGTGAAACTGCACCTCCCAATAAGCCTTACAATCCCCAGGTGGCATTGGGTCATCTTCCTTTTTTAACAGAGAACTAGAATAAAACTAGGCCATGAGAGAGGCACTTATCGAGATGCAAAATATGCAACCATGTCTGAAGGTGTCTTCAGTTTTAGGTTTGTAGGCTGAAATTCCCATAATGCTGCCTGGGGAATTATATGAGAATTCTGGGAGTAGCAGTGGGGGGGGGGAAATGTATGGTACATCCCCAATAGACAGGAAAGATAGCATAGTGATTCGGAAGAGAAGAACAGCATAATGTACATTTGTTGGGATAAGTAAGAATGGCAATGTTAAGATGTGGCAGGACGGGAAAGTGAAACAGAAGAAGCTCCACCTAGCAGCAAGTGTTCCACCAAGCTTTATGAGAAGAAGGAAACAGAGCTATGCCGTCTGCCCCACTGAAAGGTCAAATGCCTGTGGCTTGCCTTCGGTCCTATCATCCGGCAGCAGTAACTCCATCAGGCCACCTATCCCGGCTTCTTGTTATAAACACTGCAATTTAATGAGGTGCCTGAGATGGCTTTTCCCTTTCTCCTTCCACTCCTTTCTGCCTTCCTCAAAAACAAGAAAAGTCTTGACAACAGCTCAGGTTTTATTTTTATTTTATTTTATTGCTCTTTAAAATGTCACAAAGCACGCCTTGTTTTTTCTGCAACAGAACAACATAGCTGCCTAACTGAAAAATGTCTTTTTGTGCCTTTTAATTAGTCAGTTTAGGGCCGGGCCTTTTTTAAATGACTTCTCTTTTTCTTGCTCTGTTGGCTATTTTGAGAGTCTCTCTGACATGTAGTTTCAATGTTAATATAAATTATTCTTCTCAGTTCACTGACTATACAAGGTACTCAATGTTTGTCAATGAGATTTTTAACAACTGCAGTACTCCCCCCGCCATATTGCACTTCATATACTGTGGTCCTGGGAGATTGCGGGTTTACTGGGACCGCAGGCGTGGGCAGGCGGCAGGGAAGAGGCCAGGCGGTGCTAGACCTGGGGCAAGCAGTGGGTCAGGACTGGTGGGCCTGTTGGGGGCCTCCTGTACTTACCCCAAGGCCTGGTGCTGCCTGGAATGGGCTTCTGATGGGCTTCCCAGGGCTGTACAAGTCCCAGAAGTGGCTTCCAGCAGCCCGGAAGTCACTTCTGGATTTTCTGAAGACACTTCCTGTTTGCCAGAAGCCACTTCTGGGGCCTACACTGGTCCAGAAATCCAGTGCAGGACCTGGAGGTCACTTTCGGTCCACCAGAAGTGACTTCCAGTTTTTCAAAAGCTACTTCTGGGGACTGTACAGGCCCAAGAAGTCTGTCAGAGGCCCGTTTTGGGCAGCACCAGTCCTGGGATAAGTACAGGAAGCCAAACAGCCCCCCCCCTCCGGTCCTGGCCTGATCTGCAGATAAAGGCATCTGCATAACGCAAATTTTCCTTTATTGCGGGTCGTGTCGGGAATGTAACACCCACAATAAATGGGGGAGTACTGTAACCATATTCTAACATAGCAAAAGCTTTAGACATATAATCTGAATTTTTCCTTATCTCATTCCTGGCTGCTTTTAATACACATATTTTGCACTGTTTGTTGTTATTTAATTTTGATCATTTTTTCTCTATTTTTATTGCAGCCTTCATCATGTTTTGATTTTATTTTGTTATGTTGTGAACCACTCAGAATAATGTATTGTATTAATGGATTGGCACATAAATAAAATAAACAAATGGATTACCTTGTTATTACTATGTTATTATTCTGACCTAGCTCTAAGTATCTTAGAATGTATAAACAGATTTTTGAAACCTATTAAAAAGCATATTCAAAAGCAGCCTAAATGTTATCATTCTTTTAAAAAGTTATAGTAGCATGTTTATAAAGCTAGAACAGGCATCATTGTCACATGGTGGACACAAAGCAGCTATTGTTGTTAAGTTTATTTTAGTTTCATGGCTTGGGTTTCAGGTTTTGTAAAAGTTATATTTTTTTCATGACGTTATTTGCTACCCTGGAGTACAATAAACATAATGCTTTTTAATTTTATTACTAAGGAAAAAGACAGGGTAGATAAATATTAATGGTTTTTAAAAAAGATTTAAATCATGATTTCATCGTGAAGATGATTTTTTAAAAATTCTGATTTAAATTAAAAATTAGTATTTATTTTAATTGTGATTTAACTAGATTTCATTGAAATAAAATGCACCCTGAAACTAGACATAAATAGGATTGTAACATAGCAATAACTGCAACCATTTTCCATTATATGTATCTTGTTGTTTGAAATGGTAAGATTTTATTTTAATGTGCTGTTTTTACCTTTTTGATTCCACTGTTCTGGGTCCTTTATTCTCCATCCAAGAGGTAATCCTCCTCTGTTTGTAAACTGAATTGGGGGAAATGAGAGTGGATGTTATTTGAAAAAGAAATTCTGAAATGTTGAAAATAATAAGAAATGTAAAGCTGAATTGAAATCTAACCACAATGAAAGCAGACTACATACTGTACACACAAAATGCCAAAACTCACAAAAATTGTCTAGAAGTCAATGTCCACTCCATGGTTTAGGTACCTGGCTGCGGAATCTGCCCTGCTTGGGACTAACAACTGGGCTTTTAGACGGTTACTTCACATCCCTCTCATCGCGGATCGCGGTCTTGCTTGAGACCAGTACAAGAAAATGTTACTCCATGTCCATTGCGTGACAGCGGAATCTCGTCCCGACCACGCCCCATGAACTGGGATTTAAGCATGATGAGCCATACCTTTCCCTGACCTCGGGAATTCTCATCTCGGTTCCTCTTTCGAGACAACTGCCCGTGAAGTAAAGCTCGTCACAAAACGTACACGTTCTCCATCTAGTGGCAGGAGTGCAAAGTTGCATTCTCCAGTACAATCCCAATGGCGTAAACAATGCACCACAGAGATAAGAAGGCATAAAACCTCAAACTTTGCTGCTTAACGCATGAAAGGCAAAGTTATGGAGAATTGAAATATCAAAAAATGGAAAGTCAGACAAAAAAGGGCAAAATGAAGGCGGGGAAGTACAGATATTGTCAGGAAACAAGGACGTGAAGTAACAGTCTTCACGATACCATCAATCACAACAGTGGGTAAAAGGAAACAGGGACAGAACCAGGACAAGACCACGTGACCACAAATTACGTTATCACGAAACGAACGTAATCTCGGAACGAGGAAGGACGTGAAGTAACCGACTTACTTGGCAGCTTCTGGCAGCAGCTTCCAGCACATGCAGTAGGCCTGCTCCAGGCCTCCAGTTCTAGCCACAGGTCTGAGATGCTGTAGCTGCCAGTTCCCATATATTAAAGCAAATTATCCCATAGGAAATAAAGCAAACAGGGTCCCCAGAACAAATCATCTAAATTTCCATTGTTTCCTATGGGGAAACTTACCTTGATATACAAGTATTTTGGTATATGAGCATGCTTCCAGAATGGGTTATGCTTGTAAACCAAGGTAACACTGTACTTACATAATTACTAGGGATGTGCATTGGCTTCCAAATTTATAAAGAACACAACAGAAAGTGGAGATACTTGCCCCTTTTTTAGACCACCTGAAACAAATTAAGGAAGCCTGAAGCAGCTCTCTAATTGAATCCTGGCTCTCCAAAGCACTGACTATTCCTTCAGTGCTTTTGAGGTTTAAAAGGCTGAACAATTTTCTTTAAAAACCCTGGTGCCAGAAAGTCTCATTCATAAAATAAAAGTAATATTTTATTAGAAGGCTGAAGCATTATATTTTATTCATGCTCCAAGGAAAATATGAAGCGCCACTGGAAATGCAAATAATGACGCTCCGACAAAGAAATGATGTTAGCCTGCTAGAGACCACTTCATTTTCATTTTCAGTAGGGTAGATTGGAGAAATTTTCTTTCTTTCAAATAGCTGCACACTTTATTCTGCAATACACTTGAGAATCTAACTGAGTGCCTAGGTGTGCGACTGTCCCAGGGATGTCTTTGGTTCCTTGTGTGTGCTTTGAAAAGGCAGATCAGAGCAGCATTAGAAACACCTCTGATCTGAAACACCTCAAAGCTATCTCTGACCACCATTGTGAACTTGTTTTTTTTTAATTCCAGCTGCTTGCCTTGACTTTTGTAGCACTCTCCTTTTTCCTTGCAGCTGTCTGTGTTCCAAAACAGGGAGCATGGACATGTGACACACAAGGCAATGATTAGTACTTTCCCATTGGGGCAGGGATTACAGAAGATGAGCACTCCTTCTCTTGTCAACAAATGTTTTTGTTAAGTAAATTAAGTATGGTAAGTAAATTAAGAAAATCTAATTGGCAAGGAAGGGAAAATAGGGAAGGAAGAACAGATGGAGAAAGAAAAGAACCAGGTGAGAGATTTGCTTCTACATTGGAAGTTAAGAAATAGTTGGTGCCAATTAGAGTTACATGCACATCCCAAGTCAAAACCATTTACTCTCAGTTTTCATGTTTTCCACTACTTGAGCAAATATAATCATAGATCATAGAATAGTGAAGTTGGAAGGGACCTGTAAAGCCATCAATCCCAGCCCCCTGCTCCATGCAGGAATACAAATCAAAGGAGATCTGCCAGCTGGTTGTCCAAATTTCTCTTGAATGCCTCCAGCAATGGAGCACTCTGAACCTCTTGAGGTAACTGGCTCCATTGCCCTACTGCTCTAACAGCTAGGAAGCTTTTCCTGATATTCGACAGAAAGCTGGGTTCTCTTGAGTACAAAACTTATATAGATATTTCACAAAACACAGTTACTTACTGAACTGGACAGTACAAAATGGCTTGCAGCAAATTGGCTGCAATTTTTAACACAAATAATTCAAAACGAATCAGAGCAGACAGTATTCACGTATCCCTATGATAGCTCCAGAACTGGACTTCAGGTTATGTTCAAATTAAATCCATTTACACATGATTAAGTCCTGTGAACAAAAGAATGCCAGTATCCAAAATGTAGCGTGACTGATCCAATATCGTCAACTGGTCCCCAGGTAGCTATTGTCAAATATACATGAGGCCAAAAAGATTTCTGCATGGCTCGACTTTCCTTTCAGGCATACCATGATGTCTTTCAATTGAGAACTGGCACTTTCTGTTACCATTTCCTCCTACACAGAATTGTTCTCTCATCATCATCATCATCATCATCATCATCATACCTATGAACTACTGAGCTGGCAAAGACCCTATGGATAAAAGAGACCAGCTCCTCCCAAGGAGGCACAGTGGGGAACTCAACTGCCAACCTCTGGCCTCCTACCCACAAACTGAAGCCACTGAGCTAACTGGCAGTTCTTGAGACAATAATTTTGCAAAGGCAGATATACTGCATCCCAATTTCTATCTAGGCAGCATTCTAAAAAAAAAAAATTGCAGCTCTGTCACCTGGCCACTAAACGCTCCAACCGGAACAAACGGTTACATTTACTGTACACCAAAAGCATCTGTCATGGTGGCGACTATGACACTCTACAGCCCAATCCCTATGCTTATTCAAAAATTACTTACTCGGACTTCTGTAGCAACCTTGAGGGATAGATGTTAAAAACGGAAAGGTTTGCCTAGGGTGAATCAGCTAGCATTCAGGAGCAAGAATTTGAACCCTCCTCCAATGGCTTTTGGTGAAGAAGTATTTGGGCACCCTTCCCACCCACCCCCCAAAAAACCCCCAAGGCAAGCAAGGAAATTATGGGTAGTTCGGAGGAAGCAGGAAGGGGGTGGGGGTGGGGGGGAGAAGGGGAAAAGGCACGAACCTTTGTTCCCCACCGTGGCTGTAGGGCAGCCTTGGCTCTTCTTGCTGCTGCTGCTGCTGCTGCTGCCGCCGGGCTCTTGCTCCGAAGGGCGGGGAGGGGAGAGAGGTTCCTGCGGGGTCCCTGTTCTCTTCCAGGAAGGGGCCTCTCCCTCCTCGGGGCTGCTCCTGGGGGCTGCCTCGATCTCTGGCGGGGAAGGGAAGGCGGCGGACAGCCTAATCCTTTTCCTGGAGGTGTCACACCCAGGCCCCGCACTCATGCTGCTCCTCCTGCTCCTGCTGCTGCGGAGGGAAACCCCGCCAGGGCGCCGCCTCGGGACCCCCCCACCACCACCACCACCTCGGCGGCCTTGGGCGAGGGTCGGAAGGAGGGAGGGAGGGAGGGAAGGGAAGGGGGAGAAGGAGAAGCCGGGTCTGGAGGGAAGGAGGGGTCGCCCCTCGTCACCGCCCAGCGAGGAGGAGAAGGCAGGCCTCCCGAGCCCAGCCAGAGCCACCCGCGGAGGAGGAGAAGAAACAGAAGGGAAAGGGCCGGGAAGCTTCTCCTCTCGCCTTGCTGGGGCCCAGGCGCCTCGCCCTCGCCTTCGCCCGGCCGGGAGGAAACGGCCACGGCGGCGCGGCCTCTCTCTCTCTCTCTTTCCCCCCTCAAGCCCGCGACCTCCCGACCAAACCCCTCGCGGGCCAGGCCTCGCTCAGGACGCCGCCCCTTCGGCCCTCATTCCCACACACGCACCCACCCCGGCCAGGCCGGAAAGCGAGGCGGCGGCGGCGGGGCGGCAGAGGGCGGACGTCCGGCCGTTTCCCGTCGTAAAGCGGAAGCAGAGGCTTAGAGAGCGGGCGCCTTTGCGGCTTCCGAGAGGTTTCCCCACCGCCACCGCCACCAACCGCCAGCCGCCGCCGCGGGCGTGCTCGAGGCTTTACGGCAGCCAGCCAGCCCCCTCCTCTCTCTCGCTCTCTGTCGAGGAGGAGGAGGAAGGAGGAGGTGGCTCGCGCCTTTTCCGCTCCGGCCTCGAGGCAGGCGAGGAGGAAGAGGAGGAGGAGGCCGAGAGGGGCGCGAAAGGGACCGGCGGAGGCGGAGCAGCAGCAGCAGCAGCATCTAAGGTGGTGCTGGTGGTGGGGAGCGAGAAGCCTCCCCGTAGGGGTTGCCCTCTATGGAAGGGGGCGCCGGGAACACCAAGAGCTCCGGCCTGGGAGGCCTCTTCGGGGCGGCCGGAGGGCCGGGCTACTCCCACGCCGACCTGGCCGGAGTCCCCTGTGAGTACCAGGCGGGGCCCGATGGCTTCCTTCCCCCCCCTCTCTCTCTCTCTCTCTTTGTGGGGTGTGTGTAGGCCCACACTCGTGTGCTTCGTTTTGCCCCTCCACACACACACACACACACACCCCACAGGCACACTTCCTTTCAGTTCGGCGCGCAAGGCCGTGGCCAGCGGCTGCTGTTGGGGTGGGGGGGGGGGGGGGGGTGGCGGGCGGCCTTGGCTCTCCCAAGGTCATGGGCGGTTGGGGGGGGAGGGGAACGGTTTTTCTCTCCCCCCCCCCTTCCTTCCTTCACGCGGTCGCCGCCGGGCGCTTTTTTTTTCCGGCCTTGAAACCGGCCCTTGGCCTCCGGGGAGGCGGGCCGCCCCCCCAATCGTGGCCTCTGGCTCGGGACCCGCCTCGACGAGGAGGAGGCACCCACGAGCCCTGGCGAGCGGTGTCGCCTCAGGCAAGGGCGGAAAGGGCTTGTGGACAGAAGAAGGGTCGAGATCACCCGAAAAGTGCTTGCGGACAGTGGACTCGAGATCCCGAGAGGGAAACGCTTCGTAGATCCTTTCGCCTTGGACCAAGGGGTTCAAACGGCATATGCGGTGTCCCCTGATTTATAAAGGGCGTGTTGCTCTGTATTACGTAAGGTATAGCAGCACTTCCGTCGTTAACATTGTAGGAGCCTTTTATGTATTTTTTTTTCTTCCCCCGCCATCGTTATCGGTTTTATTAATTTTTCGACAGCCGATTTTAGATGTGTCCAATTCTGCCTGTCAGGATTGCCCTCCGCAGGCAGGGATGCAGGAGGATTTTATATGCTATGCCTGTCTTTATTGTTGCATGTTGATTCTGTTCTATTGTATTATATTCTTGCTGTATTTTATTGTCTGTTGGTCTGGCACATGATTGCCCTTGGTAGCCGCTTAGAGTTCTACATGTAGAAGATAAGCGGGATATAAATACAACAATAAATAAATAAATAAATTTAAGCTCTCGTGGTAAATTTATATTACAAAAACCACCTATTCAGGCTTGCGCCAAAATCTTTGGGGGCGTAGAGGAACTTTAAATGAGTGTCCCAGAATGTCATGGCAGAAAAGCCTGCCAGGCCTGCTTGTTAAAGTGAGGTCAGGCCTTGAGCAGGAGCTTAACTGTGAGGTCAGAGCCTGAGGGGGTCACAATGGTTCCCTGGATACCATGTGTTTGGAATTTTCCACCAGATTCCTAAGAGAAATTAATCTGTGCCTTTGACCTGCCTGGTTGTCTCCTACCCAACACTAGATGACTGTTTGGGGAAACATGTTTCCTTTTTGGATGAGGGGGGAAAAGTACAGAGAAACAAAAGCCATCTCCATCACAAAGCTGAGGTGACCTTGGTTTAACAATCTGTTTGTTTTCCCTCCTTCTCTGTTTTGTGCTATTGTTGATTTCCATGTCTTCAGACCTAGGTGGAGAAATATATTTTTAACTCTTTCTCATTGTAGTGACTGGAATGAACCCTTTGTCTCCTTATTTAAATGTGGACCCTAAGTATCTTATACAGGTTAGTTTTTCAACATTCTAATTATTTTATATTTGTGCTTGATGGCTAAGTTGCTCGAAAATTCTGTACATAATGCAGTCCCAAGCAGTTCCTTCAGTGTAAACCAGTGGAGGGGAATCTTTGGCCCTCCAGATGTTTTTGGACTACAACTCTCAGAATCCTAAGCCTATATCGCCTGTGATAAAGGACTGTGGGAGGGCCAAAGGTTCCCCTCTCCTGAGCAAACCTTTACTGCCATGATTCTTTGGGGGGGGGGGCAGACGCACAGCGAGAAAATTGCAGCAGCAGTGGTTTCTCTACCAGGGAGGGATAAATGGAAAGCTATGGGTAGGTTTATAGTAGGGAAGGGCACCATACAAAAAAACAACACACTGTTTTTTAGCTAACGAAACAAAATGAAGCAGCACTCGTTACAAATGAAATGAAACACTTTTTATATATATATAAAGTTTCTCTACCAGCTAAACAGACATCATAGCATATCCTGGCTGCACTGAATAAACTTTATTGAAACGTAGTGAAACACTGGGGCAGTTTGTAAGGTAGCCTCATAACAAGAATGGAGATGTAAAGATTCTGGAAATTGTGAAGCCATGGGGGTGGGGGAAATTTGGAGGGAAAAGGAAAAAACATGTTAGTTTCTAAGAGTGTTGTTGATTTATGTTAGCATGCAATTATAGTGCCCATACACAATCCCATCAGCCTCTTACATTTTTTCCCTTGACTAGCACAAGAATACAGGCTGCTTTCTTGTGAAATTAACTATGAACTAGTCCTTATAGGGCAGGAAGTGATTCTTAGTATATGTTTTTGTTAAAATCCAGTGGTGGTCAGCTGTCTATGTTACTACCATGTCTATGACAGTGTTACACCACTGGGAGATAAAGGTATTGTCTATATCTGTTGTGTGTCATTGTCTCCGTTCTGGAAGCAGCTGACACCAATATGGGACAATACTGTGCTTCTCTGAGAGTGTGCTGTGCAGCTACAGCCTGTTCAGCACTAGTCTGGAAGCATACATGCATGTTCACAATGAATTATTTTTACTATACTATAATTGCCTTATTATATGTAAAGCAAAATTTTTATAATTGAACATTTCAACTTTGTTTATGGCTTATTGTAATACTGTATTAAAATTGGCTTTAGCTGCACTTTGAATTATTTGGCATTGTTACTGTTCCATTCTTGCTAATTAATATTTTATAGTTAATCACCTGATCAGTTGATGAACTATTAGATAATACATATTAATGAGAATTATATGCCTGTTTCAGGACACAGATGAATTCATCTTACCCACTGGAGCTAGCAAAACGAGGGGCAGGTTTGAACTGGCATTCTTCACAATTGGAGGATGTTGTATAACAGGTATGGGACTACTTTCATCTTATATCATTGATGAGTTTTTAAATACATTAATATGCATCTGAAAGACATATAGAAAATTTATATCTTTGCTTGTTTGTCAAAGAGTTGTTTTAGACTTAATGTATAGCAGACACTAGAAACCAGTTTGTAGGTTCAGTAATAACTTGGTTTACGAGCATAATCCGTTCTGGCAACATGCTTGTAAACCGAAACACTCTTCTATCAAATCAAATTTCCCCATAAGAGATAATGGAAACTTAAATGATTCATTCCGTGGAGGAATCCTCTTTGCAAAGGAGGTGAGTTTTGACTGGCAAATCCTGGCTATAAAAGGGAATGGAGGAGAACTCTTTGCAAATGAGGTGATTTTTGACTGGGGAATCCTGGCTGCAGACAGGGATGGGAGAAGCTACGTGCAGGTCACTTCTCTCTAAATAAAAATTGGTGATATATATGGGTGATATAGTGGGTGACTACTGTATTTGCTCTGTAAGATGGACAGACATTTCCCCTTACTTTTGAGTTGGGAAGTGTGTCTGATTGAGTGAAAAATACGGTAAATATAAAGAAAAATGAAATCCCTAACCTGCACTCAACTTTGAAAACGTTCTGTCTGGTGCAAGGGAGCTCTCTCTTCCACACTCTGCTTTGGAGGCTGTCTAGCAAGGAACATTCCAGACAACTACCCACAATTCCACAGGAAGAGAGAGAGAGAAAAACCACCACTGGCTCACTTGTGATCATGTGACTTGCTCCAGTGCTTGTATTGCAAGACATTACACATTGATCAAGGCAAAATTGATCAGAAATGTTTGCTTGTCTTGCAAAACACTTGTAGACAAGGAATTACTGTGCCTTTCATTATTAAAGTTATGTGAACCATATACAGTATACTAGCAAATGCTAGAATGTGGCATATTAAAAAATAATAGGATACTATGGTACTGGAGCAGCGGTTCTAAACCTGTGAGTCCCCAGATGTTCCTGGACTGCAACTCCCAGAAATCCTGGCCAGCTCAGCTAGTGATGCAAACTTCTAGCAGTGAACATCTGGGGACCCACGGGTGAGAACCACTGTACTAGAGGAACCACAAAAGCTTCTGATACAGTTGTGGGGTGCCATCCACAACATGCTTTGAAAGATGTTCTGGGATATGCTTTCTATTTTAATGAACATAGGATTCTTATATCTATGAACCAACAATCATTCTCCATCACTAGTACCAGGGCTGACAGAATAAAACCAATAAAGCAACTTTCTTACTACTATTTTTCACCATCTGAAGACAACTGGTAACAGTTTGGGGCGGTCTTGCACTTTTCTGAGAATATCAGTCTTGGTGTCTGAGATTTGATATGAATTGCTTGATTTCTAAAATGAGAGTATTTTCAAATTGTAAAAGTGGTTGAAGATTTGTCATGCAGGGGTTTTGTTTTTCATTTGTTTGTTGCTAGTATGCTGCAAATTTGATAGAAATATTGTGATATTTTCTTTTACTTCCACTCCAGCAGAGCTTTGATATGAATGCTGTGAGGTGTGGTAACATGTGAAAAGAGCAGATAAAAATGTACGAGAGTGAATATATAGGGGAAGGAAGATCTAGAACAAAGAACAGATAGGGCAAATGGTTGCAACCTCCTGTCATTCCTATGTATGTTGTAGTTGATTTTCGATAGTACTGTATAATAACATACTGTAACTAGGAGTATAGTATAGTGAATTTTCTGTATATTCTTCAGGAGAAACATGCAAGCTAGTAGAATCTTTTTCTGTAAACTGTATATTTGATTCTAAGCTGTTTGTTTATTTTTTATTTGTTGAAGTGAATAAATTGCTATGTCCTTTGCTAATAGGAGCTGCATTTGGTGCACTGAATGGCCTGAGACTGGGTTTGAAGGAGACACAAAGCATGGCTTGGTCTAAACCTAGAAATGTGCAGTGAGTACTTACTTCCATTTAATACCACATATGTTTCAGCCATCTCCAACTGATTGTTGGGCAGTTTGTTGGGCATGCCAGTGGAACTGGCCACAGATTGCAGCCTGTATGAATCTAATACATTTTTTTATTTGTCCTCACAAGTGAAGGATATGGATGATAACCTGTTGCTTACTGTAATGCATTTGCACTAGAATGGGTGATTGAATCAGTGGGATTTGGTGAGTCAACTCTTCTGTAAGGTTCCTTTGTTTCAAATGGGAATTTTGAATTGTCTAATAAAGCCAATCTAGTGTAAGAAAGCAGGTCAAATTTTGGTTATTGTTACACATCGAAGTTCCCTCATTGAAAGCAGCACAAAAGTCCTAAAACCTGCTGCAAAGTATTTAGACCCAATAGTGTTTGCTTAGAAAGGGGCCACAGATGGGCTGATTCCAAGCTGATCTAGAGAATTCAACAGTAGATGCCAAGAAGGTGGCTTCTAGGTACAGACTAACATTAGCGAGGTCAAGTCCTCTGTTATTAAATGGAGGTTCCATTTTCTTCCACGAAAATGTATGGTCTTTAGAAACCCTCCATGCATTTCTGGAAAAGAATACAGTATAGCTATTTGATTAAAATATCTGCTGTGTTGATAGAAAGGAGTTTTCTGGAAAACATTTTACCAAAAATATAATGTTCATTTTAAGTATGTGTTTGGATATTTGTTGTTCAGATGAAGAATGACTTGCTCCAGCCATTTTACAGATGGCATGAACTCAGGTTCATGCATGCATTTTTATGTTTCTGGATCATTTTTTAAACTGAACTGTAAAAACAATGGGCTATGGTCTGGGATGGGGCAGCACTGTGCAGTGTCCTTAGTTTGGGAAATGTGGTATATCTTAAATAAAAGGTTTGGTTTGCTCACATTTCAGATAGCCATGGGTTTTTCTGGAACTGGGCAAAGTTGCCTTAGGAACCAGGAAATAAATGGGCCACTTGAAATACTGAAGCGGCTATCCGGTTTGGCAAATATCCAGTGATGGCCATGCTATACAGTTAATTCTACCAGTTGGCATCCTTGGCTTTCAAAAGTATGCCCAGATAAGAGATCAGACAAATTGTCTTCCTAGTGATTGCCAAATGCACCAAAAGTCAAACATGAATGAAAGCCTGGTTTGAATTGAGACATAGTTCTGCCAGCACACCCCAAGAACAGCAGACATTGGCATTTCTTTACAATGCACCAGGAAGGAGGGAAGGGTGGGGAAGTAGTCCCTAGCAATATTGTCATTTACCCAATCAAACCAGCAGAAAAACAAACATTCATCCACCTACATTCACACTGACACACCCAATCTTAATAGTGCAGTTCAGAAATATATGCAGATTAAAAATTTTAAGAGGAAAGGAATTCCAGAAAGAAATGGCTAACCTAAAAGCAACATAGCACTTTTCTCTGCACTGCCTAGATGTGAATCGGTGCCTAAGCTGCACCAAGGGAATACAGTGGTCCCCCACCATTTCACAGTTAATATACTGTGGTGCTGTTATATTGTGGGACCACAGTATATGAAATACAAGGCCCCCTGGGGCAAGCTGCTTGGGCCCATTTGAGGCCTCTTGCAGTTACCCCAGGCCTGGCACTGCCCCGAATGGGCCTCCAACAGGCTTCCCGGGCCTGTCGGCATCCCGAGAAGAGGTTTCCGGTGAACCAGAGGTGACTTCCAGATCACCGGAAACCACTTCTAGGGTGTCCAACGGAGGCCTGTTTGGGGCAGCACCAGGCGTCAGGTAAGTGTAGGAGGCCCCAGAGAGGCTCCCCTAGTCCTGACCCAACCTATCATCCTCATATTGTGGATATTCAGTAATTGTGGGCTGGGTCGCGTATTACTGTTTATAGACATTGCTGATACCTCTCCGAGCCTTGTAAGTCAGCAGATAGTGATATTTTAGCTCTCAGATATAATAACTAGACAAATCTCCAAAAGTAGATTGTCTTCATACTTGCTTGAACAGATGACTAGGAAATAAACGGATATATCATCTTAGGGTCCATTCCAGCCAACATTCCCTTTAATTTTTCTTTCTGTGGGATGGGAGCCTTGTCCATCTGTGCACAGGGGTAGGTTTTCAGCTGAAACCTAGAAGTAAACAGTCATAGAGCTCACTTGAGGTTCTCCACGCCCGCATCACACATACACACATGCACCTTAAAGGAAACATTGCTTCTAGGTCTACAGTTCTAAGAGTATCTAAGAGAATGTGAATAAAACAGCAAATTCTACAGAATTCTCAAAAAAATATTGGATGGGGGGGAAATGTATAGAAGGGAGTGGTAGTGAAGAGGACAGAACAGAACCAAGCATACCACATGCAAAAACAAAAATGAAACCTTTTTTCTTGTGACAATAGCAACACCTCCTAAGAAATGCATCTTGTTCTTGCACTGGAGAGTTCAGTTTGTACGCTAGGACTTGCTTGTTCTCAGGGCACAGAAATTAGAAAACTCTGATACAGTGACCCCCCGCCTATTGCGGGGGTTAGGGACCCACCCGACCCGAGATAATTGAAAATCCATGATATGCAGATGCAGGTCAGGTCAGCCCTGGGGTGCCTAGCTGGGGGCTCATATACGGTGGTTCCGTGATATAGCGGGACCGCAGTATACAAACCACAAGGGCGGGGGACCACTGTACTATGCATATTTTTAGAAATGATTTGGAAAATAATAGAACACCCTGTTTAAAATATTTTATTCATCATGTTAAAATATTCCATAACTATTTTTTCCTATTTTCAATTTTTCCAATTTTTCGAAAAAAACAAATTATCTTCAGGGGAAAAAGGCAGGAAAACAATTCCCTAATTTTTCTGGGGTTTTTTCCGGGCCTTCACATCTCAAAATATAACAGTAATACGGGAAATAATTTATATGAACAATTTATCATATACCAGCAGGTGGCAGCAGATTTAGTTTAACTTACTTAGATGCCATAGCGGGCCTTCAAGAAAATGCTGACCAAGTCACTTCTCTTTCCCTCACTCAGTTCCGTAACTGTTTGTAAAAAACAGCTGTATTTGGAAGTAGAAAACGAAGAACAGAATGCAAAATGTGACTTGGAGTGTTCTATAACTGTAGGTTTCCTGAACATGAAATCCTAACAGTATTTGGTGTTTGTAGGATGTACATTAAATAATCTTGCAAGACAGGAGTATGATTTTTAACCATTTTACCACAGTTCCAACTGTGTTCTTCCTGGCACAAGCAAGAGAAGCAACTTCTTCTCATGTAGCCCCTGCTGCCTTTTGAAAATGCACTCCAGAGGGCTGGAGTGTCCATTCCTCCAAAACAACTATGTATAATAATATAGATACTTAACTAGAGATGCAAAATGTCTGGAAATATTGAAGCTCGGGGAAAAAAGTTTTGTTGTTGTCCCCCCCACCAAAAAATGGATTTTTTTTTTGAAAAATTGAAAAAAATTCTACATTAGCACATCCCCCCCCCTTTTTTACAGCTTGAAAATCAATCTGTTACTTTAGAAACATAAAATATTACTATGGGCAATTGGACTTGGCATAAAATTTTCAGAACAAGCATATTAAAATAAAGTGTATTGAAACAGTTATTACAAACAGAATTTACTTTTAAAATAATATATATGTGTAATTGTAGTGGTAATTAAATTATTATTTACACAATGGTTATAAGCTTAATGTAGCTAAATGATTCGGTGTTCTGGAATCAGATAAATGGAAACTCTTACCAAACATACCCACCCACATGCAAAAACAAAAGTTTTTCCTAATGCTCATTTGCCCTTTTTCTTTTTCTTGTGACAGTAGCAGCACCTACTACGAAATGCATCATGTTCTGGTACTGGAGAGTTCAGTTTCTAACCTAGGACTTGCTTGTCCTCAGGGCACAGAAATTAGAATAATCTGATTCTGTGCATATTTTTAGAAATGATTTGGAAAATATTTGAACACCCTGCCTTAAAATATTTTATTCATGTTAAAA
The DNA here is from genome assembly GCA_029282475.1 of Phrynocephalus forsythii. NCBI lineage: Eukaryota > Metazoa > Chordata > Lepidosauria > Squamata > Agamidae > Phrynocephalus > Phrynocephalus forsythii. The sequence continues at coordinate 108,613,881 of JAPFRF010000008.1, read as the reverse complement.
TAAAATACAGTATTCCATAATTTTCTTTCTTTTTTCAGTTTTTCCAATTTTTTGGAAGAAAACCAAAAAGGCTTCAGAAAAAAAGGGGGGGGCTCTTTTTTTCCAGGCTTTTACATCTCTATACTTAACTAAATATAGTGTGGTTGCCCAAACTTTCAATACAGTATATTGAGTTGGCCTGAAAGACAGGAATGGTAAACTTCTGAGTATATGCTGCCTGTAAAACCCTGAAAATGATTACCATAGGTCAGGATTGGCTTGATGGCCCATGATTATTATTTTTTATTTTTACTATCAAATAATTTTCTATATATAATTTTTAAAAGGGTGTTGGATGATGGTAAACGAAAATGGAGGAGATAGAGGGTTTCCCAAAAAATTTAAAAATGTTTCCCATACTGAAAAGTTTAGGAATGGCTCTAGTAGCTAATAAAATAGTGCATTGCTCTGCTAGAACTCTGTAGCATTTCTTTGCTTTTGTCTCTAAAAGAATGCACAATCACTGGACTTGATCTCAAAATAAACAATAAGTTTCAAACAACTCTAAATTTCAGACAGTGCCTTCCTTTTTCTGAAGGAGTCTACCTTTTATTTCTTCCTAAGTTCCAGCAGTAGTCAGCTGTTCTAGACAATACAATGTTTGTGACAGTGTTACACTGCTGGAAGATAAAGGTACTGCCTAATTCAACTGCCTGTCACTGTCTCTGTTTTGGAGGTAGTTGGCAACAGTGTGAGGCAATGCTGTGCTTCTCTTGAGAGTGTGCTGAGCAGATAAACTCCTGCTGAGTGCTAGTCTGGAAGCATACACACTTATTCAGGATACAGTACAATTAATTTTTCTCTTAAAGTTACTTCAAGGAACAGGTTTGTTAGGTAGTGGTTTAAAATAATTGTTTTCAAATCATTTGGATCTAGGTTCCTTAAATGGTTTACCATTCCCCTCTACTGAGGGTACTCGGACTGTGCCACTAGCCCAGGCATGTCCAAAGTCAGGCCGAGGGGCCAAATGTGGCCCATTTTCAAATTTCGAGCAGCCCGTGGCCTCTTCTCCCCACCAACTCAGCCCATCACGCATCCCCGCCAGCTGGCCTCTCCTTATACCGGATGGAGGCATCAGCTTGCAGTTTTATGGTTTGCCTGCCCTCCCTGCCTCTGTCTACCACCACCCAGGCACCTGCCCAACCTACCCGCCCCTGGCTGTGTTGCTGCAGTGTCCTCCCTGTCTCTTTGCATGTTATAGAGACTTGTCCAAAGTCCAGCCCGGGGGCCCAATGAAGCTGAATGGTCGACCCCCACACATTTTCACCTCAACAAATCTGGCCCTTCTTGCAAAAAGTTTGGACACCTCCGCACTAGCCCAAGTCTACAGGTGGGCTCTTTTTCCAAGAGGCAGAGTGGGGAATTGAGCCCCCAGCCTCCGATTCTATCTGTATTTCTTAATAGAATGTAGTGTATGGTATTACTAAAAATGTTCACGTGCCAGGGATGTGCAGGAGTTAGATGAGGATTTGCCAATATATTCCAGGTGATTTTTCAAACTACTATAAACAATAAGAGCAGAATGATGTCCTCTCTTGCTCCAGTGAACTGAAAGAGATCGATCTAGGAGATTTCTTGCATCATAGGTCTGAGTGCAGTTCAATTCTGATACGGTTCTGCACCTTTTCCAGCCGTACATGGTGGATCTCAAGGTTCAAGTTAAATGGGAAAACGTGCATAAACCTGAAGCATGACATAGAGTACCTTTTAGTTTTAGATCTGCAGATTATACTAGATTGTAAAGTAATATACTTCAATTTACCTTATTACTTACAGGATTTTAAATATGGTGACGAGACAAGGGGCCTTATGGGCTAATACTCTTGGGTCTGTAGGTGAGTACAATTTTTTTTGTCAATAAAACCTACATGAACAATGTAGTTTATCCTCATTATGTTTGATGGGCTGTAAGTTCAGCCAAATAGCCTGGCCAGTTTATGTTGGGAATCCATTGCTCTGCATTACAGTGTGCAGGCTGTGGTTCTGGTAGCTAGAAAGATAGCTTTTTTAAAATCACTCAGCACCAAACTTGTTCAGGGTTTTTCCCCTGTCAGCAAAGACACTATAGATTAGACTAACAGAAAAATGCCACTTGGACTCCAAGGTAACAGAGTTCAAGATTCCAGCAGTAGGAGTGATATATTAACAAATGCTTTACAGCTGTGTTTGTTTTCTTGAGTAATAGTTCTTTTTCCATGTCCACTTTCCTGACCTGCCTTTAGCAGCACGTTTGCACATATTGATCTCATTTCAGTTCTTTGAAGGGTTTCTTTTTAGCAGCAAGGATTATGCCAGTATAGTGGCGTGGCGGCGGCGGCGAGTATCCATTCATTTTCTCAAGGGCCCTTTGAACTAAATTGCCCCTGTTTGTATACAACATGAAATAAGAAATAGTTTTATAGAATGTCGAAGCTACTTCTTTCTCCAGTAGCATTTTAAAAATAATTAAGAAATTATTATAAAGCAGGCATATGACCTGCTGTTTCAATATATGTCAGCAGGATAAAATCATGATCTTGAAAAATTCAGCAATATTACTACTATCCCCTCCCATTTATGTACCCATTATTTTCATATTATTTCCCATTATTTCCATATGCCATGAAATTTGAGATCTGTCAGGGAGGTTCCTTGATATTCATATTTTTCTCTTAAGAATTCTTAATGTCAAATTGTATGATCTCTGAACGTCAAGAACAGCACAACATGTTGCAGTCAAATAATCCAATGGCTTTCATTAATTAAAGGAATGACTTCTCATTTTAACTTTCTGAAACCCAGATTAGGTCTAGGTAAAGTGGGGTGCTCGTATGTTACTGCAGTTTACTTATTAGTCCCCCATTCACAAGGTGACATCTGAGAACTAGACAAGTACAGTCATTTTGATTCTTTTTTGCAGTTCTATAGTCAGAACAATCAAATATTGGTAAAAATAAAACAGACCTAAGTTGTTTTATAATGTAACATTCAGTTAAATCCTCAAAAACGGTTCTGCCTTCTAAAAAATTAAAGCTCTTTTCCTTTGTCTGTATATTTTTTTACTGACAAGTTACATAAATTCCTTCATTAGGCAAAAGATGGCAAAACATTTGCGGGTTGCAGGGGTTTAAGGCAGTCAAAAAATGAGCCAGGTTTTACATCCTTCGCTCTAAAACCAGAAGACCACCCAGGCCAAATGGAGTTTATTAAGCTATATCTAAGTGCTTTTTCTAAAGACAACCAAGTGTTACTCCTCAGCTGAAATGTCTTTTTTCAGAATCCACGAATTAATCTGTAAAGTGGAAGGAAAGAAAGATTTGCAAGGGAGATGAGTGTTTTTGTGTGCTGTTGGAGCCCTCCTAAGGAAGCACAGTGGAAAAAACTCCCCATCTCTGGCTTCACAGCCAAATGCCTAAACCACTGAGCTGTTCGGAAGGGGGTTACTTTCCTGTCTTGGCTACTCTGTTGCATCTGTTTGACTGATTTTGAATTCCATTCCAGCATTGCTGTATAGTGCATTTGGAGTTATCATAGAAAAATCACGTGGTGCAGAGGATGATCTGAATACAGTTGCTGCGGGAACCATGACAGGCATGTTATATAAAAGTACAGGTATGTTGTCAAAATCAGCTTTCTTCATGTTGGCCTTGAATAGGAGTTGGATGAAAAGCAGTTTCTGGTTCACTACACAGAACTTTATTCCTACTCAATGATTTCTTTGGTTGTTTAGATATTCATTTGCTCAGATGATAATATGCTGTTGTACTCTTGCAAACCACATACACACTGAGTGAAAACTGAATTTTTGTTTTATTTACATCAGTTAAATCAGTTACATTATCCTATTAAATCTTAGTCTGAAACTTTCAAATACTGTCTTTTAATGAATTCCTAGTAAATTTACATTTGTATTTTGATTAATGGTGAAATAGTTAAACAACTGTAAAAGACAGTAACTGCAAGAATATTCCTTAGAATAAAAATGGCACTTAAGTATGATGCTTTATTTGATACCTTTCATGAGATTGATAAGCACTTTATTGCTGATTGAATAGGCTACTGACATGTGGTACTTTGTTCTTCAAGAAATAGGGTACTAAAAAAAATTGAAATGAAAAATTTATTGAAAATACTTATTTCATTGTCTTCAGGTATCCTGTTGTAGCAGCAGGATACCAGACTACTCAAGTTGCACAGTATACAGTACTAGTCTGGACAAGCATGTGTACTTACAATGAAAATCCAGAGCGTATCTGCAGTTTGTTCCTTAGGTAGTGTAGTAGGAGTACATCAAATGTGTATATACAGATTTAAATTTGATTTAAATTTTTGAGGAATTGCAGTATTTTTCCATGTAGAAGACTATATTCTTGTCTAAAATTGTTAAACTAAAAACTGGGTATTATAAATGGAGGAAAGCTGAGGAGAGAACCATGTAGTTGTGAAACTGTAATTTTTGGTTGGAAAAGTGGGGGTGTCTTTTATGTGGGAGTGTCTTGTATATGAAAAATATGGTAGCATTGAATATCGACTGGCTCATGGTTTCAAGGAAAAAAATCTCTAGCACAAGTCCACCAAGAAATGCAGAAAGTGCAGATAGCCCAACACATAGATTTATCCCTTAGTCTCCTAACTAGAATCTCAATTGATGAAGGCATTTTGTGTTTAGAAAACTGCTGAGATCATCAAACAGTTCAACTTCTAAAATTGTGTAAATTAAAGCATTAACAGTTAAAGAGTAGGAAGAACCCTAGGCATGTTTTCACTGCAGATTATAACATTCTGAAGGCATTGATTTGAAAATTATTATAAAATGGGCTTTTTTAAGTCAGACCATCTTGTGCAGCCAGGTATATTTACCTGAACTTCTACCTAGTACAGCTGCAATAGCTCAGTTGGCAGATTTTAGCCAAGTCAGGTTTTGTCGAAAGCAGTAAAACAATTTGTTCTACTTATTTGAAGATTAGTTGACTTGCTAGGCTCTTAATTGATTTTAAATTACAGGTGTGTTTAACCTAGCCTCACAATACCATGTGCCACTATAATACTTGCACTAGGTGCACACTGTTAAGCATTGCTGTAGTATCTGAAAACTAATTAGAGTTGGTGATACATTAGTTAACTGATGTGCCTGACATAAGATGGCATTCTGTAACCTCTTCAGTGCCAGAAGTTAGCAGTTTGTATAAAGAAAATTCCAGTGCTTTACTTTAATACTGCTAAGATTATATGTAATTGTAAGAGTGTTACTTTTTTGAGAATACTATTAAAAATTCCTGTTTGAGAGTTGTAAGTTTGTAACAGAATGAAATTGAAGATGGTCAATGGGGAAAATTAAGTTTTAGCTTAAGAATTTCCCTATTTGAATGAAATATGTGTCACTTGATGCAGTGCTTGTGTTTTCCCCATGTACAAATAAAACCAGTAGGGGCAGCAGCAAGGGTCTGATTCATAAGTGACCTCAATCTGTGTGCTTGAATAACCTGGACTATATTGAGAAATTCCTGCATAATGAATTGAACTGAGAACACAAGAGTGTCATTCCAAAGCTTCTTAACAGCATTGGATATTTGTCCGTTCCCCCCTCCCATGCACACACTTGTTGCAATTGTTTTTGTTATGGGCGTGACAAAACATTATTTTCCCAGTTTTAGAGTGTCTGGTTGTGTAATGTGACTGTAAATACAGTGAACCCTCGTATAACAAACGGTTTGTATAACATAAAATCTGTACAACATAAAAAAATTCCGGAGATAGGGGAAATTTGCTTAACAGAATCGCCTATGGGGCGAATACGTACAACATAAAAATGGTTGTGATTAGGGATTACTTTGTTTTCAATGCATTCCTATGGGAAATTTGTATAAAGGAAAAATTTGCTTAACATAATTTCATTTGGAACAAATTAATTCCTTTATACAAGGTACCACTGTATAAAGTTTAGTTTTCTATCCATTGAAAAAAATGTGTTAAATTTGAGGGCAGCTAACATGAGTGAATGGATTGATAAAACACATTAATGCACTCATCCATGTGGGTAGTAGTATTAGGTAACCCTTACATAGTAAAAAAGGGCAGAAAGGAGGCGTAAACCTTAGGAAGATCAGGTGCCCGAGTGGGCCGCAGCCATCGCCACCGCCTCCTTCAGCGAGGGGGTTTTCCCCTCTCGTCTGAAGGAGACGGTGGTTAAGCCCATCTTGAAAAAAACAGGATTGGCATTGGACCAATTGGCTAACTATCGACCGATTGCCAATGTTCCCTTCATGGGCAAGGTCATCGAGAGGGTGGCTGCGGTGCGGATTCAATCATTCTTGGAGGAACAGCGGTGCCTTGATCCTTGCCAATCTGGCTTCAGGCCTGGCCGGGGTACCGAGACAGCTCTGGTCACGCTGCAAGATGACCTAATCAGGGCGGCCGACAGGGGTTGCTCTACCCTGTTGGTTCTCCTGGATTTGTCAGTGGCCTTCGATACCGTCGACCATGGTATCCTCCTGGACCGGCTCCTAGAGGTGGGGATCGGAGGCACTGTTCGCAGTTGGCTCCGGTCCTTCCTTCAGGGTCGGCTCCAGTATGTGCAGCATGGCGGAGAGTTGTCGGCCCAGTGGACACTTCCTTGTGGGGTTCCGCAGGGCTCGTCTCTCTCCCCCATGTTGTTTAACATCTATGTAAGGCCGCTGGCTGGGGTCATTAGGAGATTTGGAGTGTGTTGTCATCAGTACGCTGATGACACACAGCTCTATCTCTCCTTCACCACCTCTGCAGTGGAAGCTGTCCGGTCCCTCGACCAGTGTCTGGAGGCGGTCATGGCTTGGACCAGGGCCAACAGGCTCAAACTCAACCTTGAGAAGACCGAGGTGATGTTCTTTGGGAGTTCCCCGTTTGGGTGTGGAGGCCCTCTCCCCAGCTTGGAGGGTGTTACCCTTCAGCTGGCAGAAAGGGTTCGGAATCTGGGCGTGATCCTGGACCCGGCCCTGTCCCTGGAAGCCCAGGTGGCGGCCGTGGCCAGGACCGCATTTTTCCATCTCCGCCAGATCACCCAGATTGGTCCCTACCTAGATGGGGACTCCCTGAGAACTGTGGTCCAGGCGCTGGTGATCTCGAGGTTGGACTACTGCAACACCCTCTACATGGGGTTGCCCTTGACTCTCCTCCGGCGACTGCAGCGGGTGCAAAATGCAGCAGCCAGACTGGTGGCGGGTGCGCGTCGTTACGACCGCATCACCCCGGTACTGGTCAGGCTGCATTGGCTACACGTTGCCTCCCGGATCAGATTCAAGGTCTTGGTTTTAGTTTATAAAACCCTCCATGGCCTGGGCCCGGATTACCTGGCAGAGCGGATCGTCCAGCGGTCAACTTCGACCCGACCGGTTCGGCAGTTGCGGGCGCACTTGCTTTGGGTTCCAACTCCCCGAGAGGCCAGGCGTTCCCTTACCTGGAGCCGGGCCTTCTCGGTGGCTGGCCCATTATTATGGAACTGCCTACCCAGCGAGGTGCGCTCTGCAGAGTCCCTGCTGGCCTTTCGTAGAGCAGTGAAAACTATTCTATTCCGCGAGGCCTTTGGTGACCTAGCTTAGCCGTTTTTGTTTTTTTTTTGTGCTGCCATCGACCATTGACCATTATGTCAGGACTTGAGATAGCAGCAGTGTGGTTTGGAATTAAAGGGTGCTCCCCTGCTGCTGTTTTCTTTTATTTTAGTTATATTGGTATGTCGGTTTATTTGTATTGTTGTATTGTATTGTATTGTTATATTTGTTGACTCGCTCAGCTGTGTTAGCCGCCCAGAGTTCCCCTTGGGAAGATGGGCGGGATATAAGTCTAATAATAAATAAATAATAAATAAATAAATTTCAAACATGCCAGCCAAAGCCCTGTGAAGTTCAGTGGTGTTCAACTTCATCCTACCTACTTTTCAGCAGTCCACTGATTTAGCAGAGGAGAATTAAGTGGAATCCAGGAACTTAAAGTTGTTGGGATAATGCCAGCTTTATTTACTAGCAGCTGCATGTTACCACTGACCTAATATCAGAAAGTAAAATCCTACGTTATGGGGAACTCACCTTTTTTTTCTAAGTCATAACCTAGATGCAATCCCACTGTTAAATGACAAATAAGTTATAACAGTAGAGTTTGCTGAGATTTCGAAGCCATGGGGGGAGACATATAGTGTTTTTATTACCAACATTCCTGAAAATTACAACAGTTTGCAGGTTGGGAAGGACTGTTCTGGAACACTGCAAATTGCCAGTTTATACAACATTTGTATACTAACATATATACATGTGAGAGATAGTGACAGATGTTCATTTCAGTAGCTTGCTGAAGTCAAACTGCTATCTGGAAGTAGCAGAATTGTGACTGGAGGGGAGGAGAAACACTTCTGCCTATCACTTAATGAGCAGAAGTGGAAGGAGTTAAGTTGTCAAGTTAGGCATACATACAATTTCATACCCAGCAACTTGGTTTTGTTTTGCCAAACATTGCGTGTTTTGAACTCTGCATTAAAATTACTTCTAGGGAATGCAACATTCATGGTTAATTGGTTATTGTTACAAGTTTTTGTTTTGTTTTTGATTGGTTGGTCATCGACTTCAGCTCCCAGAATTTCTCCAGGCCAAATTCTGGGAATTTCAGCCTGCAGACCGACACCAACAGCTACCTATATTTGTGTAAGATCAGATATGCTTCCTGTTGGTAATGTATGAAAAAAGGAAGTTATTTTGGTGCTTCAAGCAGGTGTAGTTCCTTGGGAGAATGAAAGGCAACCAGACTGCCTCTCAAGAAGCATAGCAGTAGTTCATTACAAAAAGGAAGCAAGGTTCAAGAAGAACCTTCTTGAGCACATGAAGAAATGTAGGTGTTGATTTATGAGTTGGAACTTCCAAGAATTCTTCAAGTTATGGTTAAAAACATACAAATGTCACGTCCCTTGTAACTAATTGACACAGCAATACTAAGCACTGTATATGGCAATTACAATACAAGGACTTGCACTGATGTACAGAACTTGGTGCTTAGTTCTTCCTTTCAAATCTTCCCTAATTTGCAAATTGGGCAACAACATTCTGTTACAACCCAAGGATTCTAATGTTGCCCATGTTTTCTTCTAAAAGGAAGGATGCTAAACAAGATATTTTTCATATCCTAATCTCTCATTGGAGCTTTATCTGCATTTTTCTGAGCAGTATATTAGAAAACCATTTCTGGTATTTTATACAGATGATGATTCACTCCACCTGGACAAACATCTTATTCTGTTTCTCCCTTACTGGCCGAAAATGACTTTTAAAAGATCTGATGATTCATTGGGTAGTACTTGTGTATGTGTGTCCACTGCTCTATTTTGAAAAAAAAGGGCCCAGTTATATTGCCAGTTTCTTTGCGGTATATACAGTTCTCAAGACATCTGAGTATTATTTTTTTCTTTTCTTTCTCTTGTTTTTTTGGATCTGATTTTTAGGTTAGACCTGGATCTTTGTCTTGATGCTGTATTTGTGCAAGAGTTCCTCTTCGAAACTGGCTGTCCTTTTTAACAGAATAGGGACATAGAGAAGGATATGCTGAACCAGACACTTGAGATAGGTTGAAAATCTATTCTTGGCTACTCTCCTCTTAAAAAAAAGATGGCATAAAATATAAGCAAATGTTTTTAAGTTATTGATTAGCATTCTTACTATATGCATTTCAACAAAATAGTAGTTATATGATATCTGCTGTTTGTTTACGTATTCTTGTATAAACTTGAGTATTTTGAAGTTCCCCTGACTAAAACCTCTGATATACTTGAAAGGTTTGATTTTTAAAATCCAGAATTTCTCCCCTTTCCCTCCTCTCTCCTTCAGGGGGACTGCGTGGGATAGCCAGAGGAGGCATTACAGGACTAATGCTTACCAGCCTCTATGCTCTCTATAACAATTGGGAACATATGAAGGGCTCCTTGCAACGGCAGTCACTGTGAGCAGCCAAGAACTGAACTAAGCCTTGCAATCAGACTTGAGTCCCAGCAATACAACACACACAGAACAGAATGGAACCTAATAGACGAGAGACTCTCATTGTTATAAAGAGTGCCCGATCCTTTCAATGGATGGGTGATGAGATGTGTTACTTTTTCTGCAAGGATGAAGATCCTCCTCAGCATGTTCCTGCTCTTTTGCTCAGGTCAAAAATATTGTATTTTAACTTGGGTCATATCATTTGTGCTATTTAGCCAGCTTTGTGTAGTACCATTGCTTGATTTAATTCTAATAAAGTTTTGAGTCCCTATTCCAATTCCTCTTCAGAACTGGGCTATATTTGCCCTTTACTCAGTCACTGCTGGTGTTAAAGGCACTTGTGCCCATGGTAAGCCAAAAATGGACCAATGACTCAAAGATACATTAAGGTGAGGTGTCTGAAAAACACATTGTAATTGAAAAAACAAGCACATACAGTACTTTAGAAACAGTGTTGTGGTATTTTGAGTAATGAAGACACTTATGATGGCATAAGCTTCCATGGACTACAGTTTATTTTCAGATGCATTGTGTACTGCCCTGCACCATACAGGCATAAATGGGAATAATTTTTTAACTGACACCTGAGAACTGAATTCAAAAGTGTGCCCATTTAACAGTGGCTATTCACAAAATGGGAGTTGAATAACTTCCACCTCAGTTGAAGTCCATTGTGCCCACAGTAAAAGAAGCCTTCCTTCCTTTTTAAGCCATATACATTGAATCCATTTGAGATGTTTCGTGTTGAAATATGGAAGAATGGCTACCACTTGGTGAGTGTACTAAATGGCCAAGTTCAACTAGTTTGATACTTATATTGCTGGTGTTGAGTTTGTTACCACTCTGCTGTTTTGTGAATAAACTACTGCTTAAGACAGCTACCACCAGCTGTACTCTTGAGTTTCATCTCTCTGGTGTTAGTCTTTGGAGGTCTCAACTTCATCACATCCCACCTACAAGTTACAGGGCATCTGTGCATGAGTTCAAGGGCACTGGGGTTCAGAAAAGATTGCCCCATAATAAATAGGTTAATAGTCTTATATTGAGTTGAGGCCATTACTGAACACAGCCTGAGATTGTTGCTGTTGACTGGCAGAAGCTCTTCGGGGTTGGGGCCAGAGAGCTCTACCTGCACATGATGAAAACAACCTGGAGAAAACTACACAAAAACTCCATCGCAAGTAGAGCGTCTCCCACTACTAATGTGAGTATTCTCAAGACTTGAGTTTTCTTGCTCCAGCAGTGCTCAGCTATTCAGAGAGGTCACTTTAAACAGTTATCTAGCTCCAAATATACTTGTGGAACCTGCTAAAAGATGTAATATCTGTGTTTTGCGGGGAATTTTGTAAAGTAAACCTGCAGGTGCAGTATGCTGTTATGCAACCTCAGTACTAAATACTTGGCATTAAATCTTCTGGCTTTTACAATATTTGTCACTGCCATGGGGATGAGAAGTAACCAATGCATAAGGAAAGTGGGGCAAAGGGGTTAAAAGCAGAAGCCACAGGCCTTGGTGGAAAGAGCAAGGATTTCAGACTTCTACTTGTTTGACAGGAGGCAATCTGCTGTTGAAGGAAAGGAAGCCTGGTTTATCTGGGACAGATTCATTAACAGAATCACTGTCATGTAGCACACACAGGTTGCAGGGCTGAAATTATTTTACACTGGTGGTTTGATTCAAAACTGTTTGGAGTGTGTGTCTGGGGGAGGGGGGGTTAACTTAAATCTCATGCAGTAAGCTCCACTATAGCAGACAAGTGGTCTTTATTTCACATGTTGCAGCAGCTTTCCTTGCAGATCACTGATCTGTGTTCCCGTAGTTTTGGAAAGGTCCTATGAGTAGGCCCATATGTTGCCTGCATATTGGGACTTGCAACTTGAGACAGACAAGCTGAGTGTAAGCAACAAGTCCCTTAAATTCATTGTGTTCATGCCTGGCCTGTGAGCAAAGAAAGCTAATTAGTAATTAGTGATAATGTTGCTTGCTTAGCCCCTCATCACTATACCTTTTGCCTATCCAAGTATTCTGTTAGGATAACTCTTACATTCCCATTAACATGTTCCTTGCAGCTTTAGGAGACACCACTTCAATAACTGGTTCCTCAATAAAGCAGTACAATTTTCTAATTTATATCTAGTACCATGAATCAGCTTTACTGCAAAAATTAGTACCAATGGCTCGGGATTGATAGTAAACAAATAAACCAGAAAAGGAAATGGTTTTCAAGAAATTTAATTTAAAGGAAAAACCCAACATTGCCTCTAGAAGTAAGTACATTGCTGAATACAGCTTCACATAGAACTAGAATGAGCACACCAACAAAAAAGGCAAAAGTTGTCATGGCAGTCCCAGCATGTAGCATTACATGGTAGTCATAACGTGGAGTATTAACCATGTGGATAATACAGATCTTGCAAGATGAGGCTCTGTTTAGTTCACAGCAGTGGTTAAATGGAAAGACTTAGCATCAACAAATACTGAATTAATGGAAAAGACAGAAAGGGCTTGATTTACCCCATGCCAAAGCTCCTCCATTTTCATTAGTGATTCCATCCTGCTAATTTGAGCAGAATAAGCATTTAAGAAGGCATCTTAGTAAATTGCTCAAAACACTAACTAGTTAAAGAGAAGTGGGTGATGATAGCAGCTAAACCCCAGTAAGGAGCCTCAACTAGTATCAGCCCAGTGAATTAATAGGGATGTGATAGTCAACTTCTTTGTAAGTTCTACTGATTGAATGGGGCAACTCTATTTGCAGCTTGTTGCTGGTTTTCAGCCAGTAACACTTTGTGCTGTTAATAGAAGAGCAACTGGGGTTTAATGACCTTGCTATTCAAAACAAAATGCTCTGCATTCAGTAATGTGCTTTAAAATAAACAGCTTTCATCTATTCCCCATCCTTGTCACCTTAAATAAGATATCAAAGTAACTTTTTCATCTGCTTTGCATAAAATCTATTTTTTAAGATTTGTTTCTTAAAATCCATTTTTCAAAAGAAAATAGAATATTTCAGCCGTATAGTTCATACAGATCTGGGACACCTAATCTGTTGTGTAAAAGCCATCGGGCATGGTCTTAAGTACCAATTAAATATATTTACAACAGGAACTGATGGAAAGGAGATCAAGAGCTGTTCACTAAAAAAAAAAGTCTGCTAAACAAGTTTTCCCTCCCAAGTGTTTGAAATTATTTCTGAACACTCTTTATCACCCACTCCCATATTCCCAGTGATTAGGGGCAAGAGCCAATGTACAAACAGGTGTAATCCCAAAATCAGGAAGATATTTTAAAACTGACTTCAACAACTGCAAGGTCTCAAGATGACATGCCTAAGAAAGATCTTAACATCATAGCCCATGGGATACATACAAAGACACTGTTGCTTCCAGGTTGCATAAATCAACTTTGCAGCAACAATTCAGCTACAAGTAGCTTAAGAGGCAGATATCAGACACAAAGTTTAAACGCAGAAGACTGAGATCACTCAGTACCAATGTGCGGTGAACAGCAGAAAGGTGGCATATTTGAAATGGCTCAGGTGTTTCACATCTAGAAAAATGAAAGACAGAATTAGCACATTTGAAAAGAAGATAAAGCAGGAGACAGTAAACTCTGAAAACCATTTGATTCAACTCCTGGGAGTACTTTAATACTGTCCAGATTGTTCACACCATGTACTGCATGGGATGTTCTGAAAGATCAGATGCAGTGGCAACAGATCCCAGGTTTAATGCCATGCATTATTTTATAGGGTAAGCCGCATAAATCAATCTTGTCCGGAGGAAGGCAGATCTTCCTTGCCCATCATGGTCAAAGATAGCCTCCAGGGTGACATTATGGCTTCAGTTTGATGAACTGTTCTTCAAGTCTGAAGAATGTAACAAGATCTCCTATACAGAGGTGGGGCCTTCATATTCAAAGGACTTGAATTAGTCCAGAACCACCACCCCTTCCCCAGGCAAGATTATGGAAGTGAAAGCCCCCAAACCAGAAGGGGCTAGACCACTTCCTCCTAACTCCCACGCTGCTGCTGCTGCTTCAAACAGCAAGAAATAATGCACACTGGACTAGCAGAGTGTCAAGGATCTCTACAACCCACAAAGGTGCATCAATGCATGAGTCCCATAGAGGTACATCCAGTGGAACTACTCTTATACATGCACTTTTACACGTTGCAGAAATTCATGGGACAGTGCAGTGGAGCAAATCCCGGTACTATAACATGTCTTGAGGCCAACTAAAACATAAATCCCTCCCAATGTGTATGAGAACAGAAAATAAAGTATTTTTAATTACCTGTAAAGGAGTCCGATAAAGCCACTTTTCTCTATCTCCGTTCAACTTCATGCAGGCGAAGAGATCACAAACTGTAGGTACCCCGAAATCCTAAAAGAAATACATTTTCTTCCCATTAAAATGCATTAATATGAACTGCTATCTTATAGCCTGCCTCTCTGAACAAGTAACAGATGCTCTAGAAAACAATCTTAAAATATACACTAGATATCACAAACATTTTTGAAGAAATCCTGGGGACTAAACACACATGCAGTAACATTATCTTCAACGTGTTACCTGGTCAATTGTTATACGTACATGTGCCTGCTTGCGTAGAAGCCATTTATCTTCTACTGGAGGATGGCTGGGTGCTTCCGTGTTCTTTGAAGACAACACCCAACTGTTGACATTAAGGGGGAGGTGGAACGGTTCCAAAAACTCCAGAAGGGAACTCTTACACCTCATCTCTGCCTTCTCTGTGCTTGCCTTCTCTTCTGTGCTTGGCGTTTTGCCTTCTGATTGGACGAGCCAGGCAGACAAAGGAGTATCCAGCAACGCCTTCAGCGGTTCTGTGACATCAGGGCTTTGTTGCTGTGTTGTGGCGAGCGAGGGCTGCTCGTCCAATGGCTGTGGGGAAGGATGAAGCCAGATATTCAAAGCAGGTTTGAGTATCTCAGGCAGAGGGGTTGAGCTAGGAGTCTGCCCGACTGGCATGCCGTTTTTATCCTTGCCTTCCTTCCTAAGGAGCCACTTGCATAAAGCTTCCTTCCCGCAGTTTTCGTCACACAGGCACTCTGAAAAGCTGGAGCACGGCTCGTTGGCTCTACAGACATCTTCTACTTTCAAAGCGGGTGGCTGCAACCAGGCGTCAGTGGTGGACAACTTCTTTCCTTCAAGGTGCTCGCTGAGGCACTTCAGGTTGCCAAGATTTTCTATCTCGATGCCCTTCGCCTGGCCGCCACAACAATTATTGCAGGCCTCAGATTTGGGAAGCCAGTCACTGATGCTGTATTCTTCCCCAAACGGCTTAAATACACGCTTCCACTTTTCCTCCAAGGCATTCCTCTTCTCTGATTCAGGAGGAGTAAGCAGCCAGTCAGAAATGTCCATCTCTTCTGGTCCCAGGATCTCCCGTTGATCTATCTTTTCAAAGGAAAAGGCGGAGTCAACGGTGGAGGTGGAACTCTTGCGTCGGAGGGAATCAACTTTTTCGGGAATAGCCGGCTGTTGGTTCTGCAAGAGCCAGTTCTCCAAACTTTTCAGATTTCCCCATGCTTGTTCCAAGTAGCACACATTGGACGAGTTTAAATCCTAACAAAGCACAACAAATAATTCAACGTTAAGAAAGAAAATCCCAAATGTTCCAATTCTATGCACTAAGCAACCTCTCTCCCAATCAGCATAGACAGAGAAGCAAGTCAAGTATACCTGGTGGGTCTCCAGTGCATGCGGGTTCAAAAGCCAGTCCTTGCAGTTGTTGCTGGGAACATAAGGAACATAGCAGGCGCTATCGGGCTTGCTTCCAAGAAGCCATTCAGAGAGCTGGCAGTCCAATGGACCAAGTACAGGTTTCTGTGAATAACACAAATTTAGCATCACACATTTACTTTCTGACTATATTTTTTTTCTGAATACAGTGGGCCCTTGTATAACAAACAGCTTGTATAACATAAAATTTGTGCAACATAAAAAATTCTGGAGATAGCGGAAATTTGCTTAACATAATTGCCTATGGGGCGAATCTGTATAACATAAAAATGGGATTATTCCGTTTTCAATGCATTCCTATGGGAATTTGTATAAAGGAAAATTTGCTTAACATAATTTCATTTGGAACAAATTAATTCCTTTATACAAGGTACCACTGTAATATAAACTACTGACATCATGGGTTAAAACTGAAGGTCTGATCGTTTGCTTACAAATAGAATTCTATCTTTCAGACAATGAAATATACAGTGTTCAAATTGAGGGTTGCCTTATACACAGAGGCAAGCTGAGGAGAGAATCGCACAGTTGTGAAAATAATTTTGCATTGGAAAAGTGGGGGGTCTTATACACGGGGGCATCTTATAGACAGAAAAATATGGTACTTGGAATGTGAACTACTGCCCTCTTTTTAGGGCAAGTTTTCAGCAGTGCCCTACATGGTGGATCTAGAACAAGGTAGGCCAATGTGTTGCCCACAAGAGTTAAATGTGACAGAAAGCCACACAGTTACAATGACCTATGCCTGAAAACTGCTGCTATTCCTCCCCGTGTCTCATGCAGGCCCACCAGTCCCTCCGTCTTCCACCCACTCACAAACCTTTTATCCCTATTCATTCTCCTTACCTACTGTTAAACAGGTTCATCTCGCCTCCCCCATCCCCACGTGACGTCCCCGGAAAAGCAACATTCAAGATGCTCTTGGCCAGGGAACTCACCCTGGGGTCGAGAGCGACACAACAAATGTGTGAGAAAACAAATGTGTCTGATACTGACTTCTTTTCTCACACAAATGTTGTTCTGAAAAGACCTCAAGTTAACAGAAATGTTGGGTTGTCATTACCCAATCACATTTGCAGTAAACAATATGGTACTACCTGCTGGAGCGTGGATGTTGAAGGACATTTCTGCACAGAAATCCACAGGCCACTGTCTTCTCTCTCAGAGGTTTGCTGCTTAAAAAACCAACCAACCCAGAATAATAATATATTAGAAATTGCTCAACAAAGTTTCAAAATAACTCCCATTCTTTGGAATTTTAAGTTAGTTCAAACAAGTTCTACCAAGTGTTGCAAACAATAAATTTGGGTGGCATTTTTTAAAGTAATAAACAGAAAGGTCATTTACCAGGAACCAGAACCCTGCAGTTTAGTTCCAGGTCCCCTCCTTCCCCCAAATGATTGGCTACATCACACTGCAATGTGCTTGTGAAACGAAACGAGAAGCAGCTTTTGTGGTTAAGGAGAGGCGTTCGTTGCCAGTCAAAAAAATCCCTACTACTATTTACAGGTTTCCCACATGGAAGAAACTGTACAGCCTAATGAAACAAAAAATGAAGCCTTCAACTCACCATGGTTTTGATTGAGCCAAATGTGGTAATAGCCTGGCGAAGAAACGGGACATCAGCCTCAAAATTCAAAATGGAAGTTTCTTCTGGCTGGAGAGTTAAATTGCTGAGTCTGCAAAAGGCAAAAGAGGGGTGGGGGCACCAATTCAGATAATGCAGCATATAAAGCTCTTTCTTGTTCATAATGAAGCCACCAAGCAGCAAAGAGCCAAAACCCAGAACTGTATGACTCATTGTTTTGATCTCTACCAAGGGATATTGTGTAGCCTCCGTTTTCAAAAAGCAACTGAATCATCAAGACCCCATATTTAATCCATAGCCAAATACATCTTGGTGGTAAATCATTTTATTATATTTAATTTTTTAAAGATTTACACCAGAGTGAACCATTTTTGTGGGCTCTAGGAGCTGATTTTCTACACATGCACACACACACACAAACACACACTCATACAGGATCATTCTGGGGCAACAAAGGACACAAAAGGTGGAAAAATACCTGGGGGGAAGGAAAGGTAGTCATCAAAAGTTCACTTCTGTTTTTGACAAACAGGTGTTGATGGCACTCCGTATCATAGTATTTTAGACTAAACTTTAGCTCAAAAACTGCAAGCCATTAAGAAACCCAGTTCCCTTTACTAGAAAGACATATGGTGTGCCATGTCATTATTCATAATGCATGCGGGAATGGACAGTGTTTGCCCCTGAAGTAAATCTAAATCCAGCAACAAGCAGAATAACTTTACAAACCCCATAAAACCGCTCCTCACCTCTCCAAGCAGAGGGATATCTGACTGGCAAGGTCACCCCTGTGAGGCTGCTCCAGTTGATGGATAAGGCAATTGAATTGTCCCAGCAACTGTAAGAGGAGGAAAGGAGTGATAAATGTATATTCCACTGAGAACAGCTTGAGCTAGCCATCTGCAAGGCTTGGCTATTGAATGATGTTCTCATGTCAAGGAGAAGCAACACAAGTTCAAGGCTATGGTAACTCTGATGCTAAACCTCTAAGTGGGACATGTATATAGGCTTACCGAACAGAGTTGCTGTGCTTGCTGCTGCAAGGCCTCCTCCTTGAGCTGCTGGATGAGGTCCACCTGCTCCAGAAGCCACACTTCACGGCTGCGCAAGCATTCTAGGTGGCGGCTGATGCAGCTGTGAATCTGGGCTTTTACCTGCAAGACAGATGGCACATCCGATCACTGGCTCTCAGCCTTGCCACTGGCTTAATCAATATAGGTCCTATGGCAATTCACAGGAGCTGCTCCTTTTAGAAACCATAGGATCTTTCAGCAAGTAATGCAATGGTGAGTGAAGATTCAGGTGGACACAGCATCCTGAAACAGATGCTACCTCCTCCTCCTCTGTCAAGAGATGGAGGCAATGAATCTTCACTGGCAGGACCCTCAAGCAACCCAGACTAGTATTTGGGACCAAAGATACAATTATTGCCAATGCAATTGGGAAAGGGTCAAATCCAGAAAAAAATATGTGCTTGTTTTTATGGTCCCTTGCACGTGGCTTCAAGGACCCCCCCCAAAAAAAAAATCATTTTAATACCAGTATGTGATTAACCATCACTCGCTTAGAAGTTGGAGATGGGCCAAAGTTCACACAACACTAATTTTGAATGCCACAAGATCACTCTGGCACGTTTAGGACTAGAAGGTTTATCTCAGTCTCAGCTCTCACAAATCATAACCCACTTCCTCAGACATCTACACAAGATAAAACCTATACCATATAAGCAAACCCTCTACAGAGCACTAGATCCACACTATACCGTGATGCCTTGAAATCCAAAATTAATCTGTTCCAACAGAATTTTCATAGTTTCCCATAAGAATGCACTGAAAACCAATTAATATGTTCTGAGGTTTTGGGAGGAGTTGCCTTTTTTCAGACCTCTGGAAGCCTGCCCCAACCCATCAAAGCAGGGGAAGAGCTTCCCCCCTTTGCTGGGGGAAACACATGGAAAGCCTATTAAATAAATGTTTCCATAATTTTTTTAAAAAAAAACTGCCTTTTTAAAAATTGAAAATTTCCCTATACCAGTGGATTTCCTTTCGTAATTCAAGTTTTTGTTGTTCAAGGCATTCATAATTCAAGGCATCACTATATATGTATCATCTGTTTAGGTCTGCTTTTTGTTAATTAGACCCCCCCCCCAAAAAAAAAGACAGCTGGATAAGGTAACTAGGATACAGTAAACAAAGCTGTAACACAAATGAACTAAAAGCAGCTCTCACCTATCCTCAAAGACCTTAACATATTATGCTACATATTCACAATTTATCCTGCAATTGTAAGTGACATATTTTATTTTATAACCATATTTTTAAAAAAATTGAATCAACCCCAAAGTTTTAAATAAGATATTCCTAGACAAATGTCTGGACCTTCTGCCACAAGAGGTGCTTTTGGGGAAATTAGCAAGCTTCTTTCATGCCCACTTCCTTCTACGTGAAATGATTACAAGTGATAAAATATCCAGGACCTTTAATACAGAACTCCCCTTAGCTCTGTGATAAGGTCCATTATATATGGTTAAGCATCAAAATGACCTCCATAACATTTTAAGTAGTGTTGAGTTGCTCTGCCCACTACTTCATACCTCTCTCCAGTTGTCTTTAACTTGCTGTTCAGCCTTGACTATTCCACTGATTGCCGTCTCCAAGTCCTTCTTGGCTTGAAGACATCTGTCAAGTGACTCCTTGCTGCCACAGCTGCCACCTTTCTCCTGAAGCAGGCTCATCCTCCACAATTCTGAAAGCACAAAGGAAACCACAAAACCTGTTACATGCCTGACAAAGGCATAAGAAACAGAAGGGTTGCATTGATTATGTACAGTGGACTTTCTACTGTGATAACCAGGTTAATCACCAAGTTTAAGTCAACGCTACACTGCCAACTCAAGTCTGCCTTAACTGTGCTGGCACCTCTCTCTCTCTCTCTCTTCTGGTCTATCTACTATCTGCTTAACCTCTATCTACTAGGCTAGCCACCACCACTTCCAGCATTACCTCTGGACCCTCCAAACACAGGTAGCGCTGAAGCGATATCAAGAGGTCAAAAACAAAGGCGGGGAAAACGTCTATTGGAGCAGTGGTGGAGAAACAGTCTGACACAAAAAATTATAATGATCCTACAAGTTGTGTGTTCCTTTGGCAAGAAGAGCAAAGAACCCGCACAGAGGAGCTGAGCAGAGACGAGTCAGTTTTCCCTGAAGTAATGTCCAATGCTTACTAATAAGCAGCCACATGCCAGAACTCATATTAGGTTTTTGTTGAAGTTATATGCATTCTGTCCTTTATCATCTCTGCACACTCTTGTCTTGCCTACAACATTTAGGTAATCTTTGCAAGCATTACATGAATAAGCATTACAGAAATAACTGAGGCACACAGTTAAGCTCTAAATATAATTCCTTGCATGGGCTCAAAATCTTTTCCTACAAAAGGGGGAACCCAATAACCTCCTGCGGGAATTCTTTTTTACATATCTTCAACTTTCCAAACTACATGATTTCCAGTAGCCATGGAAAATAAAGTGTTGAGGATTTCCTTCGTACTAAAGCAAACTCCCTTTGTACTTTAGACTAGCCTGCTGCAAAGAAAGGCTCTACTATCAGATGCACATTAGGCACGTTTACTAGTACAGTAATGCCCATAATACAATTAGTTCTATGAGGTGCTAACACCAAATGCGGTCATCAAGTGTAGAATAAAAGAAAAGAAAAAGGAAGGGGTTAACTCATGGGCAGAAGCTAGGATTCAGATGTATCCAAAGACAGATATTCACCCACTTCCTACAGCTTTAATAAAAAACAATGTTGGCTAGAGCTGAACTTTGCTAACAGAGGGGTCATATTGTTCAGCTCTTCTTTTCCAACACACACAATTCTATGCTTCCCTCATACAGTAGAGCTTATAACAGCGGACCCTTGTATAATAAATGGTTTGTATAACATAAAATTTGTACAACATAAAAAATTCCGGAGATAGGGGAAATTTGCTTAATAGAATCGTCTATGGGATGAATCTGTACAACATAAAAATCGGATCACTCTGTTTTCAATGCATTCCTATGGGAAATTTGTATAAAAGAAAATTTGTTTAACATAATTCCATTGGGAACGAATTAATGCCTTTATACAAGGTACCACTGTATTCCAATTCTGTGATAACTCATTTTAGTTTTGAGCTTGCTTTTGACATTAAAATACACACAGAGGTTTTTAATGCTGCAAAATGCACCTAACTATTTCACACACGCACGCACCCACCCACCCACACAAAACACAAAACCTTCACAAGTTAATAAACTATTTCCATCTGTCCAGCTTTTCTTGCAAGTATGGCATCTGGACACCAGCTCTGATTCAGACCCTAATCCCTTTGCTAGAACCAGGGAGCAGTGCACACAAGGCTTGTAAAGAAACCAGATAGATCTTCAGGCCACACACCCTACATACTTGCTCCCTTGTGAATTTTCAATATCTTCGGAGGGGGGAAAAGAGGCTTCTGGAAAAAGCATAAAAGTGGAATAGAACTAAACCCCGCTTATTCCCGGCAAACCCAAGCGAGACGAAACCCAACCTGCAACAGGGCGCCTAGGACACCATCCGTAGTAACTGAACACGTTTGCTTAACATTAGACCGTCCCGACGTTACTTGTCGAAGGAACTCACATTCATTTTTAGAAGGGTGGCCCAATCCTAAACTTGATCAGGCTACGGTAACCAGCACCCCCCCCCCGTCCCAGCGTTACTCCCTCGTCCTGCCTACCTTGTTCGCTGCCTTGCCCGTCCAGGAGCCCCCAACGCCGAGGCCTCGCCTCCCTCCCTCCCTCCCTCCAAACAAGGCGAGCGAGCCCAGCCAGCCAGCCAGCCAGCCGCCCTTCTGCAACGCCCGATAAAGGAAAAAAACTATCGGCCACGAACAGGCCGCTTTAAGCTTGCGGGCCCGCCCGGGACCCCGCCTCTTCCCGGCCCACGTGGGCCCCGGAGCCGCCACCGCCGGGACAGCGTCTCGCACGTCGCCGGGAAGGAGGAGGAGGAGGAGGAGGAGGAGGAGGGAAACTGCCCAGCAACGCCCAGGCGAGGGAAACGGAGGAGGGACCGCGATCGCTGCAGCGAAAGGGAGGCGGCGCACAGACTGGGACGGAGGTGTTTGCAAGCTCGGCCCCAGATCCTGATCAGCTGAAGGGGGGAAATTCGCCAATGTTTAGATAGATAGATAGATAGATAGATAGATAGATAGATAGATAGATAGATAGATAGATAGATAGATAGATAGATAGACACACACACACACACACACACACACACACACACACAGAGAGAGGTACCTTGTATAAAGGAATTAATTCGTTCCAAATGAAATTATGTTAAGCAAATTTTCCTTTATACAAATTCCCATAGGAACGCATTGAAAATGAAGTAATCCATTTTTTATGTTTTATGGATTTTCTCCATAGGCGATTATGTTAAGCAAATTTCCCCTATCTCCGGAATTTTTTATGTTGTACAGATTTTATGTTATACAAGCTGTTTGTTATACGAGGGTCCTCTCTCTCTCTCTCTCTCTCTCTCTCTCTCTCTCTCTCTGTGTGTGTGTGTGTGTGTGTGTGTAGATAGATAGATAGATAAATAGATAGATAGATAGATACCAACTGCCTTTCCGCGCATGCCTGTCTGTTTTTTTTTTTCCCTTCCACTTTTTCTTTTGGTCTACCTCCTAGTAGTTTTTGCCTTTTTGCCTGCTAGTAGTTGTTAACTCTTGCTTAGGCGAAGTAAAATAAAATAAAGAGGAGTCGCGTGATCAGTGCGGAACAAAATGCAACAACAAAAACGGGCGACACCTTTATAGGACATGAAAAAAAAATCTTCATACAAACCGCGAGCTAAACGAAACTCCTGGACTGTTATGAAGATTTTTTTAGTGCTCTATAAAGATACCGCCTGTTTTTGCAATTGTATTAAATAACGCAAGTAAGTTCAGGACTATCGAAAAAATGTGGGTTGAAATCTGACCTTGTTTTCCACAGGTTTGCAGTCCCTGGCACCAGCGGACTGTGCACACAGGGAAGCAAAGATTTATGGGAACAACTTGCATGTTAAAACACACAACTGGAAATGCTTGTGCAAATCAATGGCTGAGACCCAGCATTAATTCACAACTAGAGTGGGCCCACCAAATCACTAAGGATTAGGCGAGCCCGCATCTATGTAAATTTATGGATTGAACGGACATACTCTCACCAAGACCTACTAGTCTCGATTGCTGCCAGCACACAGAACTTGCTTCCTTAGAGCTTGTTGGCAGGCCGAAGGTCTGGAAGGGTTCAGCCCTTGTTTTTTCCTGTTGGAGATAAGAAGGGCCTGGCGATCTTTTGGCCTGAAAATTGGAGGAGCTAGGCCTAACTAGACGAACCTGTCATCCAAAAGAACACAAGGAAGGGGCCAATGTCCACGGAAAACACGCAATAAAACCTGTCTGCAAATACTGAAGAGTCAAATGGCACACATTTATTATAAGCATGAGATTCCCTCATGCTCAGAAATGGACTAGATATGGAAGAAATGTAATGCTCTAATAACTCTGGTTGAAAAGCACCACCACATTATTTTGTCATTTTGTTATGGCAGAACTGCAGTTCTCAAATCTTTTTCCAGTGTACCTCCTTGCTATAGCAGTTGTGTAACCTGCATTTCCCCCACCCCCCCACTCCAATGCATTTGAACTAAAAAAAGCATTTTAAAGAGGGGTAAAGTAGTCCCTTCGCAGGAAGAATAAGACCTCCTCAGGGGTCACAAACCCCCAGGTTGGGAAACCCAACAGAGCTGCCTGTGCACGTCCCACTTCTACTGCAAAGAGCTGAATGAAGCTAAACAGTAAGTTATTAACTATACAGTATGTGTGTGTTCTGGACCTGGAGCCAAAAATGACGCACGGTGATTGCTAATAGGGATTTCAAGGTAGGAGAGGTGTTTAAGGGCTGGTTATATCAGTTCCACTCCTCCAACGAGTTTCCATGGTTGGGCAGGGAGTTGAACCCTGTGCTCAGGAGACCTACCTAGTCTGTCACTCTATCCATTACACCACAGAGGGAATCAATAACAGCAACCTTTTAACTGCTGAGCTGGAACAGACCCAATGCATTATCCAGTCCAGCCCCTTTCAAGGAGGTACAGTGGGGAATCAAACTTCAGACCTCAGCTTCTGTAGCCAGATACCTAAACCATTGCATTATACCCACTGCATGTTTTTAATCAAATTTGGAAGCCATTTTACCTTTCCCACAATGTACAGTAGGACCGCCGTATCCACTGATTCATTAACCATTTATTCAGTTAGCCACGATTGGCAGAGGAAAAAATTAAATAATTCAAAAGCCGTAAAGCAAGCTACTGTCACAAACAGCAGCTGTAAAGCAAGCTACTGTCACAAAACAACATTTTGGGGATTGGCGTTCTCTCTTATCCATGGTTTTCATTATCTACAGGAAGGCCTGGAACCGACCCCCAATGGATACTAAGGTCCTACTGCAATATTTGAATACAGAAAAGTCTACATTAGCCAGTAATGCCTAGAAAATGCTGACAAGGTTGCAGTCCTTCAACTTAATGCAGGCGTTCCATTGATGGATTATAAGTTTAGTTTGTTTTGCCCACAGAAACATGCTCACACTCGCCTACCAGTTTAAGATCACAAGATGTTGCAATATATCCCACTGGATCTCACATAATCACCTTGCCTAATTCAAAATACACAAATAATTACTGTTCATATTGTGCTGCTTGATAAACAAGAGTGACCTGTGTTTTTGTGACATCCTAGATATTAGATATTGTAATGCAAAATGTTTACCATAGATACACCAGTTGTGTGAGGGCTTCAAACTCATCCACAATCTGGCTCTAACCCTACTTTAAGATCTACTTTGGGGTCCTACCAGAGTACCCATCATGTGACAGAGTGCAAGTGACTTCTAGATGCATGCATAGGTGAAGCAGTCTTAGAAAAGATCTGTAGAGCTGTGTTAACAGATTCCACAGGTTTTGGCTTTCTAAATTCTGGACATATTTTCTGGTGTCATCATTTTGAAAATGAAATGTGGTACTTCTTCAATATGTTGATTAAAGCTATTTTGAAAGACCTATATAAACACAGTGGGGCTTCATCTGACACTGATACAGGATTGCAGGGTTAATGGAGCAGCATAACAGGGAAGAGAGGCTTGGTCTGCATCACATACACATGCATATTATTTCAAGACATTCAGGCACCTGAATATATGAGCTGAATATTGTAAAATATTTTGATATAGGAAAAGAAATACAGTATGGAAGAACTGTGGTTCCAGACCTCCAATGGTTCACATACAAGTACAGCCATGTAGTTTTCAATGACAGGAAAATTTAGTGAGATAAAAAAGCAGACATCTCAATCCCAGGTAGCTCTCCCAAATATTCTCCATTCCAAGACACTTCCCACTTAGGTCTGCATCTTATTGAACTACTGATGAGAGGGGGGGGAAGTGCCTGCAGTGTAGCAGCATGCAACTGTGCCACTGCACAAATTGTGCCTCTATGAAAGCAGAGTGTGGGTTTTCTTCATAGGTATCAGTGCAGTGGTACCTCTGCTTACGAATTTAGTCCGTTCTGAGTGCATGCTTGTAAATAGAAAAACTCATAAGTAGAGCACCGTTTGCCCATAGGAATGCATTTAAAATCAATTAATCCGTTCCAGAGGGAATGGATTTCAATGAATTCTTATGGGAAGACATTTGGGGGGGTCAAAGGGCTGGAGCCATGACAGCTCGCCTCTAGCCCTTTGAAACCCACTCCCACCGCCACCGCAAGGGGGTTGCGGTGGAGAGCACGCGAGTTTCAAAGGGCTGGAGATGAGCTGTCATGGCTCTCTGCACCCCTGCAACTGTGATCCCCACATGGGGGTGGGGGTGGGGAGCAGGTTTCAAAGGGCTAGAGCCATGACAGCTCTCTCTAGCCCTTTGAAACTTGCACATTCGCCACGGCAAGCAAGGCTGGGCTGGGGAAGATGTGGGGGAGGGGAGCCGGCGAGGCAGCAGCATGAGCCGCCTCCCCACCCACCCACTGCCCAGCACTATGGACCCTCCTAAGTAGAGCAAACGACATCTAAAATTCGTGAGGTGGCAGTTTAAAAAGGGGAAGATTTCCTGCTCGTAAGCCGAATTGCTCATAATTAGAGGTACCACTGTATTTGCCATAACATATTACTGTGTTGGCAGGACTTCCTGCTCAGCAGATGCTCAGCAAGATATTGGCTCTGAATTTCACACTCCCCTTACTGTGCAATGGAATATATTCTAACTCAGTTCCTAGACTTCTTCCATTTCTGTACAGTTTCCCTTAGGTTACGCCTAAATAAACGATCTGTCCATAACTCCTTAAGGCAAAATAGAGGGAAAGTGCATGAGCTTGGTCTTCGAGTCAAGCAGGCACTTTTCCTAAAACATGTCCCTAGAAGCTACATGAAACACCAGCAAAAGTATTGTATAAGGACTCAAGGGATGGGATAGAAGACAAAAGGAACAGAAAGAAGCAATTAATTACCACTGTAGTCCATAAGGATTTAAAAACCGGTATCAACATGCATTAATATAAAACAGAATGCTTTTTATAGTATTGATTTCATCTCCTTTTAAAGTACATATTCTAAATGTGCAAGTCAGAGATCCAAAAATATGAAGTCAGCTGTAAGTATTTTTAAATTTCCCTTCTACAGACAACTGTTCACCAGAAGACATTATATATCTGAAGTCCATGCCTACGCAAGAGGAACTGAAACACTTTAAACATCACATGCCTGTTTCTCCCAAAATGTACAGTACTGTAGAGTACTTTAAAAGATGAAAGAGTGTATATAAAGATTTACACTGCATTTTTCCTGTTCTGGAACTGTGCAATGTAAATGCTTGAAAAAGTCCCTAGCTTTTTTACACCAAATGGCTGCAGTGAATCCATATCACATATCAGGCATAACACAGTTTCCTGGACAACATCTAATTATCTATTAAACTAGTATTTCTTCTCATATTGCTCTTTATTGTATAGCTTTTCAGAAATTTCTGGAAGGCTGGAAGAAAACATAAGTAGTTGGCTGGATCCAAAGGAACTTCCAAAACTGTTGTTAGAGCTACACTTTACTGAACATGCAATGCATGAGGTGTTTTTAAAAAGAATACCACATATTGATTTTGTAATTTTTATTTTTATTCTAGGAGAAATCTAATCCTCCGCATGACTCTTCAAACATTTTTTCTTTTCTTTTTTTAGAGACACTGGAAATCCCACAACACCTTCAAAACATGTGGTGCCGAAGTGTCATCTTTACCACATTCTTTGTACACTCAGAATCAAAAGATTAGATCCACCAAGCAAGATCAGGTCACCTATTTCACCACTGCCATTTTTCCATTATTTGTGTGCTTCACTAAGAGATAAACTAAAAACAACTTGGTTCTGTTTTGATTATGCTGAAGGGCAATAAATAAATATCAAAAGAAGCCCATTAAGTATGCAGTACAAGGCCATGATAGTTAAATTTAACAACCTTACATTTGCCCATGTTTCAAAACATAACATCATAGTCAGTGAAACTTTTATTCCCAAGCTTAGTTTCTCCTTTTGGTGCCCAAGTAGAATCAGAGAAAGAGGAAGTAAAGCACACACAAAAACAATGGAGCTGTTTCCCTTTCAAAATGGAAGCAAAGTCTACTGCAGCATTTAATTAAAGACATCTGCTCTGGTACAGCAGGACCGCCATATCCACTGATTCACTAATCACTGATTCAGTTATCCATGGTTGGATAATTAAATTAAAATTAAAATTAAATAAATAATTCAGCAGCAGCAAAGCAAGCTACTGTCACAAAACAGCAGCCGTAAAGCAAGCTACTGTTACAATTTGGGCTGTTCTCTCTTATCTATTGTTTTCATTATCCATCGGAAGGCCCGGAACCAATCCCCAGTGGATACCAGGATCCTATGTATATGAAAATGGTTGATAGCACAATAGGAGCTATAACCTAGTGACTTTAGGTGCATGTACTGTGTACTTAGTCTACATTCCAGAGTTTCCTTATTTTCTTCAGCATACCTTCTTACCAAGAGATAGACCACTTTCAACTCCAAGGTTCAGGGGATATCAACTACAGTATCAGTAAAGGCTGCAACCGAAAGAAAGTGCTGTCAAGTCTGGGGTGCTTTTGGAGCTCTGTGAACAACCTTGGGAATATAGGACCTAACTAAACATGCAATCCATAATTTATCTTTCATTTGTACTTTTTTCTATCATTTTCCTCAAATGTTAGGTCCTTTACTTCTATCCCGTTTTGATCCAAGCAGCCTGTCCTCCAAGGAAAAGTGTCAAGTTTTCTCCAGTCCCACAATTTTAGTTGTCAAGTGCAACCCCGTCTGGGATTTGTGGCTGAGCAATTTTAATAATTTCAAGGGAACAATTTCCAAAAACAACACCCACACAGATGCCATCACACCAACTAATGAAATCTCAACACTTTAAAAAAGGAATTCAGTCTCCAGAGACAAGTGCAACAATCAGATCTTAGGAGAAAGTATGTGTGGATATACCTGCCATTTAAGTTGTTGTTGATGGGGTTTGGCAACCCCCCAATCTAACCCATTCTCTGACACCTCCACAATTTAGATTACTACATAAGAAACACAAACTCATGTAGCCATATTGGTAAGGTAGCTGTCTTGAGACCCCTGTACAAAGAGATAGTTACACTACCAAGAGAAGAGTACAAACCCTATTTCTGACAAATTACTCTGTTACATTTTATTCCACCTTTCACATGAGCATTTGTAGTGCCCACCTTTCTCCTTACAACCTGTAAGTGCCGTCAGGCAATACAACAGAAACTGGCCCAGGGTTACCAGGAACCTGGGCTTCTCCAACCCTAATATAGCCACTATGTCATGATGTCAATTGAATATCTAAAATATCTTCTGCATTAAGGGTATTATATATGTGTGAACCTGTGTGCACATATATGTATAGTAGGCATGGGAAATGATTGGTCTTCCAGGTGTTTCTGAACTACGACCATTCCTCACTACTAATCAGATTGCTGCAAGTTGTGGCCCAAGGAGAGTTGCTAAATGCAGACAGCTGGAACAGACCTGTATCTTGGCTCTGATAAGCAGTATCACTTGATGAACATGTCCCTAGGAATCAGGGTATACCTGCCAGTTAAGGGCCAGAGATTTTAAAACAGTTGACAGGCTGTTTTTATATTTGCCTCACCAGCCCAGCTTGAATGATGAGCAATGCACACAGCATTAAGTTTCCCTTTTCTTGAAAACAAACACACAGGATTGGTCCTTACTATTAAGAGATGATTTAAACTCATTTGCAAACAAAAGAAAAACCAGAATATGGGCATCACCTATCATATATATCAAGGAAACAAAACAAAATGCATAATTTTATACTTTCATGTGGGGGAAATGTCAATTTGGTTACAAGATTCACATAGACACAATATAGAATCTTTACTGGATCTTGCTGAGTGTACAAAGGCACTTAATATACTAAAATGACATTAGTTCAGGTTTAGAAAACACTGGGAAGTTCCATGATTGAAGAGAGAGAGAGAGAGAGAGAGAGAGAGAGAGAGAGAGATCCCAAAGAAAACAAAGCTAGAAACCACCCATCCAAACGTCTACTTGTCAATGATTTGAATTGTAGAATTAAGTATAAGTACATGTCTACCTTTCTTCCAGGCCAATCAAGAGAATTCAGAAATATAGATAGATAGATAGATAGATAGATAGATAGATAGATAGATAGATAGATAGATAGATAGATAGATAGATAGATAGATAGGGGGGCTTGGTCATATTTTGTGTTCATATTAATGTGCCCAAATTCAGAGACATAACTCTTTTAATCAGATCTAAAACCAAAACCAACTACCATTCCTATTCAGGGGCAATCTATCTTGAGGGGAAGAGTTTTAGAATGGATTAAAAAAAAAACACGGGTCCTGACGACTGAACAGCAGCAGGTGGGAGCCATTGACAGCGAATGGGGGCCAAGAGGGGCTCCCACTCCCTATTCCTCCTCCTCCAGGGCCGAGGGCTTCTTTTATCCGATCTTATATAAGGAGATAAAAACCCTGCAGGGCGGGAGAAGGGGGGGGCATCTACACCTGGCATGGGGCTACGAAGGGACTCCTCAGGAGCTCGACGCGTGTCGGCTCTTCCCACGTGCCATTTTATATACAGTGGAACCTTGTATAACAAACGGTTTGTATAACATAAAATCTGTACAACATAAAAAAATTCTATAGACAGGAGGACATTTGCTTAACAGAACCGCCTATGGGGCGAATCCGTACCACATAAAATGGTGGCCATTAGGGATTACTCTGTTTTCAATGCATTCCTATGGGGAATTTGTATAAAGGAAAATTTGCTGAACATAATTTCATGGGGAACGAATCAATTCCTTGATACAAGGTGCCGCTTGTATAGACATATACAGATATCGTTATATAAGCCGCCACGGCGGCGTCTCCGGACCTGGTTGAGCCAAGGGGGCACGTCTCAAGACCAGAGCCCTCCCACCCCATCCCCACCCCCGTTCCGCCTTCCCACGAGGCCGGAGAGATCGCCGCTGCCGCCGCCTTTTGCTCTGACTCACCGGGTCGCTCTCCTCAGGCGAGAAAAAGGCAGCAACAAGGGCTTCCTCCGCCTCCGGGCACCGAGACCGGAAAAGGGAGGCCAGGAGGCGTTTTCTCGCGAGATTTGCAACGCACGCACGCACGCCCGGAAGAGTTTTTTTAAACCCGAGGAAAGCTCTCGGCTGCCCCCTCTCGGGGATCCGAGGCGTCGGCGTAAAGTCCCTCCCCCACGCACTCCCGCCCGCCCGGCCGCCTGCCCGCCCGCGTCCAGATTCGGCGAGCGGAATGCGCAAGCGCGTCCCTAGAAGGCTGCAGGGCGAGTGGAGGCCCCGCCTCCCCCTTCCCCCCCCTTTTGTTCTCATTGGTGGAGACTAATTCCTGGACGTTGCTAAAGGGAAAAAGCTGTTGACCTCATTGTGTTTGTGTGTGTGTGTATTGGGGGCGGGGGGAATGTCTGAGAATGTGGTTGCCAACCTGGCTTTGTGTAATCCTGGCCGGGGTAAATCAGGGAAGGGAGGGGGCATTTTGAAGACTAACTCTTTTTATTTGCCCAAATGCAAGAGTAGCCTTCAAAGAAACACGTGTCGCTTTGTGTGAATACAAGCCGTTCGGAATAGAAGGCATAGTAGGAGAAGAACATTCTGGCTTAAGAGCTGAATCCAATGGTCCTCAGGCTATTGATCGCCAGTTCAGGCTACTAATCGTCAACCTTCTACGAGGACATATGTAGTGTGTTCAAAAAAGTAGTGTACTGCAGTAGTGTACTTCCTCTTCTGATGGGCCAGGCTGCAGTTTATGACTCTTATAAGATGAGAAATGTGTTAAGTCAGTGGTTCCCAACCTGGGGGGGTCGAACGAATGAGCCAGTGATGAAAAAGGCACAAAGGGCTTGGGTCTGGAGGGGAGGGAGGAAGGGGGGGAAAGTGAGTAGAGTTACAGCTTGATAAGTTGGAGGGGATGTCAGTCAATGGCACCTGAGGCTGCTGTGGGTGGCTGTTGATGTAGGGAAGTTCTCTATGGCCACTTGTGCCGATGGCCTGCCAAAGGGAGCTTGTAGCCTCTTCCCAAGCCGGGCAAGGGGTCATCACAACACGAGGAAATGTATTAAATGGTTGTGGCATTAGGAAAGTTGAGAACCTCTGGTGTAAATCTTGTGTTTCAGAAAAAGATGTGCTGGGGACTTTGCCACACTTGGGTTCAAGTTCACCAGTGGCCATGTAATAGGTAACTGTTGCTAGTACACTGTAAGCCCTGGATTGTTGTGCAGATGAAAAAACAGCCAACTAAGTCATCATGAACTCATTGGAAGTTCGGCTTGTTACTGGGATAGAAATGCCATTAGTCAGAATTTTCTAGAAAAGAAAATGCTGGGGAAAGGGGAAGGCAGCGGGAAAAGAGGAAGACCCTATATGAGATGGGCTGACAAAGGAAACCACAGGCTGGAGTCTGTGGGTGCAGGAAGGAAATGTTGAGCACTCTACATTTTAGAGACCACTTATTCATAGGGCTGCCATAAATCAGAAGTGGCTTGATGGCACATGACAACAATAAGTTAAGTCTTCGCTGCTTTTGCTGAAACAAATTAACCCTTCTAGCCCCCTGAAAGTTCTTGTCAAAATGTTTGTCTTCCCATCAACATGGAGAGATGGAAGACACGGAAGGTGTTTCCACTCCAAAAGCACCAAAACATTGCTTCTGATAGAAACAAAAAAGAAGGGGTCACTTTTGCATACACTTTAAGTATAAACCTGTATTCAGGCATTATCACTAGTAGGGTAGTCACAAGGGCCCCAAAATGACTTCAAGCATTTAAGTTCTTCAGATCTTTTCAGGATGATGTTATACTGAAGTCATATTGTGGATGTATTTTTTACATTCCATGGAAGGGCCTGCAAACATCCCAATTAAACCTTTTTCAAGTGGTATGGAGCAGCCCTTAAACATACTGGGAGCAATGAACACAGAACATTTGATCCTCTTTTAAAACACAAAATCCAGCTATCATTCGTGAGTTAGATACCTGGCTGTGGAAACACACACCAGGAGCTTTATGCCCCACTGCACCTTTTCAGAAGAGATCCAGTATGTACAGCTTTATAGCTCTAAAGCACAATCAGAAGAATGCAATGGTAAACCACAACATATTTAATTTCTAGGGAATCCTGGCAAGAGTCTCTACAATTCTGAATTGACTTGACGGCTTGTAATTATTAATTATAAACTGAGAATTATCACCATCCTGGGTGAAACCTGTAAACATTCTGATCAGTGAAAGTGCACTAACATAATTGTGAAAATGTGTATTTTTTGCATTTCATTTCTCTCTGACTTCATTTCTTACATCCTTCTGCTGTACCTACATGTTTATATTGCAGCCAGCTGAGAATAGTGCTTTGTGTATCTGATGAAATTGACACAAGTGCATGGGGCCGTTTGCATAATAAATCCATTTGTCTTTAAGCTACAATAAAATTCCTTGGTTTTGTTCATCATAGTGCCACCTCTGTACATGCTCAAGCCCATGTAAGCTAAAACTGAAACATCCATCTCTAGATAAGCAGATGTGAATGAAAACTGATTCCTTGTTGTTGTTCAGTCGTTCAATCGTGTCCGTCTCTTTGTGACCCTATGGACCAGAGCACACCAGGCCCTCCTGTCTTCCACTGCCTCCTGGAGTTTGGTCAAATCCATGTTGGTTGCATCGATGACACCGTCCAACCATCTCATTCTCTGCTGCCCTCTTTTCCTTTTGCCTTCAATCTTTCCCAACATCAGGGAAATTTTTCCAAGGACTCCTCTCTCCTCATGAGGTGGCCAAAGTACTGGAGCCTCAGCTTCAAAATTTGTCCTTCCAGTGAACATTTGGGGTTGATTTCTTTCAGAATGGATAGGTTTGAACTCCTTGCAGTCCAGGGGAGTCTCAAGAGTCTCCTCCAGCACCACAGCTCAAAAGTGTCAATATTCCTTAATTGTGTGCAAAGAGCTTTAATCGCTCCAGTCTTTAAGATATTGGTTTTGCCACACTGCAACTTTAAAATAATTCCCAAGTGTGTTTTAAAAATCAAAGTCCAGCTTTTTGTTACACAGCATTAAAGTTTTCTTTCATGATATTTGCTTTGTATTCTGGTTCACAGATGATTCTCATGGAGCTCCTTTCAAAAAGCCTGTATATAGGGATGCATCCTTCATCGTTTATCTTGTCTATGGATAATGACTTAGGCTAGACATCACAATGAGCAAGGATTCCAGGACTCATTTTGCATGTTGTCACATGACACTTCTCATAATCAGAAGTGGCCAAACAACCCACCTGCATTCTCTCTGCTGCTTGTCTAGCGTGACATCCAGCAGTGTTAAGCCCCAACCCTCTCCATTTTGGGTCCTTTGGGAAAGTATAAAGATGTTTTAGACAAAACAATAAATCATGGACAAAGATCCATGGTTTGTGACTTGGCCACTCCCTTGAATCTGTCAGCATACAGTAGCTACCTGGCTCATGCACTTACCAGGCCAGCATTTATTGCAGTGAATCTGGATAATCAAGCAAATACTGCACCATACCACTGGGGCTGTGAGCAGATGACCCAAACATCTGGGCTTAAACTTCCCTTTCCAAAAGTTTACATATTATTAAAATACACACATACTGATTAGCCTGCCAATAATAATGCATTGTTTTATGTCATTTTGATGTTAAACTTATTTTTGTTTTTATTTTTATTTTATTATGTTACTGTATTTTATGTTTTTATTGTATGAATTGTTTGAATTTGTTAATTGTTGTAAACCGCCCAGGGTGACCTCGCTGCCAGATGGGTGGTATAAAAATCCAATAAATAAATAATAAAATAAATAAATACTCCTGCTTTTACAAAGTCCTTTATTAATATTTCTGCACCTTTCTTGCCTCTTCTGTCTTTACAAAAAAAAAGTCCTGAATCCTGATCGATTCAATCCAGGAAATGTAGGCGGACGTCCTAGTAAAAACGGTGGGTTTGTTCTGCACTTGGCATCCAACTGGTCCAAAGCTAACAATTCCATGGACTTCCCATATATCTTTTCCAACCTGGCAAAGAAGTGGGCCACCGGAATCTCCCTGAAAGAAGAAGAAAAAGGTCCAAGTGTTGAAATGTCATCTTTGGACACCAGTGGTGCTTGGTAGAAGCCAATGCCAGCCTAGGTGGGATTGATCAATAAAGAGTATCTTTCATCCCCTTGAAAAGCTGCAATGAGCAATTCCGATCTAAACCATGGCATATAGGGGGGAAGAAATTAACTTTTCCTTCTGTGTCATATTTCCAATTAAAATGACTCCCCCGCCCTCTGGAACTATCTTCCCACATAATAACCATTACATATGGCATCTGTTTATTTTTGACCTTATATAGCCGGGGGCTGACTGTTGAAAACTGTGCAGATGGAGAGTTAAACCACACTGCCATAGTCCCAGATGCTTGAAAATCCTTCATACACATGCTCTTTTGGGTGGAGGGAGAATTATTCATTTGAAATGCGGTGCTAGAGGACAGCTTTGTGGATACCCTGGACTGCCAGAAAGGCAAATATGTGCGTTTATACATGACCCCTAAGCTCCGCTGCAAATGGCTCCCAGCTCCGGAGCTTAAAAATGTTTCCCCACCAGCTCCGGAGCTAACAGAAAATTAAGTGCGACCCCGCCCACCTAAGCGCGACCCAGTGCACCTTTCAAGTACCTGCTCTGGGAGAGTGAAAATGTTTGATGCGGAGAGTGCCGGGCTCTCCTCGCTTCTTTTTGTTGTTGTTGGTTTTCTTTTTGCCTCCCGCCCCTTTAAGAGGAACCAGGAAGTGACTGGGGGTCGGAGCAACTTCCACCCTCCGGAGGTAAGAGTGCATTCTTTTCTCCCTTTTTTTCTCCCTCCCCTCACACAGACAGAACAAGGAAGTACGGAGGGGGTGGGAACGCAGGGAGAGCAACAAACCCTCAAGATCTCTGGTCTGAATTTAAGGGACCAGCGGATCTTAGGGGTCGTGTAAAAAGGCCCTAAGTGAGTCCTAGATAAAATCAAGCCCGAGCTATCTCTGGAGGCAAACAGTGAGGGTATCCTTACTTTCGGCACGTCATGAGATGATGGAATTTTGTAGAAAAGACAATAATTCTGAGTGAGGTGGAAGGCAACAGGAAAAGAGGAAGACGAAATACCAGATGGGTTGGCTCTCTAAAGGAAGCCATAGACTTGAGTTTACAAGAGTTGAGCTGGACTGCGGAGGAGAGGACATTTTTTGGAGACTGCAAATTCATAGGGTTGCTGTAAGAGGTGATTTTGAGGGCACATAACAATAACATCCCTATAACATTGTTCCTCTTATCATCTGGCTCATACCTAGCCAATGCATAGGAATGCACAGTAGCCCTTAGCAGTAGTAGCAAATTTAATCTTGTGCTTCAACCCATTCAGAAACAAGAGTGGGCAGTGTTCTTCTCATTAGGTCTTGGAAGATTGGGAAGATTTTAGTTTCTGAAGAAGGAAATGGCAGTAGTATCTATCTGTAGGCCTATCTGTGAACCCAGCAATCTGTTTCAGGAAGAGGTTCTCTTCCTTTGTTTTAAGTGCATGAGTACTACATGCAGTTGCTTATTGTGAAGAAGAAGTCATTGTTCAGAGGCAAATGTGTGTGGGGGGGGGTATTCTTGGTGTCTAAGAAGAGAAAGAGAAGAGGGAAGGCCAGAGATAGAATGCTGGCTTTGTTAATGGTAGAAGACTGCTAGCTGGAGATTTCCCATCCCCATTTTCACAACAGTTGGTACTGCACCATCTAATTCATAGTCAAACCAAATTATCTTGAGGGTTGCACAGTATGCAAGTGGGACACTTCAGCTGCCAGCATTGCTGCTTTTCTAGTCAACTGTGATGTGGGATGCTTCCAGATGGGTAGGTGACGCATAGCTCTAATCATCATTCCTTTTCCTCTGCAGCTTGGGAGCAAAAATGCCTCTGATTTTTCCTCATTGATTGGGAGAGTGCATGTTTTGTTCCATGCAGCGGGTTAGTGTGACAGTATTGTTTTTCCGTCAAAATCCTGCCAACTCAGCTACTGGTGAAGGCTGCTGGGAACTGCAGTCCAAGAACACCTAGGTTACCCAAGATAAGGAACCACTGCAGTAATGCTATGGGGATGCAGATCTGTGAAGACTCAGCTACTCTTTTCTTTAAAATCCCCAACATTTGGCATGTGTGAGAAAAGAATGATGAACCCCAGCAAAAATACAAAATGACAGTAACTCAGTGATGGTGGATGGTGGATACCTTGGGAACTGTGAAGCCGGACAATGACAATTTCACCTTGAATGTTTATTGTTAACACACAAACATAGTCCCCTCTCTTTTGTAAATGCACTGATGAAGAATAGTTTTGAAGGACAGTTGTCCGCTGGTGGCACCTACAAGAGATAATGTAGACAGTCTCTGAACAACAGCTGATATCTGGTACCTGGCAGGCAGCTGGTGAGTATGCGATTTCTTCATATCCTGCACAGAGCATTGAAGAGTGGACTTTGTTTCCCCAGAATTTCTTAAGCTGGCATGTGTTGAAATCTATGACCGGTAAGTTGGCCTGGTTCAGAACCTCAGAGAGAGTGAAGTTTTCTTTCCCACCTTCAATATGTAAAATACAAAATAATAATAATAATAATAATAATAATAATAATAATAATAATAATAATAATAATTTTAGAGAACATTTCTACCTCTGTTGTTGCATTTAAATGAAAATATTTCATAATTGCTTTTGATTTTCTTGTTTTGGTTTGGTTTTCTTCAAAGTACAGCAAAGGAAAGAGAAACAGGCCTATAATGTTCTGGAATACAGTGGTCCACCGCCCATTCGTGGTTCGTATACTGCGGTCCCACTATATCGCGGGTAAGGGGGGGAAAGGCCTGTTGGAGGCCTCAGAAATGACTTCTGGCCTCCAAAAGACCCGGAAAGGCCCTCGCAGGCCCGCTTGAGGCAGGGCCAGGCTGGGGGTAAGTACAAGAGCCCCCAGCTAGGCACCCCAGGCCCAACCCGACCTGCATCCGCATATCGCGAATTTTCAATTATCGCAGGTTGGGTTGGGCCCCTAACCCCCGCGATAGGTATGGGGTCACTGTACTTCTAATGATTCCATCCTCTACACAGTCCCCACAGGTGACATGTAACCCCACAGGCTAGACATCACCTCACATCAGCCAATTTTTTCTCCTCCTCCCTCCCACCACCACCACAGCACCTCCAGGGACCTACTGCATCCATGCACACACCCCAAAAGGATTCCTGAAGCAATGGGACAGAAACGCCTTGCCATGCTAAGGATCTAAGGATGATGCGCTTGTCTGTCTCATCCCTGAAAGCAAGGCAGTTGGAGGTACCATGAAATACCTCTTGTGCCTCCCCAACCGGTCACCCAGCAGGAGTATCCTGGATGAAGCAAGCTGCCTCTCTTGGGCAGGCAGGCGTAATGGATGAACCTGTTGGCCATTATGTCTCCCACAGGCTTGACCAAAGCAATGTCATACTCCAGGTCATTGATCTGAGGGTAACTGAAATGTTCGTGCTGATAGATGTGCTTCACTTGGTAGCTTCTCTGCATGGACTCGAGACGATTCAGATTATGCTTCCCCAGAATAATTCTCCAGTTTGTGACATCTTCTGCCTGTCCCCTGAAAATGAAATAATGTAGGATTAGGTGTGTGGTACAATATCATTTCCAGTACACCTTTTCATTCTTATTTCTGAGGGTCAACTGAAAATACATGTATTGCATATTTAGAAGAGCTGATCTTTCAAATAGTGAAAACCTCTGTTATACCATAGTACAGTGGACCCTCGTATAACAAACGGTTTGTATAACATAAAATCTGTACAGCATAAAAAATTCCAGAGGTAGGGGAAATTTGCTTAACAGATTCGCCTATGGGGTGAATCCGTACAACATAAAA
Organism: Phrynocephalus forsythii; assembly: GCA_029282475.1. NCBI lineage: Eukaryota > Metazoa > Chordata > Lepidosauria > Squamata > Agamidae > Phrynocephalus > Phrynocephalus forsythii. Next base: position 108,574,887 of record JAPFRF010000008.1, on the reverse strand, counting down.
ATGGTTGCAATTAGGGATTACTCTGTTTTCAGTGCATTTCATTTAGAATGAATAAATTCAGGCATGTCCAAACTTCGGCCCTCCAGATGTTTTGGACCGCAACTCCCACAGTCCTTTGCCATTGACAATCTAAGCTTAGAATTCTGGGAGTTGTGGTCCAAAACGTGCCTGAATTAATTCCTTTATACAAGGTACCATTGTACATATTTTTCATCTTTTTCATTGTGTGTGAGAGAGAAAGTGGTCATTGAGAAGCAAATACGAGCTAAATTTGCAAGTCTGGTTGCATATCTGATTGCCAGAAAACACATCTCTGAGGAAATGCCATTGTCGGGGGTGGGGGTGGGGACAAGTTATTCAAAGGAAATAAACATTCCTCTCAATGTCCATCCTGACCCTACGTTTTTATCATAACATGGAAGACCACAGACTAGCAAAGACTCAGTTACTCTGAAACATTTATTCCTGAGGGTATCTTGCCCTCAGCGGCAAGTTAATACAAAGCATCTATTTCCTAAATACAATTTATATGTGCCAAATTATGCCATCAGCACACACACCCTTTGTTTGTGACAAATATTGTGGAGGCCATTTGAAAAAAGTAAAAGACGGGGTCACTTCGTCTTTACTCTGCATGATGCTCCTCACTCCCCTAAACCTCCTTCAGCTTCTTCTCCTTTCTCTCTAGCCAGCCTTGATGGCCACAAGAAAGACCAAAATGGAAAAGATACCCTAGCAAAAGGCAGTGTGGTGAAAGGGTGGACCCACAATTTCTCCTCTGTCCCTCCCCCAAAATATACGAAGTATTGGAGGGTGTTCTAAGGTGGTGCAGGAGCAGACCATAACATGTGAATGATATGCAACTATTCTCCGCTTGTCTGACTCTTATGAGTCTCCTCTGTCTAGTGCAGAGCTTACTTCTGGAAGCAGTGGGCAGCCGTGAGAACCCAGCGCTTGTGGATGAGAGTGCCACCACAGACGTGGACAAATTTATCACTCGGTGTAGAGCGTACCTTGGAAGGAAAAACAAAAGGAAATAGCATGCAGGTCACTGAAAGAGCAAAATATATACTGTAATGTGAAAGTAAGCTCGGTAACAGTGTGGTAAGCACTACCAGCAGAGGGCCCAAGTTTATTGCATTTTTAACAAGGCATTATTATTAGAGATGGGCACGAAATGAGCAATTTTTCGTTTTCATTTTCGTTTTTTCGTTTCGTTACGTAACGAAACAAAAAATGAATTTTGTCTCCAAAATGAAACGAAACGAACCGAAACAACAGAAATTTTGTCGTGCGTTTTGTTTTCGTTGCAGCAAATACATTGAACTGTAATGAATGCTAACGAAACAGCAATTTTTCATTTTCGTTTTCGTTTTTTCATTTCATTACATAACAAAATGAAAATGAAATTTTTTGTAAAAAATTCATGAAAAACAAAAATGAACCGAAACGGACCCCCTAAATGACAAACGACAAACAAAACACCATTTTTTGAGTCGTGCCCATCTCTAATTATTATTATTATTATTTTTTCTGTTACATACATCTATCCAGGATCTGCAGTTGCAATGTAGATGGACAGTGATTCTAGACAAGGTACTTTATCTTATATTCTGTTTCCCTGATGGTGTGGAAACTGTTAAAATGTCTCCTTGAATAATTCATTTACCCTCAAAAGTACTTTTAGGGTTGATGCAAGTTGGTTCTGATTTTATGGCTCCTCAAACACACTACATCTCCTTTTTCCTGTTAGGACTTATAACTAGATTTAGGGCTTTCCCTCCCTATTTCTGTCAATCTTAGGGCTCATCAAAGCTTGGTCTTTTTTTTTGGGAGGGTTTTTTTAAAGACAACCATCAGCTGTCTTAAACAAAACCAGCTTATAAGCAAGAACAATATGGAGTTTTGAGGCCTTCGACAGCCCCATTTCTTTGTGTAAGATATAGTACGTGGTTGTGGAAAGGTAAAACAGCAACACTGAGATCCAGCAACCTTGTGGTAAAAAGGCAAAATGAAGGCAGAAGCAAAGTTACTGATGTTACTTAAGGAATCAAGGCTTATAACGGGAGCAGGCCAAATTCAGGAATTCAAGATTTTCCTTTCTTTTAATATAGTTCTCTATGCCTGGCAGAGGATATTTTCACATTTCATCGGTTTTACCAGCTGTGACAGAAGCCCTTCTCCAGTTTTGTTAAGGCTGAATTATTATTAGGAGTGTTTGGTGGAGACATAAGAGAGGGCCTTCTCTTTGGTGGAGACATAGGAGAGGGCCTTCTCTGTTGCTCCTCTCAGGCTTTGGCATTCCTTCCCATGGGAGGACACACTGGCCCCATCTTTGCTGTCCTTCTTCAAACAGGCAAAGAAAGACCTTTCACTTCAAGCAAGCTTTCCCTGAGTGAATGCTGGGCTGCCTGAGTTGGATTTTTAAATGAATGGTTATGCCTTACTACTGCAATTAATGCATTTTGTGTTATTTTCTTTACTGTCTTTTATTGTGGTATCTGTTTCATCTTTTAAAGTATTTGTATATTTGTTTTAGCTTTCATTATATTTCTTAATGACGTAAGCCACCTTGGCTCCTTGTTATGAAGAAAAATGGGAAATAGATAGATAGATAGATAGATAGATAGATAGATCAGTGTTTTTCAACCACTGTTCCGCGGCACACTAGTGTGCTGTTGCCTTGTTAAAAATTGAAAAAACTTTATATATAGTCAATATAGGCATAGAGTTAAATTTTTAACATTTTCTAATGATAGAACAAGTAGAAAAAAGGTTGAAAAACACTGAGATAGATAGATAGATAGATAGATAGATAGATAGATAGATAGATAGATAGATAGATAGATAGATAGATAGATAGATAGATAGATAGATAGATAGATAGATAGATAGTAGGGCTTAAGACAGGGGCACCTGCAAAGGCATACTGCCAACAGTCAGAATCAAACCAACCTTGATTATCTTTGGAAATTACTTTCCCTATATATGCATATATTTACTATGGACCTGCACAACAGCCATCTTCAGAAGCATTCTATACATACAGCTACATACATGGAAAGAAACATGACCACACCTTGTGTCCCAGCTACCAGAAGCAAAACTCAGAAGATGCCTGTGCCCCATGCCCCAATAGTTCCAAAACAGCACCTTGCTCATATTCAGTCAATCTTTGCCAGTTATTCTACCTCACAAGAATCTCTGTCATCTTTTACACCTCCATATGCAAAAGAGAACTGCCTAGATGCCCTGAGCACATCTGATCTTGCCTGATTTCGGAAGCTAAGCAGGGTCAGCCCTGGTTAGTACTTGGATGGGAGACCACCAGGGCATACCAGGTGCTGCATGCGCCTGGAGTAGGAACTGGCAAGGCACCCCAGTATTCCTGTCTAGAAAACTCCATGGACATGGAGTCACGAAGAGTTGGTCAAGACTGTAATGACACAACACACACACACATGCAAAAGAAAATCTGACTAGTTCAGTCACTGCATTCCAGGGTTTTCACTATGACCCGCTTATGTTTTTCATATCAGATTTATGACAAACATTTTCCTAATAAAAGCAATCACAGCACCAGTCTGTCCATTATGGACAGGCATAACCCGGCTGAGACTATTGGGGTGGGGGGAGGGAATAACCATTCCATTCTTGTTTTAGTCAAGGAGCATTGCCAATGTGTGCTTTAATTGACTAGTTTCTTTGTATATTATGCAATTTCATCATAATGAAATAGTGCTGTTTTACTATGATGAAAATTAAGTGTGTGTGTGTGTGTGTGTGTGTGTGTGTGTGTGTGTGTGTGTGTGTGTGTGTGTGTGTGTGTGTGTGTGTGTGTGTGAGAGAGAGAGAGAGAGAGAGAGAGAGAGAGAGAGAGAGAGAATGAATTCCTTCCCAGTAAATTATTTCTAGCCCTCCACACTAGGAACAAAAGCTTTCTAAATAATCTACACTCAAGTCACTAATCTATGTTCTGGACTGAACAAGGAAGTAATAAAATGGTCTGAGCTGAACCTCAGAAGAAGAATTTAGTAAGGAACAGTAGGGACTTTCACTGAAACTTAATTGTTCACAAACGTATTTGAGACTTCTCCAGTGCTCTGTATGTGCCTAGTTTGCCAAGTTCTGCTTTCAACCTCCATACCTGTAAAGAAACTTGCCAGGGCCAAGAATGAGGCCTTGCTTCAGTGCCTGCAACAATTTTTGCATATATACTTGGTTGGAAATATGCAACACCACAATTTTGGGGCCAGTCTAAAAAGGAAAAGGAAAAAGAAAAGGCATTAGAAGCAGAAGTGTATTTTGAACTAGTAACGTATTCTTCAAAGGAAAAAATGCACTTGGATTTAAAGCAAAAGTTTGTACAGTAATACAAACAACACAGTGCATGCTCACTCAAAACATGGACCCATTAATGCATTCTTCTTGTAACTTACCTTCCAGCCAAGTTACAATAATACAAAAGCCTAATCCCACCAGGACCCACTAGTGCAGTGATGGCGAACCTTTTAGAGACCGAGTGCCCAAACTGCAATTCAAAACCTACTAATTTTTTTTGCAAAGTGCCAATATAGTAATTTAACCTGTATACAGGTGGCTATGAAGGGGCGATGTCGGATGCCCACAGAAGGGGCTCCGAGTGCCATCTTTGGCACCCGTGCCATAGGTTCGCCGTCACTGCACTAGTGTATAGCATATGAGATGAAACACAGGCTTTGATCACGTAAACGTCTACAAACAACACTAGTACTCTTATCAACAAAGCCGAAAACAAAAAGGATAGCCCACTGCACTTAATCTATTTACACTTCAATAGAAGAAAATTAGATTATGAAAGAATGAAACAAAAAATGCCAATTTTCCTAGTTGCTTTAATTGGCTTCCCTAGAAGCCTATAAGTAAAGTGGATAGAGGGACACTCTTCTGCCTCTTACAAAATACCAGAACTAGGGGGCATGCACTCAAATTGAGGGCTGGGAGAGTGAGAACAGACAAAAGAAAATATTTTTTTTTACCCAGCGTGTTGTTAGTCTGTGGAACTCCCTGCCACATGATGGTGGTGGCATCTGGGCTGGATGCCTTCAAAAGGGGATTGGACAGATCTCTGGAGGAAAAGTCCATCACAGGTTACAAACCACGATGGAGATGTGTAATCTCCAGCCTGAAAACCGGAGTACTTCAAGGGCCAGATATAGGGGAGTGGTATCAGGAGACAGATATCTAATTTTGTGCATACCCAGACACATTTGGTGGGGCCACTGTGAGCAGGGCCAGCGCTAGGTTTTTTTGCGCCTTAAGCGAGGGGCGGGGTGGGGGCGGGGGCAGGGGCGGTGGTGGGGCGGCAGCAGGGGGCGACGGCGGATGGCGGGGGACGGCGACAGGCACGGGGGTGGGCGGCGATGGACACAGGGGCGGTGGGCAGATGGCGACGGGCGGTGGAGGGACCGACGGCAGTGGCCAGCGGCGGTGGGGCGGTGGGGGGGCAGCAGGCTGGCCAGCACCCCCTCTCCATTTTGGCACCCTAGGCAACTGCCTAGTTCACCTTAATGGACGTGCCGGCCCTGACTGTGAGATACAGGAAGCTGGACAAGATGGGCCTTTGGCCTGATCCAGCATGGCTCTTCTTATGTGCTTATATAAGCTGGGATCAGTTTTATACGTTATTGGAAAACTGAGTAGCATCCCGGCTGTAGAGTATTCCTTACATGCTCAACTAAACAGGTCAAAAAAATCAATGTTTCTTTCCTGAAAAATGAAAATGCAAAGAACTGATCACGAATAAGTTCAGTGGGAAGAGCAAGGCTCCTGGATTCGATATCTGTGGCTTTTGGCTGTACCCTGCTTCTGACAGAATCATCTCTGAATAATTCCATAGTGGTTCATTTTGAATCTGAAGCTGCAGTCGGAAATCTTCCCAGGTTTGGGACAGACAAGCAGTAGAATAGAAGTCAACATAACAAATAAGGGCAGTACAATAATGATGATTTTCGACACACTTAAAAGAAAGGTTAATTTTGAGAGAACAACTGATGTGAAGGAAGCAGAGCATCACATGCTAGACTCAGCAATGGGAATTCCCTCACTCTTAAATAGATGTTTGCTGTGCCTTGAATCTGGCTCTAGTTGACAAATTAATCACTAAAGCAACAGTGAATTCACATCAGCTTGATGAGCACCTTACACCATGATCTGGTACTAAAATGCAGATGTAATAAGTCACACTGGATTTACTGCTTCTGTAACATTTTTACTCTGTCGTTTATTTCTCCAAAGAGCCCAAGGGAGGGTTACACCATTCTTGCTTACCCATCTTCTCCTTTCACCAACCTCGTAGGTAGGTTTAAGGAAGTGAATGATCTCAGGTTATGCAAGTAAGCCTCCTGGCTTAGGGGAGGTTTGGACCTGGGTCACCTCAGTTCCAGCACAGAGGATTGCCATTTTACTGGATTGTGTGACCAGGACACAAGCGAGGGAAGTGCATGAGGAACAACCCACAAGACACGGCACACCGTTTGTGTGAATGCCCTTCTGTGCACAGTGGTTCTCACAGGATTCTGGCTGTTTGTTTCATTTCTGTATGTGAGACAGGGTTGCTGGCAAAGGAACAGCATGGGGACGGGAAGAAGGTGGAATAACCATTGCACTCTTATGGCGTTTATACACAACCCCTAAACTCCGGGGCAAATGGCTCCCAGCTCCGGAGCTTAAAAATGTTTACCCACCAGCTCCGGAGTTAAAAGGAAATTAAGTGCGACCCCGCCCATTTTAGCGCGTCCCAGCGCAGTTTTCAGATACCTGCTCTTTGGAGGTGAAAATTATTTGTTCTGGTGTAACGATAATGAGTGCAGGGCTCTCCTTGCTTCTGTTTGTTGTTTTTTGGCTCCCGCCCCTTTAAGAGCTACTTTTACAGAGACGAGAGGCAGAACGAGGTGAGCGGTGAGCGGCATGCTTTTCTTTCTCTTTTTCTCCCTCCCCTCGCACAGCCAGCAGCCAGGAAGTGCGGAGGGGGTGGGGACGCAGGAAGAGCGACGCACCCCTAAGATCTCTGGTCCGAATTTAAGTGGCCAGTGGATCTTAGGGGTCGTCTAAAAAGGCCCTTAATGCCCAGACATGAAGCTATACTCCTGTAAAGAGAATTTGACCATCACTTACCTAAATCCAGAGCTCTAGGAGGAAATGCCACCCGAGGCCAGGACGCCGTTGTGAAAAGGAGCACCAAAAACAAAATAAAGGGACTATCCAAAACCATCGCCCCCTTCTACCATTGGGGGGGGGGAATTGATCCAGTGAATGTGCAAAGGGAAACTGAAGTTTTGTGTTGACCTTGAACGTCACTGCTAAATCCGCTAGAGAGGAAGAGACCATTCCGATAGCTTGTTGTTTTTTATCTCACTGTTTAAAAACAAAAACAAAAAACAAAGCGCAGAGCATCAAAACAGCCAGTTCTAGATGCTTCTGCCTGTGTTTAGCACTCTTCTTCTTTTTGATTGGCTGCAGGGCGACTGTTCTGATCAGCAATTTCATGTGGAAACCCCACCACCCCTCAGTGAGTCATGGAGATGCTGCAGCAAGCCGTGGTCATAACCACCACTTATTGAAGTTGCTTTTTCGCATACTACAATTCCCAGAAGGCCTAGCAACCACAGCCATGCTGGCCTCAGGAGTTGAGAGACTGGACCCAAGTCCACAAGTGGTTGTTGTATGGGTGGGGCATATCAAAGGCGTGTTGTCAATGGATCAGTAAAGAAACCCACCCCACTCCTCACTCAGGCTCCCACAGATAAAGGGGAAATGGCTACTTGCTTTCTCTGTAGCCTTGCTTTTACAGTAAGACCCCCCCCCATATCCCTTGATTCATTAACCGCTGATTCAGTTATCCACGGTCGACAGAGGAAAAATTAAATAAATAATTCAGCAGCTCCAGAGCAAGCTACTGTCACAAACAGCAGCTGTAAAGCAAGCTACTGTATCACTGTGTAAGGCTTTGCCCAACTTCCACCCCTATTCTACAGGATTTAGACCAGGGGTCCTCAAAGTTTTCAAACAGCGGGCCGGTCCACCACCCCACAGACACCACTGGGGCCGGACCACAGTAAAAAAAAGAAAAAGAAAAAAAAGCCGACATGGAAAAAAGGGGGCAGGGAGGGGCAAGTGGGCGGTAGTTGGGGGAGTGGGGGAAGTGACATAGCCTACTGCTTTGAACTGCCTCAGCAATAGAAGCAGCTGCGGAGGCTGGCTTGCTCGCAAAGCAGGGGGTAGGTCGGGGGTTGCAATTGGTCCCGGGGGCCGGATTCAGGACCTTGGGGGGGCGCATCTGGTCCCGGGGCCTTAGGTTGAGGACCCCTGATTTAGACCAACAGAGCATTTTCTCTTAAGATCTCACTGGGTCCTCCATTTGAGAGCACATTAAGAGCTTCAGCTTTGTTTAACCATGCAGCCTAGGAAAGAATTTCTTAATTTTAAATGTTGCACAGTGCCTTGTGAAGACTGACGGGTCTTAAAGAATGTGTTACTTGTTTTTCTCATGAATTTTACGCTAATAGACCAATACTAACACCTGTTTTAGTGGATTCATGTTGAACCATAATTCACCCGGCAAACACTAGGTGGCATGAAGCAGCTTCAGCTTCTCAGTTGGAAGAAAGTAGCCAAGGCAATTGAATTCACTGGTTGCTTTTGACCCCGATTCATTAAATTACACTATTTTGAGGGTGGGGCAGTAGCAGAAGAGAACATGTGAGCTTCTTTTTGCATCCGAACAGGCTGCCATCTTTTATTTCCATTCTCATGGAATTGTCTGTGATCAAATGCACTGGAATGGTTTCCTCATTTCTGCCCTTGAGTGCCAGAGTTTTCTTCTAGGATCACTTAAGGTGAAGCATATGGTGTCATCCGCTGGGAGCCCAATAAGCGCAAAGGTGGCATCTGGCAAGGTCACATATTTGATAGGATTAATACATCTTGAAGACTCAGAAGCTGCAGCTCAGGGTTGTAATGCTTCCTTGCATTGATCCTTCTCTATGGGCCTTTTTACACGACCCCTAAGATCCGCTGGCCACTTAAATTCGGACCAGAGATCTTAGGGGTTCGTCGCTCTTCCTCTGTCCCCACCCCCCTCCGCACTTCCTGGTTGCTGGCTGCCTGAGGGGAGGGAGAAAAAGAGAAAGAAAAGCATGCCGCTCACCTCATTCTGCCTCTTTGTCTCTGTAAAAGTAGCTCTTAAAGGGGCGGGAGCCAAAAAGCAGCAAACAGAAGCGAGGAGAGCCCCGCAATCACTATCATTGCACCGCATCAAAGATTTTTCACCTCCAAAGAGAAGGTACAGTGGTACCTTGTATAACGTAATTAATTCGGTCCAAATCAAATTACGTTATACAAGTTTTCCATTGTACAAATTGTAATTTCCCATAGGAATGCATTGAAACTGGATTTAATCTGTTCCAATGCGGCGCTAGGTTTTTTTGGGCAAGGGGGGGCGGGCGGGCGGTGGACCCCCATGCAGGTGCCAGGTAAGGGTGCCCCTCCCTGGCTCACCCCCCTCCGTGTCTGCCGCCCCTCCTCTCCCCTCCATCCTTCCCTCTTTCCCCGGGCGGCCGCAGGTGGGCGGGCAGAGGTGGCCGCGGGGTGGGGGGAGGGGGAGGGGGTGCGCTGCGCCGCTTGGCCTGGGGCAGGGGGCTTGGGCGCAGGACCGTGCCGGGAATCCCCCCCGCTCACCTCTTGCTTGCCCCCCTGCCCCCCAGTTATGCCTGGATGCAACAACAGGCGGTGCGAAGAGGATTAAGAAGACACCCCCCAGTGGGTGTGGGTGTGGGTAGTTGTGCTCACATGCCATCCTTGAACCCCCACCCCACCCCCACCCCCCAGCCCCATCCTGGCTCCTCTCCCTATGGCCAAATCGAGAACTTGGGCCGACATCTCCCCCCCTTCCTTCCCTTCAACCTCGGCTGGCATCTCTCCCGGGACTTACGGCAAGACCCGCCATTCTTCTGTGAGGAGCTTCCCCCCCAACCCCCTAGGAAGTGGGAAGGGGCGGCTCGGGGTGGGGGTGACTTTGGGTGGTGGTGGAAGAAGTCTGGGCAAGTTGGTGGCGGGCACGGGCGGAGGCGCCAGGCCACGGTGTCTCCATCCCGTTGCTTAGCAATGCTGTGCGCCGGAACTGCCCCCCCCCGGCGCTCACCCAAGCACTTCCGGTTTGGAGCAAGCAAGATGGAGGCGGATGGAGGCGTGGAGGCACCGGAGGGAGCCAAGGATTGGTAAGGGGTTAGGAGGGAGGAATGACTCCAGTTCTTCCCATTCACACCCGCACACCGAGAAGCGTGGATTAAGAGATGCCGTCCTCTTCCTGGGCGGCTGCAGGTGGTGGGCGGAGGTGGCCGCGGGGGGGGGGGGGCGGATTTTTTTCTGTTGTACAGATTTTTCGTTGAACAAACCCTCCGTTATACGAGGGTCTACTGTACAAGAAAAGTGTGCTGGGTCGCGCTAAAGTGGGCGGGGTTGCACTTAATTGTCTGCAAACTCCGGAGCTGGTGGGGAAACATTTTTAAGCTCCGGAGCTTGCAGCCATTTGCAGCGGAGCTTAGAGGTCGTGTATAAACGCCCAATGTGAGTTTTGAGAAATGGAACCAAAGCATCTAGGTAGGTAGCATAATAGAAAGTATGTCTGTGAAACTTCTCACTCATCCAGGTGAGTTTATCTGCAAGTTGAGTCATGGCAAATGGAATTCTTCTTCTTGAGAGACTGAAATGTTTTGCTGCTTATCCAAACAGCTTGTCAAAAAGCTGGTCTGAAATAGTCTCATAAGATGAACAAATAGGCTCATTAGGTGGACAATAGACTCAATAAGCCATTAGGTGAACAATGGCCTAAGGTGCTGAAACCCATAAAGTATAGGTCATTTAGCTATGGCCTTGGTGGTGGAGGTGTGAAGTATTTTTATTTGTCTGAGGATTATTGAAATCACTGCCTGATAAGCAGCAGATAGACTGTGCCTGAGCCCCCCCCACCTCTGTTGAGAGAAGGGTTTTCAATACTCACATGAAGGGCTTCTCTGACCTCTCTCTCAAACCACCTCTTTTCTGTCTAATATGTTTACATCTTCATCTTTGAATGAGTGCCCTTTGCCCATCAAGTGGAGGTGTACTGCTGACCCAGAAGAACAATGGATCAGCCTGAGACCCAGAGCTGGTGGAAGAACCTGGTTATTCCCTACATGGCAACATTTTATTTATGTAGGATAAACAAGGCAACCTCTACACAAAGCAGCAAATAGGCACACATCCGATGACAAGAATAACAACATGGAGAATCCCATTTCAGAACACATCAAGTTCCTCTGACTCTCTGTTGAGGATTTCCAACTGGCTATGATAGAAAAACAGAATTACAAATGAGAAAGAAGAGGGAGACGGCAAAAATCGGTTACTCAAATAAGCTCCAGGGCATCTCTAAATAGAGGTCAAGGCTTAACTCCACATATAAATAACTCAGCATTCTGTAATATCTTAGCAAAAAGGGGGTTGAGCCTCATGGCCATCGCAAAACACAACTACAAGAATAGGTTACAGGTGATACATTTATAGGCAACTATTAAAAATAAAAAAACAAGGAACATTGCTAGCTTTCGAGTTTACATAACTCTTCAGTTCCATCCTGGTAAAGCACATCTTTTACCATGTCTGAACTTCTGGGACCTGCTTTGAAGAAGAGTTATGTAAACTCGAAAGCTTGCAATGTTCCTTGTTGTGTTTTTTTTAATAATGGCCTATAAAGGTATCACCTGTAACCTATTTTTGCAATTGTAATATCTTAGAGGTACAAAATGATTGTAACAAGGGTTAACATTCCTGTGGCAGTCCAATCTGCCTGGCAGGTACCTTATCACCTTACTAGTGCCTTCTGCAATCTCCACTAATTAAGTGCTTGATAGCCCCATTCTTGTGTTAAGGAACCATGATCACGTCATTGATTGTCTTCATTAAAGGTAAAGGTGCCCCCTCTGCCGCACATGCGTACTAGTAGTGTTGACTCTAGGGGCAGTGCTCATCTCCATATTCAAGCTGAAGAGCCAGTGCTGTGCAAGTCCATGGCCATGTGGCCAGCATGACTGCAAGGAAACACTGTTTTACCTTCCAGCGGTACCTATTTATCTACTTGCATTTACATGCTTTTGAACTGCTAGGTTGGCAGGAACCGGGGTTATCAGCGGGAGCTCACTCCGCTATGTGACACCTGGGATTCAAACCGCTGAGCTGCTGCCCTTGCAGCCAACAGTTTTCAGTGCTTTAGTCCCCTGAGCCACCCAAATCCTGAGGACATGTATAAATGTAAGAGGATTTTGTATGTACACCCCTTGGGCATGAGGGAAATAATGTTGATCCATGAAAGCTCACACAGAAGTGTGAACCCCCCCCCCATCCACATCCTTTAATTTTGCTAAATCTCAGATGAACAAAACTTCTGAACGAGGAGAAAATCTGATTTCATTTCTTGCAGACACTTGAATGCCTGAATTCCCATCTCCTAATGGGGAGTGAATGTGTAAACTCCTCTGTAGGTTCTACTGATTCAATGGGCCTACTCTGTTTACTCTAGTTGCAACTTACTCTGCTAACAGGATTCCAGCAACAGTTGTTGAGTTGCTACAGAAGTGATGAATTGCAGGACACCACTCTCAGAAGTTCTTCTCCCAAAATCTGAGGGAATGGAAAGCTGCCAACCTAACATCCCCAGTTACACCAATTTCTGTCAGTGATCTCATAACATTCTGTTTGATCTTGGTTTTACTTGGCACTTTACCCACCAGCCTCCTCACTCTCTATCTAGTTGGAATGCAACAGTGGTAGTGGTCTAATGATGAATCAGCTGTATGCTGGGACAAAACGCTCAAGGGGACTTGAACAAATTCCCTCCCAAGGGAACGTGGCAGTAATCAGTCTTCTTTAGCTTGGGAGAGAAGCAGGCAAGAGGGGTACAGAGGTAGAAAACTATAAACAGAAGACTCAGGGAACAGAAATAATGAATAGTTGTTGTGATGTAATATTGTGGTTTAATGAAGCCGATGTTCATGTTGCCTTCAGGTTGCTTTCAATTTATTGGTGGCCCTATGAGTTAGTGACCTTGGAAACATCCTGTCCTTCGCAGCCCTACTCAGGTCTTGCAAAGTCAATGCCATGGCTTCCTTTGTTGAGTCAGTCCATTCAATTTTTGATCCTCCTCTCTTCCTGTTGCCTTCCCATTTCTCCCCACTATCGTTGATATATTTTAGTCTTGTTTTCTCACGATGTGCCCAAAGCAAGCTACTGTCACAAAGAGCAGCCATAAAGCAAGCTAGTGTCTCAAAACTGCAGCCAGAAAGCAAGTTACTGTCCTGAAACTGCAGAGGGGGCGGTGTTTGGCATTCTCTCTTATCCATGGATTTCATTATCCACAGATAGGCCTGAAACCAATCCCCAGCGGATACCGGGGTCCTACTGTACAAACTAGTTTCATGACTCATGATTTAAAGTGGATTGTTATCTGTAAACCATAATTAAGACTAAACACCTTTTGGCTAGAGAAAAAGTGTTGCTGTTTTCTCAAGTTCCCAAATGTTTCCTCACATCTGTATGAGACCAAATATCCAGGTCTTGCCGGGGTCAAACCACCGCCTGTGCCCTCTAAAGCTAGAATCTGATATTTTAAGAGTCACAGACACCAGCCCCACCCACCCCCTTTTAGCATTCCATGCAAAACCAGCCATTATGTACGTACATTCCCATCTTAAAATTCCCCCTTCCCTGTGTTTTAATCCACTCCCAAAAGTGATATAAATATTCCCAAGGGATAAACTCAAACGGCTTAAATACAATACACAACATTAAAAAGAAAAAAGATCATTTTTATTATTCATAGAAAGACACTGAACTCGCTGTCTAGCTGCCAATCCTCACAACAGTAGCCATTTTTGGTATAGTTCACGACAGTTCAAAAAATAACAATAATTACATTTTGTTCCCCGAAACAAACAAACAGCCGCAGCGATGGCTGTGTTGCAGAATGGAAAGCTAGCCCAGTGTTAAACATTCATAATCAAACAGACATTCCTGACTCATGTAAGCCTCTCCAGTAACACTGTCTTTTTGTGTCCTGGCAACAGCCTAAGGAACTCCCTCGGGGAATTTTGAAAGTAATTCCTCATAGCCCAAGAGGCCACTGGCCAATATGCTGCCAAAATGCCATGTTCATAAGAGCACATGATAATTTTCAGTGCATCTGGTCTAAACAGGAAAGACAGATTTATACAGCACAGGAGGGTAATTCAATAAATTATCTAGGAATGCAGAATGTGTTTTCTTATTATGCCTTTTTTTGTAAATCACATAATGCCATTTGTTCCTGTATAAAAAGCATAATTTACAATTAGGGTCTAGTATTTAAAACATCACAAGGAATGAAAAAGTGAAATAAAAATCTGGGACCCAAACCTAACACGAAAGGAGAGGATAAATGAATCCATGTTTTCTACTTTTATTAATGGGGTTTTTGTTTTTACAATTCATAAATATACAGAGGACAACGATGTGCCCCCAAGCCCTTGGGTTTTTTTTTCTTTAAACTTTTCTGGAAGTATTTATTATTCAAAGCTAGACAATAAGGTTAGACTACTACTGTGTTTAAGTTTCAGCAATATTTACCGGTAGTTTAGTTTTTAACTTATCATCCTTGCTTGCTCAGATCATATCTACATGTGACTCAAACTGAGGTAGTGGTACAATTGTGGGCTGCTCCAGGCAAGGGGGAGAATGTATACGATGCTGATCTGTTTCTTTGGGCAGAATAGTTTTTCCTCTGTTCATCTTGTTAATGGCAACAAATACATTTACTTTAGTTTATTCGTTAGCTGCCTTCCCACAGTTCAAAGGGATGTACATCATAATTAAACTTGTACAGTAAAATGCCGATAATAGGAATAGCAGTCTAGCAGAACCAAAAGGAAGTGTATGAAAATCAACCAGACTACCTAAAAGCCAGAAGGAACAGGGGCATCTAGCCACACTTCCTGAGGGCCAAGAAACTATGCTGGTAGGCAGGGAGGTGAACATTCCATCCCAGAGAAAAGTGATGTATGAGTAATTCCCTCCCACTAAAGACACTAAAACACACACACCCTAAATGATCTTCCATGTTAAATAGAAAATTTAGCACCAGTCTTCCTATCATGTGCTACTTTACTTCACGGAGAGAGATCTAGACATGGAAAGACACACAGAGAGATCCCACCTGGCATTATGAAGCAAAAAGGTCCAGAATCTGACCACTTCATTCTCAATAGTACAAGGTCTGGGATAGATGTAAAGGCCCTCCCTAGAGCCTGTCCTATGTCGAACTCTGTTTTAGACCTATTCCGAGTTGTCAGCTCAGTCCCATATTCTGGACCAGCTCTAAGGTGCGATGTCTGTGAGGTTTCTCAGTCATCCGTGTGAGTTTATCTGGAAGTTGAGTTATGGCAGCTGGGCTTCTTTTCTTGTGAGAGCGAAACGTTTCACTACTCATCTAAGTACTGTGGCTTCGTCATTTTGAGGAAAGTTGTTGAGGGGCTTCCAATTTATTGTTCACCTTGGTTTCACGCCTAATGAGCCTGTTCAGACCAAGGTGGAGTGAAACCAAGGCAAACTATAAATTGGAAGCCCCTCACCAACTTTCTTCAGACTGACAAAGCTACAGTAGTGGATGAGTAGTGAAACGTTTTGATCTCACAAGAAGCCCAGTTGCCATGACTGAATTTCCAGGCTAAGGTGCAATGTTTATATGCAGCTCTTTGGGGCTTTGTTTTATGTCTCCCCACCTCTGAATGGGCCTCAGAGTCCAATGGAGCAGTTTATTCCATTGCTGTACTGGAACGGGCACAACAACTTGGGTGGAGACAATGCATCATTGTTCTAAAATATGTTTTCTTTCCCTGTTTCATCGACAGTTCATCTGGACTTCTTCTGGAAGCCTCCCCTGGTTCTGTCTGGAACTGTTCTATCTGGATCTCGAGATGCTTCTGAATGGCCATCCCAAGAACTTCAGGATCAACAGCAGCCCCGTAGACTTCCCACGTCATGCCTTCATCATCCCACCTCACTTCCGGTACTGGAGACTTTTCGCCTTCTGCCTCTGGTTCCAGATTAACCTCCGGAAAGACATGTGGGTGGCCTCCTGCCATAACAGCAGGGCTTGTGGCTGCAGACTTATACTCTTTGGTTGGCAGGGTCTGGACCTCTGCGTCTTTGCACTCAAAGAGAGGCTGCAGTCCCTGAGTGATGTCATTCATGGATGTCATAGTCCATGTGTCTTTTGTCTTCATGACAGTCTGGATGCCATCTTGGTGCCTATTCAGCACAGCATAGGTGGTCTTCCTTTCCTCTTCAGCCCTTCTCGTTGGTGCATATGGCTGCGCCCGCAACATGTGTTCATCATGTACACTGCAGCACCTCATTATGTGTTTCACATCCAGGCCTGACTCACTCACAGAGGACACCAGCTTCGGAAGGGTACCTGTTTCAGCAGAAGGCAACGATGGACAATACTCAGGGTGGACGTGCGCTTTCCCTGATTCACTAACTGAGCAGACCAACCTTGGGAGGAATTGGACTGAAGGAATTGGCAAGGAATGGCAGTAAGCTGGAATGGTGCCTTCGACCTTCATGGGAGACGGTTGCCTTATGTTGTAAGGGAAGGCAGTGTTGTTGTGAACAGCCATCATGCCAGATGGGTACATGGCATGCGAAACGTTGCCGTACACAATCCCACCTTGAGCATACATCGCCCTATGTGAGAAATTATCTCCGGGCATGTGGGATGCCAGAACAGTTGGGCGGTATACCCCAGGATCTGTAAAAACGGTAACATTGTGTGTGAAAGTTCTATCATCGAAAACGTTAGTGGGCACATTTTGGTCTCTAGGTGAACTTGGGATTTGACTCACATGGCTTGGGAAATCCAGGTCATTTTGACAGGAGTCGGATCCGTATCTCTTTCTTGGCAAGATGATATTGCCCGGAGAGGTGCCGTAGCCACTGTTGGAACTCAGAGGAGAAGGTGTGGCATTGGCCTCCAAATGGGAAGCAGCACTGTGTTGCTTGCAGCTACAGTTCAGGTCAGAAAAGCTTCTCCGGACTGCAGCTTCCAACTCTTCTCTTGCCCTCCCATACTTTAGATCAGCCTCAAAGGCTGAAGGTACATTCTCAATGGTGTTACTCTTGACATGTGTTCTAGCGCCCATCCCTTCTGCTGGGGACTGGTCCATGTAGAGGAAGTGGTTAGTGCTTTGGGAAGTGTCCTGTGTGCCATCGGTGGGGGACAAGCTGCACACAGTTCGGATGGTAGAGGCCATTTCTGAACGAAGAGAAGACGATCCAGAACCAAGTGTGCTTCCAGCATCACTCTCCCTTGTCTGGGCTTGACAAGCAGAACTGCTGAGGCTTTTCCGGAGTTCATATTTGCTGTTCGGTCCTTCCTGAGAGCCCATTCGGCCGACGCTCGCCAGATTGGAGGAGCTCTTAGAGAGAGGCTGGTAGTTTAAACCCAGAGTGCTGTGAGAGACAGAGTTTAAGGTTTCCTGGTGAGAATGGGCCTGGAACGGGTGACTGTTGGTTGCCATGGCAAGCAAAAGTCCTGCGGGAGAAGAAAACATGCAATGAATAGTCGTTCAAATGTTTCAAAGCTGTAGTCAGGTTGTGAAATCAGCAATCGTCCTTGTATGACCATGTTTCCCCATGTATATAATGCTATTTCCCACCAAAACATGACACTAAAATTTAAGGGAGGGGTCATATACACAGAAGTAAGCTTTTCCTGAGGGGTGGGGGTGGGGTGGGGGAGAAGCCAAACTGATCTTACAGTCTCCCTTCCTTCCAACAGCTCTTTCCAGTCAGTTCAGGTTCTCTCTCTCTCTCTCTCTCTCTCTCTCTCTCTCTCTCTTTTTTTGGGGACTGGGGAGCTCCAGGGACTGAGGAGCCTGTTAAGAAATGCTTCCCCCCACCCCGATTTCTGCAAAAAGAGGGCTTCCCCCTTCATACATTGAGTATTTCAGATTATAGTAGGGTTTTACCTTCTTCTAAAATGTGTTTTTTGTTTTTGTTTTACTCAGCTGTTTTCTGTCACTGCTGTTTCCTTTGTTTTCTAATAACATTGTTGGGTTTTGTGAGGGTGCCCCCCCCCGCCCACACTTTTTCAAATTTATTTGTTTGAGAGATAACATGAGTTTGTCAGATGTGGAAAAATGTCAGAATCTGGAGACAAAACAGAGGAAACCTCCATGGTGCCTTCCAGATGCTTGGACTACACCAGTGTTGGTGAAGCTATGACACGGGTGCCAAAGGTGGCACTCAGAGCCTTTTTTGTGGGCACCCAAAATCACCCCTTCACAGCCACGTGTGTTTAGGTTAAATGGCTGTATTTTCACTTTGCGAAAAATTAGTGGGTTTTGAATGGCATTTTGAGCACTCGGTCTCTAAAAGGTTCATCATCACTGGACTACACTGTCCACTAAACCACTGGCCATGTTGAGGTTGATAGAGGAAAGATGGAGTGATTCTATTTTAATCCCATATTTTCGTGTGTGTTTTTAAACACTCAGCGTCACAGGCTTGACTAAAATGACATTAAAACAACTATTGAAATCATCAGAATAATCAGTTAACAAAATAATGTAAAAGGCTGAAAGAAATGGTAGTCTAAAACATGTAGAAGGCAGCTTGCTTACCCAGCAATAGCAGGAAGTAGATTTGCAAGATACAGTGGGATGGAAAATTCCCTGGAAACTGAAAAGCTGATACCACTGTGAGATAAATCCTAAACTTGCCCTTTGCTGATTGTACTGCAGTTTACTTTGTAGGAATTTCCTACTCTACAGGAAAATGCTGTATTCTGGCACAGGGGTTTAATTATATATTGACCCCTTTATAAAGGCCTATCCTCCGTTTCCTCTTCTTTTGTGGATGAAACAAAAGTCCACTGTAAATCTGTTTTTGTGAAGTCTTGCTAGGGAAATAGACCTAACCTTGCTAACAACATCTTAGCAGAGCTTGAAATAAATGTCAGGATTTAATGGGCAGTATGGAATGATGGGAAAATAGTGTGGTTGAAGGCAACACTTTAATTTTCTCATAACAAGGGATCAAAAATACTCCTTTTGAAAATAACATGATGACTGGTAGCACTGGATTATTTCCCCAACCCTCTTCACAATGACAGCATCTACCATGGGGCAAAATGCTTGGGGAACATTTATTTTTTAAAAAAATTAATAGGACTGGTGGGGGACCTTCAGGCATCCCCCAAGCTAAATCATCCACCTATGTGTTCCACTGTGAGAGCGCATTCTACCTGTCAAACGCTCTTATAACACATTATTTTGGGTTGCTGAGAAGAGAATAATGTAATCCTGT
The DNA here is from genome assembly GCA_029282475.1 of Phrynocephalus forsythii. Classification (NCBI taxonomy): domain Eukaryota; kingdom Metazoa; phylum Chordata; class Lepidosauria; order Squamata; family Agamidae; genus Phrynocephalus; species Phrynocephalus forsythii. The sequence continues at coordinate 108,555,471 of JAPFRF010000008.1, read as the reverse complement.
AGGTGTTTAAGCACAAAAAACTGATTCCTGTTAGTTGTTAGAAAACCAGCTGTGATCTCACATTTCTCCTGCTGTTGGCTTCTACTCACTTGCCAAGCCTCATCTATCCCTCCTGACCCAATATGGAATGCAGTCCAGGGAGGGTTTTTCATTTACATTCCAGTGTTATCCAACATTCAATAACATTAGCTTTACTTCTTAAAATGTGTTTGCACATAGAAGTCTGCAACAAATCTGCATTTGGGCACAGCAAGCAAGAAAACATGTCATTTGAAGTGGATATGTTATGACTTATGAGTACAAAATAGTTAGACAAGCAGAGGAAGGATTAAGGATAGAAATGGAATTAACATGCACTATTTCTGGCTTAGCTTCAGAAGGGGATCTGGGATGCTTTTGCTAATTCCACTGAACTGCTTTGCTTGAAACCAATGTATGTGTTTGTGTGTGTGTGTGTGTGTGTTTCCCCCCGAGTTATGGTTAAAGCAGTGACCTACTTAACCCACTAACAAATTTAGCACCTGAACAATAATAGATGCTGTGTTTTGAGAGCCCACATGGATGTGGCAGGAAATTAATGAAATGTTCTAATTAAAAAACAAACACAGAACTGGCAACCACCTCTGTACACATAGTTTTAATGGCATGGAGAGGGAGAGAACATAGTGGGAAATTCAAATGAAGACATGAAGAATCATGAGATATAGAGAGTTTTCGGAATTTGTGGGATGAGGATGAGGAAGGCCAGTAGAAATATCTGATATAAGAGCAAGGAGTGGTGAAATTTATCTTTAAAGGATAAACGCAAATCTAAGACTTTACACTACAGCTGGAATACAGAGATGCCTTTCCCCCTCAAGTTTAAGAAATAATGATCCGTACAGCTGTTTGGCCTTTGCCTGTTCACTCCTTTTCAACCTAATCTACCCCATAGGGTTACTGTTTGGAAGAAAAAGTCCCTTTAGGCCACTACGACCCTCCTGAAGAAAGGGTGTTGTATACATGATGAAATCCAATATTGCTGATGAACATGGAGGTGAGGGGGATTCTACCCGTTCTGTGCTTCTCGTTGGCTTTTCTTTGTTGTCACCTTCGAGATTTCAGCTTTGCATCTGCCACTCCACTGTTCAACACACTCCGTTCCACCCTCTCTCCACCCTTCAACTTCATCCTCATTGTACTTGCCGTCATAGCTTCTCCATCCTCCCACTATGCCTCATGAAGAAACCCAGTGCTGGCTTTTTGAGTGGAAAGAGCTTGCCTTCATTATTGCCAAACGCAGTAACTTCTTCACACAGATCAAATTGTGGGATTCACTACCACAAGATGTTGTGACAAACACCAGCTTGGAAATCTTTAAAAGAGAAGGAGGCCCGTAAATGGAAGACAGGGCGTTGAAGGTATCAGTGGCTATGATTCAGAACGGCTATACATGGACACCACTATCAGGGGAAATACACCTCTGTGTATCAGTTACTGGGAAAGAGTGGTGAAGCTGTTGAGTTCATGTCCAGCTTGCAGAATCCCTATGGACATCAGCTTGTCCATCTTCTGAACCATATCCTGACCATGTAGCCTTTGGTCCAGTCAGACTCTTCTTATGTTTGAAAGTTAGAGCCAATCATGCTGGCTCAACAGATCCGGAATCAAAGATGCTGTGTTGTTCTGGAGTCAAGGCACAGGGATGCAGATCAACAGCCCCATGCAGTTGTCTTGAGGACTGGAGCAATGGTGCCGTGAGACTTGCTTAACTCTTCCCTACTCCTGTGTCCTCAACTGAAACATGGGTCCCTATAACAGCCACATGGTCTTCTATAGTAGAAGGCAATTTAGATACAGAAACACTCCATCTACCACTGCCACTCCCTTGTCAGTAAACACTACAGGATGTCTGTGAAGATTTTCAGTCACCCAGGTGATGTGGTTAACAAATGGCATGCAATTATAAGGGAAGTGGGGTTCCTAAGACTGTCTCACTTCTGGAGAACAAAGCAATAGCCAGGTTTCACCCTAATAATTCCACCCCCTTGGTCCTAAATTTGATAACCCTTAGGAGGATGCATGTGGAGGTGCCCTAGGCCTCTCTGACCTTAGACTCCATAAACTTAAACTTGGTTGTGCATTTTGAGAAGTTACAACAACCCTGCCAGGCAGGACAAGTTCCAAAACTGTCCCTAAGTTTCAAAAACACTTTTCTGGTCAAGACACTGGGAATTAGGTACACTCACTCTCCCTGGCAAAAGATCCCACCTTAATAAAACATTATGATTTTTATTAAAAAGTACAAAAATAGAACCATGTCAAAATCACTTAAAATTGCAGTAAAAATGCATAAGCAAAGGCAAAAGAATAAAACATAATCTGGTAGTATGTTCCATGAAAGACAATTCAATAAAACAATAAACTCTTACTAGGAAACTCTATTACAAAGACTAGAAGACCCATCTGGAGCTGCAAAGACTAAGTTATCTGAAAGGAAGCCACCTGCCATTCTCTTTTAAGCTTCCAAAGCAGCATTTTTCATTAATGCAATTTTCTCCCATCTCTCCCCCCTCCCCCAGTCTCTCAGGTGTTTAACCAATTGTAATGTAGCCACCCCTGATTCATATGAGAGCGACTTCTTGTTTCACAGCACAGAAATTCTGATGTTCTCAGATGTTCTGCTCTCTCTGCATCTCTGCTGATCCGACACCACCTGCAACAGCTTGTTAATGAACTTGGGAGGAAAGTAATGCACAAACCATTCAGTTCCTTGACAGCAACTTTCCTGAATGCTAATCCCCACAGCCTCATGTAGTGGACCTTGAGAGTACAGAGAACATTATTCTAAATATAGGGAGAGAAGGAAGGAAGCAACCCTCAGAATTTCAAATAATTGGGGACTACTGCCCACCTGCTCTTCCAGCATGTGAGCTGATGGCCAAAATCAATTTTTTTACCACTTTGAAGATGTAAACAAAAACAAGGAATATCAGTTAAAGGTCATGAACTTTTGCTGAGGGCTTACCCTTAAGTTCCCTCTCAGCTGGAGTTGATAGTTTGGAAATGCTTTCCTGAGATAATAGGCCTATGTGCAGACAACTAAGGGCTGAGGGGGCAAGAAGATCTACTTTAACACCGAAAGGTCTGCATATACTTGTTTCATACCAAGAAGGGCAGTTTATTTTAATTTACTTATAAGATTGACTCCAATAGAAGGCTTCTGTATCTAGGTTCTTACCTCCTCATAAGCTCATTACAGACACCATGACTACAACTAGTCAACGTGCCAGAAATACCGCTTGGGAAAACTTCACTTGTTGTTTGCTGGGACTGTCTGATGATGCCAAATGACTGTGCGCCTAACTCATAGACTTTAAATGTGTAAGATGATAGTGAATTGTTTATTTTGACACAGGTCAGTTTCAACTCCATGTATATATTCTGTAGGGCTAAAATATAAATGACGCAAAAAAAAAAAGTTTAGTGAGGAACACCTCTCAGCCCCTGATGGCTGGTCCTGTTGACCTGCTGTTTTCACAGTCAAGCTCAAGCTCACTCTCAGTTCCAGTCATCCCAAGACATTTTGCTGCCTGAGGCAGAACTGCAAGTAGCTCCCAGTCCCTACCACACATGTGGTGCTCAAGGAAGCAGGGTTCTCATTGGGGTGTCACTTTCCCACAAACAAGCATCATTTGTTTCCAAATTATTGTTTGAAAAGAAACAGGCTCAGTGCTATTGCTGGTATACTAGGACAACTTGGACACGGGGAGGGAAAGAGATGAAAAACAACACAGAAGAGTGGACAGCTTGTGCTTGCTTGCAGCCTGAAAATGTGGACAGCTGTAGGAGATGTGCCTTAAGGTGCTAGCAAGTGTGGCTTCTCTCTCTCTCTCTCTCTCTCTCTCTCTCTCTCTCTCTCTCTGCTGACTCATGCATGGTCAAATAAAGTGAAATCACCCAGGAAAACCTGACAACCTGGCTATGAATTCACAGTGGATCATCTCACATCTTTTGCCACGTAATTGTACCCAGAGAAAGAGTAGGCCGATTGAGCCTGATTTCAGATGAACAAATGGCTTTGTATCATGTAACTCACTGTCTCGTTCAGCATAGCCTCTCCCTTCCAGCTATACTGAACAAATATCTGGCAGAAAAAAGTCAAGCGCATTTGCAGAACCTCAAGCTGGGGTAGACAGGCTAGTCTGATGCTGTTTACAAGGATGACCATCATCTCTTTAATAAGGTCTTGTCTTTCCCAGCTAAAAGCATCCTTTTTTAGCTTGGGGTGCTATAAACTGCACCTTGTTCAAATACACAAATCCCACAGTCTACCAATGTGCTAACTAAACCTAACCCAAAGTCCTCTTTAGAAAGTCTTGGGCCCTCCAACACAAGGATGGGGAAACCACAATCATCATAATTCAAGGTTCCATCATCCCTCACTATTGGTCATGATGACAAGAGTTACTTGCAACTCAAACTCAGATGGTGGTGGTGGTGGTGGTGATAGGGATGATACCGTTCTCCCTATAGGATACCTAAGGCAGCTCACAACAATTAAAGCTGTCCAATAATACAAAACTACTGTATATTCAAGCTGCCTAGATGCCCTAAGCACATCCGATCTCGCCAGGGTCGGCCCTGGTTAGTACTTGGATGGGAGACCTCAAAGGAATACCAGGTGCTGTAGGCGCCTGGAGTAGGAACTGGCAAACCACTCCAGTATTCCTGCCAAGAAAACTCCATGGATATGGAATCACGAAGAGTCGGTAACGACTGTAATGACACAACACACACTGTATATTAAAACACAATCCTTCAGAGCTACACATTCTCCAGCCTTCCTCCAGTGAGGAGCAGAATGGAAAAATATATGAAGACCCACATTCTCATCTCCCGAATTATCCCAGGAGGGAAGTCAAAAGACAAAGACATTTTTCCCAGCCGGTTATACATTCCAAGAGTTCCAACAAGAAATGCTGAGCTCTTTCCCCAGTGACCCTGAATTCTAATCTACACATAGCTTTTGCTTCTGGTGGTGTGGTTTATCCTCGTGTCATTGCAGAAACAGTTGTGAGGAGGCACTACTTACAGAGATGGACAGGAAGGCATGGCTGTTTCCTCTCTCTGGGACCAAAATGGGAAATTACGGTAAACTATGCTCCTTTTGTATTACCCCTCAAATGGAGTAGAGAGGAAGGAAAATGGAAGCTGAATCCTTATTAGGAACTAGTGTTTTGACTCCACCACATACTCATGCTTGGGTCAGGTCTTTGTAGCGCAGATGAGAGTCAGAAGAAATTATATGGGATCCAGGGTTAATTTTACTTCTTGTATTAATTTTTTGATATTTCATAACAATAAAATGTCTGCAGTCATGTGGTTTGAATCTTCTTGTTTATATTTTTGATATTTTGCAGGATTCCATATTTTAGCGCCTCCCCCAAAAAAAAATGCTGGGCAACATTATTTGCCTATTCTACAAATCATTTGTTAATCTTGTGGCGTACCTCACCTCCTCCCAGCTGGGACAGAACCACAAACACTCCTGCAGCTTCAAATACTGAGGAGCAGCATATGTCCCTTTGGACCTGAGTCACCTTATATTTGGAGACAATCCAAAATGGGGTTATTTGGCATGGAGGTTTCATTAAGGCTCAAAGCAGTTCACATCATAAAAGACAAAAAAGGCAAAAAATAAAACAGATTGTGTGTACTACAACATATCTCTAGATTTGGAGATTATATGTGAAGCCTGTTCTACAAATGTACTTCACTTAATCTACAAATGTTATTTATGTTGAAGCTTTCTTTTTTTTTCTTTTTTTTTCTTTTTTTTTTACAACCTCTCCTGCAGTCTTTTAGCTTGTTTAACTGAGAGGGACCTCTGGAGGCTGGGAGTAACTGGCAATCTGTCCAAATTTAACAACAGTTCTTTCCTGTGTTCTAAATTCAAAGACAGCCCCATCTTTCTGCTGAAGGTTCTTTTTCTTCATAGAGTCTATAAATGTCCATTGGTGGTGATTGGTAGAAAATATTTGTCCAAATACAGTGATACTATGGTTTAAGAGTGTGTTGGTTTAAGAGCATTTTGCAAGACAAGCAAATATTTCTTCTAAGTTTTTGCTTTGATCAACAATCAATGTCTTGATATACAAGCACTGGAGTAGGTCACATGATCACAAGTCAGCTAATGTGGCTCTCCCTCCCTCCCTCTCCCTGCTGGATTGTGGGTGATTGTCTGGAATTTTCTCTCAGGCAGCCTCCAAAGCAGAGGGAGGAGAAAGGAATAGAGGTCTCCCTTACACTAGCCAGGAACATTTTCAAAGGTGAGTGCAGGTTAGGGTTTTATTTTTCTTTATATTTATATTTATAACCATTTCTAGTGATGGGACGGCTAGTCAAATGTGTATAGGGCTACAATTTGCTCTTTATTATTGTCACATTAAAAATAAAGAGTAAAATCCAGTTGTTAGACCCAAGCAGAGCATATTCCACAGCCAGGTACCTAAACCATGGTGTGGATGTGGACTTCTAGCCAACTTCTTTTGTGAGTTTTGGCATTTTGTGTGTACAGTATGAAGTCTCTGCAGCCCTAGAATTAATCATCTGAGTTTCCATTATTTCTTATGGAAAAAAATACTTTTATATAAGAGTGTTTTGGTTTACAAGCATGTTGCCAGAAAGGATTATGCTCATAAACCAAGGTGTTAGTATACATTGAAGCAGAGTTGTTAAAAGCAGTCATGTTGTTAGTTGGCTGTTGATACATTCACATTTGTAAGTACATGGAACATTTTTATTCTTTATACTACTAATGTCTCAAAGTGAGTCATTTAGTCTGTAAGTGCCAGTTGATGAGAAGAGGCAGATTATCTGAGGAACTAGTAGCTATTATATTCGATGAGTCCCTGCACTCCTGCTGTACAGCTGAGAAAAGTTACCCACAAAACTTCAAAACTCTGCAACAATTTATGCTGCATAGAGCTAAGCAAACAAATAAAACCTCACTTCAACAAGGCTTCTTTGAACGGCTACAAATCCATTCTCTGACTCGTGAACCTTCTTATGCACTTATTTTAATACGTTGATTCAATCTCTCTGGGGTTTAAACTAAGCTATAGGTTGCTGGGAAACTGTGCATATAGGACTCCTCTGACATCTCAAAAACGTGCTTATGGCTTATCTTGCATTGTTTGAAGGCTTCATTTCAACCTTTTAAGATACAGCATATATAGAAAAGGAAGCACTACGAAGTAGACTACTAGAGCAAAACTTTGCAAAAGTATTATGCTTTCAGCAAGTACAAAAGGCAGATTTATCTGACCTAAGAGTGTAAACTTCAACATATTTTGAGCAAACAGTTTTTTTTGTCAAGTGAATGTATTAAGTGGTCTCCTTATTTATTTATTTATTTATTTATTTATTTATTTATTTATTTATTTATTTGGAGCATTTATATACCACTACCTTTTTCCATTCAGGAACTCAGGGCGGTTCACAATAAAATGGCTAAAACCCACAAAAAGCACAATTAAAACAGCAAAAAGCGATAAGAATAATGGGCAAGATAAAAATAAAAATTGGCTAGTAGGGAAACCCTCAGCGGGGAGCAGCAGGTGAAATTTAAAAAATAACAATAAATGAATAAATACAATACAATACAATACAAAATTAAACAGAAATAAGGTCACCATATGCCTCCTTAAAAAGCAGCTTTTTCAGTGCCTTTTTGAAGGCGGGCAGGGACTCTGCAAGGCACAGCTCACTCGGGAGTTGATTCCATAGAGAGGGGCCTACAACCGGTTATGGATTGCCGACTTTCGCGCCTCTCTCGGAGTGGCCACCCTGAGTGAGCGCGCCCGCGATAGTCGAGTGGGTCTGGCCTCAGTTGATCTCTGGGGGATCCACTCCGCCAGGTACTCAGGTCCCAAGCCGTGGAGGGTTTTGAAAACCAAAACCAAGACCTTGAACCTTTTATGTTGTACAGAATTTATGTTATGTGCCGTTTGTTATACAAAGGTTCACTGTATTATGTATTAAGTGAGGTATAGCTAAGTTATATAACATTACATGGTAACTTAATAAGACATAATACCATGCTTTTTGCAGAAAAACTATACATTCTTAGTTACAGTACTTGTATATTTATAAGTGGTTCTCTGCACTATAGAAGGAATATCACATAGTTCAAGGGCTAACTCATGTCCCATTGTGCAAACTGAATCAACAAAGAACTTCACATGACAAGTCACCAACTTATAGAATTCATATTTTTCTGTACAGTAATGAAAAATTACAGTTTTAGCTATTTTTGAGAACCAGCAAAGTGAGATTTATTTGTTTGTTTATTTATTTATTTATTTATTTATTTATTTTTACAACTTATATGCCGCCCACTACCCAAAGGTCTCTGGCCGGCTTACAATAAAGAATTAAGACAGTTAAAACATCAAATATCAATAAATAATTAAAACAATAATAAAAACCTTACACTAAAATCATTACACTAAATTTGCCATCAGAGGATCCACAGTCTATATTGTATCAATTAAAAAACTTCTGGAACAGGAAGGTTTTTACCTGGCGCCGAAATGTCATCAATGTTGGCGCCAGGCGGATCTCACTTGGGAGGGCATTCCATAGCTTGGGGGCAGCTGGCAAGAAGGCCCTATGTCTGCAAGCCATCCCACTCACCTCCTTGAGGGATGGCTCTTTCAAGAGGGCCCCTGGCTCGATCTTAATTGCCGGGTAGGTTCATATGGAAGGAGGCGGTCCTTCAGGTATCTAGGTCCTAAGACATTTAGGGCTTTATATGTCCAGACAAGCACTTTGATTTGGGCTCGAGCAGCAACTGGTAACCAATGAAGTTTATACACAATCGGCGTGATGTGACCCCTGGCGGCCCCACCACTTACCAGCTGCGCCGCACGATTCTGAACCAGTTGCAATCGCCGGACCGTCTTCAAAGGCAGCCCCACATAAAGCGCATTGCAGTAATCTATACGGGACAGTTGCATGCGCAACTGTCATGAGGCTCTATTCGTCCGGGTAGGGACGTAGCTGATATATTTTCCACAGCTGGAAAAAAGCACCCCTGGCCACTGAGTCCCTCTGGGCTTCCAGAGTTAGACCAGGGTCAAGGAGCACCCCCAAGCTGCGGACTCTGTCCCTTAGGGGGAGTGCAACCCCATCCAGGACAGGGAAGTGGCCCTCTACCCTGTCTGACAAAGCACCCACTAACAGCACTTCTGTCTTGTCTGGATTGAGTTTCAATTTATTAACCCTCATCCAGTCCATTATCTGGTCCAGGCACGAGTTCAGAACAGAAACCGCCTCACCTGGATTGGTGGAGAACGAGAGGTAGAGCTGAGTATCATCAGCATATTGCTGACTCCTCAGCCCAAACCTCCTGATGACCTCTCCCAGCGGTTCCATGTAGATGTTAAACAGCATGGGAGATAGTATTGAGCCCTGTGGAACCCCATGATGTAAATGCCATGGGGCAGAGCAACTGTCCCCCAGCACCACCTTCTGGACACAGTCAGCCAGGAAGAATGGAACCACAGCAAAGCAGTGCCTCCAACCCCCAACCTGGCCAGCCTATCCAGAAGGACCCCATGGTCGATGGTGTCGAAAGCCGCTGAGAGGTCCAGGAGTATCAACAGGGTCACACTCCCCCTGTCTCTCTCCTGGCAAAGGTCATCATACAGGGCGACCAAGGCAGTCTGTGCCAAAACCCGGCCTAAAGCCAGATTGAAATGGATCCAGAAAATCCGTTTCATCCAGCAGCGCCTGGAGTTGCCCGGCCACCACCCGCTCCAACACCTTGCTCAAATAAGGAAGGTTCACTACTGGCCGGTAGTTCACCACCAGCCCCGGGTCCAGGTTAGGTTTTTTAAGGAGTGGTCTGATTACTGCCTCTTTTAAGGCAGCAGGGACCACTCCATCTCTTAAAGAGGCATTTACAGCTTCCTGGACCCAGGTGCGAACCCCCCTGGCAGATCTTTCAATTAGCCAAGAAGGGCAAGGGTCGAGCAGCGTGGTGGTAGAACGGACAGATCCAAGCACCCTGTCCACATCCTTGGGTCTCAATAATTGAAAATCATCCAATAATGCTGGACCTAAGCACGGCACACTGGACACATCCCTTGATTCTGCACCAATAGTGGAGTCCAATTCCCTGCGAATCTGAGCGATTTTCCCCTCAAAGTGAACAGCAAACTCATTGCAATGGGCTGCTGAGTGGTCCAGAACCTCCACCGTATTTCTCAGATGAAGAAGGTCCTGGACCACCCAAAACAGCTCTGCTGGATGGCACTCTGAGGAAGCAATACGGTTTGTGAAATATTGCCTTTTCGCCAACCATATCGCCACAGAATAGGCCCGATAATGGGCTCTAAGCCGTGTTCAATCGGACTCACAGCAATATTTTCTCCACTTGCGCCCTAGCCGTCTCCCCTCCTGCTTCATTGCCTGCAGCTCAGATGTATACCAAGGAGCCATCTGGGCTCTGCGTAAGGGGAGAGGGCGCTTAGGTGCGATCATGTCAACTGCCCAGGACATTTCCCTATTCCATAGGGTGACCTGAGCTTCGACAGGAGTGCCGACCATATCAGACAGATAATCCCCCAGAGCTTTCAGGAAACCATCTGGATCCATTAGTCTCCGAGGGCAGATCATCTTAATAGATCCCCCACCCTTGCAGAGGGTAGGAGAAGCTAATAGCCTAAACTTGACCAGAAAGTGGTCTGACCATGACAATGGAGTCAGGACCAACCCCTCCACATCCAAACCACCATCCTCCAATCCTGTTGAGAAGACAAGGTCTAGAGTATGGCCTTTCTCATGTGTTGGGCTGATGACATGTTGAGACAGCCCCATGGTTGTCATGGCGGCCATGAAATCCTGAGCCGCCCCGGCCAAGGCAGCCTCAGCATGGATGTTGAGGTCCCCCAGCACCAACAGTCTGGGGGTCCTCAACACCAGGTCTGAGGCCACCTCCGTCAGCTCAGGCAGGGAGACTGTTGGAATGCAGCAGGGTGGGCGGTACACCAACAGAATCCCCAATCTGTCTCGTGAGCCCAACACACAGTACAGGCCCTCCAGACCTCCTCCCAAAGAGACAGGAAGCCTGGTCAAGGAGATAGAACTCCTATAGACTATAGTAACTCCCCCTCCCCAACCTTCCGGGTGACACTGGTGCTGGATTGAGTACCCAGGTGGGCATAGTTGGGAGAGGGGAACTCCACCTTCCTCTCCCACCCAGGTCTCAGTAATGCATGCTAGGTTGGCACCCTCATCCAGGATAACATCATGAATGAGGGCGGTCTTATTTTTTACTGACCTGGCATTCAACAACAGCACCGTGTAGCTCGTAGGTTCGCTGATATGGTCACCTGATACCTTCTGGTTGGGGGTGGAACCAGAAGAGGGATAGATGTAAGATATCTAACCTCTCTTCTCCTACGCGGGCACGTTCCACTCCCACCCCCATACCTTCCTCTACCCAGCACAGGCTCAATGGCTGCCCCCTCCATTGCCCTCCCTCCTTCCTGTTCCATCAGTTCCATTGTGGATCCTTATCTCTATCTTGGATGGCAAGAAAAGGACAAAAAATAAAACAAAACAAAACAAAGTAGATGAAAACAAGCCACCCACTCATTCAGCTTCAAGATCCCTCCACCCTGTCCCCTTCACAGCCACTCTATGTCTTAGCATCAACTGGATATCAGTTGGGTGCCAAGGGGGTGCCACAATAGCAAAGGTTGGTATCAGCCCAATGCCCCACCCCCAGCCACACCCCTCTGATGGCAAACCAGCTAGATTGCCTCTCGTGTCTCTCACTCACAAGGAGACCTAGCAGCAAGCAGATGGAGACAAGGGGTGGTGGGTGAAGCAGGGTCCGTCGGACTTGCAGGGTGGTAGAACTGCAGCACAGGCTTGCAGACAGCTAAAAAAGCTGTAGGGCGGAGTCCCTTCTCTCCAGTCACACCCCTCAGTTGGCAAGCTGGCTAGGTTACCTCTCATGCCTCTCACTCACGAGGAGACCTAGCAGCAAGCAGATGGGGACAAGGGGTGGTGGGTGAAGCAGGGTCCAACGAAGAAGCACTTGCAGGATGGTGGAACTGCAGCACAGGCTTGCAGACAGCAAGATGCTATCACTCTTTCAGAATCCTAGCTGCAGACATCTTGGGACAGGTTGCTTAGAAATTAAACTACTTCTTACAAGTAACTTCTCAGGGTCTGCCTCAAAATTCACAGACCTGAGGCATAAGAGAATCATTATTGCTTTGCTGGACATGATTTAAGAAGGATTCGTGACATTTATGCATACGTTTTCCACTTGTCACACAGAATCCATGTTTTCCCAGACACGAAAGCCGTGCTCAACAAGCACTCATAAAATTGCCTTATCCTTGCATCAAAAATGTGGCCTTGTATTAGGACCTAAAAGCACAAATAGTATGTTTATTACCCAAAAGAGACAATTGTAGAAGGCCACCTCATTCTACAGCTTGTCAAGTTACACAGATCATGTCACAACCATCTCCTTTTAAAGCAAAACCTTACTATCATGATTATTATGTTTTAAAAAATTCCCACCTTCCCTTACCAGCAAATGCAGAATGGAATCAAGGCTACTTCTTTAAAAATGTTTGAACCCCCTGTTTACTGTTTGACTGTGAATGTTCTTTCATAGACTGGGGATTATTATTATTATTATTATTATTATTATTATTATTATTATTATTATTATTATTATTATTATTATTGCATAACTACAGCTGTAGGGGGAAAAAAAGTCCCCGCTGCTACCTTTTTCTAGGCATGCTGGGTATCAGAAAAGCAAACGTGTGTAAATTCTCTTCCTGCTGCTGACATAAAGCTAAGCCAGTCTGTCCATGTCTGTAATGAGTTTTGGTCAATATAGTTCACACAAAAACATCATTGGTGTTTTTGTTTGTTCTATCAACATTATTGCATGCCTCACAGTAGAAGGGAGCCTGTTTAATTTCTCCTTTCCCATCTCTCCAAAGTCAATCTGGGCAGCTGGGCCCAAGAATTTTACATGGACCACTCAATGGATTACACAAGTGCTAACATCCTTTTGCTACAAGTAACAGAATTGATCTCCCCACCCCTACCTCTTTAAATCACTAGTACAGTGGACCCTTGTATAACAAACAGCTTGTATAACATAAAATTTGTACAACATAAAAAATTCCAGAGATAGGGGAAATTTTGCTTAATATAATCGCCTATGGGGAAAATCCATACAACATAAAAATGGGATTACTCCATTTTCAATGCATTCCTGTGGGAATTTGTATAAAGGAAAATTTGCTTAACATAATTTCATTTGGAACGAATTAATTCCTTTATACAAGGTACCACTGTATCTTTTTAATTAATGGTCTTTAAAGTGTCCTTCCTTCCAGATGGTAAATTGCAGCTAATCAAATCAGTGAAGCAGGTTTTCCTTAATGCTTTGACTTGACCTTCCTTTTCCCTTTAGCTGCATGCAGAATAATCTTGTTCAAGCAAATAAACTCAAGATTGTGAGTGTTTAATGTGGGTCAGGAAGCACATTTGTTCATACCTTGCTTTGAAGCTATATAGCCTAACAAAAGCTTTGGCCATACCATTACAGACTCACCAAATTCTTTGGGAGCAAGCCTCAACTGGACAAAACATGTGTACGCCACAGCTTTATGCTTCCCTGATAACTAGGCTTGTATTTTGGAGGTGAGATTAACCCATGGCAGTGTAAGCTTGCTGTGAATGGAGGCTCCATTCCCCCCCCGAAACCATCGTTCTGCCAGCCTCATCTCCAATGCCATTGCCTCAGTTGTCATACGACCGCCACGGCATGCCAGCAACAACTGCCAGGGTCGGCGCGTCCATTAAGGTGAAAATAGGCAGTTGCCTAGGGTGCCAAAATGGAGAGGGGGCGCTGGCCAGCCTGCTGCACCCCCGCCGCCCCCCGCTGCTGGCCACCGCCATCCGCCCCCCCGCCACCCCCCGCCGCCCCCGCGCCCATCTGCCCACCCCCCATGCCCATCGCCATCTGCCCCCACGTCCGTCGCCATCCCCCATCATCTGCCGCCCCCTGCTGCGCCGCCCCCTGCCACTGCCCTGCCACCGTGGTACTTCTTGGTGTTTAAAATCATCCGAAGAGGCCCTCCTCTTTGTCTCATTGCCACTTCAGGCACAGGTGACGGGAACATAAGAGAGGGCCTTTTATGTGGTAGCTCCCTGATTGTGGAATACTCTCCACCTTGGGTGATCAGGCTGCCCCATCCCTTTTATCCTTCCGCCAACAGCCAGAGACCCACCTGTTCACACAGGCATTTAACAATCATGTTTGAATACCTGAATACCTTCTTAAGAGTTAAGATAGTTTTAATGTTTACTTACTTTTAAATATTCAGTTCTTAGAATACTTTAGGTAGCATGCAGTTTAATAGTTTCTTATTAACTTATTACATTTTAATTCTATTCCTTTTAATATTGTGAGCCTCCTTGAGTTCCCCTTGGGAGTAAGGCAGCAAAACAAACAAACAATATCAGAAAAGATAGAGTTATTTTTGTAGATCTATCTAAAGTTGAATATCTTTACCTTGTATAACCTGCCACCAGTGATTTGTATGTGGAAGGCAGTGAAGTACTATTTACAGTAATACCTTGATTTATGAGCGTAGTCCGTTCTGGAAACATGCTTGTAACCAAAAATACTATCAAAGCAAATTTCCTCATAAGAAATAATAGAAACTCAAATGATTCATTCTGGGGTCCCATAAACCACATAGAGATGTAAAATTTCTGGAAATTTTGAAGCTCAGAAAAAAAGTTTTTTTTGTTTGTTTTTTTGGGGGAGAATTTTGGAAAAATTGAAAGAAATGCTACATTAGTACCCCCCACCCCACCCTTTTTACAGCTTGAAAGTCATTCTGCTACTTTAGGGACATGAACTATGACTATGGACAATTTGACTTGGCATAACATTATCACAACTAGCAGACAAACAGAAATTACTTTTTAAATAATATTTATTTGTAATTTTAAGTAACAAATGGAGTAACAATCTCCTGAACTGTTTACTAGTTCATGTGGAACAGAAAAACCTCCACAAAAAATGTTTAAAAATCCAGAATTAACAATTATTCATATTTCCTCTCTACAGTATTAAATAAAAATGAAATAAAAACCTCATTCTCAAAAAAATAATTGAAGAGGGGGGAAATGTATAGAAGGGAGTGGGACTAAGTTTCAATGAATGGGCATGAAATTTAATCAGAATCATTTTTGTTGCTCTGTATTTTCTTCCAGTGCTTTGAGGCCTAGTTGAAGAGGACAGAACAGAACCAAACATACCCACCCAAATGGAAAAACAAAAGAGAAACCTTTTTCTTTTTCTTGTGACAATACCAGCACCTCCTAAAGGAAGAAATGCATATTGTTCTTGCATTGGAGAGTTCTGTTTGTAACCTGGGACTTGCTTGTCCTCAGTGCACAGAAATTAGAATAATCTGATACTATGCATATTTTTAGAAATGATTTGTAAAATATTTGAACACCCTGTCTTAAAAATTTTTATTCATCATGTTAATATAAAATATCCCATAATCATTTTTTTCTTTTTCTTTTTTTTCCCAATTTTTCCTATTTTTCAGAATAAAAAACCAAAAAGGCTTCAGGAAAAAAAAGGGAGGAAAACATCCCCCACCTCGAATTTTCCCAAGTTTTTTTTTTCGGGCCTTCACATCTATAACTACATACTGTACAAACAAAATGCCAAAACATTCAAAAGAAGTTGGCTAGAAGTCCACATCCATACAATGGTTAAGTACCTGGCTGCGGAATCTGCTCTACTGGTGACTAACAACTGGATTTTACTCTGTGGTTTCAATGTGAGAATAATAAAGTGCAGTTTGTAAGTGCAGACTAGCTGCCCCATGATTAGAAATGGTTTGAAAATTAAGAAAAGACATTGAAAACAAATTAAATTAAAATATAAATATAAAGAAAAATAAAACCCTAGCCTGCACTCCCCTTTTAAAATGCTCCTTCATGGTGCAAGGCAGACCTCCCTTCCTCTCTCTTCCCTTTGCTTTGGAGCCAGCCTGAGAGAGAATGTCCTAGAAAATCATCCATAATCCAGTTGGGGGAGGGAGAGAGAGACACCACTGTTTGACTTGTGATCATGCGACCTGGTCCAGTGCTTGTCTATCAAGACATTGCTTGTTGATCAAGGCAAAATTTAGAATATTTGCTTGTCTTGCAAAATGTCCTTAAACCAAGGTACAGTACTCTTAGACCAAGGTATTACTGTATAATGTATCTAATGCTGCAAGTTGTTTAGGAATTAGATACTCTTTCCTTCCTTTGCTAGTTCATACCTGACAGTAAATCACTCCCATTAGGCCTACATGAATGGAGCTGAATAGTTAAGGGTCCCACAATACACTTGTTATTAAGTTATGGAAACCTAATATCCTACTGCTGCTACTACTGAGAGCTGGAGTGTTGTGCAGATTCTGAGGCAAAAAAATGCAAACTGGAGAGTATGAGGAAACTGAGACCTGGCAATAGCCACTGGAAAACTACAAGGTAAGCCAGAGTTGCAAGATAGTCTTGTGTATAAATAACACCTGGCCATTTTGCAGGGCAAACATATTGCATGCCATTGGGACCACAATCCAGCCACATCCCCAGCAATTATTTGTATGGTGCTTCTAGTCCATGGTACAACTAGGGAGCTCAAAAGCAATTCCTTTGAAAGCCCATTTCTCTCCTCCCCCCCCCACCGTTTGCAATTTTTGCTTTTGCTTTGAGACTTTTTTTTTTTGCTTAAAAAGTCCACATGTGTCCCATATGGGGCACGGAGGGCATTTTTATCATGTTCTGAGGGAATCCTGCCCCATCTATTTTTTAAAACTATTTTTGACCAGTAGAGGAACTTTCTTTTAGTTTTTGAGGTGTTGATTACAGAAGCAGGCTCAGCTCCTCATGGTCCAGGGATGGGTATGTGTCCCCCCTGGATCTTTAGAGCTCACCTAGCTTTGCTTGAGTTGCTATATAATTATGTTTTGTGATGGAGGTCTATGTCATCTCACCTTCAACAATAGGGTGGCGGTTGTAGTAGAGAATTGTGCTTTTGTTTGGTTTTACTGATCCTATTATTCACTCGTTCTGCTGTTCTCTCTCTCAGTCCCATCACCTTTTGAAAGCCTGGGGTTTCTACTTGGTGTCTTTTGTTTGTTTGTTTGTTTGTTTGTTTGTTTTAGAGTCTTTTTACCCTGCCTTTCTCCTTGGAAAAAGGAGCACGATTAACACATGTTCAAGTATTGGGAACAGGGAATGGAGGGACATCTTACAGCATTAATAGACAACATTACATTAAAGCTACAAGAGAACGCGAGCAGTTAAAGGGGAGTAAAGTTCGATGTAAAGTTATGAGTGATGGAAACTAACATTGAAAACGTAGTGTCAATGTAAACCCATAAGATTATAAGTACCTTGTTCATTGCTGTGAGCATTTTAAATGGTTAATTGCTTTCTTGTTCCCAGGAAATATATATATAGTGGTAAATCTGATAACGATTTTATTTCGTTCCCAGAAGCAATTTGTTATCTGAAAAAATTGTTATCTGAATCATGGTTTCCCATTGAAATGAATGAGAAACTGATTAATCCGTTCCAGAAATCCAAAAAAGGACAAAAAAACTGTTATAACGTGCACTTTAAAGGCATGCAGTGCTGGAACACAAACTCCGAGAACACCCCTCCCCCTGCAGTGCAATGCAAACATGGAGAAAAGAAAGCAGCAAGACTGCCCCAGCCTTTTCCTGACAAAATGTAATTGGGGGGGAGGGGGATGCAAACAGACAGAAACACAAGCAGAAAGACTACTCCAGTCTGTTCCCACCAAAAATGCAAAGAAAGGCAGTGCAGAGATGAATAAAAGCTAGTTCCCTACTTTTCCAAGTTTGAAAGGTCCAAATTCATCAGCAATGTTGAGAATGGCTCCAAAACATCATTAAAAAACACTCTAACTCCTCCCACCCCTCCACAAACTATGGGTGTGTGTGCAATGCATCCTGGTACACTTTTTGTTATCTGAGGCAGCCCATAGGGAACATTTGTTATCCGAGGCAGTCCTATACCTAGAAATTTCCATTTGTTATCTGAAACATTTGTTATCTGAGGCATTTGTTATCCGAGGTATGACTGTACTTTCAAATAAATCTGTACTTTTAAAAACAAAATTAAATGTACATTGAAAAAAAAATCTGAATGCTACAACTTGCTTGTCCATGATACAGAACAGATGCACTTTCACCTCCTTGTTGTCTAAACACTCACAACAAAGCACAAGGCACAGCATTGAGCAAAAGCACTTGAACTGAGGCAGTGCGTATTCCCGTAGTAAGTTGCCACCTTGAACGCTCTCACTGCATCTGATTTTGGAAGCTAATCACAGTTGGGCCTGGTTGGTGTTTAAGATACCAAACCACCAGGAAATAATGAGGATCTCCAGGTAGGGCTAGGGAAGAATTCTGCATGGAATCCAGAAATGCCCTATTGTTCCAAGTTGACAGTTTTGGGATGGATAGATCTATGGGCTCGTTTTTGACATGGTAACTTCTGATGCTTGTTTCCTGAAAGTAAAACACTGTCTGGGAAGCTATGGCACCAAAGTCACACAGCCTGAGAGAAAATTCCCTGGGCCTGGGAAGGTAGGTTTTCATTGGTTCCCTTATCGCCCGCTCTCAAGTCCCTGTTTTGGGAGAAAGGTGTGGTATACACGGTATCTAAATGAAATCAACAATCAATATAAAAGAACCATCCCATAAACCTCTTGGCTGGCTGGGCACCTCAGTGAATTTGCTGCCTGGATGCCGAGCCAGATATTGGGAGCTCAGTTCTGCATCTTTGCTGCCAGTGAGAAGATCCATCCTGTGTTTCCTTGAGCCAGCTGCACAGTCTGAGTGTCCCAAGAAGAAGGCTGTGGCACACTACTGATCAGTACTCTAGACCTCGACAGCCTAGCAATAGTCCAACAAGAGCCCGAATCAGCTTGATGGCACAACAGAATAATTATATCATCAACTTGTTCGTTAATTGTCAGTTTCAGATAACCTTACCAAAATTGCAGCTGCGTTGCCTAATCAAGATATATATTTTGTGTATATATTTTCCAGATGTACAAGTTGCTGGGGAAAATGCAGAGAAGGGTGCTGATGTTCTGTGAATTGTAGACCTTCCACAAGAATGGCCACAAACATTGATTCCCCTCCCCACACTGGCATTCATCCTCTTCCGCATGTACAGTTGTTCCCCCGCCCTTTCGCGGTTCATATACTGCAGTCCCCGGTATATCAGTCAGTCAGTCAGACACCTTTATTGGCATAAAATAAATAAATACATAAAATAGACAACGGTCAGTAGATAATAAAAACACACAATTATGGGAGTGTGCGTGCCCAGACCAGTATTACTCAAATAACCGGAAAGGGTAGAGGGAATATAGGTGAATTGTAACAAGACGAGAGCTGGAGGATGTTTCCATGAAGCATTATATTTATCCAGCCATAGTTGACTGTAGACCATCCAGAATAAACAGACTATAGGCCCATTGAGTAACTGTGGCCTCCATCGCTGGATTAACAAGTTGATAAATATGGCAATCTGCCTAGTGTGGGTTTTATCCGAGCCTGACAAAAGGTTATGCAAAATGACCTCATCCTGATGACCAGGAAGTCTAGCAAGATGTGGCTCTAGGTGAGAAGCACGGATGTCCTTGTATAAAGGACAGTATAAGATCATATGCACCAAAGACTCAATGGTCCCTGAATTACAGGGACATAATCGAGTCTCCAGTGGTAGAGAGCCGAATCTCCTATATAAGACATTAGAAGGGAGCACATTACATCTGGCTAGAGTAAAAGTGCATCGTTCATGTGGGTTCTCTAAGAGATGTAGGTAACTGGCCGGCTTGCCAACAAGTAGCGGAAGTTGAAGACTGAGAGGGGAACATGCTTTAGAAGCTGCTGCATAGAGGTCTTGCCTTTCAATGTCTAGCAATCTAAGCTTTAGCAACCTATAGGCCTGCATAAAAGGTAATGCCCCCAGTTGTTCAGGTGAAATGCCGAGAGCCGTAATTCTTTGAAAAAACAATTTAAGGCCGGGAGAGTAAAAGTGATCAGAGAGAATGCCCTCTATCAGTGGGTCTTTGTGTGAAATGAAACAAATTTCAACAAGTATTTGAATTGTCTAAGTTGTGCCTGAGTGTTCAATCTGCAGAGTCCAGCCTCCAGAAAAAGGGCTGCATAGGGTACACAATGGGGAACTGCCAGTATTTTGTAAAGAAAAGCAGATTGAAGCCTTTCAATCAATGGGTTGATGGTGTCCAGCCAAACTGGTATCCCATATAGCAGTTGGAAGATGACCTTGGCTTTAAAGACCTGCAGGGCACTGGGGATATGCTGATTGCCCCACTCATAAAAGAGCCGATAGATAGCTTGGATGGTCAGTCTGGCTGAGTTGATAGTAATTTGCCTGTGTCTGGCCCAGGTATTGCGATAAAAGAAATTTAGACCTAAGTACTTAAATTCTTTGACTTGATGTATTGCTCTCCTGTGGAAAATCCAGGAATGGAGTTTCTAGGTCTTACTGAAAACAACTATTTTGGGTTTATTGTAATTGAGGGACAGTTTGTTGCAAGAAAGGTAATTAATGCATTCTAAAATTAGTCGTCTTAAACCTATCTTGGTTCTGGAAAGTAGTACCATGTCATCTGCATACAAGAGAATGGGCACTGCCAGATGGCCCAATCTTGGACAGTGGCTGTTTACTCCTAACAAGAGAGGAGCAAGGTCATTGATTTACAGATTAAATAGGGTGGGGGCAAGAACACAGCCCTGTTTAACTCCTCTGTTAATAGGAACACTGCTGGAGAGTTCACCATTGCTAGATAATCGAATATAGCAAGTGTTCTCTGTATGTAACCTTTGGATTAAAAAAAGGAGTTTTCTATCTAAGCCGGCAGCCCATAGCTTGCCCCATAAAAGTTCCCGGTCCACTGAGTCAAATGCAGCTTTAAGATCTAAAAAGGCTGCATATAAGTGACTCTTCAAATGGGTTCTTTGCTTAGCTATAAGATGAGATAATATTAAGCAATGATCCACTGTGGATTTATTCTCACGAAATCCTGCTTGCTCTGGCCCAAGTATGTTATTATCTTTTATCCAGGAGTTAAGTCGGATCAGGAGATGGTTAGCATATACCTTACCCACAACTGACAACAGGCTGATTGGTCTATAATTACCTGGCATTTTCCTGTCCCCCTTTTTGTAGATGGATAAAATTATAGATTGGAACCATGACTTGGGCATTATCTCAGATCTATCTACACAAGTGAAAAGATCTGCCAGAATAGGTGCCCACCAGTCAGCATATGTTTTAAATAGATCAGGTGGAAGTTGATCAGGACCGGGGGCCTTTCCTGAGTTCAGTTTATTGAGTAGCTGCTTAATTTCTGAGATGGCGACTGGGGGCCGTTCGGATAGATCATTAGGATTAACCAAATTAGAGGGATGATCGGTCATGCAGTCATCGAAGAAGAGAGATCGGAAATGGTCTTCCCAGGTGGAAGAGGAGATTACAGAGATTGGAGTCCCCGGTATATCGTGGAGATCCGCAGTATATGAAAAAAGGCCCCCTGGGGTAAGGAGGAAAGGCCTTCCCAGGCCCATCGGATGCCCCAAATGTGCTTCCCTGCAAACCGGAAGTGACTTCGGGTAAACCAGAAGTGACCTCCAGATCACTAGAAAGCACTTTTGGAGCCTCTGGGTGACTGGAAAGCCCCTTGCAGGCCCGTTTGGGGCAGCGCCAGGCCTGGGGTAAGTACAAGAGCCCCCAGAGAGCCTGCCCAGTCCCGACCTGACCCAGCACCTGCATATTGCAGATTTTCAATTATTGCGGGTCGGGTCGGGTCCCTAACCTCTGCGATAGGTGGGGTTTTACTGTATTATCATATTGACTGATATTTATATAAAGGCAGCACTTGCTGGATGTTTTAGTTGGTTGGGCACAGTATCTCACTTTGAGTTCTTTCAGACTTTAAATCAGTTCATGTTTACATTTCAGGCCTGGACAGTTCCCAGAAAGGACTCCTTCCATTTGAATCATTGTAGATTAATGGTTCCCTGCGAGTGTCTGTCGAACTTCAGCTTCTGTGATCTTTCACCCTGGCCTGTACTGTCTGGCCCGACTGGGAGTTGCAATATGAAAATGTCTGGGTGGCAGTTATTGCTGACCCTTTAGAAGCGAGGTGGGAGGTCAAGACCTTGGCAATGGATTCACCCTTCCATCAGAGTCTCTGTCAGATACAGGATCTTCCGAATAAGGATACTTTGAATACGGTATATTCATATTGGTTTTATACAGCTGTAAGTGCCACTACACACCAGCCCTCTGCAAGAAGACTAAGAATCGTCCTTTTCTGTGGATTATCTGTTAACAATACCTAACTTCTCTCTCCAGAACTAAGATTTCCTGGAAAGAAGGATGGTTAGTTAAGCTGATTAAGCCTGTAGCATAGCTCTCCTCCTCCTTAAGCTCCAACCTATGATAATCATTTCCATCCACTTTCTTAATTAGTATGGCACCTAATCGTACAAGTCCATTGAGCTGAAATCCTCCAAAACCTCTTATTAATACTGCAATCACAAAAATCCATAAAAAAACAATTTTTAAATTCCATCTACTTCCACAAACATATGCTTCTTTGAAACCAGTAATAAAATGCAGCAACACTATACAAACAAGTTAATGCAGTTGTACCCTACCGTGACTGGTACCATTGTTAATCTGGTTCAAGAAAGTGAGAAGAGAACTTTGTTTGGGTCCTGTCACAATCACTTTGCAAAAGGGCTTTTTATATTTAAGGAGCACTACTTAATATCCTTGGACAGCAGCCGGTGTCAATCTAATTTACACTCAGCCTGTTCCTGTTCCAGTTTCCTAATTGCACAAAGGATTACTTGGACAAGACCACAAAAAAAAAGATTACAGTTTGATGAATAAGTCTTTCTTTTGTTCTTTTCTTCTTTCTTGAATGGCACTGTTTAAGAACTCTTTACTTTATGAAATGCAACTCAGATTCGATCAAGGCTACTGTAAACAAATGCAGAGGCTCTTTTGAAAGGTGCTTTCTCTTTCTGATTGATGTGTCTTTCAAGAGCTTCAATGTTTGAAAGCAATAGTGCCTTATGAATATGTTTTTAAAATGTTTTACTCTGGCAAATTCAATGTTTTATTCTAGCAAATCGTTTTATTGTGGCAAATTGATATTTTGGTATTTCTTGACTTTTATTTGTAGGTGAAAATAAATCAACAACTCCCCCCCACACACAAATTTCCAACCTATATCACTCAGTTCTCTACTACCCCAACTAATTTGTAGCTGAAATGTGTGCCTAACTGCTGAATGTATAAATGCATGCCTTGTGTCAGCTCTCTTCTTTCTTCCACATGATTAAAAATAGAGTACACATGTACAAATGGCAGTATGTATGTTCTGCCGTAACATCTAACAGTTACAACTGGATGCTGTTCTTCCAGAATGTGTGACTAGTAGAGCACATCCTTACCTCTGAGTAGGGTTGTATTCCTGGCCAATGTCGCCCAGGAAAGAACTGAGGAGTAATAGATTGCAGATAATGATGTTATTTGTTTGGCAACCTGTGATTCAAGCAGGGATGGGATAGAGCACCTCCCTCCCTCCCTTTTTTGGATCACAGGGTACCAAGGGTTACTTGCAATTTTTTTTTTTATTTATTTATAAACTTATATCCCGCCCATCTTCCCGGCGGGAACTCTGGGCGGCTAACAATGTTAAAAAGCATATAAAATAAGAGAAAACAAACAAACAAACAAAAAACCTCTGAACAGAAAACAGCGGAGGGTAAGATGGCGGGAATGGAGAGAGTGAAGGAAGTAAGAGGTAAACCAAAGGAAAAAGAAAAAAAAACCTAACTGATAAGATCACCAAAGGCCTCTTTAAAGAGGAAGGTCTTCAAAGCTTTCTTAAAGGCAGGCAGGGACTCCAGCAGGCGCAGCTCACTGGGAAGATGGTTCCAGAGGGAAGGCCCCACCACAGAGAAGGCGCGGTTGCGCGTGCGCGTTTTCCACGCCTCTCTGGGTGTGGCCACTCTCAGTGAGCGCGCCTGCGACGATCTCGTGGGTCTGGAACCGGATGCCCTCAGGAAGATACGCTCCGCCAGATACTCTGGTCCCAAGCCGTGGAGGGCCTTGAAAATCAAGACCAGGACCTTGAACCTGATCCGGAAGGCAACGGGAAGCCAATGCAGGCGGACCAGGACTGGGGTGATGTGCTCGTATTTACGGGCACCCACCACCAGCCTGGCCACCGCATTTTGCACCCGCTGCAACCTCCGGACCAGGCCCAAGGGCAACCCCACGTAGAGGGCATTGCAATAGTCGATCCTCGAGACCACCAGAGCCTGCACAACTGTCCTCAGGGAGGACTCATCAAGGTACTGGCGGATCTGGGCGATCCTGCTGAGATGGAAAAAAGCGGCCCTGGAAAGGGCCATCACCTGGGCTTCCAGGGAGAGGGCCGAATCCAGGACCACGCCCAGATTCCTGGCCCTGTCTGTAGGCTGGAGGGAAAAACCCCCCAGACTAGGGAGGGGGCCATTGTACCAAGATGAGGGCGCCCCGAAGAACAGAACCTCCATCTTCCCCGGATTAAGCTTGAGCCGGTTATCTCTGGTCCATTCCAAAACGGCCTCCAGGCACAGATCGAGGGAGCGAACCGCCTCCTCTGCAGATGATGAAAAGGAGAGATAGAGCTGCGTGTCATCAGCGTACTGATGACAGCGAACTCCATATCTCCTGATGACCTCCCCCAGCGGCCACATATAAACATTGAACAGCACGGGAGAGATTGCCGACCCCTGGGGCACCCCACAAAGGAGAGTCCAAGGAGCAGACAAGACATCCCCCAGCTGTACCCTCTGAGTCCGGTCGCCGAGGGAGGAACGGAGCCAGGCCAAGGCCTGACCACCAATTCCCACCTCCGCGAGCCAGGTCAGAAGGTTACCATGGTCGACGGTATCAAAGGCTGCTGAGAGATCAAGGAGGACCAACAGGGAGGAGCTCCCCCCGTCGGCCTCCCTGAGGAGGTCATCCTGCAGAGTGACCAGGGCAGTTTCGGTCCCGCGAAGGGGCCTGAATCCAGACTGGAAGGGATCCAGGATATGATTTACCTCCAGGTATGACTGAATTCGGACTGCGGCCACCCCCTCGACAACCTTGCCCAGGAAGGGAACAATGGCGATCGGACGAAAGTTGGAAAGGTCATCCGTCGCCAGGCCAGGTTTCTTAAGAGTGGGTTTCACCATGGTCTCCTTCAAGTGGGAGGGGAAACAACCCTCTCAAAAGGAGGCCGTGGCAATAGCAGAAACCCACTCAGGCATGTTCCCTTTGGCAGATTTAATAAGCCAAGCTGGGCAAGGGTCAAAGGGAGTGGCCGCCGGCCGGCAACGAGCCATAGCTCTGGAGGCCTCTGCCGAAGAGACCGGCCTGAACTCATCCAGGAGGGGAGAACGGAGGGGTGAGGCACCGGAGATCCCAAAGGGTGGACTAGAGCAACTGGGGGGCAAGTCGGAACGGATGGCCTCAATTTTAGATCGAAAATGGGCTGCGAATTGCTCACTAGTGAAATCACTAGGAGGAGGCCGCAGCGGACTGGGATTGGAGAGGTCCCGAACCACCCGGAATAACTCCGCCTGGCGGTTCGAGGCCTCGCCAATTCTCAGGGAGGCAAAAGATCTTCTAGCGTCCCTGATTGCGTGGAGGTAGCGGCCAGTCAGCTCTTTAAGGGCAGCCCTATTAACTTCCATCCGCCTTGCCCTCCAAATGACCTCCAGCCTCCTATGTTCTTGCTTCATTGACCGCAACTCCTCCATGAACCACGGGGAGCAGCGGCCTCGACATCGTAGGAGGCACTTGGGGGCGATCTGGTCCACCGCCCCGGCGGTACCCACATACCACCTTTCCACCAGGGCATCGACCGGATCGTCTGCCAGACTGCCAGAGAGCTCCCCGAAGGCCTCCATGAACCTGGTAGGGTCCAGGAGCCTCCGGGGGCGGGCCCAGATGTAAGAAGGGCACTCCCCGTGGGGCTGGGGGGCGATCGACAGGGAAATTTTTAGCAGGTAATGGTCCGACCATGACACGGGCAGGGGCAAAATACCCCCAACCCCCAGACACAAATCTGACAACATGGAGGAAAAGACCAGGTCCAGGGTGTGGCCAGCTCTATGGGTGGGGCATAGAACATGCTGAGATAAGTTCATGGAAGTCATGCATTCCATGAATTCCAGAGCCGCACCAGAGAGTTCCTCCTTGGCATGCAAGTTGAGGTCCCCAACCACCAGAAGGCGGGGGGACCTCAGCAAAGCAGCTGAGATGAACGCGGCGATCTCTGGGAGGGATTGTGCTGGGTTGTGGGGAGCACGGTACACCAGCACAATGCCAAACTTATCTCGCTGACCCACTGATAGATGGAGGCATTCCACCCCAGAACACACCATTGTCGCAGACCTACTAACACAAAGGGATTCCCTGTAAACGATGGCCACCCCGCCACCCCTACCCTCTGATCTGCCTGCCCACTGAACCTGAAACCCAGGTAGGCACAAGAGGGCGAGAGAGGCCCCGCCCTCCGCGCCCACCCAGGTCTCGGTGATACATGCCAGGTCGGCGTGCTCATCCAAGATAGAATCAAGGATGAGCGGGGTCTTGTTATGCACCAATGCATTACTTTCATGTGTGTGTGTGTGTGTGTGTGTGTGTGTGTGTGTGTGTGTGTGTGTGTGTGTGTGTGTGTGTGTGTGTGTGTTACAATGGGGGTAGTAATGCTGTTAGTTTGGAGAAAACGATGCAATGGCTAACTGTTGTTTTGGTGTGCAACAGGTAGCATATAGCTTCTTCTAAAATATTGCTTTTGGTAATCATTGTATAAGAGTTTGGGGCCTTTTTGTATCCATATCTTGATAGATATAACATAAAAAAATCTAAACAGTGACCCATGGTGTCTTTCGGCAGTTAGTGAAAGCAGTAAGTTACAACGAGATATCCCTTCCCTGTCAAAACAAAACAAAACAAAACAAAACAAAACAAAACAAAACAAAACAAAAACAGGGTCCTTTGTAGAGGCAAATATTTGTTAGCAGAGCTGCATTCCTTCTACAGCAAAACTGAAGATTAAATTTTACTTGAAGGACTAGGCAAACTGTTTCAACTAAATGGAAATTTGAATCAGCTAAGCCTCTATGGAGATCTTATTACTTAGTCCTTGGGTCTTCTATGTAGTGGGGCTGAAAAATGACTTCACCACTGCTTTTTAACATCTAAACGGATCTCGCAGTTTGCGGGCTAGCCTGGTCAAGCCCAAGCTGATGATCTTGTCGTTAGGTGTATTTGCAGTCCTGTGCCTTTTCACTCTCCCCGTCACTTAACTGTCTAGTAGTCTGATAAAGAGTCCTATCCACCTTGAAAGCGTTTACATTCTGTGTAACTACAGCTGAAACTAATAACATTTTCATTTGTTCGTGTCATGATCTGTGCGCTCCTCTATTGCGTTAGTTTGTATGTTTTGCCTGATTTTGTACATCACCCCTAGCAGCCTAAGGTGGGCAGTCTAGAAGCTCAATAAATAAATAAATAAATAAATAAATAAATAAATAAATAATAAATAAATAAATAAATAAAGTTGTTGCTAATCCAGTGAGATTAGTATTTGTATTTGAATTGTTGAAGTAATGAGTTCTGCTCTGAGAAAGCAGTGGATTGCACTTAGGCCAGGGCTTTGGGGTTGAAGGGGTGAGGGACTGTTAAGGTATACCCAAGGCTATGGTGAAAATCTCTCTCTCTCTCTCTCTCTCTCTCTCTCTCTCTGTGTGTGTGTGTGTGTGTGTGTGCACATGCATGCACACACACATGTGCAGAGAAGAATATAAAAACAGAGCTGGTACAACTTCTGGGCCAACTGAAAAAAGGCACAAAAGCAATCCAAGCCAAAGGGTCTAGAATCCAGGTCTAAGCCAGCTACTAAGCCAGGTAGTACGGCAACTCGCATTAAGGTTGATATGGTGGCGAGGAGAAGGATGTTTCTCAGCGGTAGGAGGCTGCTGCTGTTACTCCAAGCCCTTGCCTTCCCTGTGGCTCCTACCTGCAGCACATTCCGGCACACGGAGACTTTTTCCAGATCCTCTGGAAAACAGGTGGGACATGCATAGCCCTCCAGATGTACTGGGAACTACAAACCCCATCATCCCCGGCCAGCACAACCAATAACAAGGGCTTATAGGAGGTGGATTCTAACAATATCGGAGGAGCCACATGTAGGCCATCCCTACCCTCTATCTTGATGCTAGGGCTCATAGAAAGTTCACTGCCAGCCCACAGAAAACTTCCATTCCGGGTTCTGTGCCATCCTTGCCAGGCAGATGCCTCAAGAGGATTCGATAGCTAAGAGGCAGGCGTGAGACTCCTTGCACTTGTCCCCAACGTTACCCTGCTTCTTAGCACCTGCTTGTGCTCTCTCACCCTCTCCCTGCTGGTGTTTTGGTGCACTGGCGTTGGGCAACAGCCATCCTACATACATGC
The DNA here is from genome assembly GCA_029282475.1 of Phrynocephalus forsythii. NCBI lineage: Eukaryota > Metazoa > Chordata > Lepidosauria > Squamata > Agamidae > Phrynocephalus > Phrynocephalus forsythii. The sequence continues at coordinate 108,526,782 of JAPFRF010000008.1, read as the reverse complement.
CTTCATCCTGAGTTACCTAGGGGTGGGTTGGGATAGAAACTCAGGTCTTATGGAATTTTTATATCTGTTAACTGCCTTGAGTTCCTTTTGGGAAAATCTGGTGGGATATAAGTATAAAAATAAATAAATAAATAAACCCACCTGACGGACAAAAATCAAAATCTGATTTTTTTGAGTCCCTCTTGCTTGATATTTTCACAGCTAGAGTCCTAGCCATTCTTTTTCAGCGAGATCCTTGGGGTGGAGCAATTCTACTCCATCATCCCAACACTTAAGCATAACAGAGCACAGCTTCTCACCATGTGGGGGGGGGAGTGCTCAAAAAAGCCTGAACCTCAGCAGCAACCCCCCCTTTCAGAAAATTAGCCATCCTCCCCTCCCCTGAGGCCCCAGTTCAAAATAATTTTTTAAAGGGGATTCCCCCACACCAAATTGATAAAAGGTAAGGATTGGCCCTGATCTTCTTTGTAGTCTTTTTTAAAGGGGGAGAAAATAAATTCCTCTATCATAAAGGCTCTATCTTTTTACAAGATCTTCAAGTGCAATTTGTTAAATTCTCAATACAGTGCTGTTTGTTTGTTTAAAATATTTCTATCACACCTTTCTCTTTGAAAGCTGTTGCTATCTGAATAAAAAAAATTCCCTGTACTCTGGTCTAAAGATCATTGATTTGCAAACAAGCCCCCACTGGAAATGACTGGGTTTTCTGAGGAGTAAATAAAAGCACTTGAGAATGGTAAGTTGGTTCCTTGAACAACTAATAAAGCCCTGGTCCTGGGATATAAATGTGAACTTTCTGCTTCTAATTTGTTTCTCAGGATGCAACCCTTGCTCCTATCTAACGATTGTGCAGGGAGTGGGAATTTCAACAGCACAGCATGCTGTTGGTTGTTGTTGTTGTTGTTGTTGTTGTTGTTGTTGTTAAAGGCACAAGCACTCCCTCCCATTATGTATCAGGCTTTTCTGCTTCCACACTTGTATGCTGATGACCAGAGCCAGCATTAAAATGATCTGGCAGGAAATAAGAAAACAAAAAAAAACTGAAGACAGTGTGTTAATTAGATTGGCCAGTATCCTGTCAAGTTTTTCCTTGCATGCCACAGCCCCTGTTGCAGATTATACAAGAGAGGATTCACAAAGCCCTTGCACAAGCCAAAAGCCCCATGGTTTTCAACAGGACAATATCTGGCTTGTGTAATGGTAAGCTCAATATCACGAGGGCAAACGTAAAGTGCTCAGCTCCACAGAGCCTTTGCGCTCTGCATGTGAACAATACGTAGCTCTTTAAGAGGAACAACCAAGAGTGTAGTGGAGAGGGCGGAATCACTGGCATTGTTTCTGTGTTGACTTTGTATGTGATCTCCGAACATAAATAACTAACATTGCAGTTCTACACCAAACTGCTGATAAGTATGTCCCGCTAATCGCAGTAGGATGGGAGTATTGACACATAGGACTGGTCCTACTGCTGTTTATTTATTAATATATTTCTATACTTCTCTATATCTGAAGATCTCGAAATAAGGTACAATCAAGAAAACAACTTGGAAGGCATGCAAGAAAATCCAGATAAAGCTTAAAATCCTCTGTGTGTGTGTGTGTGTGTGTGTGTGTGTGTGTGTGTGTGTGTGTGTGTGTGTGTGTGTGTGTGTGTGTGTGTGTGTGTGTGTGTGTGTGTGTGTGTGTGTAAACAGGTCACAATCTCTGGCTGGGTCAAATATTTAGGTACGCTCACCCTGCATTCCAAGAAGAATGTTCTAATCTCATCCCCTCTGTCGTCACTCCCGTCACTGTGAAGGTGTGAGGTCAATGATTCTCAACAGGACTGCTTCCAGAGGCAGGAATGGAAACCCTGGGTTCCCAAATACTGGCATTTGAATAAGAAGTCTGCCTTGAGTAGTGGATGCCAGAATGCAAATAAAAAGTTCAGAGTGGTGTCTGCTCCCTATAAGGCTGGCCTGCTTCTCTCTGCGGTGTGTGGGTGTTTTCGTGCTGGGGGTGATGATGGTGATGGTGGGGAAGGGGGAGATGGGTGCTACCTCTTTCCTGGAACTGTTGTTTCATCTGTCGGTCCTGTTGTTTTCTAGGTCCAGAAGGAGAAGAATACACTTTCTCTTCATCGTCTTGGAAAGCAAATACAGTGGGCCCTCGTATAACAAATGGTTTGTATAACATAAAATCTGTACAACATAAAAACTTCCGGAGAGAGGGGAAATTTGCTTAACAGAATGGCCTATGGGGTGAATGCGTACAACATAAAAATGGTCACGATCAGGGATTACTCCGTTTTCAATGCATTCCCATGGGAAATTTGTATAAAGGAAAATTTGCTTAGCAGAATTTCATTTGGAACGAATTAATTCCTTTATACCACTGTATTTGAAGCAAACTCTAAACTTCCATGGCTGAGCTATAGAATTATCTTTCTTTCATCTTTGTGTGCAGATTTAACCGCTAGGACTTCTTAATAGTCACAGGTTTTGACATCAAACCGAGCAGATACAATGTATGGCCATGTTTATGTACAATATGCTGGTCTTCCCTAGAAACTTTTCTGTATATTTTCCTGAGGCACAATGTTACTACATTTAGCAAAAGAGTTTCCAGTAATTTATCACTTTAAAAATGTATTTAAATTTTCAGCCTATATTGCAGACTTTTACTGTTATTTATATTCCTCAGCTGCAGGATGAGGGAGCAGGAGGGGATGTACTGTATATCTGTCTGCCAATGTTTTTAATGGGGCCTGCACCCCTGCTTTTAGTAGGAGTCTTACACACACACACACACACACACACACACACACACACACACACACACACACACACACACACACACACACACACACACACACACACACACAGCTCCCAGAATCCCCCAATCAACCAGTGTTGCCCTGGGAGCCTCAAAAGGGCACCAAACACACCCCTCAGGAAGTAGCTTATCCTCCAACTCTGACAGAGCAAGTCCCTGTGGTTGCTTGGAAGGGAGGCATGTTTGTCCTCATAGGCTCACCCTTGTGCCATAATGTGTTCTTCTTTCATTTTTACACCATTCTTCCAACATTTTTGTTGTGCCGTTGCAGAGCAGGACTGGAATTTTTCTAAAGTGCTAGCCCATCTGAAAGCCCATCTGCCCATATACGTAGCTATATGTACTGTATATCTAGCGGTTCACTTGAGTTGCCACTGAATTTGTTTTACCGACAGGAAAAGGATCGATATCCATGCCTGGACAGAGATATCAACAAATGGGGAAGGAGCCTGTCTCCTGCAAAGAGCAGATACGCAAGAGCCAGAAACTTGAGCACACTCTAGCTAAAGATGAAAATGACCGATGGAAGTAATTAATTTTCTTTATGAAAGACCACATACAAAATGGATACCGCCCACATAGTCACAGCAGTACCTAATTGACAATGACTTATTTGCAAATACCATAAGTCCTTGTTATGAAATCAAGTGAAAGTTGGTGCTCAGTTCTTCCCCTTTGCCATGTAACAGCAAGACAGAAACAGGTGACGGTCAGAGCATCACCACAGTCACCCCTAACAGAGCCTCCCTAAAACTTTAACAAACCCAAGCCCACTATTACAACTACACCACGTGTGGAACAGGGACTGACCATCATCTGCAGACTCCCCAGGTATAAACTCAACCCCTGATTTCATCTCTTCATATTGTTTCCTTTACGGAAGAGAATGCTTCCTTTAGGGAAGGTACAACGCTGCAAAAGACAGGGCTTTTGATCAGGTAGAAAGTGTCTTCCCTCCAAATAACCATCTCCTTATGACACCTTTGCTAGCTTGAAATAAGAGGGCTGCAGCTTAGGACCAGAAAGCTGAAACAAATGCAAGCCGGCTCAAACTCTTCTTCAAAATTCTCCACAGGGAACAGAGGAATAGTTTGCAGAAACTTGCATGCATTTGGCAGGAAGTCTTTCATCAGAACTGGATCTCCTGTATTTTGGAGGAATTGACAGCATGCCTCCCCCCCTCCCCAGTCAGAAAAAAGCACCTACTCTTGCTATTCAGTTCTTGCTACTATGTTTTCCCTTATGGATTTGCCTCCCTGGCTGTTCTAATCTCCACATGACCAGCTTTGTTATCCCAAGAGACATGCTTCTGAAAAAAAACAATATCCTGCTGTCAGTTGTTGGTTTTGAAAAGAAAAGAAGAAGAGAAAAGAAAAGAAAAACAAACCAAAGGCTCGGTCCCGCAGTTCTTACCTTTGCTCTGGACACGGAGAGTTCACATCCAAATTTGCCAAGGCCAGGGGTGTGTTGTGGTTGATTCTCAAAAAGATGCTCACGAATCAAAGAGGGGGGAAATCCATCCGAGCACTTCCTCAAGGGTCCCTTTGGGAGCCCCCGCCAGGGAAGGAGGCTGAAGGGGAAAACCAAAACAACATCAAAGCAAGGAAAGGGAAAGAACAGCCGGTGGGTGTTTGCCTTTCCGTTTACAGGTGAGCCCACATGCTCACCGTCGCCGCCTGAGTGCCTCCTCCCCCCTGCCCCCAAGAGACTGAGAGGAATCAAAATGGAGACTGGCCGTCAGGGACAGAGAGATAATCCTGCCGCTTCATCTGATTAGAGAAACTGGGCCTGTGAAGAGCCCAGGGAAACAAGGAGAAGAAGGAAGGAAGAGAAAGGAAGGAAGGAAGGAAGGAAGGAAGGAAAGGAAGGAAGGAAGGAAGGAAGGAAGGAAGGAAGGAAGGAAGAAATAAAGAAAGGAAGAAAGAAAGAAAGAAAGAAAGAAAGAAAGAAAGAAAGAAAGAAAGAAAGAAAGAAAGAAAGAAATAAAGAAAGAAAGTCACCACAAAGAGAAATTAGGGGAGAAGCATCCCCAGTTAGCCCTGCTACTACACAGAATAGGACAGTCAGCTCAGGCACCTGATTTTGATGGGGAGTCACAAAAGGCAACATATTATTGTTAGTTATGTAATTTTCACATCTCATGCACACCTCAAGCTGACTCTCCAAGCTTGCCCTCTCTGCTTGGGGATTAAATGCTTAAAGATCTTATGGCTGAGACAGCTGGGAGGGTTTCTGAACTTTTCTTTGCGATTTCTGTAATGCTGGTGACAAGTTCTGGGGGATTCAAAGGCTCGTCGTTTAAATGGCATTTCAGCAGTGCAATAATGGTAGTTAGACAGTTCTGCCTTTTTGGTTTACTCTCATGCAGACAATTTGACCATGGCAATATTGTTGCTTTGCTTTGGATGAAAATATGTCATATCTTCAGGAGTGTTCGCAGAAGCAAAGGTATTCTGTCATAAAGAACTACTTTTACAGCAACTAAATGAACAAAGTAACAATTTTAATTCTCAAAATACTGTATTAGGAACAGCAGGTCAGAACTGAAAGAAAACATCTAAGTTTATTGTCTTATAGTGCTTTTTTTCTCTTTCTGCTCATTCTGTTTCTCCCCAATATATAATAACTGGGTACCCAGTTATTACCCTGCTGGACAGCGATTGTGGCCCTTGTTATGTACATTCTGCAAAAAGGATATTGGGATATACGTGTGTTTAATGCTAAAAAGTTAAACAGACTTCTCTCCATACTGGGGAGAAACAGAACGAGCAGAAAGAGTATAACAAAGGACAGTGTGATTACAAGCACAATAATACAGTCACAAATACAACAAAGTTACTCTTTTAACATGACAGCTGTTTAAAATGAAGGTACTTGATCAACACATTCTATATTTCTCATGCAAGGGCCTGTCACTTCAAAATTTAAGCAGAGGATCAAACATTGCCACATGAAGAAAAACAAAACAAAGCAAACAAAGCAGCAGAAACAGGAATATGTGAACATGAGGGCATGTTAAAAAAAACTACATTTTTAAAAATATTCAGCAGCATTAACCAGAATTTACCCTTCTTCAAAGGACATACTGGAAGTCTTGCTGGCCAACAGCTGTCCCTTAACAAGGTGCTAGTTGCATTCCTGGGGAGGATAAGGTTCACCAACAAGGTTCAGGCCAACAGTCGATCTTCACAATACAAACACCAACGTGCCTTCTTTATATCTAATGCATAGGTATAATCCAGTTGAAGAATTTTACGATGTCATAATGCAGATTGGGTGCCTGAAACATTCGATTTAAACTCATGGAAAGTTTCCTATTCCACCCCATCACCACTTTTAAAGAGCTCCCTTTTGGCCCTGAGGAATCCTTTGGGAACCTTGGGATGAGGGGGAATCCTTTAATAGTAAAAAAAAAAAAAAAAGTCACTGCCAGATCATGGCTGGTGGTCCCCATCCTGGCACAGAAATATTTTTACTATTAAAACCTCCTCCCCCCCACATCCAGATGGGTGGTTTAGAAGTCAAACCAACCAGCCAATCAACCAACCAATCAACAAAGAAGCCAACAAAACGCCAATTGGATTTTGCTCATCATGCAACTGTTGCCTATACATTAAAAAAACAGTGTGCAGACTTTTCACTACACCCATGTAAATGTAAAACCATAAATTTCCCAACCTGTTTTTGTATGTCTATGGAATTGTTCCACATGGATGTATACAAGCAGAAGGCCTCTCTCCCCATGCCCCTCGTATTGCTTCCACATCTTGGTCTGACTTTGAATGAGAACTTCACTTGCCCTATTGATAGACTGAACTGAACAGCCTTCATCCCCCCACCACCACCTTCTTGCCTCACAATTGGAAAGCTGAACTATCCAGTCGTTACTGAGGAAGGTCACCCCGGTTATGATCAAGTTGCGTGCTGGCTCGCCTTGACTTCAGGCTGTGCCTTCTGAGTGTTGTTAGATGGCTCCTGCTCATCACATGAGTATCCAAACCTGACCTCATTTAAGCGAGTGGAACAGCACCTCTGTCTTTAATGTTAGCCTTGAGGCAGAGTTTGGTCAAAAGGGAAAATAAAAAAATAATAAAAAATAAAAGCTGCTACAAGAGATGAAAATAATGGAGGCCTTAAGGGAAAAGATGTTGCTTTGAGGCAACATGGCTCATTTGCTTGAATTCCCTATGCCACAATGATTTTGAATCAAGCCCAGCCATCTCATGTTGAAGGAGGTCTTCTCAACGTTATTGAAAGGTTACATTGTGGTGGTGCGTATACAGGGCACAGCTTGGGGCATCTTCATGCAAATTAACACTGCCTCAAATATTTCTTCATGCAATCCACTACAGGGAATCAGATGCCTAAAATCTAGAGTCCACATGGGAGCCCTACATGATTCTTTGAAATAGAAGTCCCATGTGACGGTCTGGGTCCAAATGGCTGGAGCCAAAAAAGCAGTGATCACCACCAAGAAATCCCGCTCCAGTTAATATCTGTAAGAACGTCCCTTATTGTGCCCTGATGGCTTTGAATTCAACACTGTTCTGTTTTGTGAATGAACGAATATTTCATTACAGTGGACCCTCATAGAACAAGTGGTTTGCTTAACAGAAAATCAGCTGAAAGGAAAAAAAATCTGAAGATAGGGGAAAATCCCTTAACAGAATCACCTATGGGGCAAATCCGCACAACAGAAAAACGGTTGCAATTAGGGATTAATCTGTTTTCAATGCATTCCTATGGGAAATTTGTACAAAGTAAAATTTGCTTCACAGAATTTCATTTGGAATGAATTAATTCCTTTATACAAGGTACCACTGTATTTGATAGCCAATTAGGCTGTACCCAAGAGCACAGGCTAAGCTAGTCTCAAAAACAGTGTTTAGCATATTTGTAATATTCCCCTGAATGCATACCCAAATTACTGAAATACAGTAAACTAGAGAAAAATATTTATTAAGACACTCATGATTTGGCTTGAGTTGCATCCTAATTTATGTTCATAGTAGACTTTTGCTTATCTATTTGTACATTCTACCCTCTCATTTGGGCAGGGTTCTCAAGAATCTATCTATCTATCTATCTATCTATCTATCTATCTATCTATCTATCTATCTATCTATCTATCTATCTATCTATCTATACAAATTTTAAAATTTACATTACCCAAAGCTGTTTTATACATCCCAACGGATGCAGACAATGAGGCAACAGTGATTTTTCCTGCACTTTCCCCCCACCAATCCTTTTATCTCTCCTTTCTAGTAGTTGTTATAATGAACGGCAACGTAAATATGTCTCACTGCTTTTAAGGGCAGAAGGGCCAAAGTGAGGCAGCAGAAAACAGCACAGAAGCCCTGATTACATATCAGATTGGAAAAGGAGGTGGAATCTTGGAGGTAGAGTTTGGTCGTGCCTAACCCATATACTTCATTCATATTACCACTATCACTTGCCCTCTGAATGAACCCAAAGGGTCATGCTATTACAAACCTGGGTCCAATGCCTTTGCCGTCTCATGATGTCAAGGCAGGGTTGACTGTTTTTCCAGTGCTGCACCAGACTGGTGTCATCCATTGCCGGTTTGTCCTGTGTAAAGTGGAGTAGAAACGCAGTACTTCCCAATGTAAATATGAGACTGGTCAAACTGAAAATCACTTCAATGAGTTCAAATGCTATGTTGTTTTAAAGCACATCCCTATAGAGTTCATTAGAACAACATTGCCACCCAGTGGGCATCCAGGGCATAGCACAGCAAAGGGTAAGCTAAGCCCCACAGAGACCCAGCATTTCATTTTGATGAAGGGCTGAGCTATACCTTGATCCCTTAGGTTTGGAGCATTTTGTGCAAGAAAAAGCACAGCAAGTTTTCATGTCTGGTCAGTAGTCTAGAGAACCCACTCTTTTCCCTTGGAAAGGACAGCACTGGCAGGAGAGTCACAGGAAGTGTGGTTTTCATTGGGATCACATTACAGGAGGGAGGAACAGCATTAAAAAAGCAAAAAGCAAAGCATGACATATACTGCCCCACAGTGTTTCAAGCACTCTCTGAGAAGCTTACCATTTAATTATGCAAGCTACACATTGCCCTTCAACCCAGCCTCTGTGAACTGGCTATTCAATGTTCCATCCTTGGAAGGATGGAAGGCTGAGTCAACCTTGAGCTGGCTACCTGGGATTGAACCCTGCGTCATGAGTACAATTTTGGCTACAGTACAGAAGTTTAACCAGTGAACCACGAGGCTCCATACAAGCCACCTCTACTCCTACCGTGGTCATTATTGAAATGGAGGGTGGTCAAAGCATGGTCCTGCAGATCTGGTTGGACTCTGATTCCTATTGGCCGTAGCCAGCAGAACCAAGGGTGAGGAATGATGGGAACAGTAGTCAAGCAACGTCTGCAGAGCTGGGTTTTGTCCACTCCTGGTCCAGATCCTCCCTTCTGATGTGTGACAAAACCAGGAGATAGGGCCAAAAGAGACATTAAGAGTAAGGACAGAACAAATAGGAGCAATAATGCACTAGAACTCAAAATGTTTTGTTCCTCAAGTCACCAAACAGGAAACCATCTCATAGGGTTTTTTTCCTGCCCACTGAAAGGCCAGGGCATCAGTCCAGCCTTAAACTGTGTGAGCAGATGTTCCAACATGCAGTTTAGTGGTTGACTACATGGACTAGCTCTATGCGTTCATTTAAAGCTGGCAGTTCAAATCCTACCTGAAATCCAAAAAGAAGATGAAAAGGCAATCAGTCTTGGTATCTCTGGCTTATCCTCACTGGTGGAGGCTTCTGATCAGGGGGTGGGTGGTGGCAGTTGCTGCACAGTAAGCCCTGGAAACCCCCATTTTAATTCTGTGTCAGACTGGCCACAGACCAAAGCAAGGGCTCAGAAACACTGCAGCCCTTAATGTGGAAATGAACTAGAACACGAGTTCTGTGAACCTGCAAGAGAAGTGGGCACGGGGACAATGGCACCTACTGGCTGGAAGCCTTCAAAGCCGGACCAGGCTCAGTCGAGTAAGACCCAATAAGACCAGGTCATGGTGGGCAGGAGTCAAGGACCTTCTGCATCTGCCACTCACCTTCCACTTAGCTGATGGGTGGGCCTGCGGACAGGCAGGAGCTGCTAAGGAAGGGAAGTCTCAGGAGCAGGTAGGGGGCTAGTGGAGGGTGTGTGGTGGTGGGTCACGGTGGACAGGTAGGCCACCTCGGTTTCCAGCACCCTTCCAGTAGTTCAAGGAGCTGCCTGTGGCATTAAGGCAGGAGTGGATAATCTCAGATGCCCAACAACCGCTGTTCTCCCTTGTGGTTCGCCGGCCATTTGCAGGGGGAAAAACAGAAGTTAGAGCATAAGAACATAAGAAGAGCCCTGCTGGATCAGGCCAAAGGCCCATCTAGTCCAGCTTCCTGTATCTCACAGTGGCCCCACCAGATGCGTTTGGGAGCGCACGAGACTAGATATCTATCTCCTGATACCACTCCCCTGCATCTGGCCCTTGAAGTACCCTGGTTTTAAGTCTGGAGATTACACATCTCCGTCATGGTTTGTAACCTGTGATGGACATTTCCTCCAGGAACATCATTTGGGGCCAGGGACTAAAGCAGGGTATCTGTGTTGTGTGAGAGGAGGATCACACTCCCTGGAGTTGGCTAGACATGTAATTTTTCTTTGATCCAGCCTTTAGGTGACTCCCCTGTTACAATCTGTGGGTCTTCCTCCCAGGTAAGCAGGGCACCCCCTATCGACCACCCACTGCTTGGCACATGGATCTTTCCAAGAAATAGATGGCCAGCTTGTCCCACCTCAAGCGTTGGCTACTTGTGGCAATGGGGCATCTCCGGAGTGAAGGGGAAAATGCAGGATGAGTCAGGAAAGCTGAGGAGGAGATAGACCTTTGGTCTTCATGAAGCAGTTGTTTTGGGAGCCGCTCCCCCTGCTGGCCTACAGAAATGCTACACAAACAAGGTTGTTGGCCCAATCATCTCCCTCTCTCCCTCTGTGGCCCGTTAACTTGCACAGACTGGGGAAAACTCAGCTCCCTGGTGCACCTTTGCAGTGAGTGAAGATGTATTTCTCTCACTGTGTAGCCATCCCCCTCAGCCTCTTGTGAAATATCAGGGCATTGGGGGTTGTTCTGAGACAGTAAATGTTAAGGCTTTCCTTTCACGCCCGGACTAAGAGCTGCTATCAGCCCAGAGACGTGGAGAGGGACAGGCACTTTCCTCAGTATTGGTCTGAAGTATTTTATTTTACAGCTGTTGTTATCTTATAGCTATTTTATTTTAATTTGTTTCCCTCAGGGTGGTGGTGGTGGTGGTGGTGGTGGTTGACTGAGAATGTCTATTGGAAGGCAGTAACCATGTCCTGTAGCATCACTCCATTCGGGCCACTCATCAAGAAAAGTCTCATCCCATGCAACCACAACACCCTTTTAAAACAAGTTCTAAGAAAGGTGATAATAAGTCCTATCCAGAGCTTGTAAAAGTGGCTTATTTTGGACGACAGCTCCGAGAATTCCCTGACCGTGCCAGCTATGGGGAGTAGAGATGGGCACGACTAAAAAAAAAAAAAAAGTGTTTCGTTTGTCGTTTGTCGTTTAGGGTGTCCGTTTCGGTTCGTTTTTGTTTTTCGTGAATTTTTTGCAAAAAAATCGTTTTCGTTTTGTTACGTAACGAAATGAAAAAACAAAAATGAAAAAGAAAAATTGCTGTTTCGTTAGCATTCATTACAGTTCAATGTATTTGCCGCAATGAAAACGAAACGCACAACAAAGTTTCTGTTTCAGTTCGTTTCGTTTCATTTTGGAGACAAAATTTGTTTTTCGTTTCGTTACATAACGAAACGAAAAAATGAAAACGAAAACGAAAAATTGATCGTTTTGTGCCCATCTCTAATGGGGAGTATTGGGAAGGTTTTACAAGGTTTAAACGATGAGGTAGGTATCTAGTGTGGTGATGGGTTAGGACTCAAGATGCCTGGGTTTGAACTCCCCACCCAACCACAGAAATTCATTTGGTGAATGGAACTGGTAAAACCCCTTCTTAAATACCTAACTTGCTAAAATAAGATTGATTGATTGACTATATGAAAACCCTATTTGGTTTGCTATTAAGTCCATTCCAACTTGATGGCACACAACTACAACAAACTACAAGGAGAGACCTTCCTTTTGAAAACTTGTGGGAGTATCTTTCCCTGCTATACCTGGAAAGTGTCAGCCCTTTTACATGAAATATATGTAGTCTCAAAAACATGGAGGGTGGACTTTGTCCATCCTTGTAGATGCCTCCCTCTCTGATAGCTTAAGAAGGAGGGGAGCTTCTATCTGTGAAAAGCAGTGGTAGCACGTGGGGCGGGTGGTGGTGAGACCAGAGTGTGAATGAAGAGGAATCAATGCCTATTGGTGCAGGTAAGGAGAAAGTTGTCTTGTGTTAGAGTTCTAAAAGAGACATAACATTTGTCCCAATGAATGCTCCTACATGGATATTCTTTTTATTGGAAATCCTTTAATTTTGATGGCACTAACTTTGAAGTAGGATGCTTAAGATTGCAGCCTCATTTTTCTTTACAACCTGCAATTCATTTATAAGTAAGCATGTGAAGAGCAATCATAAAGCCCCAGCGATAGGATGAGTCACTTATTAGAAAGGCATCCACACTATACACTTCTTCAGTGCCACCTATGGCAAAAGGGCATAGAAAGTGACCCCAGTAACACTTGTGTGTGTGTGTGTGTGTGTGTGTGTGTGTGTGTGTGTGTTTATTTGTGTGTTTATTTAAGGTTGAGCAGACTCGTGCTTCTTGTATTTACACATCAGAGCTAATGATAATTAAAACTAATCATATAATACAACAAAACTCTAGAAGGCAAATAACATAAAAACATATGCAACAGATTGCATACATGCATTTTAACTGACAGAATAACCTCCACAATATATCCCAGTCTCAGTGAAACTATAAATAATTTTTTAAAAAGCAGACGTCGGGAGGGTAATATAGATCAAAATAGCCATACATAATCTTTAGATGGATCAGAGCAAATCTTATACTGAACAATGAAATAAATCTCTTGAGGTTTTGTTTTCGTTTCTGTTTTTTTTTTTTTTTTTTAGGAATCTCATTCAAGAACAACCCTCCTTTGAAAAAGGCTCTTGAGGCTTTATATGTCAACATTTCTGGCAGTTTCCCCAACAATGCCAGCGCCTTAGTTCTAAGCTTCTGCCCTTCTTTTATGTCAGAAGGATGCCCGAAAGCTGAAAGGAAGGAAGGAAGGAAGGGGTGGTGAATGGCAGGAGCCACTTATGCTGTTCCTTGCTTCGGCTCCAGAAGCCAGCAGGTTCTCCACAAGGGCTGCCGTATCCAGGCACTGTGCCTGCGGCCAGGAGGAGGAGCTGGTTGTTCAAGATCCTGTGGAGGAAAGAAGGAACGAGCCACAACGGCAGCTGCAGTCCTTGCGGCCGCTGGCACTGTCACCTCAGGTGCCGTGTCAGATCCATGTGGGAAGAAGTTGTCAGCGAGCACCTGAGGTCCTCGGGAGAAGAGAAGCCCTGGCAGTTGCGCTCTCTCTCTCTCTCTCTCAGCCCCTGCAGACACCTGAGCCCTGGAGAACCAGCAGCAAGGAAGAACAGCTGCTACCAAGACCGAAACGAATCTACGTGGAGGACAAGGGCGCTGGACGACACTGCTGAGACATCCGTGGCTATGCTCTTTCCCTGGCTTTAGAACCCATGTCCGGTGAGTAGCACCCCAGGAAGTCTTGCACATAACGTGTTGGCAATTCTGCATGTGGAGCAGGCTGAAGGAAGGAAAGGAGGCAGCTTACCTGCTTTCAGGTGGAACCCAGCACCTGCTGCCCTTCCAAGTATCCCTGGTTTAGGCAGGGAGGAGGAGGAGGAGGGAATACATGACAAATTCCTGCCAATTGAACCTTTCTTCTCACAGGGAAGGCACTGAGCAACAGAATACATCCCCCCGCCCCCTCATCCATGCCTGTCTGGAGGCACAAATGTTCCCTCTTCGGTCAGCCAACTTTTAGGTTTGCTTTAAAAATTCTTGAAGCTGTAATTGTATGGGGAAAGAGATTGTACACGGAGCACTCAGGTCTGATCTTTTCCCTGGTGATCACACGGCATATGGGGAAATGTACTTCAATTCCAACCCTAATCTTTCCTCAAGTTGGACCTTTTTGGCCCACCCATAGGGCTTCTACTTTGGGGGCTTGGGCTAGAGAAAATGCCCCAGCAGACTGAAGGGGCGCTTGAAAGGTGATCACTCCCATTAGAGTGATGTTTTTGGGTACAATCAGGTACCCCGTCTTTGCAGCCGTCTGATCTCACCCTTGGTCAATGATTGCAACTGATCACATTGCAATTCCACTTGTGTTGATTATGAAGACCTGCTGGTTGTGAGAGGCTTTCGGAGCTCTCCTGGAAGAGCATGGAAATCTTAATTATCTTTGTGATGTTGGGGGTGGACCAAAATCCAGGACCATGAGTTCTTAAGTAGAAGCAGGATTCTGAGCCTCCACATCTTTTCTTCCTAAATTACCCAAGCGACCTGGGCTAAATTTCCCTCTTATAAGAAACTAATGAAAACAGAAGGATCTTTTATCTGGGCATCACTCCTTTGCATGTGGTCCTCCAGGTGTCCCATCAACACTGATGAGTCAGGCTTCTCCCCCACCCTAATGGGACTATTGGGTGGATTGTAGCCTCCAATTCCAGTTCATATTAAATGTTTTCATCTATGAGCCAAGGAGATGATCACAAAGCAACCTTGGGTATACCATGTTTAAAACAATGATGATCATGATGATGATGATCATCATGATGATGATCATCATGATGATGAGCCCAGGTTGGGAACCTCTGGCATAGAAACACATCTAGAAATAGTTCTGAAACTTTTAACTTATAGAAACTTACAGAAAGCAACTCAACAAATTTTGAATTCAAAGCAACCCAGTCACCACCAGCACCTTCCCCACCTTCTGGTCATATTACACCATATTATGTCACAATCATCCAAACAGGGTACACACACATCTCTGTTGTAACCAGACTGATTGCAGGTTAACAGTCCAAGTTTCTTTGGGGGGAGGGGCATCCTCTCCCTGCAGCTCCTTATCTACCGAACCTGGGCTATGGCATCCTAATCTGGGAAGCCCTGCTGCCAGACAGGGAGGCTGTACCCTAGTTCAGGCGTCCATGAGCTGTGAAAGGGTTCTAGCCTTGCCTTGCCCTCTGCCGGTCACTGCTTCTGCACGAAGAGAAACACTCTTACCTTAAAAGCTTCTGCTATGCATGAAGCATCTGCCCCAACCGAGGACCCTCCACCTGACTCTTATGATGCTGCCTTGAAATGTACAACAGCCCTGCCAGTTATGAGCAGTTGTAATGCTGATTAGAAACCAGTTTGGAAGAGGTGAGGCTGCTACCGATGTCATAACCCTAGAACAGGAAGGGATAACCAGTAACACGAAAAATAGTTCTCGCTGGTTGTGTTATCCAGTCAGTCTCATGATAAGAAAAATGACAGAATACAGTTCCAAAACACTCCTATCAAAATCTATATATAGACATGAATAACTCAGTCTCTCAGTATGCAGTCTGTTAATACATACTGTACTGACGTGGAAATCACCTTGTTTTTGTTATGCCCATGAGGTCTTCTGGAGGTCAGGAGAACAATAGGCCCAGAACGCCCAGGTTCTATTCTTCAACAAACGATGGCTTTCGTCTGGAAAGCCATTGGACTCCCAGCGTCATTTGACACTTGAATCTCCCTACAGTACCAGAGAGGAGCACATCAAGAAGGCTTATAGTCACTTGGGTTAGGCCAGAAGCAGGCTAGAGATGGTTAAGGAGATGGAGCACACACAAAGAGGGTCTTGATCAGGAGATGGGCAAATCCTATCAAAACTCTCACAAAAAGAGCCACAGGGTTGCCTTAGCCATGGCTAAATAACTCAGTTGGAGTGGGCTAAATAGAGCCACTTAAGGTTGGGTCCAGTGTGTCATTTGGCGTGATCTTTGTATCCACCTGGCATTCACACCTCAAGCAACCCTATTCAGTCCACCTCCCTTAAGAAAACAAAGGAAAACAGATGGATAAAATTGCCCACCCTGCCCCTACTTGGTTCACTTCTTTCTAGGAGGAAGCTTTCAGTTATCATTAGTAGTATTATTTTAGATCTTTCTGAAAGGTGCAGAACATCAGCGTGTCCTAACAGGCTTTATAAAAACAACTTTTTGCTTCTTTTCCCTGCTCCTTCAGAAGGAGCAGGGGGAAATGTCTAATTCCCCAAGACTTGTGAAGTGGCTGAGCTGTTTTCTTAAGCCACTTAACAACACTGGGAAATTGAAATCAGAAGGGAATTGTAAAGCAGCAAGTTCCACTTTGATTCAACCCCAGGGCTCACACATGCTGGAAATGTATCAAAATGGAGTCATCCTACCCACATGTAAAAAAGAGTAGCTACCATCTGAGAATGAGACAGAAAAAAAGCAAAGCAAAAGACCATACACCAGTGAGCTGGATATTCATTCATTCATTCATTCATTCATTCATTCATTCATTCATTCAACTTTTATACCACCCATTTAGTCCTGGGGTACTCTGGGTGGTTTACCAACCTCGGAAGGATGGAAGACTGAGTGAACCTTGAGCCTACCACCTGGGATTGAACCCAAGCACAGTTATAGCTGCAGTACCGCCATTCAATAACCCTGCCATGAGGCTCTTATAGGTGTGGGAAGGAATGCTTTGGGAACGGGCTACTTCACACGACCACTCACATCATCTGGATGCCAGCAAAAAGGAGCCCACCCGCAAAGTAGACTCAACAGTTGGACAAACGCTCACGTAACCATCCTCTTATTTTTTTCAATCTGGGTCTGTTTGCTGTCTCTGTATTCCCTTCACTCCCTAAATTCTTGGTTTTGGTCTAGGGCCACTCTTAATCTGCCCATTCCTTGCCTGACTACAGCTGCAGTTGCAATGTTAGTCAGCCTTTCTTCAAGACAACTGAATGAGACCAAGGACAGGTAGCCCTCACTCTAACTTCAAATGATTACTACTATCGAACAGATGTTGGGAGGAACAGGCTAGACAAGCCTTAGCTGAGTGTGGGCCTGGAAAGGTGCTTGTGAGGAATTCTAAAATGGGAGGAAGGAGTTTGTAGTCAACTCTTGCAGGAAAAAAAGGCTTAAGGGGGATTATTAAGAAGGAGAGAAAAGACAAAGAAAGGAAAGATGGCTTAATGTGAGGTAGGGAGATCTATACCCAAAAGGAAGCGTGGGGAGGAGAAGGGAGCCCTTTCTTGAAAAAAAGGTGCAGAATTAATTTTGGGGAAACTGAGCAGGATACATTGAAGAAGAAAAAGGACCACTGGAGGTGTGGGCATCTTACTGGCCTAAGAGGACAAGTCTGCCCATCTTTAGGGTGTTCAAGCATAATGATGGTCTTGTTTACCACATCTTCTCTCTAGGTTTAACTCTCTTTTTTCTGCTCAGCTACATGGACTTTATCATCTTTTAATTAGCTATTTACCTAGTTTTTGTTTTAAAAAAGCTCCTAATCTAATTTCCAATTAGATACTCCACTCTCTAGCACTCCCCCGGAGTCACTGTCCTGGAGAAGGAAGCCCACTGTTCTCAATTTCGTTAACAGGCTTGTCATTTCCTCTGTAGGCAATTACCAATGGGATGTGTCTCGGTATCGTGAGCTACGTGACTGCTACATCTCAGACATATGGCTTCTTTCTCACATACCCAGATATTGGGAGCGGCTGTTTTATAGCCTGGCTTCCGATGGTTTAACCCAAGCTCACACCCAACACCATATCTGAGAGAGGCAACTTTTCTGGGGGGAAAGTCATCTCTCTCTCTCTCTCTCTCTCTCTCTCTCTCTCTCTCTCTCTCTCTGGTTGCCAGCAGTGAATCTTCCTCTGCCTCTAGTCAGCAAGCAAATAGACATGCAAAGGCCAAAGCAGGGGCAGGCGAGCACTCCAAGTCCACACAGTTTGGCAAAGAAGGGGAAAAGTCAATTTTCTGTTCAATTATGCCTCTTGCATACAACATATGTATCAGAATCTCCACCAGCATCTTTTCAGTGATGGGGACTTACCTGAGCAAGCGATCTGGTTTTTTTTTCCCAGGCAAAGAAAGAACATCCTTTTCTAAATTGAGGATATAGCTGAAATGTGCCTTTGGCACAGCATGGCTGAAATGATGATGGCAAAGTAAGTAGGGAAAAGGTGTTGCTGAGTTTTGAATTTTTGGTTACATTCCTTTAGCTATGCAGCAGATGTGTAGGGATTCACAGAACAGAATAGCTTCAAGTTCCCCAGATTGGCCCACTCCTTTTCCTCATCAGCTTGTGATTACAATCTTAATATCTCTCACTGAGACATTAGTAGGGGAAAGAATAAAAATGCTTCAAATGCTTACAATTAAACAGCAAATGGACAAGCATTACTGTTTTCAGCAACATACTGCAATAGACTCCAGAGAAAGGAAAAACACTGAGCAGAGAAGCAGAGCTTTCTTTGAATTCAGCAGCAGGGACGGAACAATCAGTTAGTGCTGGGTAGACTGACAGTCACCTCAGCCCAGAAAGGTCCCTTCCAGCCAAACCGATTAAAGGCAGCAGGTGAGGATGCAAAAACTTCCAACAAAAGAAACTTACCTCCAAAGCTGCCCCTGGCAGCATTCAACACCAGTCTTAACAAGCTCGCAAGAGACTTCTCCCTCCTAAAGATTGCAAAGGAGCTGTCAGGCAGCCATTTTGTTTCTGTACAATGGTACCTTATTGTGTGCCTTAAATCCTGAGGTGTTCCTATCCCCTGCTGAAAACATTGAAGAGTCATTCAGCTCCAAAAATCATAAAAACACCAGCATTAAAAATAGGAGGCATTTGGCCATCTCTGGGAGGCTGCAATGGTGAAATACTCTGTCAACACACTCAGGTACCCCGAAGGAACTTGACAGCATACCAACACCACCAGCACCAGCACCACCACCTCATGTAGCTTGAGAGGACTGAGTAGCAAACCTAAACTGTGATCCCACCCCCTCAACATATCTGCATGATGTGCTGCCCCCCTTGCATCTGCATGTGCTTCCCTTCATTCATAGAGGCAATGGAGGGGGACAGAAATCACCCCAAAATGTCATCACCAGCCACTCACAGAAGAGATTGGTCCTCCCATCCACAAAGCTAAACCATGGGCACTGGTTTAACAAGGACAGGGTGTGTCATTATTATTATTATTATTATTATTATTATTATTATTATTATTATTATTATTATTATTATTATTATTATTATTATTATTATTATCATCATCATCATCATCATCATCATCATCATCATCATCATCATCATCATCGTAGTCATCATTGTCGTCATCATTGTCGTCATTGTCGTCGTCGTCCTCCTCCTCCTCCTCATCTGGCGGACACAGCTGCTGTGTGTTAGGCTTCAATGATTGAGCTCTTTCCAAGAGCCTAAGTGATGGTGAACCTTCGGCCCTCCAGATGTTTTGGACCACAACTCCCACAGTCCTTTGTCATTTGCAATCTAGGCTCGGAATTCTGGGAGTTGTGGTCCAAAACATCTGGATGTTGTGGTCCAAAACATCTGGAGTGCCAAAGGTTCGCCACCACTGCAGGATTACTGGAGATATCTTCGTAGAATATATGCTGTTCCTAACAATGTCGCCATTTGTAGTTGAGCAATGTTGATCTTGTCAATGCTGAGGGTTTTCAGATGTTGATCCAGGTCTTTTGGGATTGCACCTGAGGCGCCTATTATTATTGGTGTTGTTCTTGCTTTCTTATTCTATAGCTTTTCTATTTCTATTTCTAAGTCCCAATATTTGGTTGTCTTTTCTTTTCTAGCTCTTATTGCTGACTCTTGCATCTCCTGGTATTGCCACATTGACAAATCGAACTTTGTTTTCTTGCTTGTATACCATTGTAATGTCTGCTGTATTATTATTATTATTATTATTATTATTATTATTATTATTATTATTATTATTATTATCATCATCATCATCATCATCATCATCATCATCATCATCATCATCATCATCATCATCATCATCATCATCATCACACAGCTAACTACGCTGGATTTTGTAATACCAGTTACTAGTCGAACATTTCCCAAGTGTTTAGGACTATGAGATGTATCGGCGAATTATGCAAGCAGATCCCAGTAAGGTAGCTTTCTGCAGCTGACTGATGGTGACTTTGTCAACTCCAATTTCTTCTTAATACTTGCTTTGCTCTTTAGGCACCGCACCCAGTGTGCCTATTACTACTGAGACCACCTATACCGGTTTATGCCAGTCTCTCTGAAGTTCAATTTTCAGATCCTGATATGGGGTAATTTTTTTGAAGCTGTTTCTCAATGACTCTACTATCACCTGGTATAGCAATATCAATGATCCCACACTTTTTTCCTTTTCCACAATCACAATATCTGGGGTATTATGCTCGAAAACCATGTCTGTCTGTATTCGGAAGTCCCAAAGTAATTTTGCATGCTCATTTTCAATCACTTTTTCAAGCTTATGATCCCACCAGTTCTTTGCTAGGGGAGATGATAGTTGTGACACAAATTCCAGTGGACCATTTGAGCAACTACATTATGATGCTGTTTGTAATCAGTCTGAGCAATTTTCTTGCAACAACTCAATATATGGTCGATAGTTTCATCTGCCTCTTTACAGAGTCTACGTGTGGGGTACTCAGCTAATTTTTCTATTCTAGCCTTAACTGCATTTCTTCTGATAGCTTGTCCATGAGCTGCAAAAATCAGGGCTTCTATCTCTTCTTTCAGTGTTCCATCGGTGAGCCATAACCAGATCTTTTCCTCATATGCTTTTCCTTTGATTTTTTTGAGGAACTGCCCATGCAGTACTTTATTATGCCAGCTATCAGCTCGTATTTGCATCATTGTTTTCCTGCATTGACCCTTTGTTTGCTTTACTTTAAACACCTCCTTGTTCTTAACCTCCAATAATGCTGGCTCTGCACTATTTTTTACATAATCTGCCAACGCATGCTTCTCTTCCTCAACTGTCTGCTTCACTTGCAAAAGACCTCTACCACCTAATTTTCTAGGTAAATACAGCTTGTCAACATCACTGTGTTGTTGTTGTTGTTGTTGTTGTTGTTGTTGTTGATGATGATGATGATGATGATGATGATGATTTGGATTTCTATGCCGCACCCTCTGGCATCATGGCCACTCTGGGCAGTTTACAAAATACATCATAAAAATGGAACAATATACAATGTAAAGCAACATACAATATAAAAAAAACCGAATACATATAATTAAATCTACATTAAAATAGTTAGCACTCATTCAACAAACAAAGATCGGCAGATGGCATAAGAATGAAAGAGTGAGTAATGGAAAGAATAATTAATGATCAGGGAAATAAGTATATCAGTATTAAAATAAATAAATAAATAAATAAATAAATAAATAAATAAATAAATATAAAGAAGATCTGTACAGCCATGTATTCAGATGTTTTTTAAAGCGTGGGAGCCAGTCGAATCTCACGTGTGAGTTGGAGCCTCATGGCGCAGTGGTTAAATGCCTACACTGCAGGTAAAACTGTGCTCACGACCTGGGGTTCGATCCCAGTTGCGATCACATGATTTTGTCCCTGTTTCAGTGTTCCCATGGTCATGATAACTTGTCTTGTGACAGGTGTTACCTCACATTCTTGTACCGTGACAAACACTGAATTTGTCTAGCTTCCTTTTTCCTTTTTGGGGGGGCTTAAAAATCTTTTTCGATATTTTGCTTCTGAAAAGTCAAAATTAAAAAAAATGGACACAGTTTTCTGAGAGAAACGAATATTTTGTTGGTGACAGTCATTACTACATGCTGTCTTGTCTCGGAACAGAAAGTGGGAACAAAGAGTGACAAGGGAAAACCCTACCCCAGCACCAGGTACAGAATTGTTACGCTTAGCCCCCGTTCTGGGGGCTTGGTCGACAAATTTCAGTAGTTGCGCAACAGACGTGAAGTAACATTTTTGTGCCACTCCTAAGCGCAACACTAACAGAGACAAAAAGGACGTGAAGTAACCGCCTAAGCATTTCTTAAAAATCATTCAGAATTAGGACCAAAGTATAGCTAATAGCTGCAAAATGATCATGTTTTATTTATTTAAGCCAATTAGCTTGCTAATGTTTCCTGATGTTTTTTTCCCCCCAGTGCGGATTGTCTGGAAGTTCTTGTTGTTTTTTCCAAATATCTTATTAGAGCTTTTAAAAGGAAAACACAGAAAGTGAGGCAGTGTCTCCTAGCAGGAATGGGGCTAAGATGAGGGCTCAGAGAAGTGAGAGAAAGATTGCAGTTTGAAGCTGAAATATGCCTTTCAAGAAGAGGTCGGATACATGACTACTGGTTGCTCTGCTGGTGAGCTTGGTCAAGCAAGCACCCTTCCTCAGGGAACTGTGCACAGAAATGGAGTTTGAAGAGGTACCTTTTTTGGCTGTCAGCTTTCACAGTGGTAGCCAAAATGGGTTGTCCTCCAAAATGGTGGCTTTTTCCAAGATCTGGGTAAGAACCACTGGGTCTTCCCCTTTCCTGGAGCAATCTTTCAAGTATGGGTGGCAGCACCCTACACTTCAAGCCCACTGCTTTGTATAACACATCAAATAAACATTTTATTGGGTAGACCACAGGTCTGGAATGAAAAGTAACTTTTAGGGATCAGTGTTGGATAGAAAACCTGGCATATGTGTCACACCAGGAGGGGAGAACTAGTTCCTCCATCCTTTCCTGGAATTATTCAAACACACAGTTTTGAGTTGTGCAGCTGGTTTGTAAGATGATGCTCTGATGTTCCAGTTTCCAAACCCTTACCTTGAGCAAGCTGAGGAAGAAAGGCTATTTCAGACCAAAAGCTCTACAGACATATTTCTTGCATGTTTTCCAAAAGATGTCCCTTTGCCTTTTGAAATAAAAAAAGGAAAAGATTAGAGTTGCTAAATTGGAAACCAAAGTCAAAATCATCCATTTTATGTGAAAGAAAGGAAATTACCTGACTTACCGGGTCCTGAGATTGTTGCCAGGGTGGGGCCTGCAAAAATGGGGTGGTGGTGGTGGTGGTGGCAATCGGACCCGGGAGCAGCTGCCGGGTGGGGCCAGCCCCTTGGAGAGTGTGACGTGCTCACAATGGGCCAGGCCCAAAAAGGTTTTAAAGTGGGGGACAAAAACAACCCCCTCTTTGACCAGCAGAAGGGAGCACCAAAGGACAGACAGGTTCCTTTGTTGCACTGGATCTGACCCAATTGCTTAGCCAGAATACTGCCTGTTGTACTCAGTAAAGTTGTGGCCTACATATATTCCCAAACCATGGTGGTCATGTCTCGTCATTTATACACTCACTCTAAAAAGAGAAGGCTTAGCTATAGGCAACAAAGATGATGAAGAAAGACAGGGGCAAAAATGTGGAGTCGGAGGAGAGCCATATAGATATGAAAGGCGGCCAGAAAAGTGGA
The DNA here is from genome assembly GCA_029282475.1 of Phrynocephalus forsythii. Taxonomy (NCBI): domain Eukaryota; kingdom Metazoa; phylum Chordata; class Lepidosauria; order Squamata; family Agamidae; genus Phrynocephalus; species Phrynocephalus forsythii. The sequence goes on along the minus strand of JAPFRF010000008.1, from coordinate 108,503,421 downwards.
CGCTCAGTCTCATCCCACTCCAATTCACACTCATGCAAAAAAGATAAAACCGAGTTTACTAACCCTAACCCTTACCATGCACGTGTATTGGAAATGGAGAAGTGACTAAAATAGACTGCAGTATATTGCTGAAAGAAGTGGTGTGGAGCAATAAGAAAAGGGGAAGGCCTAACTTGAGATGGGTTGATTCAATAAGGAAGCCACAGCTCGGAGCAGATCTGAGCAGAACCTAATGGAAAGGACCAAGTTTCCCTCTAAGGGGCTAGTGTGCACTCATAGAATGGAGCACTGCGCAGCAGGGGTGAAAATTAGAGACCAGGTTGAAAAAGGCAATATTGTTAGGAAGGGTGGGGCAGTAAGAGGAGAGAGCAACCTAACATGAGATAATGTTGGTTTGCAGTATCCTAACAGAGCAGCTAATGATATGATGTTTTGGAAGTCAGTACTGTGTTTATTTGTTTATTTATGAGTATTTTTTACCTCACCTTTCTCCTTGGAAAAGGAACCAAGGCAGCTTACAGTAATGAGGGACAATATACAGTCCAGTACAATTAAGACATATTCTAGTAACTTTCACGTCCCGTTCATCCCTCCTTGCTGTCCCACTTGGGACCGGTACAAAAAAAGTCCTTCATGTCCATAGCGTGACAGCAAAAAGTTGTCTCGACCACGCCCCCGGAATCAGGAACACAGCGTGACAAGCTGTACCTGCCCCTGGGCTAGGGAATTCTCTTGTCACGGTTGGTTCCCAGTTCCTGTTCTGAGACAAGGGATCACGGGGTAACAACTGTCATGCAACAACCAGTGTCCACATAGTGGTCAGCGGCTAAAGTGGCATTCAACATTTGTTTTCTTATGGGAAACACCATGCAGTGCAAATGTTTATTAAAGAAAGTACTGAAAATTCTGTAGCATTGACGTGTAAATCCCGGAAGACCAGTAAATCGAAATATCAAAAAAGTTTTATTTACTATATTTTTTAAAAGGGTTAAGAAAGCAAGACAAATTCATAATTTGTCACGGAACAAGACCGTGAAATAACAGTTGTCACGAGACAAGTAATCACGCCCATGAGTAAATGGAAACAGGGACTGAACAGGGACAAAACCACGTGACCACGAACAACGCTGTCATGGTACAAACGTAATCGTGAAACAAGGTAGGACGTGAAGTAACCACCATAGTCACCACCACACATCAGAAGTGACTTGACTTAGCATATTTGGAGGGCTTTCCCCCTTAATTACCAAACAATTGTATAGTGACAAAATGGGTGGAATAGGCACCCAAGCTCTGCTAACATCAGGGCAGACCATTCCCGACCACAAAGCAAATAAAACCACTAATTTCATACCTTAAAACAGTGAGCTTCTGAATATTTATTCTCTATTTTTTTAAAAATGTCTTTTAAAATATTTTTTCATCAGAAATGGAAATTCTTTTTAATGTTGTTGGGTCAAAAAGGCTCTCAAGCTTGGTACAATGTTTATGTTTGTGTTCTAGAATGCTGGCACTTGTGAGAAATCCAGAAACTCAGATGTTTTCTCCCTTTGGAATGGTTAATTCTTTGAAATGGGCATTAGAGCCATGGATGGCTGGATTCCTACCAAATTAAAAAAAAAGGGGAGCAGGATTTGGACTAACCATTCTCGTTCAAGATATGCAAGTTTGGTCTTTTCAATGTATTTGATCTCTTTTAAATCTGCTCACACAAAAGGGGTAAAACTGCTTTACATTTTACAAATCATAACTTTAAAACTGTTTACCCAAACACACCCATATTTGGCATTGCCCAAGAGCAGACTGTTTGCTCTGTGTGTGCCAAACCTGGTGATGATCCAACGTCCAGTTTCAAAGCTATAATGTTTTATTTGGAGTTTCTGAAATGTTAAAAAAAAGTTTATAGAAGTTTTGTTCAGACATGTTTTGATATATGCATGCTTCTTTTGTAATCAGAACAGGCAGCTGCTGTGGCTGGAGGTGTAGTAGGAGGGATTCTGCTGTTGCTTCTTATTGGGATAGCCGTGTACCTCTGCTGGAAGAAAGCCTACCACAAGGCTTCTTATGAAGAACTTGGTGGCCCCACTCCCCCCGTTGGGCAGAAGACAGATGCCACCCAATCATCTTCAATACCTCCTCAAATGGCCAGGTAAAGGGCCATCTCTGTGCTTGTCCAGTCGCCTGCCTCAGAGGGTTTCTCAACCTGGGGCTCTCCAGATGTTTTAAAATGGCAGCTCCCAATATCTCTGACCATGACCCGCCTTGGCTGGAGCTGCCAGAGGTGACAATTCAAAAATCTCAAGGACCAAGAAGCTCCTGAAGTTACTCATGGGGAGAGAACATGGGACATATTGAACAGCTGCAGGACATCTCAGAAGCTGGCTTTTTACCGCATCTCCTCCCACTGATTGAACATTTTTTAAAATTAACCCATTCAAACATGGTCCTGTTGCTGGATGCAGATGCTTGTCATGAATTTGTGATCTCTCCCTTTGGTTACACCCTCCCCACATACCTTCCTCTTCTTCTCCAGTTCATATGCTTTTCCCATACCATCATCAAGCGTTCACTGCTTCATCTCTTCCGATTCTATATTTGCAAGACTTGTATCATCCCCATTCCTGTGGGAGTGAACAGGTTGCTTGCCTGTAACCAGTTCTCTTGAGTGGCCATTCATTTATTCCCACCAATGCGTGATGCACCTGTGTAGACCCCCATTTGGGAATGTTCCAATTGAGTACTCTAGTGGAAAACATTGTCCTTTCTATTATCCCTACTTGAATGCCTCCGAAAGATTTCCATTTAGGTTTATTTGTTTGTTTTGATACTGATGCCAAGCCTGAGACCCAAAGAAAGGTACGACAGTGAAAATGGAGGGCAGGTTGTGTGACTGCAGAGCTGATTTGGGTAAGCAACCTAGACGTCTTTGAGGTCTCTGAGCATTACACCTATGGGTAAATAGAAACTAGCCTAATGGAGATAAGTTATAAAAAGTCTGACTAAATGCAGCATTGGCAGAGAACTGTACATTGCGGCAGTAATGCTTGACCAAATTTGACAGTTGTGACCACGTAGCTGCTCACAGCATGGCTCCTTGGGACAGGGCAGCAGAGGTCAAGATTGCTCTAGTACAGTGGTCCTCAACCTGTGGGTCCCCAGATGTTCCTGGACTGCAACTCACAGAAGCCTCCACCACTCACTATGCTGGGAGGGGTTTCTGGGAGTTGCAGTCCAGGAACATCTGGGGACCCACTGGTTGAGAACCACTGCTCTAATAGAATGTTGTCTGATGCCACTGGAAGGAGGCACGTTTGCCAGTATTTTAGTAAGGGCAATAGTATGAGCAATTCAATTGGATGGTGGTTGAGAAGGGATTAAATGGCCACCCCCAGCATCTTGGTAGTCGATGAGCAAGTGTGGAGACTGATGGAATGCTTCATTCCAGTGGTAAAGCTCAGGACCACCAGCTCTCTGCTTCTAAAAGACAGTGAAAGGAGGATCTGCTCAGGGTTCACTTCATGCACCCACAGGACACATTGATGATATTACAATTAGAAATGTCCCTTGGCACATGATCAGTGTAAGGATGGGGTCACTGCCTGCTCCAAAGACATGATGAAATGGCCTTAAGAACAACCAACGCCTTCCTCGCCAGTCTGGGTGCCAGATGCTGAGGGGAAACGTTATGTTAAAGAAGATTTCTAGATGTTTGTGAGAGAACTGTTATCACTTAACCGTTGAAGACTAGCATTAATTCTCTCAGCAGAGAAGGTGTTCTATGGGGCTAGTTATGCAGTGGCCAAACCAGTGATGAGGGGAGGATTTCCACTCGACTGCTCATCTAGAACATTCCGGAACAAGCACATCACCCATGTGGGCAATGCACCGAGACCACTGGGAAGAACTGAAAACGTCTCAGTTTTTCCTTGTTCCTTCAATGTTCATTGGAGACAAGGAACTCGAGGGGCTCTATTATATTGCCCCAAACTGCTCTTAAGCATTTAAAAACCCATTCTCGAACCTTGCTGCGGTTTGTGTGCTGGTTTGTCACAGTTTCTGCATTTCCAGCAAGTGTGAAGTTGTAATAGGGCATTTCTGGAAAACAATAGCTGCATAACCCATGCAAAGAAAAGGCTCTACAAGTTCATTTGCCCCAAAAGAAGGAATCCCACACCCTCAGGCATGCTTGTCTCAGTTATGAGGATTTAGAAATTCTTGGTTTTGGCTTGACTATTTCGAATGTATACAATAGATGAGTGATGCTTTTTTTTTGCTTTTGTTTGTTTCCACATCTTGCTCCAATGGAATGTGATGCTCACCTGGGGGCAGATCAGGAAGCGTCCCTTTTATTGTTCCAACAAAATTTCACAGAGAAACATGGGCCAATATGATAAATGGAGAACACATCCAAGAAGACAGTGACCCCTATGTTACCCCTGCCTATGGGCCTCGATCCTCTTTCCATTCATTGGGTAGGTTGATGCTGTGTGCATGAGTAAAGCATGGAGAAATGAGGTACATGCTGTATCTGTAATGGCATGGATTCAGAATTAGTTATGCTTAGAGCAGACTGACAGAAAAAAAGATGGACAAACGTGAGTAATTGAGGACTTCTGCTTCCTTAAGTGATGGCTTAAGCTTTGACCAACAGTTTGTTTGTTTATTTATTTATTTATTTATTTATTTATTTATTTATTTATTTATTTATAGAATTTATATGCTGCCCACTACCCAAAGGTCTCTGGGCAGCTTACAATCAAAATAATTAAAACAGTTAAAACATAAAAAAATCAATAAATAATAAAACAATAATAAAAACATTACATTAAAATTGCCATCAGAGGACCCGCAATCTATATTGTATCAATTAAAAAACTTCTGGAACAGGAAGGTTTTTACTGGGCACCGAAAGGTCATTAATGTTGGCACCAGGCGGATCTCACTTGGGAGGGCATTCCATAGCCTGGGGGCAGCTGCCAAGAAGGCTCTACATCTACAAGCCATCCCTCTCACCTCCTTGAGGGATGGCTCTTTCAAGAGAGCCCCCTGGCTCGATCTTAATTGCCGGGTAGGTTCATATGGAAGGAGGCGGTCCTTCAGGTATCTAGGTCCTAAGCTACAGTTAAGACTGCGGGCATTGTTTCATAGTTTGCAGAGGTGTGAATTCATACATGCACATGCATTGCTTCATGACTTTAAGCTGGACACAGTAGTTACTGGGCTGGTTCCCAGAAACCGTAGGTGGAACAGCCAGTTGCAAGGGAATGCAAGAGCCATGGCCCAAGAGCAAAGATCTTAATCCCTTCAGGAAGACCAAAGGTTCTTCATCTGTCGCTTAACTGATGAGCTCACAACACATGAGCTCAGTGATGCATTTGAGATGGGATATGAAGTTAGACTGAAGTTCTGTCTTGAGTGTTTTGGGCTACCACAGGTCCACACATACTTGTTCTTCCTTGAGTCTGTTGCTATCAGATAATAATTGTGTCTGTGTCAACTGCTCAAGTTGATTATTGTGAAAAAAACCATCCTCAATTGGGTATTATGTACATTTTGTGAATTTGCTCTCCCTAATTCAATGAATCTGGATGATCTTTTCTCTCTCAACGAAGCTGGATCGTACCTGAGTGGGGCCATCAATCCCGATCTGTACAGATTCCCCAAAGACAAGAGTGAGACCGAGTTCCCTGAGGGCAACATTGGTCGGTTGTGGTTCTCTGTGCAATATGAGCAAGAGTCAGAAAAGCTTCTGGTCTCCTTGATCAAAGCCCGGAAGCTGCAGCCTCCTTCTAGCTCCTGCAACCCCTTGGTGAAAATCTACCTGCTGCCCGATGAGAGGCGCTATTTGCAGTCCAAGATCAAAAGGAAAAATCTTAATCCTCAGTTTGATGAGCATTTTGTTTTCCAGGTAAGGTTTCTGGTCGCCAGAAAGCTGTGTGGATTCGACTCTGTGAACAGGGCTGGGCCTGTCGTGTGGCAGCATGATGTGGTCGAGGGGATGGTGCTACAGTTGGCAGCTGTTAGAGGGCAGGGTGGTAGTGAATTATTGGAGAACTGGGTACCATGTGCTACATGGCCAGTGTTTTGGCCACTAAACTAGCCCATTGCCTTCAGATACAGTAGTACCTCCGATAACGAATGCCCCTGATAACAATTTTTTTGGGATAACGAATTGCAATTTCCAGGTATAGGGCTGCCTCAGATAATGAATTTTCCCCATGGGCTGCCCCGGATAACAAATTGCAATTTCTAGGTATAGGTCTGCCTCGGATAATGAATTTTCTCTATGGGCTGCCTCGGATAACGAATTTTCTTTATGGGCTGCCTCAGATAACAAATTTTCCCTATGGACTGCTTTGGATAACGAATTTCCAGCATGCATTGGTAAAAAAGAGTTATCCGGGGTGGCATTGCATCTATACCTTTAAAGTGCACTTTATAAAGAGTTTTGAGCAAAAAAAACAGGTGCCTGTGTCATTTTCCTAGGCTCTGGAACGGATTAATTGGTTTCCCATTCATTCCTATGGGAAACCATGTTTCAAATAACAATTTTTTTCAGAGAACCAATTGCCTTGGAGAACGAATTAAATTCGTTATCCGAAGTACCACTGTACAGGGAAAAGATATCCCTTAGCTAGCCTGGTTGACTTCTGTTGACATCTAGATGAAGAATGGACGGATAGGATGCCATCTTGCTCTTTCCTTCGGGCCACAAAATGTCTAGGACTGGCACTGAGTGTAGCTGAGCATGTCTGAAGATCTGATGGCAAAAAAACAAGCTGCATGTGACACACAAGACATGTATAATGATAGCCAGGGGCATCTTTATTTTTTAATGAAAAGGGGGTGGTGGTGGTAGAGGGTGCACTTAGTGGGAATGGGGAAACTGGGTAGACACCATTGCCGTGTTCTGCTTGCTGCCACACAGATTTCCAGCAACACTCTACATCAGCGGACACTGAAGTTCTGTGTCTACCACGTAGATAAACAGAAGAAGCACGTACTCCTAGGCCAAGTAATGTTTCCACTGAAAAATGAAACTTTAAGCAGTGATGGCAAAGTTGCCGTTTGGAAAGATTTGGAAGCAGATAACCAGGAGGTAGGTAACAAATTGCAGGTTGTGTCTATTTGAAAAATGTCACTGATTTTTTTTATTTCAAACATTTTCTATCCAGACAGTAGGTAGATGAGTTCTAGAGTACTCGATACACTGTGTATAGAGCCAGACAAGTTTAGACAAGAAAATTCAAACTAAGCATGTTCCGCATAGTGGTGAACATAACAACGTTTGTTTAGAAAGAGTAATTGGGACAACTAATAATGTTAGATAAGGGTTGTCTGTGAAGATTCTCTGTCATCCAGGTGAGTTTGTCTGGAAGTTGAGTCATGGCAAATGGACTTCTTTTGTTGAAAGACTGAAACATTTCACTGCTCATCCAAGCAGCTTCATCAGTGTGTGCAGAAATGTGTTCAGCCATGGTGGCCACATGGCCACGGACTTGCACAACACTGTCTCTTTGGCTTAGAAATGGAGATGGGCACCGCCCCTAAAGTCAGACACGAATAGCATGCATGAGTGGGGGGAACCTTTACTTTTACCTTTAAGTCATCTTTAGCTGCAGCTTTGGACACTGGCACATCACACTGCCTGATGTGAAAAAAAAAAGATGTAGTTGGTTGCAGCTTTGGAACCTCATTAGCTACGCCATGCACAATCTCATTCTTAAAGTGAGTGAAATAAAGGAAAGGTATACTTTTCATGGTGAAGTATTTGCTAAAATATTTCTCTCTTGCTCTCTCCTTAACGCCATCAAATAATTTTCCCCACCTCCTGAAAGCTGCCTTCTGAACATGGTGATCTGCAGTTTTCTCTCAGCTACAACAATTATCTGGGACGTCTCACAGTGGTGGTGCTGAGAGCCAGGGGTTTGAAATTCCAGAAAGAAAAACATGTGATTGGTAAGTATTGTTGGCTAGGCAATACGCGGTCTATTTTTATATGTATTTTCAACAATAGTAAAAGTGGGCTTTTACCAATTAGCTCACATTTATTGTACTGTGTCTTAAAATGTTGGACATTGCTTGCATTATACAACTGATGCACTTCGGGCATCAGAAGCTGAAATCCTGTCGCGCAGTTCCATGTGTGCAGCAGTGATGACATCATCAACAGCAGCAAATCTCAACTGATTTAAGGCTTTCTTTGGGGATTTTGGAGTATATGTGATTTGGTTACATTATGTATGAGTTTCCTGCAACCCAAATCAATAACAATTTGTCCGTAATCAGCAGTGATCTGCCATCGAGAATGGCATCATCTTTGTTAAGTACAAAGGGCTGTGCAACAGGATTTCAGCCAATGTTGGAAAAGGAAAGACTATATTTACTGAACAACTGAAGGGAAGAAAAATATTAAAAACTATAATGTAAACAAAAAAGTAAACAAATCAACAAGAAGAAAGCACATTGGACAAGCCAATTTCTTCTAAACAGCTGGATTTCTGAGATACCATGCTGCTGTTGTTGTTCAGTCATTCAGTCGTGTCCGGCTCTTTGTGACCCCATGGACCAGAGCATGCCAGGCCCTTCTGTCTTCCATTGCTTCCTGGAGTTTGGTCAAATCCATTTTGGATTGCATTGATAACACCATCCAACCATCTCATTCTCTGCCGTTTCCATTTCCTTTTGCCTTCAATCTTTCCCAGCATCAGGGACTTTTCCAAGGACTCCTCTCTCCTCATGAGGTGGTCTCAGCTTCAAAATCTGTCCTTCCAATGAAAATCCAGGGTTGATTTCTTTCAGGATGGATAGGTTTGACCTCCTTGCAGTCCAGGGGACTCTCAAGACTATCTAGCACCACAGCTCAAAAGTGTCAGTTCTGTGGCGATCAGCCTTCTTTATAGTCCAGTGCTCACTTCCATACATCACTACTGGAAAAACTATAGCTTTGACTATTTGAACCTTTGCCGACAAAGTGATGTCTCTGCTCTTTAAGATGCTGCCTAGGTTTGTCATCACTTTCCTCCCAAGAAGCAGGTGACTTTTTTTCATTGCTGCAGTCACCATCTGCAGTGATCAAGGAGCCCAAGAAAAGAAACTCTGCATTGCCTTCATTTCTTCCCCTTCTGTTTGCCAGGAGGTGATGGCACCAGTGGCCATGGTCTTAGTTTTTTTGATGTTGAGCTTCAGCCCATTTTTTCCACTCTCCTCTTTCACCATCATTAAGAGGTTCTTTAATTCCTCCTCACTTTCTGCTAGCAGAGTAATATCATCTGCGTATCTAAGGTTGTTGATATTTCTTCCAGCAATCTTAATTCCAGCTTGTGATTCATCTGGTCCTGCCTTTCACATGATGTACTCTTCATATAAGTTAAATAGGCAAGGTGATAGTATACAGCATTGTCGTACTCCTTTCCCAATTTTAAACCAGTCAGTTCCAGTTCTGACTGTTGCTGCTTGTCCCACATGTAGATTTCTTAGGCAGTTACTTCACGTCCATTTTGTCTCTGTAAGTGTTGCGCTTAGGAGTGGTACAAAAATAAGTTAATTCATGTCTGTTGCGCAACTACAGAAAATTGTCATGACCATGCCCCTTAAATGGGGTCTAAGTGCAACAATCTTGTACCTGGTGCTGGGGTGGTGTTTTCCCTTGTCACTCTTCCATCCTTCTTCCTGTTCCGAAACAAGGCACCATGTAGTAATTATTGTCACATAACAAAACCCTTCTAAGTCTCAGAAATCTTTTTTTTTTCTTGTTTTGACTTTTCTACAGCGAAGTTGCGATAAGCCGGTTCCTTGGAGGAGTAACCTGGGGTGCATAGTTAGCACAGCTTTTGAGTCCATCTAGTGGTTTCTGGGTGAAGCAACACATGCCATGAATTTCCCCACACAAAATACCATGCAAGTCAAATATATATGAATGAAAACATCAGAAAAAAACAGAAAATAAGTTTTTCGAAATATCAAGAAATTAATTTTTATACCCCCCCAAAAAAAAAGGGAAAAGGTGCAAGAAAGTCAAGTCTTTGTCACGGTACAAGACCATGAGGTAACATTTGTCACGTTACAACTTATCACGACCATGGGAACATGGGAACAGGGACAAACCCATTTAATCGCGACAAAGGTTATCACGGTACAAAATTAGTTGCGGAACAAAGAAGGACGTGAAGTAACCACCTTAGGAGACAGATAAGGTGGCCAGGCACTCCCATTCCTTTAAGAACTTGCCCTAGTTTGTTGTGGTCCACACAGTCAACGGCTTTGGCGTAGTCAATGAAGCAGAAGTAGATGTTTTTCTGGAACTTTCTAGCTTTCTCCATAATCCAGCGCATGTTGGCAATTTGATCTCTAGTTCCTTTGCCCCTTTGAAATCCAGCTTGCACTTCTGGGAGTTCTCTGTCCACACACTGCTGAAGCCTCCCTTCCACCTTAAAGGGATACTGACAAATCTATCCACCATATGCTCTTTAAGTCCCCCCAGCCCCGGAATTCTTTCATTTTCTTCATATTTGGGACACAAACAACCCGAGATTTAAAAGAAAAATAAACTTGAACCTGGAAGAAACCAAAACTAACAAATCCATTCAAGGCCCAGGAGTTGAGGTGGTTTTCTTTTTAAATACTTCATACTAGTCTGGAATAGTTTTCAATCTAATCATTTCATTCTAGGTGCTTTTGTCAAAGTGTCGCTGATGAACCATAATCAGATTGTCAGAACTAAAAGGACCAGTGCTGTCATAGGCTCTTCTGACCCACTGTTCAATGAGACTTTCAGCTTCAAGGCAGAGCAACTGGACCTGGATACGACCAGCTTGAGCCTGTCGGTGCTCCAAGAAGCGGAAGGAGAAGGTAAGGAGGTGGTAGCATTTTATAGTGGGCAAAAGTATTCTGGTGCCTCATTTCGCTGAAACTCTCTTCATACAAATTTTGCAGATGTGGGGAGAGGCAACTTGTTTGGAAATTAAACATGGCTTCTTCCCATCCTTAGGGCCCTTTCATTGACAGTCAAGTGATTTTCTAAAAAGGAAGACTTCCTCCTCTCATCCCTTCCCTACCACAAATGAAAGGGATTACTTGGGACCTATGGAAGCCTTGGGATGGAGAAAGAAATGCTTTAATTTCCAAAAAAACTGCCCTTGCTGATGACATATTCAGCCTTACACTGCAGAATGTACATGGACAGGATTTTAGCCTGCATCTTTTGGGATGAAGGCTAGCTTTGCAATTTTATAGCATCACCACGGAATGCTTTTATTTTCCCCACAATACTTATCTTGAATGTACTGAAGGGGAATGCTTTGGACAGGGCCAATATGTTCTTGTTTTCTGGAAGGGTGCCACAAGATTCTGGGAAATGGTAATACTGATGCTATTCCATATAAGGGCTCAGGTGGTCACAGAAATACCAAGCGTTCCTGTTGAACTCCTTCATTCTTACAGAGTTTTTGCTGTCATCCTGTGGGGAGCAGCCAACCTGACTCCCCGCATCCCCATCACCACTTGCTTCAGTGCCTTCAATGGTAGGTTGACACAGAAGCAAGAGTCCTGTGGGCTGCAGGCAGGGTGCAGAACTAGCTTGGTCTTGTTCCATTCCCTCTCTGGTTTTGGCTTCATACACACAGAGATCACCCACTGGAACAAATGGGACGTCCGCAAGGAGTTACCGCATGCCTCTTTTCACCAACAATGATTAAAAAAAACCCAAACTCAGATTACTCACATCACTCTGCTGTGTGACCCGTTTGACATGAGAAGAATCTCAGCCAGAGAAATCATGATAGTATGGTTTCCAACATAGCTATTTTAAGTGTGCCTTGTTTTGCAACAGGGCATTGGAAAGTAAAGGGAATTAAATTGAAACGTTGGATGCTGAGCCACAAACCCCATCATAAGAGGACCATGGATTAATTGTATGGAACGTAGCTTCCTGCTAATGTCCGCTTTTACTCTGGAACAGCCCCCTCCCCACGCACACACACTAGAAGGAGGGTGTCATGAAAGACCCTCATGCTCTGAAGTCATTTCATTACAAATGAAGTTGGGGGAGAAACACTTTTGGGTTTTTCATTTGAAGTGCCAGAATACACTGGTTGGCTTTTGGTTTTGCATGCCTTGAGGGCTGTTCTTTGGTTCTTTGCTTCAGGGAGTGAGATTTTTTTGGCCCATATAGAGGCTGCAAGCATCTCACCCCTAAGCAGCAACAACTTGGTTTCATGTGTATTTCCCCCAGCAACGTGGACCAGATTGCGACCTTGAGCCTTATACACTCCAAAGATTACATAAAATAATAGGACTAACCAAAATGCATTAATGGATATAGATAGCCTGTGTGTAGCCTGCATACTGGAATGTTTAGCCTGCATACTATAATTAAAAACTGTAAACTGCCCAGAGACTACTTGAAGTGGTATGGGGTGGTATATAAGCAGAACACTTTGCTTTAGATGTAGCATCCATTTGAACTCTTGACTAACGCTCTGCTTCAGCATTTAAACTTTCTGACATCTGTTCCTCCCATTTATTTCAGATGCGCTAAATCCGACATCATGTGTTATGAAGTCTTATTTCATTTTATTGCAGAGAAATTTAGCTATTTCTTATGCTGTAGGAAAAACACAAGTTGGGGAGTTAAGCAATTGAGGCAGTTCTTAAGTTACACATGTATCGCAGCTGTGATGCTGTTTCAGCTTTGTTTGCAACAGGAAATGCCATGTAGAACAGGGGGATAGCCATCCCATCTGCCTGGGCCACACGGGTCCACATGAGCCCTGGCATTTGGAAGTGGCAATCATCTTGCACTAGCAGTGTAGATGCTGACCCTGGGTAATGTTAGTGCAGTGGGGCTACAACAGGGCTCACCCAAGACATGTGGCCACCTTGAGGAAAGCACAGGATGGCACTTCCTCTTCAAGTCCTCATGGAGCATCCAACTAGAGAGGATTATTACTTAAATGCTGGCAACAGGATATTGATCTCTACCTGAGAGTGGCAGACTAGTTTAGAGGATGCAAAAGAAGCCAAAGAGGTCAGGGAAGATGGCAAGGAGCAAAGGCTGCCATTGCTGGCCTCACCACTTGTCACTTCACTTTGCCTAATGGTATAGTTCCTTACTATGGAGGAGGATGGGAGGGAAGACCAAGTCAGAATATGAAGTAGGGATGGACTGCAAGGAAGCAGAAGGGGAAGGGTCATGTTATTTGTGTTGATTGCCTGGTCGTAATATTGACCATCCAGCTCTTTGTCAAGTATGATTTAGATATGACATTGCCAGCTGCGCAGATGATGGTGACTGAAAAATGTCATACACTCTTTTTCTGATTTAGAAACCTACCCACTGGGTCGCGTAGTTGTTGGGCCCTACATGTACACTAGAGGCAAGGAACTGGAACACTGGAATGAAATGATCAGCAAGCCCAAGGAGCTGGTGAAGAAGTGGCATGCCCTCTCTCTTAGCAGCTGAAGTATGGCTTTCTTTTGGCAAGTGGCTTCCTACACATACAGAAGCGGAGACTATTCAACACTGGTTATCTCCACAATGGATCCATCAGGTGTATCCTTGCCTCATATTCATCACATCTGCAGATCACCGCCATCATCACAGAAAACAACGGATGTCATTTTGATCTCTAATGTGAGCAAGCCAGCTCAGGTCTCTTCACCCTAAACTTCTGAATCCTCCGTAACAGTGTGAAGGTGCTTAAATTTGTGGGAGAAGGTGTTGGCCATAGCAAAACTATTATGCATTTGAAATCGGAAATATTTTCAGAAAACTCTAGAGATCACCTGAACTGGAAGATGGCTGCACTTGGCAGTAATCCAGTGCTGAAATCAGTGTACTATAAGTGCTGCTGGTGGAAGGCAACCTATTGTGAGGGTCTTGGGTACGTCCTGATAATTAATCTTCTGATAGCTATAACCCTCTGCAAAGGATGGGCAACGTGTGGCCATTCAGATGTAGTCGGATGGCAGTGTCCATTGCCCCTCACCATCAGTTATGTTAGCTAGACCTGATGGGAATTCAAGTCCAAAGGTATACGGCAGGCCATAAGTTGGCCATTCTTGCCACACATAAAATGTGCTATATTTTCCTCACTGAAATAACTTGGCAGCATTTAAACACCAGACAACTAAAACATGACTTGAATGGGCTAAATATAAGTATGTTTAGGAATGACCCTCTGGGCTACTAGTAGTGCAGAGTCCTCAATACAGTTACTCAAAGGAATTAACTATGTTGGGAAATCTTTTCAAGAACTGGCTAGTCAACTGCAGCTTCGTTCTGTCACAGCCTATAAAGCCAATGCGGCATCCCATATAAAGTGTTTTGGTAGGACTTAGGAGACCTGAATTCAAATCCTGATTGGCGATGGGAGCTTCCTGGGAGTTGCCAATGGTGAAACCACTCCGTAAAAATCTCACATACAGGTATCTTGAAAACTCTCTTGTGGTCACCATAGGTTAGAAGCAATTTAATGGGAAGAACATTCCTACTATTCATCTTGTGAAAGCCATGCTATACCATAACAATAGATGGCATGATTCATATACTATAGTTTGTCTTATGTTATAATTGAGGGGGACTAACACAGTGGTTAATGAACTCAAGATGACCACAGCTGCATAAAGATAAGAAACTAATGTTTGGAGCTTCTAAAAGCCACTGGACACTGGCAAGACCTCTATGGATTGTTTCTCCTGTTTAAAAAGCTGTGAGGGTGGGCACATGGTCTTGTTTTCAAAGGACGATCAGCTATACATCCCCAGCAACAGTAATTCACCAGCTGTGGCTCTAGTAAGGATGCTCTGAAATGTAGTGGGCATAAAATGAAAGCCTATTTCCAATGGAATTCTGCCATGTTGTGGTTTAACAATCTCTTGTGTTATTGGGTATGTGTGTGTCTTTCCATCCCATCATGGCCGTCCTGGAGGTCACCTCAGCACAGGATGACTAGAAGATCAGGCTTATCCAGGATGTGTATAATGTGCAAGGGCAAAAAAATATGCCTAGCAAAAAAAAAAATCTGAAACCTTTTTCAAAGTTCTTTAAAATGCAGACTTTCCTGTAAAGATAAGCCAAGATCAGTTGGGTCTGGTGTACAGCCTATTTAGAAGAAACAGGAAAAGGTCACAGTTTCAGAAACTCAATGGAAAATTAAACGCTTGAAACCTTGACAATCAAAAATTATATCCCAGTCCACGGAACTAAGGAAATTGTTTCAGTTGAAAGAAAACAGGATTCTCTCTGCAACAGGATACAGTATTAATTAACACCATGGCTGTAAATGATAAGAGCTTCCTTGCAAAAGCACAGGATTGTATTCTTGGTTTCCTTCCATCTGATCAAAGTTGTTCCCATTAAAGAGCCAAATTTTCCACTGTGTAGGAGCAAAAGTCTCAAATGAAAGGTATTACTGGCATCTTGCAAACCAGGCTACATGTATGCAAAGCACACCTCTACAGCTGTTGCCACACTGCAGTTCTCAACTATTGTCTACGGCTGACTGGCAATGCAGTTCTTGAGAACTGAGAGAACATTAATAAAGAGGAGACCCAGAGAAGGCTTTCCTCTTTTTTTCCAAATTAACACTGTTAAAAGACTCTATTCCAGATTCAAAATCCATAAATGTTCAGGGTTTGAGCAGTGAGTATGACCAGTTAATTCCCCAATCTCTGCCATCACGCTATAGCATAAAAAGTGACTGAGTTTTCTATTGCTTAATGTTGAGGGCAGTGGTGGGGAATTAGCAGCTGTTCAGCTGTTGGACTACTGCTTCCATCATCCTTGACCACAGTGGTTAACCTGATGGGACACTGGAAGTCTAGTGGCATCTGAAGGGCTCCAGTATCACTCCCCTAGTTATAGTAGAGTGTAGAAATTAAATGGGCATACCAATAGGAATGCATTCGTTTCCTGCTTTCTTATTGACATACCAAAATGACACTTTGTTGGCTATCACTACAAATGGAATTCTAGTTATGTGTTTGAGTCAGTTGTTCTTGGGCTGTAGACCAATGTATTTGTTAAAGTTAGTGCAGCGAAGTCTAGAATATATGTATTTCCCTTGTATGTTTCCAATTGGTGGTGTATTTCTCTTCTCTTACAAACAATACATTTTATGTCGCTGAATAAACCAGTGCATTGTCCTCAAATAATTATGGTGTGTTGTACATTTGACATTAGGTCCCAAATCAGCGAGTTAGTACCAGTTTGTGGCCTGCTTTTTTGTCAGTTCTTTCCCAAAGTAATGAGTTTTGGCTGGAAATTCTGGCATGTGACAAAAAAGGGCAGCAATAACAGTGGGCCACACCAATCCCTTTTGCTTTACAAAATGCTTAATCAAGACAGGTATGAGGAAGCGAGTCACGGAGAAGTTAAGCAGAAAAGCTCTTTGCAAAGGTAAGAAGGCACTTAGCTGAGGAAACCAGCCGGTCAAATACTTAAGAGCAGCCAAGCAGTTGCTTTTCTGATTGAAGTGATAAGGCCTCTCTCTCTCCAGACTGTTTTTCCCCTTGATGTTGCAACAAACCTCGAGGGCAGTCCCAGGCATACCCAACCTACTATGTGAAACAGCTTTAGCTTAGCCCATCCAGACTCCATGCCATTTTAATTGAGGATACCCTCTAATGGGCTACTGAATTTAAGTTTGTCATTCTCTACAAACCATTCATTGGTGAAAAGCCAGTGATGGGTTGATTCACTGGTGTAGCCAGGCATTTTTAAAATCTAGATTTAATTATTTTAATGAGGCTTGCTTTATACACTAATGTGCACTACTTGAGGTACACACACAAGATTTCTCTTACCATAAATGTCTTGCTTGCTCCGAGTTAGAATTCTTGGCTGTGGAGCAAAGGGATGAAGTTCAATTCCCCACTGAAGTAGGCGGCCCTGAGCAAGCTAAACAGTCGCAGAAAAACCCCAGATGGGAATGGAAAGCCACTTCTGAGCACTCTGTACCTGGAAGACCCCAAAGGGGGTTGTGAGAAATCAAAATCAACCAAATAGCACCGAGTTATTACTCAGTGGACCCCATTCCCAAGTGGGACAAACGCTAAGAAAAAGAAGCACACTCAATGAAAAAACAGAAGTTTGATAACCCCATTATGTACTTTTAAAATAGACTCTATCATTTAAAATGGGCAACCTTATCAATGTATTGCTATCTCTGTCTCCAAATGGATTGTGCCAGTGATGGGGAATTTGTGGTCTTCAGGATGCTTTTGAACACTTGTCTCCATGGGTTCTAGTCAGTCTGGACAACAGAGATACAATGGGGATGGGAGCAGTAGTCCATCAGCATCTGGAAGACTGAAGGTTTACTCTGGGATTAGGCATTACCTGCCTGGGACTGAACTACAGTTAAGCAGCACCCATGGATTAATAGTTCCAGAACTCTTAACTATATTGCACCTTTATGCTCTTGCAGATCCCAGGATCTCACAGATATCATGGCTTGGAGAATTCTTGGAGTTGTGGTCAAACAGAAATCTGCACACCTCTTGACGTTGGCCATACTTCTCCATATTAATATTTGGTTTTAGGTTATTAAGTCATCACCTATTTATGGTGAGTCGGAATTTTCAAAGTTTGAAGTACTCAGAAGTGGTTTACCTGTCCCTCTTTCTCAGGACAATGATAAATAAGGTATCATGGCAAGAGATCATAACAAGCAAGGGAATCCAAGATGGGTGAGATCTTAAAAAAATCTAAAGGCACAACAACAAATAATTCCAACAAGCGGGGGGAGCTTGAAAACATGAAAAATTACCAATGTGAGTTCACAAAAAGCTCAGACCTGAAGACAAAAAGGACACACATAGAAAGCAGAACAAAGGCCAGGCCACAAAGGAAGAGCACAACAGGTAACATCTATGACGTGCAGGCAAATGTGAAGAGGACAGGATTGCAGTTTGAGATTAATAAACAAACAGTCAAGAAATAACTACTTGAAGGACTTCAGATCTCTCCAGGGCTGGAAAGCCTCCATAAACAACTACTGAGGGAACTAGCTGAAGAACTCTCAAAACCATTGCCTATTATTTTCTTGAAATCATGGAGGATGGAAACGGTGCCAAGGGATTGGAGGAGGGCTAACTTTGGCCCTATCTTCAAAAACGACAGACAGGAGGGACCTGATACCAATCCTAGGGAAAATTCTAGAACAGTGAGGTTGCTAGTCCGGAGGCTGTTCCTGGTCAAAGTGAGCTTAGTCCTTATAAGATGGAACCTGAAGTACTAGCTCATGAAGCAATGTTTGCTTCCTCCTTCCCTTGCTTTTCTTATTTTAATGTGTGAGGTGGGGAAGCTCCATTTCATCCTTCCATATACAGTATGTACATTTTGAAAACCTTAGATGCTTTAAAAATATTGTTATCATTATCATCATCATCATGATTATATAAATTATATTTTTAAGAGAATGAGGCGTTGATTTCAAATATGATTTTTAACATCCAGGCAACAGACACATGGAGCAGACACACCACCTGTCTGTGTTGCTCCTTTTTTTGGTCTAGGGAGGAGATTTCCAGTCATATCTGGGTAATCTCAAGCGCCAGAGAATGGCATTGCACCCATAAAATGGCCCCAATGTTTGTTCTGAACTCAAGTCACAACAGAAACCATATATTAAAGGTAGAGCACACAATTCATAGAAATAAGGTTCAAGACCGAGTCTCTGTAGAAAGAAAGTTAGTCTGATGTTGTCAGACTAACATTTGCATTCTCTTGCCCTTTGTCTGTACTTAGTAAGGCTACAGGACTGACAGTCCAACACCACCAGGAGAGTCAGAAATTGTCCACCCTTTCATTAAAAGGATCAAGTAAAACATGAGGTGAACGAGTTCTGCCTGAGACCTTGAGCAGGTGCTGCCAAACACGGCAAACACCTCTGAGCTAGATGGACTAGTTTGACTGGATACGAAACAGCTTATTTATTCCTTGATTACTTTCTTACACACACATACATCATTTAATCACTCAGGCTTGGCTGTGACTTCTTGTAAGCAGGTTATTTCATACTTGCACAATGAAGTTAGTCACATCTGATGCTACAGACTCTTCAGATGGTATCTGCACCATATGTCCAATTGTTATCCTTTCCCCTAAAAAATCCTGAGTACCTGTATTTCAATTTAGCAAGGGTGCTGAAAATTCTCTTAAAGAGTCCCAGCATCACATAATTGCAGTTTCAAAGGTTCTCTGAAGCAAGACAATATCTATTCAATTAGGTTGAGGCTATAACTTAGAATTGCTTTCTGCCTACAGTGTGCAAAGAAAAAGTGTAGTAAACATCTTATTTTTGCATCTGTATTTTCATTAGACTTCTAAAATTTTAACTAAATAAATTCTTTCGCTTGAATAGAAGAATAGAAATACAAGTGAATTTGTCTTTTGGAATGTATCTGCATTCTTTTTGTGACACTTAACTCAGTTAGGAAATGGAAGGTTTCTAGTAATGTAACATAGTTGAAGTCACAAACTACAAATTTTAAGATTAAAAACTCTGTAAGAAAAAAAAGATCAGAATTCAAATATTGCATTTCATATGATATTTGGGAGCTTGGTATCTACTATGAAAAGTGGATGTCTTGATAACAGCACAATAAAATGATATTGTGACACAAATGGGGGCAGAATAGAAAACTGCACCAAGAGAAGATATTTTCTTAAACAAGACATTTAAAATGTTGATTGCATATTTTCAGAATGCTTCAACATCAATTTAGTTTTCAACAGTTTCAGACATGTAGAAACCCACAAAGAAAGCGGCTGTCATGAAAACTCAGTAACTATGAAAAGTTCATTAGAAATATTTTATTAATACCAACCATATCTATAAAAATAAAACAACATTTGTAAGATTTTATACAACCAATTTAAAATAAAAATTCATTTTTAAAAGTCACTTGGGGCACTTGGAAATCAGTGATAGAAACAGCTATCAAAAACACATTCTTCAGAGCTCAAGATGAAAATCCACTAGATGGAAATCCATTTCCAAAGGATAGCTGTTTTCATCTAGTACAAAATGGCTTCTAATTGTCAAAAGATAGGATGCTTTTGTGTCTGTCAGCAGTGAATGGCACAGATCTGCTACAATCATGCCATATGTTGTATCTAAGGAAGGCTCTGCAAGAAACAAAAAGGGACACAGTTAATGTGATAAGAAAGTTTTTCCTGTATGCACTAATGCAGGGAATATTCTGCTGATAATATTTTTCTAAAAATGCTATTGGGCTTCCATTTTGCCAATGAGGGCTTGACTTTCACTGCAGTGCTAAAGACTGGGTTTGAGGAGCAAACTTGTTATGAAATGAAATAATTAAGCTATGAATAGGATGTTAATAAAATTCATGAGCAGAGTATGCCTTGCACATAAGGTAAAGTCGTGTGTTACCTATGGGTTTGTTCAGCCAGTCTCCTGGAATATTGAGGAACATCTTCTCCATTAGTTCTGATGCCACCTGAACACACACTATACATCCCCCATCTTCTACCATCATCAGTGAAGGTCTAAATGAGGAAACAAGATGAAAGTCATATGAGCAGACTAATTTTTCATATTATGTTAAACTCAAGAATAAACCAATTATCACCTTCAGTCACACCATGTTAATCATCTGGCAGGGTTTTTTTTATTTCACATTGCTTTGACTTAATGAGCATGGGAGGTATCTGCTCTGAGTGGCCAAAATGCCAAAGTATTTCTGAACAATGGAAAATGTTTATTATTTCCCACAGCTTTTACTTCAGGGAGGAGAGAATGACAGCAACTTTTAAGAACTCCAATATTTACTGCCATACTGCTTACAACACACAGTTTATCTTTATCTCTCACACATATCTACAATACTTCATTTTGATTGTGCAAGTATGATACAGATATAATAAGCAAGACAGAAACCTATCATAATTTTCTTTCAGAATCCAAGAATCACTTGAAAGTAAGAGATGCTGGCATTTTATATGTTGAGCCATAAAATAATTTAATTTTCAAAATGAGAAATAGAAAATGCTACAGCAAGTCAACACTTACCTATCTGAAAATCCTTTTGATTTCAACAAGTAAAAAAATTTGCATACAAGGGAGTGCAAGCTAAAGGAAGCTGTTTTTTTAACAGCATACTAAAAGTGGAAGGCACTTGGTATCTTTGGGCAGACTTGTTCCTTTTTAATTTAGCCCCTCGCCAGGGAAGGGACTGGTTCTCCTTTTTTCGATTTTGACTAACATTCATCTGTTTACCATGAAGAAATAAACCTAGGCACTGGAAAAGACACTGTTTGTTTCCAATTTAATTCTTGTTGATGCACCAGGATATACAATTCAAATTTTGGTTAATCTTATCCACCATCCTACAACTGAAATGACAGTCCTTGAGGGCACTGAGTGTCACCATGGGGTGTGCCAAAATGCACTTTCCCACATAAGTGAATAGCAGGCACTCATTTATTTATTAGTATGGGTATTCAGAAGTTAAAAGTCTACACTGAAGGTTGTGCTTCACCCAGCCTTCCATTTGTGGTGTTAAAAGGGAAGATGTCGCAAAGACAGAACGCAGAAACCAGCAGTATACATGACCTCATAATAGCTAACACGTGCAGGCAACATACACTCCAGCACAAAGATTCAGCACAGATAACAGGTTCTAGAGAGGTGGTGAAACCTGAGCTCTGAAAAAGAACTAAAGGAGTAAAAGGTGTTTCTAGAAATGCATGTGAACAAACCAATGCAGTAATGCCTTGAATTACAAATGCCTTGAACAATCAAAAATTGAATTTCGAAAGGAAATCCACCAGTATAGGCAAATTTCTAATTACAAAGAAAAGTTGAGGTTTTTCTTTTTAAACCTGTCTGCGCTGCTTGGCGAGTGATGCTGGGGCAGTGATGTGCCAGACTACAGGCGAGTTTCATGGCAGATCTGGATGATCACCCACCCCCTCACAGTCTCAGCATCACTTGTCTGGCAGCTGCCAGCCAACATATCCAGACAGCCTGAGGGGTGTGTGTGATGGTGTCAGGGATCAGGGCCCAAAGTGGAAAAGGCTTTTCCCGCTTTCTTGGTGGTAGGCTTTTGCGATGCAAGTCGCTTCGGAATGGATTAATCGGTTTTCAGTGCATTCCTATGGGAAACCGTGTTTTGCATGATGAAAAATCTGAATTACGAAAGATCCGTTGGAATGGATGAATTTCGTAATTCAAGGCATCACTGTACTGTGAAGGCCTACCAGACTATTCAGGATACAAATAAGCAAAACAAATTGAATACATTTTAAAAATCGTTCAATGGCCGAAATGCAGTTGCTTAGTGTAGTAAATGCAAACTAGAGCAGGCCCATTACAGAAGGGGGAATCCGGTAAGTCAACTCCTCCATAGGTTACACAGATTCAATGAGCCCGCTTTAGCTGCAACTCACTACAATAAGTAACAGGATTTCAAAGAATATACACTTGAGCATATCTAACCTTTGGCAGTTTCCCGAGTCAAGGACATTCTCAACTTTGAAGTTCAGAGCACTTAAGATTAATTGTGACTTCTGATCAGCCCTCTCTCTGTATGCAAGCCATTAATGTGAGCAAACCTGCTATTTCAGTCTCCCACTAACACTTTTAATCAGCGAAAAATAAATGAAAATTTCCAACAGAAATAAGCCAATGTGCTTAATATGAGAAAAAACTGAATAATCAATGCAAAATAGTATACAGTATTCTAATTATAGCCTTAGCTCCTGAGAAGATCACCAGGAGGGAAAAATCACCAGACATTATACTATTGACCCCCCAAAAAAGATTAATATACGTCAGAGTTAACTTGATGGCACATGATTATTTTAAAGATCAGAGTAACAGAGGAAGACTCAAGCATATAATATAACCACATTTTGGTGCTGACAATTTTAAAAGAATGAATATGTTTTAACTATTGCAACCCACATCTAAATTCAACCTATAAAAATGCAAGATGCAAATTTAACACACATACATATGCACATGCATACATAAGCACAGACACACAGAGTTGGGCAGAAAGACACAAATTATAACCTTGCATTCACTAACAGCATGTGCCCCAAAATAAGATTTCCTCAAACTAAATCAGATATCTGACTGAAAAAGATTTTCCATTCCTGCTTTAAAGAGATACACAAACGTATAAAAACACATACACAAAAGAATGGAGCAGTTTTTCTTTCTGAAACATCAATCTGGCAGCTACTTTCAGTTGCTGCTGATGAGTTTCCTCAATTAGCTATGGAACATGAAGAGATAAATGTGCCAGGAAAGGGAAATATAGTTTTAAGTTAATTGTTCTACAGTTTCCTAAATGAGATAACCTGCTAAAGGCAGATTAAACATTTGCCATTCAGGAAATAAAGGCTGAAACATTTATTGTTGTCTTGGGTGGTATATATTTTTCATGAAAATTACTTTAAAAATAGTTATTAAGTGACTTATGAGTAGAGTGATAGATTCAGGCTGCAAGACTTACACTACAGATAACTATAAAATAATGTACTGAAAGCATGATTTAGGTAAAGCATGGGTGTCCTGTTGCAAGGAGAGCCAGATTTGATGAGGTAAAAATGTGAGGGGGCCGACCATTCAGCCTGAAAGGGGGGGGGAGGGCATGACCCATAAGCAACTGCAACACCCACAAATGCTCTGGCTTCAAGGTGCCCAAGGGCCCACCAGCCTGGGAATCAGCCCACGTGCACCTAAGACACGCCACTGCTCGCATATGCTGCCCTCCCCCGCAAGGAGGTAGGGGTGGTGCTCATCTCCGTGGATCTTCATATAACAAGCGGTTTGTTTAAAAGAAAATCCGCTTAAAGGAAAAAAAATCCGGAGATAGGGGAAAATTGCTTAACAGAGTAGTCTATGGGGCGAATCCATACAACAGAAAAATGGTCGCAATTAGGGATTGCTCCGTTTTCAATGCAATCCTATGGGAAATTTGTACAAAGGAAAATTTGCTTAACAGAATTTCATTTGGAACAAACTAAATCCTTTATACAAGGTACCACTGTATTGCTCAAGGTGGCAGAGTGAAAAAAATGTAGACTCAGCCTCTTTGCACCCCAGCTTTGTAAATAAAGAGACAGAAGACAGGCAAAACATCCCACTGGCAAGTCTTCCAAACATTAACAAGCACGGTCATATTAAAAGTTAGAAAGAACTGAGAACTGTGTTTTTCCAGAATGCAAACATATGTACAACCTATCACCTGCTGCCACCTAGTGTTTTCAGCATAGGTTGTTGAAATGGTTCCATGGACTGTTGGTTTCTGTAATTACTTGTTCTTCAAAAGATCTTTCAGATTTAGAAAGTTCCAAAGTTTGTGGAAGTGAAGAATTCATACGTGTAATGGAAACACCACAAAAAAGAAATGATAATACCAAAGCAGAGAGAGAGAGAGAGAGAGAGAGAGAGAGAGAGAGAGAGAGAGAGAGGTTGCAACCTTAAACACATTTTCTAAAAAGCAAGACTCATTGTGGGGAATAAGCCCTAACATGGAACTACCAATAACTCTTTCTGTTTATCACCCATACAAAAATATGATCTTACCTGTAGAATATTTTCATTTTGTTAGAAGGCAAACAACTCATGCACTGCTTGTAGATCTTGTTACCATCTGTCTGAAGTTCGAGCCCACATTTTGCACATCCGGCAAAAGTGATCAGAGCAAGAGAAGTGTGTATGCGCTGAAGTGAAGTATTAGCATCAAAGACAAGTTGTCCATGGGGAGAGGCATCCATCGTAAATTTCAACTCTGAGATACAGGCTTTTATTTGGATTATTCCTATGAAAACAGGACACAGTTGATCAAACTATTCTTTTAGTCTTTTTTGTCATAAGGACATTGATTGATTGATTGATGTACCATCAACCTGGCAACAAGGCCATCATGGGTGGTTAATATCAAGATAAGTAATAATTAAAAAGGAAAGCAATCCATACAGTGAACTCAGATCGACAGCACTAAAGATTGCAGCTGGCTGAATAATCTCTGTACATGGAAATTTTAAGGTCAACAAGACAGGGGCTGATCAGAATTAAGCTATAGGAAGTTTTCTGGAACAACGTCTTAATTACATGTATGTATCAGTGCAATCTATGATTGTATTTTTAGAACAGGCGATAGGATTGGGGCTGCTACATTGGGCCTTTGGGCCACATGTGGCCCACATTGCAGTGCTGAAAACCACAATACTTAAAAATCATAGGAACAAACCATATCACTGAATTTTAGTGGTAAACCTTTACAATCCATTGAAGTAGAAAATGCTTGCTTTAAAGGAATTTTCATGATGTGCTGATGAAACTAACTCATGTAAAACAAGAACATCAAGTTTTTAAAAGAGATTTCTCCTCCCCACTGAAATTCAGCAGTGAAATTTACCAATGGATTTCAGTGGGCCAGTCAGCTGATGGTGGGGGAACGAATCTAGATCCTGAACCATCCAAAGTTTCCTAACAGGGAGTGACATTCCTGGTAGCACCCTATAGCTCAGCAGTTCTGATTACCTAATACATTCTTTCTAAAAATGCCTTTAACAAATGTGTCCTCTGCTGGGCTGGCATTGAATCTTTGATTAAGCTGTGCATATTTTAATTCAATTAGCTATTCTGTTTACTTTTTTTTTATGCCTTGGTTTGTGTTTAACTGTCACAGCCCGTTTATACTATCTGAAAGGGGAAAGAAAAACAATATTTTAAAAATCATAGGGAGCCCCTACTAAATGAACAAGAATCTCACCTGAACACTTCTCTTCTAGATGGGCAGCAAGTCGAGTCACACTTGTTAATGGTTTGGCACTCTTTTCAAACTTCTCTCTGAACTCAATGGCTCTTCTGTCGTCGTCAAAGAGACACTCGAGGGTTGACCATGGCGTTGTATGCAGTTCAAGTTCCCCAGAAACAGGACTGTGCTTTACAAACAGGTGTTTAAATTCCCATTTATGATCTGGGGGGGAGGGATAAGGAAAAAAAAACACTTGGAATTTTACATCCATTCATTCATTCAACCTTAACACCACCCATCTAACCCTAGGGCCACTCTGGGCAGTTTATAATATAATGTGTTACATTCTAATGTGCCATGGATATCTGCAGAAAGCTTTAGATAGAAGAGTACAAGATCATCTTCCCAGGATAAAGAAATTTTTGATTGAAGAAGGGAGGCAATACATAATCAGGACTCCGATTTGAAGTGTTTTAATGTATTTTTAAAAGAATAATATGCGTTTGTCAATCTGAATGCTCACAAACCTTTCCAAAGATCTGCCAGAATAAGAAAAACGTTTTGGCTTGAAAATGTGGCATGAGCAGCAGAGGAAGTTAAGTTTGGGCTGCGTCTCCTGCCCAACAAATGCACCAGTCCATCCAGATGCTCATATGTTGTAAAGTGTGCACATATTCTGACATGCAAAGCTGCAAACTACATGACAAGTTATATACATACGTATATTTCTTATGTTGGACCTATTGCTGTTAGATGTTAATATTTTAGTTCATAACCATAGCCACCAAGTAAGGTCTTTGCATAAGCTCTTGAACAGAAGAAGGTGCATTAAAGGAGACTAACATCTCCATTATGAATTTCCCCTCAATGGATCCCAAATTCAATCAACATGAAATCATTCTAAAATTAGTAGTAAGCACATGCCTATTTCCTTATGATCAAAAGAAATGCTGATATATTGTCCGAGCCATTCTCTGCATAACCGTGGTGGCACTGTCATGTATTAATGTTTGCACTGTAAATACTTGGATTTCCAGCACAATTATGCATCACATGGCTAGCTATCTCCCAAGGCTCTGTAGCATGAATGGCCATCACATGCTGCCACGCTGTGAGTCATATTGCTCAGCTGTGTCATGACCTATACCCCTGGATGGCACAGAGTGCACTCCTGATTCTGTCTGTCCTGACAAAATTAAACATACAGAATATTAGGACATTTGAAAATACAAGCCTTATCTCAAATTCTTTTAATAATTAAACAACAGTCCTAAGATCCTAGGTACAGAATATGTTTCAAAATTAGGCAAGACTGATCTTGCATCTTTCATATAATCAACACAGCAAACATAAACCTGAATTTCTAACCTGAAGAAAGGGGCTTGAAAGAGTGCTATAAAAAGTCTTCTGATCTAATTACTTGGAACGTGTTTTAAGAAAATGCAAAAATGTCAGATACATCACAATTTCACAGACATTCAGATTTCTTTTTTTATTCTCACTCCCAATTAATTTACAGAAGCACTACATACGCCAATCCATAATGAGCACATCAGTCATGATTCTCCGACTGATTCTACCGATGTACTCTAAGCAACGTCCCCTCTAATTTCCTTCCACACTGCATGGGGCTCTTTTCCATGTGCACACGAGCATGAGGTACGAAACTGCGCCCATGCAGTTTTTGTCACAACCATAACAAAGACGGTCATGACAGGTGTGCGTGGGTAGGAAAGACCCACAGCAAAGGGGAGTGAAGGCAAGCATGTGTGCCATAGAGGGAGTCTGGACTCTTAAGTGTTGCAGCTACTCTTCACTTAATGACTGAGTTCTGTTCCTATGCCTGGTTGTTTGGCAAATTGCTCAATAAGCGAGGAGCTTAAATACATTATCCCACCCCCCACCCCCCGTGTAGTGCAATGATTCCCAAACTCATGTCTCCCCTAGGCGACGGCAGCACAGGAAGAGCAGTGAGTGGTACTGCATGGAAGAAGGAAGGAACTAAAGCTGACATCAGCCAGAAGAGCAGCAGATCTGCCAGCAGCTGGATAAAACAACAAACAAAAACAAAACAAGCAAATGCCGACTGCATCCTTTCCAAATGTGGCTGAGAAAACTGAGGGTCTGGGAACTTGGAGAGGGAGCCTCTCCTGGGCCTGGGTCCTCTCCACTTTTGTTCCTTCAATGGTTCATAGTGCCAGGCTGAGGCCCCGCTTCCTGCTGGAACCAACAACATTGCTGTCAAAGCAGCGCACCCAGGAGGGAGGGCTCCATTGGAACCAGGAGGAGGAGGAAGATGATGATGAGGAGGAGATGGCAGAAATCCCCCGCTGCCCTCTACTGACACCTCCTCCTCCTGTTGGTGCTTCTAGCCTCAAGCCCAAGCCTGGACAAAGGAAGGCAGAGGTGGAGAGAAAGAAGGGGCGTCCAGTGGGGATGAACGACCAGTGGCGGGACATGAGCATGTCTGATTGGAGCCCTGCAGTCTTTGAATACTATGCAGCCACAGAGCTGGAGTGCATGCATGTGCCCTGGTGCCTTGACAGGTAGACCAGGCCAGCTCACATGAGTGTGGGAACAAGCCTCAGATGTCTAGTGTTGCTGCATTATTTTACATGTATTATTATGTTATAACACTGGCTTCTTCTTACCTCTCTTCCTTTGAAGTTGAGGATAGTTGGCTGCTACCGCTCCCCATAACACCAACAAACAATGCTGATCTTTGATTTGCTCCACTGTTAAAATAATTTTTCTTTGTCTTTCTCCTTTGAAGCTATATGTGGATTCTAAAATTGGAAAATTGCAAACATAAATATGATGTATAAGATAGTGTGATGGAATATTACAGGGCGCTGAAGTTAATATAATTAGGATATTGTGGTACACAATTTATAAAACAAAACACAAAAGGACTGTTGCTCATTTAAGATGAACAGAATTATTTCACAGTGACCTTCTGTAGATTCCAAGCTATTTCTTTGTATACATGGAGGATGATATTTAGGCCACAACATTATATGTACAGTATACATAGATGTGGGAGTGGGAACTGAGCAACATTTCGTGAACATCTCTTTCCAAACAAAGATATATAAGACAAGCAGACACTTATGGTACACCACAAACTGCTTTGACAACCTAATTAGCTACCAAAAGAAGAGAGAAAGAGAGTTGATATGTGGTTGTGGAAAAGAGCATGAGAGAGTAGTGGATTCTCCTTTTCCTTGCTCAGAGTGACCTTTGGTCAGATGGTGTGGTACATCAATCATCAATCATCAATCCATCAATCAATCAATCAATCAATCAATCAATCAATCAATCAATCAATCAATCAATCAATCAATCAATAATCCCCAAATGTCATTCCCTCTGTCTTGGAAGGTCAAGGGAGTTCAACTCCAGCAGAAGAAAAAGCAAAAAACATAAGAAAAAGAAAAGCCGTGCTGCATTATTCGAAAGCAGAGAAGAAAAAAATATTGGAGAAGTGTGAAAGAAAAAGGTGGAGGGAGGACACTATAAAGAGGAAGGAAGAGGAATGATAGAACAGAAAGAGCATGAGAGGAGGAGAGACAGAAGCTGGGAAAGTGGAGGCCAACAAAGGAGAGAAAGTGCCACCTAAGGAATGGGAATGACTTTGGTTGGAAAATGCCTGGGATCTTAAACGGGAGAGGTTAATAGTCTCTTGAGGAGAGTCTAAGAGACTCCAAAACAGCCATCCATCCCAGAAACCTTCTTACTGGAGAGAAAGGGAGAGCTCATGTAGAGAGAGAAAGGAAGGAAGGAAGGAGGGGGAGCAAAACTGGTCTCCTACTGAGACTTATCCCCAGGTGGTTGGGGCGTTGTCGCATCCAAGAAGACCATAGGATCTGGGGCCTGATGCACAGATGAGTCACTGCCCATGTAGTACCTGCTTGAGTCAGGGGACCTGTGGGAAGAACTCAACAGGGTGATGGGGAAGACCTCAAAAGCTAAGAGGCCAAACAACCCAGTGAATACCCTTTGAGGGAAGAAGGGAAGGTTGAAGAGTTGTTGCCTGTCAATATGTTGTCGGCTGGGCAGAAAGTAAATGTTCCTGGCACAAAAAGGGTGGGACAGAGATGAACCCTCTTAGTGATCTATGGGTTAGTGTCAAAAAAAAATACAAGTTCTGTGATCCTTGGGATGCTGGCTACAAAATTTTGCCTTATGAACAAATAGATGGAAAAGGTGGCATATGCTTTTCTTTAAGTTCATAACAAACTAAAAATCTCTTCCTGGCTGGTATAACACAAAATTATTTCAAAATGACTATATCTTAGAACAGTGATGGTCAAACTTCGGCCCTCCAGATGTTTTGGACCACAACTCCTAGTCCTTTGCCATTGGCAATACAGGCATGGAATTCTGGGAGTTGTGGTCTAAAACATCTGGAAGGCCAAAGTTTGGGCACCACTGTCTTAGAATCTGTATTACAAATAATATTTATCAGCATGCTTTAATATGTTTAAATTTTAAATCAGTATATTTCTTGGAGAGTATTAGAAAGATCATGTATATTCTGAGGATCTCAGCTTGGATTGAAAGAAAGAAAGAAAGAAAGAAAGAAAGAAAGAAAGAAAGAAAGAAAGAAAGAAAGAAAGAAAGAAAGAAAGAAAGAAAGACTCTTGTGTTACTTTTACACAGGTAAAAGGAATCTGCTACATGCTCTGTATTCTAAAAAAGCAAGCCAGTACTTCTAATCATAAACAAATTTCAGGAAATCAAAACCTTCCCCTTATTAAGACTGGATTTTGATGACAAATAATAGAATACTGCAGCTTGAGAGTCACGATCTGGATAGAGGTTGGCATCATTACATATGGTATAAGGGTAATATACCTACCCTTTTCAAAAAGCATTGGATAAGGAATGCCTTAGTTAAAATATGGTTATCCGTAAAAAAACAGTTTTACCCTAAAGCACCAATGTGGTTGTCTCCGTTAGGAGCGATTACCAATCCTCATACATGTGCAAGCCTTAAATCTCTAACCTACAGACAACTTCTGAATGCTGATTTCTCCTTGAAGTCACTAGAAAAATTTGTATCAGAAGGTTACAAGTTAGACTGGTGGAAATACCAACAAATATCCTCACACTTTAAAAATCTCACTAAAGAGGGGGGATTTATGACTAATGACACTCCACTTGACAAAATACTATCTTCTGGTGATTCAAAGCTTCTCAGTAAATTCTATAGTAATTTGTTAAATGAAAAAATGATTGATACACTGGTCAAAGATAAGGTGGGCAGAAAATTTTGGTTATTCTATTCATCTAAACAAATGGGACTCTTTGTGGAATACAGTTAAACTCTTTAAATCTATAGCCTTTAAGGAAAATTGTTACAAGATATTTTATAGATGGCATTCCCCCCGCCACCGTTTATCTAAGATGTATAATTGCTCACCCAAATGTTGGAAATGTAAACATGACAGTGGTACCTTCTATCATATGTGGTGGACATGTAAAGAGGCAAAGGCATATTGGATAATGGTAAAATTATTTTTAGAAAGATATTTGAAGATTAAGTTAGAGTTTAGACCAGATTTTTTCCTATTAAATATCGTATATGTTAATATCTCATATGACCAGAAATATGTACTTCATAATGTAATAGTTGCTGCAAGGATACTATATGCGAAATTTTGGAAATAACCAGAAGTGCCAACAGAGAGAAACTTCCACGAAAAGATAAGAGAATGCATTGAAATCGACAGACTCTCCAGTTTTCTAAAGGGAGACTACAATGAGATTTCCCGGAAAAGATGGCAAGAAGTAACAAACTTATTAGTATTGTGATATTATTTGGTGATTTGTGAATATGTTAAACCGTTATTTTTGGCTTGATATACTAAATGTAATTTTTATAGTGTATTTCCTCCCCTTCCCCCACACCCTCCCTCCTCTGCCCCCCCAAAAACCCAATAAAATTACTTAAATATCAAAACCTTCCCCTTATTATTATTGTCTCTCAAGTTAAATATTAATGCTGAATGTAATGATTTCATGCACAAGTTCCATTATTAACTATATGATTTACATAATGAATATTTTCTCATGGAAAATATTAGGAAAGGTTTTTTGCGTTATCATATGAGCATGCCAATCACAAATATTTTTGTAATGAAGAAACCTCAACTGTTCTCACAAAACAGCTTATGATCTTATTTACAAGATTTCAGGCTTCCTGCTCTGAATTAACTGCTGCTGTCCTTTCCCCTGAAATGGCTCTTGACAGGATGTTTGCATAATTAGTGGGACAGATAAGAGAATATCCCAGCAAAGACAGCTGTACGGAAAAGCTTAGCTAGTGTTTCTGTCAAAGAGATGGAGCAGAATAATGGAATTACTGTAGACTTCTGAAGTACAGAACTATTACCACTCCTTCATTCCTTTTAACTTCTACGTACACATTTGGGAACACAGAGGATTGTATTGGCTCATATTGACTCATCTGGGAACAATAATGTTTGTTGAATGCTGTTTAACTTTTTTGATTTTATTTTTCTTATTATTAGTGACTGCCTTATTGTATACATTTTGTCATTGTTATAAACCACCCTGAGTGACCTTGCTGCCAGATGGGCAGTACAGAAATCTAAGAAAGAAGATTCAGCTCACCTGTTAACACAGCGATGTCAACAATTTTCGCTACCAAGTGTACCAACATATCTGGTTTGAGCTGATCTAGTAGAACATGTTGTATGCTGTTCAGAGTCTGGGTCTTCCTTTGTGGAAGAGCTTGAAGACAGGCATGCCTTGAAGATACATATGCCAGCAAACCTTGGAGAATATTAACATCCACTATATGGGAGACTTAAAAAGAAGGGGGAAAATCAAATTATGTTTAATTTTGGCCATATGGTTAACATGTTATTTTTATAACAATTCTAGACCAAAAATATTATGCGCAAATATAACAAAAAGTGTGCTTCATTTCATAGATAAAGTATTAGACATGTAAGTTGCACTTTTAGAGATACCAAGATAACTGCAGACCTGTCACTTTTCACTGATTTCACAACACCAAGTAGATAAATAGGTACCACCGTAAAAAGCAGGAAGGCAAAACTGTGTTTCCTTGCAGCCATATCGGCCAGGTGGCCACAGACTTGCACAACACTGGCTCTTCAGCTTGAATATGGAGATAAGCACCACCCCTAGAGTTGG
The DNA here is from genome assembly GCA_029282475.1 of Phrynocephalus forsythii. Classification (NCBI taxonomy): domain Eukaryota; kingdom Metazoa; phylum Chordata; class Lepidosauria; order Squamata; family Agamidae; genus Phrynocephalus; species Phrynocephalus forsythii. The sequence goes on along the minus strand of JAPFRF010000008.1, from coordinate 108,470,487 downwards.
ACACAACTAGCACGCTTGTGCGGGGGGAACTTTTACCTTTTTTTTAACCTATCTCAAGATAACCAATGAGCCTTCATGACCGCTAATCAACTATCAATAAGCTGGGCCACTTACATTTCCATTATATTTCATCTCCTATCCTTCCCACAGTTTTCTTCTACTGAGGCTACATTCCATACATCTGAACAACTGGGCAATAGTCTATGAAAACTTGTGCAAAATAGAATAATTAGCATTAAGGTGTCATATGACTTTTTGTTGCTTTTGCTGTAATAAATTAACATGACTGTTGTGCTTCACTGAGTACTGCATGAGTACAGTAGTCTTCTCACCAATGTCCTGGCACTCTCAAGACACTTCTTGTAATGGCAACATTTATGTTCTGCAAACACAAGTGTTTTTTGTAGAAAAGTCAAGGGTAATTATTATTTAAGAATTTGAAGCACTAATTGTTTTGTTTGGGTCTTTCTTAGTAATGAACCCATTTCTTCTCTGTTTACTGATGGGAGTACTTTTCAAAGACAAAGGATACTAGAAACTTTTTTTACATAAATTATAGAAATCTTTGTGCAGAGAATGTCTCTGTCTCACCCTTGACTAGACGCAGAGAATCTCTTGGGGTTTTAAAACTTCTCATCAAAGTTTCCCATCTTATCAAGACATTAAAGTGTGAGAGGACAAGTATTTAATTAGAATTGTTCTCATGATTACGGAAAGATCTCCTAGCTCTTCCCACCCATAGAACAGAATTTGAGACCAACTACGATGCTCAATTCAAATGTATGGAATTTTGTTTTCTGAACCTACTATCCTAATCCATAACTAGTCTTGGGGTAAAAAAAACCTAAGGAAGATCATGGGGTCCAGATGTTTCTAGTTTTGTACTGGATTATATACTAATAGTCAGAGTAGGTTGGGAAAATAAGGCTGAGTAGCCAAGGCTCATGTGTCTCACATATACAAACAATTTTCCCTCTAAGGTATGCATTAAGGATAGGCACGAAACGGAAAAAATGTTCTTCATTTCGTTCTGTTTCCTCCCTCCTGCGTTTCGTTTCGCATCATAACAAATTTTTTCCAAAACAATTATTTACTTATTAAACAAAATGAATCACCCACGGCACCAACGCTCTAGCTGGTGCCACAGGGAATTCAAAAGCCTCCTTGCAACTGCCTCCCAGCTGATTTTGACAGTTTGATGCCAGCTAGGGGGCAGGTGGGTAGGAGGAAAGGCACAGCCAGGCAGAAGTAAACTCCCTGCCAGACTGCTCCTTTCTCCCCTGCCACCTCCTCCTCACGGTGTGTGTGTGTGTGTGTGTGTGTTGGACAGGGAGCGCTGTGGGCAGTGGAGGCTGGCCCTCCCTATCCAGAAAACTACCCTGGGGGGAGGGGGGAGCACAGAAGGAAGGAAACAGTGGTAAATTCAGAGCTTCACTTTACCAATGCTTCCTTCCTTCTTCCTTGTGATCCCTGCCTACCAGATGGGGCTGTTTGACAGGTCGGAGTTTGGAGAGGGGGCACCCCTCCCCCCACACCGACCTGTCAAAAAGAAAGGCAGAAGGGAGCAGGTTATTTTTCTATCGCTGCTCCATTCTGCCTTCGCCCCTCCCCCCACCTCCCAGCTAGGACTTTTTGACAGGCTGGGGTGTGAGGGTGGAGGGGTGTCCCTCTCCAAACCCTGACCAGTCAAAAAGCCCCAGCTGGTAGGCAGGGAGAGGTGCAAAAGGCAGAACAGAGCATCAAGGGGAAACAAACCTGCTCTGTTCTGCCTTTCGGCCCTTCCCCCACCTATCAGTTGGGGCTTTTTGACAGGTTGGGGTGTGTGTGTGGGGGGATTTTAAGGAATCCCCTGAAATCTGGAAATATCTGAGGATAAGGGGACTTAGTTATGAAGCTCTAAAGGGCTGGGGTAGTAAACTGACAATGTGTGTTCGGAGTGTGGAGGCAATTAGGGAGTTAATATCATAGAGTAAATTCCCTGATTTGCCTCCACACTCCCAGAATACTTTGTCAATTAATAACCCCCAGCCCCTTTACAACTTCGTAACTAAGTCCCCTTACACCCAAATCTTTCCAGATTTCAGGAGCTTCCTTAAAATTGCTTCGGGAGGTACCCTGCTACTTTGGAGTCCCAAGGTAAGTAAATTTTGATTGCAGTTTTTAAAATAATTTTCAAGTGCATTATGTTACAAACATAACGCAGCAACATTATGAAATAGAATTAATTAAAAGTATTTCCAAGCACATCCGATCTTGCCTGATTTCCGAAGCTAAACAGGGTCGGGCCTGGTTAGTACCTGGATGGGAGACCATCAGGGAATACCAGGTGCTGTAGGTGCCTGGAGTAGGAACTGGCAAACCACTCCAGAATTCCTGCCAAGAAAACTCCATGGACATGGGGTCACAAAGAGTTGGTCGCAACTCTAACAACTCTCTCTCTCTCAAAAATTACTTACCCTGGGGTACCAAAGTAGCAGGGGTAGCTTCAGAAAGCAATTTTAGGGAACCCCCTGAAATTTGGAAACATTTGGGGTATGGGTGTTGAGTTATGAAGCTCCAAAGGGGGTGCCCCTAGGAAAAAAAAAATTCTAATTGGAATCATATGGGAAACAGAGGCAGCGCTATCGCTCGCCCAATCAGCTTCCGATTCCTATTAGGCTTTTTCCTAGGGGTACCCCCTTTTGGAGCTTCATAACAGCCCACTGAACCCCAAGCCTTTCCAAATTTCATGGGACAGGCTAGAATTGCTTTCTAAAGGTACCCTTGTCATTTCTTCTAGAATGAATCATTTCATTCTAGATGGAAATGGTGTTTCGTTTCATTTGTAATGAAACACTGGTTCCCCATTTCATAAGCTAACAAAATGGCAAAACAGTGTTTCATTTTTATTAGGTGCCCATCCCTAGTATGCACACATGCCTCTTCCCCCCTCCAGACAGAGCTCTTCCTCCCCTGCACACCCACCGCACTCATTTTTGTTTTGGTGCCACCAGTACCCATGCACAGGACAGAGCTGAAAATTAGAGGGAACAACAACTATGAAAAAGAATGTTTTGTTTATTTTTACTGAAAACATAGACGGTAGACCTCATACCTTACAACTCTCACATGCCAAGGAAGTTTTATGCATCCATTTGCTTTTCCCACCTTAAATATTTCAAATCATTTGACTGAAAGTACATATGAATACTAGTAAAATATATGAGCATTAGGAATAAAATACAAATATTGTGATAAAATTTGGAAAATGCTACTTTTAGATTCCTTTCACAGACATTAATGAAGACAAGAGACCTTCCTATAAAACAAATTGATTCTTACATTCATCATGATGAATAGCTGAACAACTTCCGAAATTCAACAGCTGAGTCGTAGATGTTGACTGCAACATTATTTCTCCAATCCAGTGATTCTCATATATAATAACGTCTGCAATAAAGGGGGGGGGAATAATTTAGGTCACAGCCATTTTAGTATGTAGTGTTTCAGTCAAGAAAAGATGTGATGATGTGACAGGAAACCAGTCTGGGGTTTCACAGCACACATATGGAGAATGCTTTCCTATTACTGTATTTTTCGCTCTATAAGACACACCTGACTATACCATGCACCAATTTTTAAAGGAGGAAAACAAGGAAAATATTTACCCTAAGGTTTCATGCCCGGGAAATCCTAGGTGCAAAAGGGGAGGGTTGCAAACCAGGTGATTGGGACTGGAGAATCCAAGCTGCAAAAGGGATGGTTTGCAAACCAGGTGATTGGAACTGTAGAATCCAAGCTGCAAAAGGGGAGGCTTGCAAATGAGGTGATTGGGACTGGGGAGTCCAGGCTTCAGAAGGGGAGGGCAGAGGCTCCATGGAGGAGACCTCTTTGCAAACGAGGTAACTGGAAATGTGGAATCCCGGCTGCAACAGGTGACAGGAGAAATATCCCCAAATCATATATGTTCCAATTAATTTTATTTAGCACCTTCAAAATAAATAAAGTAGGGACAGTGTGACAACAAGGAGCTAATTAAACACAAAATCTCTTAATCCACAATCTTTCTATAGGCCTATGAAGCTGTTACAGCAGAACTCTTATCCTACCAATCCAGACATGGATCTCACTATATTTTATGCCTCTGTTTTCAGGTGATTCTGAAATACAATATCTGTGTGTCCAAGGGGCAACAGAAATTATAGATTTTGTACAGTACAAATAGTCTAAACTCATCATGAAGAACAGCCTTGTAGGCAATGCCATATATATGCTGATGCAGCAGAAGATGAACACGATTTTCCGGAGACAAGACAATGCAAAGCTGCATGAGAGAAAAGGCCAGTGAAGGCAGTACTAGGTCACAATTTACTTCCATTACACAACTCTGTCAACAGAAATACATATTCACAATGCTCTAAAATATAATGACGGGATTTTGTTGAGAAAGTTAAGCATACAAAATGTGTTTCTTTCAAGTAAAAATACTATAGTTTGAGATATATTTGGGAAATAATGTTTTGTTCCTTACCTGTGAAAAGTACAATGTCTCCAGGAAAGATGGTAAGTGACCAAAAGGCTGCTGCTCTCCACAACAGAACCTTCAGTTGCATTTCAGACTGATCTGACACAACAACTGTGGCTAAGGGGACTTTTGATGTCAATTTTGTCCCTGACTTTATATGTATTTCTTTGATGTGGCATGGATGCAGTACTATGACCAAAACGGTATACTTCTTGCTTTTGCAAAGACAGTCCTTAAGCAATGATGGGCACTTCAGAACTTCCTTAAATCCTGAAATTCCTTGTCCCAGTAGAACTGGATTAACTGGAGAAGAAGTCAACTTGACTTTCTTTGTCTGCTGTTGTTCTCCAGCTAGGACATTAACTGTAGATAAGGTGTCTTCAGGTGCTTGAGCCCTTTTAGCAGAATGCTGACCTTTTGAGGACAGAACTGCTTTCTTCAGTGGCTCAGTAGAATATAATGCATTACTAGGCTTAACATCAGGTAAATGCAGAATGTTTGCCGGTATTCCAACATTATCCTGAAAGCCAGTTTCTTCCAGAAGTGAATTCTCTTTCACAGGATTATAAGAATCAAAGAGTTCAAGAGAGCTCTCATAGTTTTTCCTACAATTTATTTCATTTACACAGGCACACCGATCATTAATCTCTCTTAATGGAAGCAACTGGTCTACAGCTACTTCATCATTCCTCTGAGGTTTGAACACTTTCAGTCCCATCCTCTTGGCAGAGTTGCTTTCTATTCCATTTTGTCCCAGAGCACCCCTTCCTGAAGTTACGGCAACTTGGCTTGCGGTGAGAATACTATGAAATTCAGTGTCTGTCGATACTGCAAGACTTGAAGATGCACCACATGTTTTTCCAGTCTTTGACTCTTTCATTACTTGTGGATGTATCTTAAGGTATTGACTGAGGAGCTGGGGATGATCACATTGGAAGTCTGATGGTTTATGGCCATGAGAAGTGAGAAAAGTCAAGGGAGAAATGTCAAGATGATTACATACCATGCAGTTAACCTCTCCTTCAGCATCTTCAGATTCTCTGTTTTGTTGTTCACCTGTTGTTAATTGACTGGGAAGCTGCTCACATGTATGACAATTCATGTCCTTCTCTTTCCTCGTACCTCCAAAGACAAGATGAACGCTGCTAGACAACACATTCCTCTCCTTAGTTTCATTGCTGAAGGATTTTATATTCGTAACATCAGCTGCAGAGTCTGTCAATCTCCATTTTTTTGCTTTAAATAGATTTTTGGAGTGGGCAGTATTGGCCAGTGTCTGATGTTCTGCATGATCAGGATACCTGTATTGTCTAGTATCAATGTTAGGAGTGTCTTTGGTAAATGAAAGAGAAAGTTTCCTCCATGTTCCAGCAGTTGTTGTTGAAAATGTCTCTTCTCTTGACTTCTCTACAACTGCCGAAAGCATGGGAGCACCAAAGAAAATATGGATTTGAGGACCTCCAGACATGTTCTTCTTTCAAGTATTTGAGAATGGAGAAAATCATAGCTTCATGCAATAAATATGATAGTTCATTTTACACAAAATACTTAAAACATCCTTTTTGATCATTCATAACTTCTCAAATGATTCATTCCAGCTTTAACATTTCGTAAGTCATTCAAATAAATATTTCTTTGAACTGATTGAGCCAGAGAACAGTATTAAAAACAAACAAACCCAAAATCTCAGCCATGTTTTATAGTTTCTAACAAAATTCATTACAAAATATGATTTAAATTCCTTGTAATAAATATATGAAATGTCAGGTATTTCATCACTTCAGAGTTAATGTTATGCTCTACTACATGTTCGCAAGAACAAACAGCACCATGGGTTCCCACCAGCAATTTCTACATTTTACTACAACATGTCATAATTGAATCCTGATTATTGAAGGAAGCAGCTCATTTCCTTTGTGCCTAAATAAAAAGTCACAGCAAATCAGGGAAACAATCTTCACCAGCATCAGATTTTTTAAAATATACAATATTCTTGTCTCTAAAATTTAGCTTATTCTTTAATAGTTACTGAAATATCCAGTTTCATTTGGAAATATGAAGAAAGAGGAAAAAGGGAACTTTCCAGATGGGATCTTCAATGAAATAAAGCAATCCGGTTTTCATTTTATCCCTATTTTGAGGCTTAACGCCACAGTGCAAAAGTGCAGAGTACCATCTGTCATGTCAAAGGTCTGATGAATTGATGGCAAACTACAGAATGAGAGAGTTCACACGCCATTCATTTGAGATCAAGATCTCTGGTAGAACTTCAGATGCTTGATTCCCTGCAAATAATTTAAAAACAAACATAGAATATATTAAGCCCACTTACTAGTTGTTTTTATCCACTCTCTCAAACAAAAACAGAACAGCAAGAAAGTAGTTTTAAAACACTTTCCACATTTTATCAAAAATACTTAATGCAGATGTCTTTTCTCACATTTTATCAAAAATACTTAATGCAGATTCTTATCTGCCCATTAGAGGTCACCAAACTACTGTATAAGAAAAGCACATAAAGCTATACTGTATACCTACTTTAAACTACATTCCAGCAACAAGGATCACCAAATCATGGTTAACGTCTGTATCAATCTTCTTGAAATATAATTAAACATACTAACTAAATGGCACTCCTTCTGGAAACCATGTTCTTTCAGTTTTGTAATACTGCATAAGAAAGATAAGTATATAATGCAACAAGAAAGCTTAACTTTCCCATTTAAATGTGTAAAACCTAAGTCATTCAGCTTTAGTTGAATCACATCTGATCTCACAGCTGCAGTACATTTGTCAGTCTGTTTTTAACTGATTTTAAGAGGTTTATTTTCTGTCTTTTAAGAATTAGTATGTTTAATCATGTTTAATAATGTAGGTTTTATATCTTGTAATTCTTTTTTTTAATTTTAAAAATTATATTAAAGTCAATATAAACCAAAACCCACTTCTACAGTGCATTATATTAACCCTGCAAACACTGAAATACATTTATTTTAAACATATTGCTTCACCTGTCCCACCTTCATCCTAAGGGCTAGGTTCTCTTTCTGATATTCTTACATTTCCGCCCCATCTCTCTCCAGATATATTTCCAAAATACATATTCCAGAAGTAAATTCTGTATTTTTTAAGAAAAATCATTACTTTTTTGATAATCCTCTTCTTAAATTTATTTCACACGTTAATTTATCATTAATTGCCACATACCATATTTCTCTATCATTCCTTAATATTAATTTGATTACCACTTTTCCAATTCTTCACAAATAATAACTTCATCACTGCAACTATTATACTAATTCTTCTCTCTTCTATGGACTATCATTAATAATATTCAAAAAGGCTATCAATGGGAACCTTTAAATATCTAATCCAGTTATTTATCTGGTTTCGTGCACTCATTAGTTCCTCCTTCATGCCTTTCTTTTTTACAACTCCAGGGTAGATTCTTTACTTGTATCACTGCTGTAGATGATAAGATTCATGTATAATATATTCATTTTCACTGTTGTAAAATACCGTGTTTCCCCGAAAATAAGACACTGTCTTATATTTAGTTTTTCTCAAGAAGACACACTAGGGCTTATTTTCAGGGGATGTTTTATATTATATAAGTATAATATGCTTGAATGTCAGCCCTGCACACAACCAAAGCCTTTGGTCTTCTGACAGCAATCAATTCACAGATTATATTTTCCAGCTCAGGAAATAAAGGTTGCCGACCTGAACCACACTTATGCTTCTTAGCATTTCCTCTGTCCACATGTAGACTGAGGTTATCGTATTCTGCCAGCCATTTTTGGACCATTCAGATATCCAACTTCTTCTCTTTACAGAAAGCCGTAAGATTCTTGCCCTGGGAGTCCTCGACAATTGCTTTCTTGCACTCAACAGAATAGCTCTTTCTTTTTGCCCTCACCTTGTCTGGGGGTACAGATACTCAGGAAAAGCAGGCTCACATACTGTTGCTTGTCGGTGGAGCTGTCACTAGTGATGCGTGAACTCCTTTCCCCTAGCCGTTTGTGTGTGCACAATAGGTTGCCTGCGACCACGGTTGTCACACATGCACCCACACATGCATGAATGGCTAGGAGAAAGGAGTGATGCAGTTGCCACCTGTGCACCCATGCAAGTGTGAATGCCTCGGAGAAAAGAGCTGTGGCAGATAAAAGGTATTCCAGTCTTCCTTACCGCTCTGTGCTGACATGCATGGGGTGGCTATGCAGCGTATCTGCAGAGCCATGTCCACCACTAGGTCTTATTATCAGGGTAGGGCTTATATTTAACAAACGCATAGAAATCCTGCTAGGGCTTATTTTTGGGGGAGGTCTTATTTTCAGGGAAACAGGGTACCATCTCCATGCTACCTTATATCAATTTTTCTTCACCCCTTATGGACATATTCTTCCTAATATTTTGTTCCACATTTTACTCCAGTCATCCCCTAGAACTTCATTAACCAGATCTTCTTGCCACTGATGTTTTAAACCAAATCTATCCTGAGAAGCTTGTATTAATAATTTATATATTTCATTTACAATTTCCTTTTTATTGCTTCTGATTTCAGTCTTTTTTCAATAACACCTTCAAATTCGAACATTTCTCTACCATCTCCTTATACTGTATCTTCTAACTGTTTCAATAGTTGTATTTCTTTAAAAAATCAGTTCCATGCCTCCTTGAGTCCCTTTATAAAGACAAGGGTTGGGTATAAAACAATAGTCAATCATTTAAATAAATAATTATTCCATTTGGCTGATCGTAGATGTGATATATGTCATCTTCTGCCACTAAACACTTCTCCATTCTCTACAGGACAAAAAAGTCAGTTTCTAGACAAACAGATACAAATAGGAAAACAAAAGTGTTCCCTGTCAGCTAAAAGAAGCACCTTTGGATTAAAGGAAAGAGAGCCAGCAACATGCAACAGCTGCTGGAATTGTTGGAATTGTAGTCCAACACATTTGGAGGTGGCCAGGTTGAAAAACATGATGTGGAAGGCAAATCTGATCAAATCCAAGCAAAACGTATCTGTAGGTAATTCACAAAGAGAAAATAAACCACCACTGTAACTATATGAGAGACTTAGAATATTGCTGTGAATTACCCAAAAACAGTAAGGTTAAATATTCAAATAAAATCTAAAGATCAACAAAGCTAACCAAGAATATATATTATGCTAATAATGAATTACAAAACCTGGGAAAGATAAAATACTATTGGAAACTGGTTAAAGTTTTTCAGTGTTTCTCAAACAATGTGATCTACTATCAGTAGGACAGAATTTGCTATCTCTTGAGTTGGAGAGTTCAAAACTAATAGAGGACCAATACAAGTAATAATTTAAGTTTAACAAAACATCAAACTAAGAGAAACACCTGTGATAATGTGAGCAGAGCTTAACATTTTGTTAAAATCATTATTCTACTGAAAAGGAAAGTTGAAAGGAAAATTATTCTTTTCCACCAAAAAGTCATCACAAATGCAGTCAGTCATCCACTGTTAAATTTTGGTATATACATGGCAAGATTATGCTGTTTTCTTGTATGAACTACATGGGCTGTGTTTGTGTCATTCTGGCAGAAAGAGCATGCAGTGAAACAGAAGAAAAGGACACTGACTTTCAAAGAAATTTCCTATAATTACAGAAAGAAGTTTCAAGAAGTTATGACATCTGCTTAAATTCCTGGATTTCTTCTTGCTAAAATGCATCTAAAGAAAAAACAACATGCATTTGAATTATTGAAAAGTGTAAGATAATTTTATCACCTAATGCTACACAAAATTCATATGGATTATGTGAATATCTCACCCCCAAATGGCAAATTCAAGATTGCATACCATGAAAACTGGGAACAGCAACAACTGAGTTGTGATCATAAGTCTGAGAGCTGGCTCCTCAAGAACAGCAATCATACCTGCAGTCTGCTATAATGAGATTTCACACCATTTCACTAAACCTTTTCACTAAGGCGTTAGGCAAACTTGATCATGCACTCTAACCTCACCTTCCTGGTACCACCCACAAGATGAGAAACACCTGCTTCTATTTTGATCTAACTGTGGTTTCCGTCACAAAGAACTGCAAATGTACAGTAACTATGGTTTATCAAAACAGGCCAGGATTGTAATGTATAACTTGAAGTTAGTTTATTAGATAAACTATAGTTCAAGCTAACAAATACAGTAGGACCTCCGTATCCATGGGAGAGAGGTTCTGGGCCACCCTGCAGATAGCGAAATCCATGGAAAAGAATGAACACTCTTATCCAAAGGTGACAGTGGTGACAGTGGTGGTGGAGTGCTGGGGTAAAAGGTTCAGTGTGCGACTTTTGCCCCTGGCACTAATCCACCCCTGCTGGATAGGTTAGTGGACTGAACAGCAGGACAGAGTGCCTTTGTGTCACCCAAAGTTGCAGCAGCACGACAGACTGGGTGGAGTGAAGGTGTGTTTTCCCATCGTCCATTCCACCAACCTGCCCAGCGGGAGTGAGTTAGTGCCGGGGGAGGGGGGGAGCCACATGGTGCAGCTTTCATGCCCAGCACCTCACCATGCTGTCCAGCAGGAGTGGTGAGGTGCCGGGGTGAAAGCCACACTGTGTGGCTTTCACCCCAGGCAGTAACGTACTCCCACTGGGCATGCTGGCAGACCGGGCAGCAGGAGTATGCCTTCACTCCATCTAGTCCGCCTCATTGCTGCACCTTTGGGCAGACCAGGCAGCACGAAGACGCTCTCTCCCACGATCCTGTCCACCGACCTGCCCAGCGGGACTGGTGGGGGGCTGGGGGCAAAAATGCAACCCAGCCCACCGCCCAGGCAGCACAGCAGAGCTTTTGTCCCCAACACCCCTGCTGCTGACTGACTGCCAACCACGGATAACTAAATCCGCAGGCGGCAAATCAGCTGATCCGAGGGTCGTAGTATATGTCCTAATCCTGACTTGATAATTCATGGTAAATTCAGGAAGCAAATGCTTCTGATCTTGTATCTAAGAGTTGTTTGGAAGAGTATACAAACCCAAAGCTATTCCTGGAAGACAAAATGTTTTTTGAAAAGAATCTAGTTAGGCTGGAGTACTGCACTAAAAAGAACAGAATGAAAGTCAACAGGAATAAATGCAAGATACTGCTTCTTAGAAAAAGAAACCAAAGACAGTGACAAGATGCGTGATACTTGGCTCAGCAATACTGCGAAAATGAAAAATACTGGAGTCTTCGTAGATCACAAGCTGAATATGACCCAACAGTGTGAAGAAGTTTCAAAAAAGGGGCAAATGTTATTGTATGCTGCATTAATAAAAGTATAGTCTCCAAATCCTGTGAAGAATAAGTTCCTCTGTATTCAGCACAGGTTAGGCTTCATCTTGAGTACTCTGTCCAGTTCTGGACACTGCACTTCAAAAATGATACTGACAAATTGGAACAAGTTCATAGGAGTGCAGGAGGGATGGTTACGGGGCTGGAAACCACGTCTTATGAGGAAAGATCAAAATAACTGGGCATATTGAACCTAGAAAAAAGGAGACAGAGGAGTTTGATAGCACTTTCCAAATACTTGAATGAATGTCATACAGAGGAGGGACAGGATCTGTTCTCAATCAACCCCAAGTGCAGGACATGCAACAATGGGTTCAAGTTAAGCAAGACAGATTTTGGTTGAATATCTGGAAAAATGTCCTAACTGTTAGAGTGATATGACAATGGAACCAATTACTTTATGGGCTGATAAATGCTTCAACACTGGAGGCACTCAAGAGAAATCTAGGCAACCAACTGGCAGATATCCTATGATTTGTATTCCTGCCTTGGGTTGGACTCAGTGTCCATGTAGGCCCCTTCCAAATTTATGAATCTATGATTACACCAATAGGTGCAAAGCTAAATATATGTTTTAGTTCATATGAGGACTTTCAGGCATTCACCAAGCAGGTAATTAGTGTCAATTACCAAATTATTATAGTCAGGTAGTGCAAGATTCAATCAGCCATGTATTGACCTTGTGTGTGTGTGAGTTGCATCATTACAGTAGTGACTGACTCTTCGTGACCTCATGTCCGTGGAGTTTTCTTAGCAGGAATACTGAAGTGGTTTGCCAGTTCCTGCACCCTGCGCCTCCAGCACCTGTTATTCCCTGGAGGTCTACCATCCAAGTACTAACCAGGGCTGACCCTGCTTAGCTTATTGACCATACTCCTCAGAAAATACCAATTGAATTTAATTCAAAGAACTGCACCTAACAGAGCTTAATCTGACTTTTGGTATAAATAACAACCTAAAAAGTGTATTCAAGTACAAAGGAAGAAGGGGATAATTTTTACAAAAAGTTTTTAGATAGGTGCAGATTTCCTTTCATTGCCAGTCTTTCTTCCATTAAAATAATATACATAACAATGTGTGAAAATACGTTCACAGCTAAGAAGCAACGGAATATTATAGTCAAGATTTTAGGTTTTTAATAAACACTACTGTGCAGTTCTTTAATGACTTAGGACAACGTGATTTTTTTATTAAAAAGAGTTAACAGTTGCGAGATAACATCTGCAACTTAGATTTATTGCTTGGAACTCAAAAAGCACATTTCCATTACCTTTGTCAATTATTATACCATTTCTCAATATACTTTACCTTAAGTGGCCAATAGAACATTAGCTTTTTATCTCCAAAGTGGTCAGAGTCTTACAGATGGGTCAATGATTTATTAAAATGCAACTAACTACATCAGCAGGTTTTGAGCTCTGCTGTGTCTTGCAACTGGTTGTTGTAATGGCTCTTACCACACTTAGAACACATGAAAGCATTGCACAAAGAACGTAATAAGCTGAAGTCTTTCTACACACAGCACTGGAATATCTAGTACTCTTCACATTTTCAATCACAATCTCAAAACCATCATTTGTGCCATACTGTACGGGGTATATTTTATACATTCGTACATCAAATACATTTCTGAAATACATCAAATATCAAATATATTTCTGAAATTGTTGGGCAATAGCCATTGATCCCAATAGTATACAAATAAAACATGCATTTTAATTTGAGAGATTCTCAATTTTCTTTTGAGTTATTTGAACAAAACAGACCACATTAAACTCAAATGACCAATATTTCAATTCATGGTTATTTTTTTCTCCTATAAACTTTCCAAGAATAAAAAAATACACAAGAATGGATCATGCATCTCCTACCCAGCCTTGTTTTATCAGTTTTCCTTTAGTATTCACTTTACAGTAGGAAACCCCCACCCCTGGGATATCTGCAGGATTGCCATCTGTGGATTCACTTTCACAGTTTACAGCAGACCTATATACAACATACACAAGTGCCAAGTGGCTCCCCCCCCATTTGTATGATGAATGGATAGATGGATAGACAGATTGAGTGCGTAGATTTACATATATAAAAGGTTTTTATTCCATTTTTTCAGGTACCCATGGAACTTGCAAATACCATACAGGGCCATACCATACAGCACTTTTCATCTACTGTTTCTATGAACAATTTCCCACTTTGTACATAATTTTTTTAAAAATTGCAAACAGTTTGCATATCAAATTCCTGCATTTATTTATTCTAGCACAATTCATACAGCAGCACAGTATGAACATCTCAGCGACCTCAGATTTGTGGAATACACAAACTTGAATCGCCACTGGAGTAGTATAAAGTCATATCCAGGATTCATTGCTTTGACCTTTCTAACTGCATTTTGGTAGCTTCCCTTAACTTACTCCTTTTATTCTAAAGGCACTTCTGCTCCCAGTGTAATACACAACCACTATTGGACTCTTAAGGCAGCTTTCTCTTTTGATGAAAAAGTTGAGTCAGTTCTTCCTTAACTTCCAATTTATGAATGTTGTTCATGATTCAAAATGCCTGGAAATGTCCCAATCCTGCTGCACAATATCATGCCCCTGTTGCCAGCAGGGAAAAGGATGCCAAGCTTTACATAGCAAAAGAGCAGCCTAAATGTTGACACCCATGGCAGCAGTCAATATGGTTGGCAGGATATCCTTTTTTTGCTCACTACCAAGCACAAAGTGACAATACACAGGGGAAAATCCCATAAGCTGACTCCTTTTTTTCAATCAGTTAGCTATTTCTCATTCAAACACAAAGCAATTGTTAGGACTATTTATCAACAAGTGTGAATGGTAGTGAGCAAAAGAGGCCATACTATAGCAGTCCCCAATCTTTTTAGGATCAGGGACCAGTTTTAAATTTATTTTATCTGTTTTAGATCTGGAGAAGTTTAAGGTTGCTTGTTTCTGCAGGTGGCACAAAGCTGACTTTTCAAAAATCACAACTCAAGAACCTTTTCCTCAAATTTGGCAGAGAGCAGGAATAAACTGCCTGCTACATCTATACCATATTTGCTGTTGAACTGAAGTTCAGATTCAAAGCTTTAAGTTTTTGCATTGGCTGCACTCATTTTTAGAATTGCCTTGTAGAATGCTTAATTGCTCTGCCAGTACAATAACATAACTTCGTTCCCACAAAGTGCTAATTAAAGCATGATCACTAATTCCATGTGCTCCAACAAATCTTACCTCTCCTATCACATCATGAATACAGTATTACTTAAAATTAAATTGAAAATTACCAATTTCCCTTCTAATTTCATCAACAGCTGCTCGAATATGCAAGAGTCTCCTGCATCTAAATTCAGGTGTGTGACACATTAATAAGTAGAAGTCACCCATTTTAAAAGCATTTTTTTACTTTACAATATTCTAAAGGAACATCCAGAATTCATAGAAAACTGATAAGGAAGTAGTCTTGCATTTCCTGGAAGTCTATGATGTGGAACACTCCATCTAAAATGTAAACAGACATCTTTTGTACACTCAGGAATGTTTAGAGTGATACAGTGTTAAGTGTTTCTGTTAAAGTACAACTAATTTGAAAACTGATGGCACAACAAACTAAAGATCATATTGCTTATGAATTCTTGATACACAAGATAAATTCATGATAAAGCTGTGTACAAATTAAATGTTCTTTTAGGAACATTAGTTGATGGGTTTCACAGCATGATGGATCTACGGATTTTCTACATTAGAATTAATCATAAAATTCATTAGGCAGAGGGAATACTATATTTTGGAAAATTATTTAAATAGTTCAAAGTTCTAGGTATCAATATTCTACCATGAGGGGTGCCATTAGGATTTCTAGAACAGAACACAGTATCTGCTCTTCATGTTTGGTGTACCAGCTGTCTTCTTAGCTGTCTCTTTTCCAGTAAGATGCAGGACTGCCTACTTGTTTGACCCTTGGAAGTATCAGCAAGCGCTTCATGAAGTACAGGTACGTGCTTCATGGTTCTTTTAGAACAGTTTTAGACCAGATTCTATGAATCAGTGGCAAAGATCCTCTAAGCAGGGGATTCCATCAAGGGGCTGCTGGATTGTCTTTGTTTTATTCTACCCAAGGACTACAACCAACGAGCACTGCCTTTATACACAAAGGCTAAAACAAATGTTTTTCACAAATGGAAAACCACCATTACATCTAATAAAGGAAATGAATACTCTGACATACACTATTGGGAGCCATTTGATTGAAGACGTAGAGCGTTGTGTAGTTATGTCAGCAGAAAAATCAATGGTGTAACTTGCAACAGCACGTCCCTGTTTAGGTTTCTAGACATGTACCAGGCCACATAACTGGTGTGCAATGAGAAATCCAAAATGATTTGTTAATAATTTGATATACCATTTCCCTTCAGCTAATGAACTACTCAACAGGACTTGGCCCAATTTGCTTTTAAAATCCTTTATTTAGGCAAAGATCGACCACATATTACTGCTACAAGGAAGAAACATATGGAATCAAGCTGTCTTCCACTTTATTGGCCTGCTAGTGGAAGAATCTGCTACTTCTTTCAGCAAACAGCTACCTGTTTCATCTGCTCTTCTCAAACCTTGCTATCAAAAGTCACCACTATGAGAGAGGCCAAAAAGCTGTAATGAGGAATGAGGCCTTCTCATTGGTGGCACCCAATCTTTGAGAAATGGCAGGCTCCTTCCCTCTTGATAGTCTGGAAATTAGTGAAGTCAGAATTATACAGTATAAAGCTGCTTTAACTAACTTTAATAACATAATGGTGTTGTTAATATAAAATTTTAATCTTTTTCTTTCCTGTGCTTTCTTTTTTTTATTGATTTTAGATCTGAATCAGTGCACCCCCATATAGATTATTTTGTTTTATTGGACAACTGGACTTCTGAGTTTTATTTGCAAACTGCCCAGAGTAATGTGTTCACCAAAGGAATGACTAAAAATCAAGTAAATAAATGCTGTGTGGCAAGTGGTTAAATTGCAGTCAAGTATTTGCTCACCACCTGATGTCAATCCCAGTAGATTTGGATAGCTGGCTCAAGACTGACATTGCATTCTCTCCTTCCAAGGTCAGTAAAAGGAGCATCCTACTTGCTGGGGATCAAAGTGTTCCTTGCATAATTATGTTGTAAACTGTCTAGATAGTGCTCTAAGCACTATGGTATATAAGGCAAAAATAATGAATGAATGAAAGAATGTGGCGCAGTGGTTAAATGCCTATACTGCAGGTAAAACTGTGCTCACGACCTGGGTTCAATCCCTGGTAGCAGGCTCAAGGTTCACTCAGCCTTCCGTCCTTCTGAGGTCGGTAAAATGAGTACCCAGCTTGCTGGGGGGGGGGCAATGTGTAGCCTGCACACTGTAATTAAAAAAATTGTAAACCGCCCAGAGACTACTTGTAGTGGTATCGGGCGGTATATAAGCAGAACACTTTGCTTTTTGCTTTGCTTACTATATGGGACTGGAGGGAAGCAGTTAACTGACTGAAGCCCTAGAATACTCTGAGGCTTGTTGCATGCAGATTTAGAGTTCATGTTTTATTTTATGTTTACCTCCAAAAAGGAGTAAGTGTAGTGTCATATAAATGAGAGCCTTACTAGCTTGACTTTTAAAAAAGAGGGCGAGTCATATGGAAGGGAACGGAACATTGGTCCCACCTAGCATCCTGAGAAAAAAGAGTACCCTCCCAGTACCATTTCAAGGGACATTTCATTTTGATGTGAAGTAAAATTGCTCTGTAACTCACAGCTCTGTTTACTTCACACCCAGTCAACAAATATTTGGTGATAAAAAGAATTTAAATTAAAAAATATTTTAATCTGAATTATGTAACTGCTGAATCCTATGATTGTAGGATCCTCAGGTGTCCCCAGAGAAAAGAAAGATACTACTATCATTGTAAATTATTAACATACCTTGCAAGAATGAGTTAAAGAAACTAACTTAATGTATCTTATTAATTTAAAATCTACTTCAATATATGCAAGTGTTCCCCTTTCTTTTGACAATTGCAGGAAAAATTCTGGCAGGCTGAAGCGGGCCAATATGATTTATTCCTGAAAATACAAGAACAACTCCAAGGAAAGAAGAACAGTTAGTTAAATACTGCAAGTATGATACTGCAAAACAGTAAGAGCTCTGTACAAAACAGCATGCAGTGTGGTAGTTACAACGATTTTGTGACATCAGCCTCTGATGTAGCCCTTGGGAATATGTGACTATACATAGCCAACCCAAGATTCAGAGGAAAGACTTGGATGGCCGTAGTTGTGTAGATAAGTCACTTTTCTCTAAGAAAAGCAAGGCCCATTCGCTAGATATATTTACTGGTTGTGTTGGAAGTTTACTGGTAAATAGTTAGTTTTTCACTAGAATACTAACTTCCATTAACTAGTGCTACCCTTGGAGCTCAGTTAGATTGAGATGCACTAAGATTAAGCAACATGGTACCTAGAGAACCAAAGTCAAACCAGATTCTCAATCCTAGAACCATGTTCAAAAGTCTTTTCACTCATAAATCAACTGATTTCCCCCATGACAAACTACTATGTCTACATTTAGATGTATGCGGTAGGGCAGTTGCAAGAGCTCCATTGCTTATTTCCTCAGAGGCTTTATCATCACTCATGTTTTTAATACCTCTTATGGTGTGGATAGATGACAATTCAGGCTTATATACTTTTGAGGAAGGATATTTCTTTTCCCCCCTTAGATCTTCCAGTTTATGGGAAAATCAATTTCCAAGCTATCCTCAAAACAAACAAACAAACAAACAAAAACGTAATGTTTCAATTTCTGCTCATTTATTTAAGACTGGAGTCAAATAAATGTTAAGAAATAGCTGGTTGCTTTACAATAAAACACAAATATTCTAGTGAACTAACATTTATCAAGATCCTAAGAATAATTCACCCAAATAGATAACAGTTGGAGAACAAGATACATTCTTTAGGTCCAAATCCAACATAAACTTCACCAATCACAAAAGCTTCCTTCTTAGTAGACACCTCTGAGGTTCAAACTATATAACATAGTATTTAGAAACAGAAGTCTCTTAAATAGCAAAAATAAAAACAAAAACAAAAACAAATAAAAAGGTGGGGGTATTTTGTCCTACCACATGTTTTCCCCACTTCCCCAGTATGCATATAGGATAAACAATGACTAAGAAGACTTGAACGACATCCTCCATGTGATACCTGGGAGGGTGAATAAGCCTGAAATGGTCAAAGAAATGAAAACTGGGGTCTACAATTATCCAGGTATGTTTTCTTTTCAGATGTATTTAAAGAAAAGGGAAGACAGACTCCTTCAAATCATCCTATTTCAAAAATGAGATATACGAGAAATCCTCAAACCTTAGGGGCAAATATTGAAAGCAGTTCCCCACACCCCAATTTTTCAAAATTAAACAAAATTATTTTAATGGGAAGGGGAAATTTCCCAAGTTTTTCTTTTTGTTTGTTTTTTGTCTCCCTCTTATCTGTGCTAGGAAATGGAAGAGCCTTTCTTCAAACCTTGAGTCTTCCAAGCCTAATAAAGCTCACAGAAGACCCAAGGCCTGGGAAACTTGCCCACACATCTCCAAAGGAAATGAAGGTTTTTTGTTTTGCTTACCCTGGGAACCAAACTTTGCCCAAAAGAAATACAGGATCTGGTATCAAAGCTATATTAAAAATTATATGGTGAAAACATACATGGTTATGCAGCCTACGAAAATATCTTAGATATCTTAGATAAATGCAATCCATATCATTTTTAAAGTCCTAAGGGAGATATTTCACAGTACTGTAATCAGTAGCTTTGTTAAACTTGAGAGAGTAATTTCAAATGGTTAACTTTTTGCATATATCTGCTCTCTTGCTTGTTGGCTGGATTCTATGAGTTAGGTTAGGACATACAGTACTAATAAACAGCAGCAGTAGTGGCAGAGATTTACAACTAGACAGCAGCGACTACTAAACAGGATAGTGCAAGTCCAATGGTGTAATTTCAACAGCGAATTGCTGTTAGTTAAGAAGCTGGTATCTATATTTCTTCTCATGTGATTCACCAGCATAAAAAAATGATCTCTGACTTCATAACTAGCATCAGTTGAGATGCCACAGAGGTCTATGCCACTAGACTTTTGTCAGTGAGCATAACATGTTTCCGGTCAGGATTTCATATGAATGGGGCTATTTAACAAATGAAGGCAAAAAGTTATTAAAAAGACAATTCCATTTTTTCATTATTTATACAGCAGATATGTGGTATTTAACTATTCATATCTGGGCATGCTACTATGACTGTAGGTACTTGCTCCTTAAAATGAGAAACCTTTACTATTTATTGGCATCAAGTCAATTATATTGTCTGATATGATGTGAAGGAAGGAGAATAATTTAGACTCAGCAGAATATAGTGGTTCCAATACTGTACTCTTTGACAAACAGAGTGAGTCACCAGTACACAGTATTGGGATAAAAGTCCACAAAAGCCAGAATGTTGACAGATTTTGAAACATTTTAAGTTACTTTTATTTGCTTAGCCTCTTCAGCCGAATTCCAACTGTGAGTAAAAGACCGTATTCTTTTGGACCTCTGCTATACAGTATTACTTCACCTTGCAGAATCATGTGTGTCATGTGGAAAAATACATATTCATACAATGAAACAACTGTTACTGGAATATTAGGATCTATCTAGTGAATGAACAGATTCATGATACCTGACAACTGCCAGAAGTAACCCAGAAATAAACCTATAGACATAGTCTATCCCTCAGAGTAGGATTCTGAGCTTTTCTTGGTCAGATCTACCAGGATATTTTTCTAAGATAGAGTTCAAAAGTATTTTGCAGTGGATCGCAAATAGTGGGCAATAAAGCACAACATGTACCAGGTTCTCAACAGATTTTTTTTTATCACAAAAGCAGACTCTCTGGCGGTATGGGGATTGTGTTTAGTGGCCCTTTAGGTTGGCAAGTGGCAGAATATCAAAACAAGCCCGAGTAAAGGCCTTTCTATGATCAAAGCTCGTTAAATCAGCAAAATAAGATGGCCAATTTAAAAGCATAGGTGCAATGTTCTTATAGAAAAAGGTCATTTTTAAAGTGCCAAGTGAGCCTGTATCTTTTTGAGCACAAAGATCAGATAATCTTTGATTTAGTAAACGTTTAGCTGTTGACAGGCCAAGGTGCCTCACATACTCTTCAGAAAAACCAGGTTTGGCTACTAGATTCAGTTGAAAAAAAATCCAAGATCCAGAGTTCATCTCCCCATGGGATGGTGTTAAAAATTCTGAGTGAGTAATGAACAAGATTTTCAGCCAGTAATTGATAATTATCATGTTTTTTTGTTTATTATTCATATTTTTAACAGTTGCTTTGTTCTGGTTGGTTGTCAAGTGATATTCTAGTTGTTTGTAAATCTGAAATAATCAGAACCATTTATACAAAGTTTTTTTTTTGTTTAAACTGTTAACAGCATTCTGATAGTAGACAAGCAGATAGGTATGCCTCCTGTGATACATATACCACACACATGACTACAGATAACAAGAGGCATAACTAACTACTTACCTATTACCAGAATGCTGTTAGCAGTTCAAACAAAACATTCTCTTTGTATAAACAGTTCTGATAATTCTTTTAAATAGGAAGGAAATCAGTTTGTCACTATTGACTTTGAGCTCACATGCTATTTCTATGTCAAATGCCACTGAACTTTAAGATGTTCTAGGTCAGCAAGAATAGTCTTATCTTTAGTTCAGTTGAACTCCAACTTTTTACTCTCTGAAATGAAAAATACTTTCATAACTTTCTTCTTAGATATTTTGGTCAATAAGTTTTGATAGATAATAATTGAAGAAATGAATTTCGATCAGAGGAGGGAGATGGTGCTGCAATTATTTCAGTGACGATTTTTAATTCAATTTTATTGTAACATTAAAAATTGTTACATTGTCTTTTAATGCTTATTTGGTTTTCATCTGTGCTTGCCTCCTCTGCAACTTCAAACTGTGTTAATGTTAACAATGTTATTTCCAAAACCGAAAGACAAAAGTATGTATGGACATACATGCAGGTATGTATGTATATTTTATATTTATATTTATGAATGATATCGGAAATGTAAATTCTTCACAAAGTGGAGAAGAAATAGATGCATACTTAAAGTCCTCAATTTTGTTCATCTGTGGCATTCAAACTACCACAATGTCTTAAAAGTTTGAAGTTGTGAAAAACGGATCAAGCCTCCAATATCATCTTTCCTTCTCACTGGCACTGGCCAATCAGAAGCTGAGCAGGGAAATGCATCATCCCGCCTCCCTGTCTGATTGGCCAGTGCCAGGGAGAAAGAAAGATGACGCATCGGAGGCTTCTTCCTCGTTGGAGTTGTGCCCTGCGCCACCCCAACACAAGGTAATGAATTGGTTGATTTCATTCCTCCAGTTCCAAATGTCAGCAGGGGTCCCATGTTTCATTTCGGAAGCTGACAATTTCTGAAATGAAAAGCCCATCTCTATTCTAGAACTGAAGCATAAAAAACAGTAGATTTTACTTTCACTGCCCTGGCATTAAAAAGGGAAATACTAAGACTCAGCAGGAAGCTAGTATTGTGCACCAGGAATGCCTGGTTAGCCCTAAAAAAAGAACAATACATCAGATGTCTATACTCGAACAACTCACCTGGATTATAATAATGCCATGCATGATTATTTTCTCTCCAATAAATGTTTTGCACTTCAAGTCAAACTTCACCCCCTTCTTTTCCACTCAATCACCACCCTAACAGATAGTGGCATTTTCTCTCTCAAAAAGCAAACACCAGCCTATTTGCTATCCTTTTAAATAAAGTTAAGAACATTGCTTTTTGCATTCACATAAAAATGTTAAACCAATACACAGAAGTTTAATTTGAAATGTACTTTATATGACTAATTGCCAGTACATACAGAGAAAAATATAAGAGAGAGAGAATGGAGTGGAGTGGAGGAAAATCCATACTCTATCAGAACTTGTAGTTATCTGAACACTAAGCAGACTCATCTTCTGTTACATCAACAGCATTACACATGAAGGAAAATTAATACTAGGAGCTTATAGGGCTTAGCAGACACTTATACAACCAGCTGTACCAATAAGCAAGTAAACAAGTTGCTTTTTAAAATCTCAGTTAGAAGAGAAACGCAATTCTGACTACAGTTCCCAAGCTGGATGCATTTTGCTGGCAAATACTATCTCCAGACTCAGCTATTATGTCTCTCATCCAAGATATAGCCCTCTCCCTCATTTCATATTTCACTTTAAGTACAGTATAACATTACAACTGCACCTGTAGGAAATTAAAACTAACTAGGGTTGCTCTTGTAACCCTTAGTAGTCAAGAGTTTACATACACTTGCAAGTTGTCCTTGAGGTAGAATTTAGCCAGGTTAGTATATGTCCACAGCTAGGGTCTGTGTCACTGGGGACAAATAGTACCAAGTATCAGTTTTAAGAAAGTTAGTGGCGAGACCTCCAATGTATAGTTCACCTTGGTTTCATATCACCCTGGTCTGAAGAAAGCACCTAAGGACTAAGAATATCCAAAGTGGGTCTTCAACAAGGCACCCAGAAGAACAATGGATCAGCCTGAGACCCAGACCTGATGGAAGAACTTGGTCATTCCTTACATGGCTGGAGTGTCTGAAAAGCTTAAAAGGATTATTGGTAAACACCAAATCTCCTTTGCTTCAAACCCACCAACACACTAATGCAGAGACTCGCCCACCCAAAAGACCTGACACCAAAACACAAGAGGAGCAACATAGTATATGCCAGGCATATCCAAACTTTGGCCCTCCAGATGTTTTGGACAGCAATTCCCAGTCCTTTGCCATTGGCAATCTAAGCTTAGAATTCTGGGAGTTGTGGTCCAAAACATCAGGGGGGGCAATGTTTGGACATGTCTAGTATATTTGGTCCAATGCAGTGAGGAATGTGCAGAACTCTACATTGGAGAAACCCAACAGCTAGTAAACAGAAGAATGGCCCAACAATGTAGGGGCAACAACTCAGGATCATAATCAGGGGTGTACCTTTATTTGAAGGACAAAGGACACTCATTTAAAGACTATGATGTACACATACTAGACAGAGAAGAGAGGTGGTTTGAGAGAGGGGTCAGGGAAGCAATTCATGTCTGTATTGAAAACCCCTCTGTCAACAGAGGTGGAGGACTCAGGCACAATCCATTTGCCATTTATCATGCTGCCCTTTCATCAATCCCCAAACAAACCAAAAGAACTTCACACCTCCACCAAGAAGGCAATAGCTAACAACACATACCTGATGGGTGTTTGGAAGGGATGCATAGATGGGAATTTCACACACCCCAGGCCACTGTACATTTAACGAGCTTCTTCAGGCCACTGTCCACCTAGAAAACCTATCCAGGCCACTGTCCACCTAATGAGCCTAGTCAGACCAGAGTAATGTGAAATGAAGGTGAACTATAAATTGGAGGCCTCACCAATAACTTTCCTTAGACTGACGAAGCTGCTTGGATCAGTAGTGAAACATTTCAATCACACAAGAAAAAAAAATCCAGCTGCCATGACTCAACTTCCAGATAACCTCCCCTGGATGACTGAGAATATTCACAGGGAGTACAAAGTACAAATACTCTTTTGTCCTTGCCCCCCACTAGCTGCAACCTGGAGAAGGTACAGATACAGTTGTAACCCTCTTTCAATCTCTAATGTGTGATAGAGAACACAAGCCCTTATTTTAGGAAAATATTCCTTTCCAAGAATTTTTCAGCTGATGCATATTTTCAAATCTAAAAGCCCTGCGGAGTTACATTATCTGTGGTTATAGTCAGATAGAACATGGAATCTGGAAACGTTTCAGTCCAATTGTCCAAAGTGCATATTTATAGTTCATACTATAGTCATACAGATCACATTACACTCTTAGTAGTAGATTAGTCCTGAAAGCTCAAGCTCACCTCTGGAGGAAAAGGTAGAATTGCTTTTACTTCTTTTAAACAGATTTGTTATGTAAACCTTTAGCCCCCTATCTCAAACCTTTCATAGGCACTAAAGTTTCTGTGAAAGTGACAGCATTCTCCTCAACTAAACTTACTCATGAACACTAAATCTAATTGTGAAAGAACAATATGGAAGTAACTCTTTCTTTCTCTTACAAAGGGTGGAAGAAAACAAGCTTCTCAAGAGGAAACATTAACATTCCATTAACACCCCTTGCCCTGGAAAGTAGGCAAAATCTCTCTGGAGAACTAAGGGAGGGCTTTATACAATCCAAGAAG
The DNA here is from genome assembly GCA_029282475.1 of Phrynocephalus forsythii. NCBI lineage: Eukaryota > Metazoa > Chordata > Lepidosauria > Squamata > Agamidae > Phrynocephalus > Phrynocephalus forsythii. The sequence continues at coordinate 108,445,345 of JAPFRF010000008.1, read as the reverse complement.
AAAACATAAAATAAAACAGAAGATATTATTGAAAACAGCTAGCCCTCTTCCTTCTAGAAAGCAGATGCAGCTTGCTTCTGAATTAACACTAATAAGTCTTGACTTAGTACCCACTTACATAAACTCTAATGGGGTTTTCAAAATAAGAGATATTTAAGGAATGATTTTACCCATCCTATGCCTCTCTGTACATTTCCACAGTAAAACAGGGACTCAAGCCCAAGCTTCTTGAAGTCCACTACACTGGACTGAGTGTTTATACAGTATTTACAATACATCAAGCTAGTATGACAGCAAATATTAAAATGGCAGAACAGATGTTTATTCTTGTTGATAGAATACTGTTCTCTGTCTTACAGTGAAATATCTTCTGAATCAAGCTGAAGATAGTCAAAAGATTAATTTAGGACACTACTTGATCTTGTGCGTAAAATCTGTCTTTCGGCCAATCAGACAAACAGTCATGCAGATGTTTTCATAGAATCATAGAGTTGGAAGAGGCCTCAAGGGCCATCTAGTCCAACCCCCTGCCCTGCAGGAACCCCATCACAATATTTCTGACAGATGGCCATCCAGCCTCTGCTTAAAATCCTCCAGAGGAGGAGACTGCACCACCCTCTGTGGCAGCATAATCCACTGACAAACAGCTCTAACTGTCATGAAATTCTTCCTAATGTTTAAATTGAATCTGTTTTCCTGTAGCTTGAGACCATTGCCCTGAGTCCTAGTCTCTGAAGCCATGGCAAACAAACTAGTCCCTCTTCAATGTGACATCCTTTCAAATATTTAAACATAGCTATCATATCCCCTCTCAGCCTTCTTTTTGTAAGGCTAAACATTCCTAGCTCTCTAAGTCAGTCCTTGTAAGACATTTCTTCCAGACACTCAATCATCTTGGTCACCCTCCTCTGGGCCGGTTCAAGGTTGTCAACATCCTTTTTAAATTGAGGTGCACAGAACTGGACACAGTATTCCAGGTGGGGTCTTACCAGAGCAGAATAGAATGGTACTGTAATATCACTTCCTTGATCTAGACCAGTGTTTTTCAACCTTTTTTGGGCAAAGGCACACTTGCTTCATGAAAAAAATCACGAGGCACACCACCATAGGATGTCATGCAATCTGCTATATCTAGAGTGGATAAAATCAATGTTTTTTTTTTAAAAAAAGAATTCAAATTGATTTAAATCATATTTTAAATTTTTAAAAATAGATTTTTGTTTAAATCATGAAAAATATGATTTAAAAATAAATAAATTATGATTTTAAATCCATTTGATTTAATTCCATCCTGCACTAGTTTGCCCTGAAACTGCACCATTTATATATTTGAAATAACTGCTGAAGACACGTTCAGGACTAGATGGTGAATTTTAGTTAGCAAGCATGCTCTTGTTCAGTTCCATCACATCTGGTGAGGCTTCTTAATATGTTTCCACTATGTTAAATTATGTTGCTGATGTGTATGCCAAGTGCAAAGCAGACAAGTAACATTGAAAATTGAAGTAATTCTTGCTTCTTGCTACTTGCCCCCCCGCCTCCTTCCAGCCAGGCAGCCACACGGCCCGGAAGGGACCCCCCCATCCCCGTCTCCTCCCTAGGTCCTAGGAATCCCCTCCTCAGCCTCCCACGTCCTCCCCTTTATTTCCCCCACACACAAAAAAAATGACCATTGTTAACGGCTGCCCGCTCCCCACCCTTAAAAGAGGGTGCGCACGCGAAAATCGCGCCCACCCTCGCGGGTCTCCAGGCTCTCACTCACTCTCCAGTCTCCTCCTCCTCCTCCTCCTTTTTTCTCCTTCCCTGCCCATGGCCAGCCTTTCCTCGCCGGCGCGCAAAGCACGCCGGGAAAGGTAGTCCGCTCTCCTCCCCAGGACCGCGTCTCAGACCTGCGGGAGGAACTACATGACCCAAGGAAGCCTTGCGGCAGCCGGCTTCTTTCAGAACACCCCGCCTTCCTCCGGCTCGCTGGCGCCGCACCGCTGCCTTGCTGGTGTAGGGAGAATTTTGCCACGGCACACCAGCCAACATCTCGCGGCACAGTACTGTGCCGCGGAACAGCAGTTGAAAAACGCTGATCTAGACACTGTGCTTCTGTTGATGCAACCAAGAATTGTGTTGGCTTTCTTGGCCGCCACATCACACTGCTGACTCATGTTCAAATTGTGGTCCACCAAGATTCCCAGATCACTTTCACAGGTATGGTAACCCTATTGCAGGGGTTAGGGACCCGACCCAACATGCAATAATTGAAAATCCGTGATATGTGGATGCAGGAACAGGTTGGGACTGGGAGGTCTATCTGGGGCCTCGTGTACTTACCCCAGGCCTGGTGCTGCCCCGAACTTTCCAGGCCCATCGGAGGCCCCAAAAGTGCTTCTCGCCGAACCAGAAGTGACTTCAGGAAAACCTGAATTGTCCTCCGGATCGCTAAAAAGCACTTTTGGGGCCTCCTTTCTAGGCATATCGGAGGCCTCAAGCATTTCAGTGCCAGGCACAGGCTAAGTACAGGAGGCCTGATACAGGCCTCTCCAGCTTACCCCAGGGCACATTTTCCCCATATATTGCGGCCCCGCAAAATCCTGGGACCACAGTATATGAACCGTGAAAGGGCTGGGGTTACTGTACTATTTTTCAGCCAGATGTCTCCCATCCTATATCTGCATAATTCATTCTTCCTACCTAGATGCACCACACTACATTTCCCTCTGTTGAACCCCATTCCATTAGCTTTGGCCCAGCACTCTAATCTGTCAAGGTCCCTTTGGATTTTCATCCTATTCTCTAATCCGCAACCCCTCCCAATTTGGTATCATTTGCAAATTTGATCAGCCAAGTCATTAATAAAGATATTGAATAGCACCGGACCCAAAACAGAACCCAGGGGCACCCTACTGGTGATGTCTCTCCAAGCTGAAGAGAAGCCATTTATGATCACCCTTTGGGTGCGATCAGTCAACCAAACATAAATCCACCCAACAGCAGCACTATCTATCCCACATTCTACTAACTTCTTTGCAAGTATACCATGGGGAACCTTATTGAAGGCCTTACTGAAATCTACATAAGCAATATCCACAGCATTCCCCTCATCCATCAGGCCTGTAATTCTATCAAAGAAAGAAATCAAATTAGACTGGCATGACTTGTTTTTAAGAAACCCGTGTTGACTTCTAGTAATGACAGCATTGCTAGTCAAATTATAATAATTTGTTCTAGGATCTTGCCAGTAATTGAAGTCAACCTGACTGGGCGGTAATTATTTGTGTCCTCATTCCCTCCCCTTCTGAAGACAGGGACAACATTTGCCCTCCTCCAATCTATGGGGACTTCTCCTGTTCTCCAGGACCTCTCAAAGATTATTGCCAGTGGTTCTGAAATTACTTCTGCCAGTTCTTTTAATATCCTTGGGTGTAATTCATCTGGCCCAGGAGACTTAAATTTTCTTCCCTTTATGGTATTTAAAAACTGCTATAAAAGCTCCTTGTATGTGCATCCCTCACTTATTAATAATTAATATTTGACAATTTTAAGTTATTTGAGAAATCATACAAATAATCGAGTATCAAACTATTCAAACAGGCCTGGACCAAACTGTTAATTATAATTATAACAAATATACCTTGACAATCTTTTGGCATAGAAAGTCAGTTGCACTGTTCTGACTGACAATCATCACAGTACACATATAAATTGCACTGGCTGGAGAAGTATACTTACGGGTTATGTGTGTGGTATGGAAGTTGTACCCACCGGGATAGGACAGTGTTGCACAGAATCATAAGAATTGCAGAGAGTATTGTGGGCTGTTCACTCCCCACCCTAGAACAAATTTATACTACCAGGTGCCACTGTAAAGCATTAGATATATTAAGAGATCCATCGCATCCTGGTAATCGCCTCTTCAAGTTGCTGCCATCAGGACAGAGATATAGAGTACTGAGGGCAAGAACAAACCGTCTCAAAAATAACTTCTTTTTTAGAGCAATATTGGCCTTAAACGGAAATTCTGGACTTTGAAGTCAGCTTATTTTGTATGTCATATTTTAGTCATTTTATATGTCATATTATTTATGTGTTGTACCTGTTTTTAAATCTATGTGAAATATTTTAAATGAGTTGAATATAGCAACCACAAAATTTCATTGTTCCTGCAAGGGAGCAATGATAATAAAAATTCGTATTCCTATCCGATAGATTTCCCGAGCTATAAAAGTTACTCTATTTGCCATATATGACTATTATAGAATTTCTCAAACATTTTAATTGATATTGTCACTAAAATCATACATTTATTTTAAAAAATTAATATATATTTCAAGGTGAACTGTCACATGAAATGAAATTGTGGATTGCAACCCACAAAAGCTCACACTGAAGTAAATCTGTTCGTCTTTACCTTATACAAAACTGTTTTTCATTATACAAGCTTAAAGAGCCAAATACAGCTACCTCTTCAAAATTTCTTATAATTTCGCAATGTATCTCAAAGAAACTGGGAAACACTGAGTTTACATGTGAAGTAGAAACTCTAAATTTAAAAAATCAAGTAGGAACTATGACAAATACCTGGAGTTTCACAATGTAGATGTGCCATCAGAATGCTGAGCAAATTTGGAAGGTGCTAAGTTTTGTTCATGATTTACATAATGTATTTGGGCAATGTATTTCAGCTTCTGAAACTAACATCCTCAGGTTCATGTCAACTTCACAATAACTGTATAACTCTTCCCAGAATTAAACTAAACAGACATTTAGATATGAAACAATTGCTCACAGATAAGTTTTTGCAAAATAAATAAATATACACAATATTTTTATCCTTGATACAGTCTGCTGTTTGAGCTTATGGATGGCAAATGACATGGTGTCTTAACACAGAACTTCAAAAATGAAATGGCAATCCATGTTAATACATGGAAAGAGGGATAATACTAATGATTTGCTGAATTAACAAAATCAGACTTCTGCTCCAGCTACTGCTTCAGGCTTAGACCAAGATTATCTAGTAAGGTGTACACAGCATTCTGCCTGCTACTCTGGAATTCAAGTCTGCTGAAAGAAAAGACTTGATTAAAGATATGTGAAATACAGTAGGACCCCAGTATCCGGTGGGGACTGGTTCAAGGCCTTCCCGTGGACAATGAAAACCGCAGATAATCAAGAACACCAAGGAAATCACCCCAAACTGCTGTTTTATTAAAGCAGCTTGCTTTACGGCTGGTGTTTACTCTTGACCTGAGGTTCAATCCCAGGTAGCAAGCTCATGGTTGACTCAGCCTTCCATCCTTCCGAGGTCAGTAAAATAAGTACCCAGCTTGCCGGGGGGGGGGGGCAATGTGTAGCCTGCACGCTGCAATTAAACTGTAAACCGCCCAGAGACTACTTGAAGTGGTATAGGGCGCTATATAAGCAAAACTTTGCTTTTTACAGCTGCTGTTTTATGACAATAGCTTGCTTTGCAGCTGCAGGATTATGTATTTATTTTTTCCTTTGCCAACTGTGGATAATTGAATCAGTGGAGATGGGGTCCTACTGGACTTATAGCTAAGGAGCCAAGGGTTGGGAACTCAACTATCCACTGTGCTGCCCAGGAGAAGAGCCAGTCTTTGGCAAGCTGTGGAGGTCCCAGAAGAACAGGATGTTAAAACCATTCTGGAGAACTCTTAAATCTAGAAAACCCTGGAAAGGGCCACTGTAAATTGAAATAGACTTGACGCAACACCATGGCTCTTAGTATTTGCCACTGCCAACTTCCCCCCACCTCACCCCCCCAGTACGTTTCCCGGGGCTCCAAATGCAAACGGGAAGAGCAAGAGGGGAAACTTCCCCGCGTCCAATCCCACCGAGCCCCGTTTTGCACCGTGCTCTGAAGGAATTATCTTTTTTACCGCCTATCTCTCTCCTCCCTCAGGAGGATAATTAAATCCAACATCTGGCGGCCCCAAATCGTACCCCAATAGTCGGCACTTCCCAGGCTTCATCCCCAATACAGGGGGGGGGGAGAGAAACCCTAACGTTGTGTCAAGCGGAGGCAAGGCACGCGCACGCTTCGTTATACGGTTTTTTTGTTTTTTTGTTTTTTTGCAAAAGATTCGCAGCCAAGGCAGGCAGGCAGGCAGGCAGGTGCGTGCTCGTTTCGGGAAGGGATTCCAACTCAGGCATGAGGGGGAGACCCGCGCATTTTGGCGAAGCGCCAGCCCACCACCGACCGGACCGAGCCGGCCGGCCCTTTTCCCTTTTCACTTACCCTGAGGGAAACAAGTCAACCGCCATAGCGCGCGCTCAGTTACAGGAAAAGAAGGCGGGGCGAACGAACCGCCGGAGACCCAATCAGAGAGCGCCCCGCCTCCATTCTCTCCTTCCCCCCCCACCCACGCCCGCCCGCCTGCCCGCCCTCGCGCCTCTACTTTTTTTGGGGGGCTCGTGCGCAAGCGCGCTTGCCAAAGAGGCGCCCGAAGGAACGCTGGAGAGCCCCCGCCAATGAGCGTTCCCTCCACGCTCCCTTTGGGCAGGGCCACCTCCAGCTCTGGGGAGGACCAGCGCCTGCGCAATGGAGAGGGAGGCGTTCGGCTCGCTCGGAGGGGGGGGGGAGGAAAGGAGGAGGCTTGGCTTCTCCCACCGCTTCCTCTCCTCCTCCTCCTTCCCCCCCCCTCCCGGGCCATTTAAAGGCAAAGGGCCCGGGGAGGGGGGGAGAGAGAGAGAAGGGGCGGGTCACCTTCTGTGGTTGTGCCATTGGGCTGCCACGACGCAGGACCCCTCCCTCCCTCCCTCCCTTCCCTCTTCCCTCCCACTCCGGCTCGCCTTCTTCCTTGCCCGCCTGGCCGCGCCGACGCCCTTCAGCTTTTCCCCCCTCAAGTCAGAGCGGCGGCGCGCGCCAGCTTCCCCGCCGCCGCCGCTTGTCCCTTTCGCCGCGCGCGCTGAGGTAACGGCCGCCGCCGCCGCCGCCACCATGTACCGTTGCTTGGGGGAGCTTCTTCTGGCGCCCGCTCGCGCCGCCGGAGGGTCCGGCCCGTCCGCCTTCACCGGCGCCGAGCCCGGCGTGGCAGCAGCCACGGCGGCGGGGCGGCGGCGGCCCTGTTGTCCGGCGTCGCCCCGGGGAGAGGTCCAGGGAGCCTCCGCCGCTACAGCCAAGCCTCCCCGGAGCGGGAAGACGACCCCAACTTCTTCAAGATGGTGGAGGGCTTCTTCGACCGCGGCGCCAGCATCGTGGAGGACAAGCTGGTGGAAGGGCTGCGCACCCGCGAGAGCCCCGAGGAGAAGCGGCACCGCGTCCGCGGCATCCTCCGCATCATCAAGCCCTGCAACCACGTGCTGAGCGTCTCCTTCCCCATCAAGCGCGACAACGGCGAGTGGGAAGTCATCGAGGGCTACCGGGCCCAGCACAGCCAGCATCGCACCCCTTGCAAGGGAGGTGAGAGAGCGACCGAGCGAGAGGCAGGCAGGCAGGCAGGCGGGGGACGGCCCGACTCCCCCACCCCACCCCCATCTTTAACCGAAAAGAAAATAAATCACTTTTTCCACTCCTTTTTTTTTCTCCCATCCCAACTGGAGGGCTTCCACCCACCCACTCACCCAGTCCTCAAGAGGTCTCTGGGGGGTGGGGGGTGGGGCGCTGGCCTTCCTTATAAGCATCCCTGTGCTGGAATGCCAGCCAAGAGTCCAAGGGTATGCCTGAAAAAAGCGGAGGAGATACGAGGGCTCTTCGCCAAAGCCACCGGTTTGCCACACCGCCACATCCTAACGGTGTTGACTCAGAAGCGCGCCTTCCTGGGTGGGTTGAAATTCAAGGCTCCTTGCCTAGCCACTAGCCAGAGTCTCGAAGGCGCCCGGCGACTGGGATTATTGGGTTCAGTTGCAGTGACTTCTCCCAGAAGTTTTGCCCACCCCTAAGTGCGGGGTTTGCTGGCAACTTAGCGGCACCACCGACAGATGGAGAAGTAAATCCCTCCGGTTTGCTTTAGAATATGTTGAAGCAAGTACTCTGCTGCTGCTGCTGCTGCTGCTGCTGCTACTGTAGAAGTAAAACGCTGAAAGGAGATATTGCCCTGTTGTTGATTGCATTTCTGAGGTCCCACTTGACTGGGGGAGGTTGAAGGAGTTGCCTTTCTTTTTGGGCCTTCCGGAAAACAAAGTAGTTTGTCCTGAAAGAGAAGGACTCGCTTTGTGAAATCCCTGTCTCCCAAGTTTAAGGAAGTGCTGCATTGTCCGATGTGCAGTTGTTTGTATCATTTCACAATAGGCACATTATGGCCTGTACTTGGAACAAGTAATGACTCATCTTAAGTGCAGAACGTTCATACTTGAACTAGTAGTGGTGATGGCACAGAATTGAGGTATGAAAAGTCTCAGCTATGAAACTTTAGGCTGTGTGGCAGCGGTTTTAAAAAGGGTGGGTTGTAAGATCTGATTGTAGAAAGCTGTGTATAGAGGAATTTTATTTTTACTAGTTTTTTCTTCACATAAAGGAATTTAAATTTTAATATTTGAAAAGTGTGATGCTGTCTGTAATGACAGTGCAATCCTTTGAGAGCTGTCACTTCTTTTCTACACAGTTTTTCCTGTAAGAGAGTTAGAAGTATTTTAGTACAGTGGTACCTCTTAAGACAAATGCCTCATAAGAGAAAAAACTCCAGGAATAGGCATGCTTCACATAACAAAATGTTCCCTATGGGATGCTTCGCAAGACAAAAAACTGTTCATGTACCCAGAAACCCCCCCCACCCCGATTATGTTTGTCTTTATTCTAGGCTTCAGAATGGATTACTCCATTCTCAATACATTCCTATGGGAAACCGCATTTTGTAAGTCAAAATTTTCATAAAATGAAGTGACCCATTGCCTCCAGAATGGATTAATTCATTTCCAGTGCATTCCTTGAGAAACCACATTTCGTAAGACAAAATTTTCTTAAAACAATTAGACCCATAGAACAAATTAAATTTGTTTTAAGACAATTTTATGTGCTCAAGACAAATTTATCATTTTATACCCTTCAGATGTGTATATTTCAGCATCCTTCTCTAGTATGAAACCACAGTAGAATAGATCTTATTTGTTTCTTGGTTGCTTGTGAAATGCAAGTAATTGAGAAACAGATATAACCTGGCCTTGTCATAAAAACCAAACCCTTCATCCCTTTGGCAAAGATGGAGGAAGCAATAATGAGAAACTATGTTGAGTAATCTGAAAGGAATTGGTTGACCGAGTAGTTTATGCTTCACTACATAAACTCAAGCAAAGAATAAATGTTGGTAGTTGTCATTAACTGAAACATGTGCTTCTGAATGTGAGTGGGCACAACATATTGTATTTAATATAGACATTTATTTGTTATTAAATCACAACAATTCTGGCCAGTTCTCTGCATGGGTTTTGAGTTTATATTTCCATGCAGCTCTGAAAATGTCAAAATACAGTGGCTGAGGGGTGGCTACACAATTCAGTGTTACATCCCCCAACAAACTTTAAAGGATGGGGGAGTGCAAGCTGTGTTGTCATAGATTGCAATTCATTTAATGTATATGCAATTGCTTAAGGACAAGTCTTGCATGAGTGGTAAAAAGAGCAAAACATCAGATCCAATGTAATGTTTGTTGCTGCTTACGGCGTTTCAGGGTGCAAAAATTTGTAAGTTGCATTTCAGCATCACAATGCAAGTTTTCATATTCTTTGAAAGAGGATAGCTGGCCCACTTTCCTCTTAATCTCATGTTTGACAAACAAGACATCTGCAAGCTCTAGCAGCTGCTCAGGCAGACTAATACTGTAACTAGGTTTTCATTGTGAAGTTTTAGAGGCTTGTTGTTCAGAAAGTTCTAAAGCTTTCAGAATAAGAATGAATGAAGCCTGTTGGTGTTTAGACTATAGAAGTATTTTTCAAGTTACTATTTCATTTTTATTTATTTTTTTCCTTAGTCTTCTACAGCTAGTTTGGTCTCTGATAGGAGACCAAACTAGGACATTGGACAAATCAAGGTTAGGGTATGGAAATGGTGTGTCATATGCAAAAATGTATTCTGTGAGCAAGTAGTGGTATGTAGTGATGTTTATTTTCAAGAGGAGAGTTCAGTGAAGCTGAGTAAATGAAAGGCAGATCCTGTGGAATTCTGCTGGGTGCTAAACTTCTGGTAAATTTGTCACAGAAAACCTAGTTTACTGGCCAGTACAGAGATTATAGAGACATCTGCTATTTTCTCAAGTGTTCACATCGTCTTGAGCTCAGAGTGAATCAAAATCAATTTATGTTACATAATTCTTCCCAACATACATCATAAAATGACTAAGCTCACTTTGGAGGAAAGTTATTATTATTATTTATTAGACTTATATACTGCACCATCTAGCATCAAGGCCACTCTTGTTCTTTAAAGAACAAGTTGACTTGTTCTTTAGAGATAAGATTTTAAGATGGCAACATAAATGCATAGGACAATTGCTACTTTCTGTTTGCAGTTCTGCTGAATACGTTGGCTTGTTCCTGTTTCTTGCTGGCACAGTAATTCTGCAGTAATGGTATTATCAGAGTATTAATGCCCAGCATGTCTTCATTTACCAATATTTTATCTTAATGCCAATTCAATGAAGAAGACCAAGGCATTATTCCCACCTAACAATGGGAAATATAAACCTACTGATGTCCCCAACTCATGAATGTTTGCAGGATCCAAGACTCCCTGTAGCCTATTTCAGGTTACTTATGTATCCTCAGGGGTTTTTTTCTCTAGAGTTACCAGAGTGCCTTCAAGCTCCATCATTTATTTCATTTTCAGTCATTAGTTGCTCACTGTTTTCCATGCAGTAGTGACTGTTATAATGATAGAGAAATTTAAAGAATTCATCTTGTGTAGATTTTATTTGATGTTCTTGTAGGAGATGTTGATCACACGTTTTTGAGGTTGAGCACATTAGATTCTTGTTACACTGAAAATATCCTGCCTGGTATGTATTATATATAGTCAATTGGGGATTTGAGTCTTCCTTCAAACCCCCCAAAATCTATTCAACAGGAGCCAAAATCCTGTTGCATAGCTTTGTTAGTGGAAGAGAAAGTGGGTAACTTGTCAGTGGCAAAATGCTGCTAATTAACAAATTCCCACTTGAACTCCTGTTGCCTCTTTGCATATGTTGTTGCATGACCCAGAATTTAAGTAGTACTTGCTTATTAACAACAATTTCATTTTGTAGGCTACACAATTTCCCTTTCACCATCATAACCACAGAGTATTTTGGCTAAGATTTTTTGCTTAATGATTTGTAAATTAATGCCAAACATAGTTGTTTCTTAACACCCATGACAGGATGAGATATACCATTTTTTCCATCAGTAAGATTCCTCATGTAAAAGACAACCCCCCACTATTCCAACCCAAAATTACAGTTTCACAACCATGTGGTTCTCACCTCAGCTTACTTCCATGTATGAGATAACCATCAATTTTTAGTCTAACAATTTTAGACAAAAATATACCCTTATAAATGGAACAATACTGTTTTTCTACACATTAAATCAGCAAACTTGCTATGTATCAGTAGTACATAAAGGATATTTCTAGGATATAAATATGGTACCTGGAATGATGTAGTGGATATAGTGACAGACTAGGATTCAGGAGCCATAAATTCAACTTTCTGCTCCATGGAAAGTCAGTGGGGCAGTGAAACTAGTAAAATCATTCTTAAAATACTGTATCTGTTACCTTGAATGCTCTATTAGCTTTGTTCTCAATCTGTTCTAACTTGACCACACATAACAGTGTAACTCAGGAATCAAATAAAAGTGAAGCTGTTGCTCCTCTTTGATGACTACTGTATATCCTCTTTATTCTTTTACTGTAGTTCAACTACTACATGCTTTTCTTTTTTTATTTAGCCATTTGTTTACTTAATGTATATTAATTTGTGATTAACATGTATCCAACTCTGTTGCTACTTCTTAGGTGCTTGTTACATGAAACACAGTTGGTACACTTTGTGACATTCTTGGAAAAGTGAAAGGAAATTCATGGATCTGATAATGACACAGTGAGGAACATGATGTATTTGATTTAAATCAAAGCGAGGTTCGCCTGGCGCATTCCCTGTCCACTTTCAGAAAAGCCTTGAAGACCTGGCTAAACTGTTTAAAGAGACCTTTGGGTGATTTCATTGTTGTCGCTGCTTTTTGCCTGGATGCCTATGGCTTTTGGGGTATTTTATTGGGTATTTTGTTTGTACTATTTTATTGTCTGTTATTTATTTTGATGTTTTGCTCTTATACCTTTCTTGTTTGTCGTCTGTAAATCAACACCTGCAATCAGGATTTCTTGCAATCAAGAAAAAAATCAGATTTTTAATGAAACTTATTTTGAACAATGTTTCTTATTTAAAATGTCACTTAAATAGACTTTATATATTTGTGTGTGTGCATGTGTGTGTGTAATATACAGTGACTCCTCGCCCTTTCACGGTTCATATACTGTGGTCCCTCTAATATAGAGGGACCGCAGTATATGAAAAAAAAAAGCCCCCTGGGGTAAGGGGGAAAGGCCTCTTTCAGGCCTCCCATACTTACCTAAGGTCTGTTGCTGCCCCAAGCGGGCCTGTGAGGGCCTTCCCGGGCCTTCTGGAGGCCTCAAAAGGGCCTCTGCGTTCTGGAAGTGACTTCTGGATTGTCAAAAATCATTTCTGAGACCTCCAAGGGCCTTTCTAGGCCTGTCAGAGGCCTCAGAAATGATTTTCGGTGATCCAGAAGTCACTTCCAGTTTGCAGGGAGGCCCTTTTAGGGTCTCCAGAAGGCCGGGGAAGAGCCTCACAGGCCCTTTCAGGGCAGCACCAGGCTGGGGGTAAGTACAAGAGCCCCCAGTTAGACCCCCCCCAGGCCCGAACTGACCTGCATCCGCGCATATCGTGCATTTTCAATTATTCCGGGTCAGGTCGGGTCCCTAACCCGCGCAATAGACAGGGGACCACTGTATATGTAATGTGTGTGTATATGTATGTATGTGTGTGTGTATGTATGTATGTATGTATGTATGTATGTATGTGTGTATGTATATGTATATGTATAGATCCACCCTGGCAAGAAATCACAGCACCCACTTGCTTTTTGAGCAGTGTGGTTGTTCTTAGCTCAGTTGACTCAGAGTGAGACTTCTCTTTTTTTCATGTTTGTCAAAAGGGCTGGAAATTTCTGGTATCCAAGGCTTAATTTTTGCAGTGGAGGTTAAATTTGGAATCCAGAACATTTCTTATGCACACCTAGTCCATTGTGGACAACATAGAACATTTGGTCTCTATGCCCTTTCATAAGGCCCTCTGTGAATCTTTTCCAAGTTATGTTACAGGCAAGCATTTATATCAGGTCTTTTCTGTGACTACAGAAAGATTTTCAGAATTTTGAATCTTGTTTTGAATCTACTCATTTGTGCTTTACTGGTAATGTCAGAAAGGTTCTTGTGGTATGTGTTAAGATCAAACAGAATTAATGTACCTAATGAACTCCAGATGTTTTGACTGAGAAATCCCACCATTCCTGGCCAGCAGCCATTGCCCATGGTGGCTGGAGATGATGGGAATTGTAATCCAGCATATATACAGAACACTGTTGCAGAAGGTCTGCTTACGCAATTGCTATTTAAGGCAAGCCAGAAGCCTTGGGGTAGGTAGGTTAAGTAAACATTGGAGCTTCAAATAAAGGCATAGATAGCAATGAAAATATGGCTTTCCCTGTTTGCATTCAGCATTGCTGAAAGAAATGATTAATCTAGGACGGAACATCTACTAAGCTGAAAGATAAGACTCACAGTTTACCAGGATCAGTGTTAAATTCTCTGAAGATTAAAGTCAAAAGGTCAGAATGGTGGATATTTTTAACACTCATGCATTAAACTGTCAATCAGCTCATTTTTTTGAAATTCCGGTTTCTTTCATCTGTCAACATATGTCCCAATTTCTGCATAATATAAAGTGCAACATTTATTTTATTTATTTTTTCAACTTATATGCCGCCCACTACCCAAAGGTAGTGCTATGTTTTCCACTAGGCAGCGAGATTTATCTACTATGATATGATGCCCTAGGATCCTGAATTGGTAATGCTGGGGAACTGAACATGGGCCCCCATGTGTGCAAGATGTATAGTATATGGCAGAACAGTGACCCATTCCTTTTAATGCAGAGCATTTGTGTAGTGCATATAGACTGCTTAGAATATTTGACGGCTGTTACTTTAACATTGTAAAACACATAATATCCACATTTTGTTAGATGAGGGGGCTGAGGCTACAATATAGTCAAATCAAAAGTGAGCTCATGGTCGCCTCAGCTGTAGATTTCCTAGTGTGCAGTTGACATGTCCTGCATTTACAGTGTGCTAGGCTATACGCATTGGTGGACTGGTAGAAGATGTCAGTGTCAAAAAAAGAAAAGGCTTATCCATTAGTATGCAGAATATTTCATTTTATGCCTGTATTTGGGGTACTTTAACAGCAACACTAAAGTTCAGTGTACAAAAAGCATAGGAGTCGAGTTGATTGCCGGGTTCTTTCTCATAATATATACCAGTGCTTTTCAACCTTTTTTGGGCAAAGGCACACTTGTTTCATGAAAAAAATCACGAGGCACACCACCATTAGAAAATGTTAAAAAATTTAACTCTGTGCCTATATCAGTCTCTAAAAGGTTCGCCATTGCTGGTGTAGGGAGAAGCAGGACAGAGGGGCCACAGATTGAGGCAGCTCGCTCTCTAGCACCCAGTTCCCACTTACCTGTGTGGTTTTTTTTAATTTAAAGACATTTTGCCCTGCATGGACTTCTGTGTCCAGTGGAGACCTGAGAAGGGGCACTGACTCTCCAGGAACACAAATAAGACCCAAAAGCCCATCTTGCTCTCCACACTGTGGCCAAGGCAGATGCCTTCAGCAAGTCCAGCGACAGGAGGGGAGGAGGATGAAGGAAGGCAGGAAGGAAAGAAGGCAGAAAGTGTTCTGCTTGTATACCGCCCCATACCACTTCAAGGAGTCTCTGGGCGGTTTACAGTTTTAATTACAATAGGCAGGCTGCTAGACATACACATATGCAGGCTAGAAATGAGCACGTTTCTATGAAGAGGGGAAAGGGTACGAATGGAAAGAGAGAGGTGGGGGGGAGAAAGAAAAGACAGAGAGAGAGAAGAGGGCAACCCAAGACAGAAAGAAAGGGGCAAGACTTCAAGGAACCCATCGCGGGGCCCCTCAGAGACAGCTCTTCCCCTCCCGGACCCTAAAGGCCGGCCGGCCGGCCATCCAGCCGTGCCAGTAGCCCCCCCCTGCCCGCCCGCCTTCTCAGCCCAGGCCCGGCGGAGGCCTCCTCCATCCCCTCCTCCTCGCAGCCCTGCCGTGGGGCAGCCGGGCGCCCCTCCTCCCCTTCCCCTCACCTGGTGGTTTGTTCTGGGCTGGGGCTCCCGGGCCAGCTCGTGTTGGCGGGCGGGGTGTCGGGCGGCTCAGTCCATTGGTAGCTCCCAGGAAAGGGGTGGTGGTGGTTCAGGGTAAAAAAAGGAGGGGGGAGAGGGAAGCAAGTGAGTTGCGGCGGCGGCGGCAGGCACAGGGCAAACACTAAGAGAATGAGCGGGGCCAGGTCCGGCTGGGGAGGAAGTGACGCCAGCGCTGCGGGCCTTGGGGGGGAGGAGCCAAGCTGGCCCTTGGACGCTATTTATAGCGCCTCCCAGCTGTGGGCCGCCCGCCGGCCCTGGGTTGAATTTCTTTAGAATTTTTCAAATTTTCCCACGGCACACCAGGCAACATCTCGCGGCACACTAGTGTGCCGCGGAACAGTGGTTGAAAAACGCTGATATATACAGTAGAGGCCACCAACATTCTCTTTCCTTCTGTAGGTCCTTCTCTCTGAACAGTTCTGCCAAAATGTCAATTTCTTCTGTTTCTAAGTATCTGTCCAAAAGCTCCTGACACTCTGGTATTTCCTTTGCTTTTCAATACTTGGCTAGAGAAATCCTAGCTATAGTTAGCACATACATTAATAAATGTTTCTTATTATGAACTTTTACTACTGGCATAATAAACAAAAGTATTTCTGGTTTAAATGAAATCATCCAACTCAACATTTTTGTAACATCTCATGTACCATTTTCCAGTAATTGTTAATCACCTGACATATCCATCACAGATGATTACAATGTTATAAGTTGCCTTGGGTCCTTTTTTTTTTTTTTTTAGGAAAAAGGGACGTTAAAATGTTTTAAATAAAGATTGCAGAATAGTGACTAAATGTTGTAGATTAACAGTTTCAACCTGTGTAACTGTTTAAGGCACATAGTAAAAGTGATAATAAACATTCAGCAGCAGATTGTGGAAATATGGAAGGGTTCTGGTGAAAATTAATTTTTTTAGATTTTCTTTTTAAAAGGTAAGCTTCCAGATGTCTTGTAGATAATGTGTATGGAGGATCCTTCAGGTTGTGCTGCATCCAATTGCTCAGTATAGTGTCAACCTTCTTCCACTTCCTGGTGTTCTGAAGCGCATTGCCAAGGAGGCAAAATGTGGAGGTGCAATCATCAGGCTCTGACAATGTACCCAATGTATCTAACTTTCATCCCTACTGTGGGGAGGGGGCTTTTGTGTGTGTGTGTGTGTGTGTGTGTGTGTGTGTGTGTGTGTGTGTGTGTGTGTGTGTGTGTGATCCCTCTGTCTGGGTTCTGTCAAGACCAAATCAAAAACAATCATGATGGGTGCTTGGCAGGGAAAGATGCCAGCTATCACCCTTTGAGATATGGGGGTGCACACCTTATTTGGGGACCTTGAGCTCTGAGTGTTTGCCTACTTTATTAAACTTAATTTTATAAATATAATATAGTATTTAGATACGTTGCACTCTCATTATCTGGGTGCAGTCTGCATTTACTCCTACTGCACTCTTACATCTCCCCAAAATTATTGCTTGCAGCTTTATCTGGCACTTCATAGCAACAGGTGTGTGTAGAGGGCAGGGTTTTGTAATCCTGAATTGAGTGTGAGAGCTTACTTCAGTTCCCATGGCTGCTGGTGAAAGAAGCTAGATAATGAATGGCTGTGAAACAAAAGTAGCAAGTCTTGAGTCGGGAACATACTTTCTAAACATATTTGTTCCAGAAAAACACTTTTCTGTGATAATGTAGAAAACTAGGACAGTTTTTAAAACAAAACTACAAATCAAGACTTTATGGGCTCCAGCACAATTCATCAGATAAATATAATGAAGGGGGTTGTGTCCTGTGAAACTGTATACCCAATAAATGTTAGTTTTTAAGATACCTTGGGACTCTTACTTGTCATCACTGCAAGACACGTATATCACCACCACCCACAATAAATTTCATATGACCTTACTTTTTCCAGTTCTGATTGAAAGGAAGTAGTAGACAGTAAACCCGAGGAATGAAAGAGAATGGAAACAACAAACAAAAACCCACTGTGTGTGTTTAAATCATGTAGTTTTATTATTATTAAAAATACTTCTATTCTACATTTTCTCCTGAAAGGACCCAAGGTGGCTTACATCATAAAACATTACTTAAAAGCTAAAAACAAGACAAATACAAATATCTAAAAAGAATTGAACAAATGTTAAAATAGAACTAAGATCAGTACTAACACACACTTAAAACATAGCACAATACTGCATTTTACATGACAGATTATTGATTGGGCCAAAGTGGATAGTGTTCCTTTTTGGAAATTGTTCAATATTAGGGATTCTTGCAGCATACACAGAAATTAGAAAAGATAAATGTTAAGGCCCATATTTATATATTCTATGTTATTAACAAAATTGGATACATTGGAGGAACTGTATGAAGATCCATCTAAAAATATGTGCAGACACTTGGTTCAAAAGATTAATAATGTGAAAAAGTGCTCACAGGTACATATGAAAGTCTAAAATATATAAATTGGATTCATTTGATAATGTGTTTTTAATGGTGAATTTTATCATGTTTTCAGTAATTTTAAGAGTACTCGTTTGTGGCCAAAAACTGTTTTATCCTAGAATATCACATGGTGTTATTCTCATTATATTGTTTCTACCTTATCATTCTGTATTTTTCCTCTTAACAGGGCAAGATTGAAGACATTTACTCATAAGTCAAACTTGAGTTCATTTATGCCAAATAAAACCTGTTTAGTCTTTATGGTTCCATAATACACCTTATGGTACCTTAAGGTGCAAGTGTCTAACAGGACTCACCCTTACTCTTGGTTCTTTTTAATGAATCAGTTTAAGAGTTTATTCTTAAATAAACTCCTTTTGCTTTGCAATTCCTAGAAATAACACTGCCTCTTATATAACTAAATGGCTGTAAGGGAGAAATAGGAAATTGCAAATCCTTTAGAGGGAGAAAGAAGGAATTGCCTTGATGTAGCACCTGAAATGCAAGACACTATTGTATATGAACAATCTTTAAAACCAATGAATATGCTTCTCCAAGATCCTACTTTGCATGTTCGATCACATGCTTAGAGACAGCACTTAACTGGAAATCACAGCTGTTCTTATTCATCATGTGGACAGCTGCCTAGAGAACTAAATGTATCCAAATAGGGTACAGGAAGTAGGAGTTAGAAGCATAGAGCAAACTTTGATAGAACCCTGTCTATACCTCCCTTAGAAAAAGTCAGAGGCAGATACAGGGCCTGAATATAACTGTTGATCCCATAGAAATGTGCAAATTTGCAATATTTCCATTGTTACAAATGCATAGTCATCTGGAAACTTAGTTCAAACAAGAATGTTGATTGTCACAGTATTAAATATTTTAGTCTTGCAATTTGTGTTTACACTTGTCTTTTTAGTTTGGCTGTTTTCGCTTCTTAACAGCAACTGTTATTTCTTAGAGCAGAGTATAAATAAATATTGTTTCTTTCTAATTCCCTAAATTGACAGCACAACCTTTTGAATTGTTGCTGATCTCTGAATTTATTTTGTTATTCACAGAAACAGAGTGAATGTTAAAATCCTGTTCCTGTGCAGAGGTAGTTTCTCCTGCATAAGTCATTTCAATAATTAAACCTCATTTAATTGTGAATGCTATCACGCTGAACAGCAATTAGTACCCATTGATATGGTTTTAACTTCAATATATTGATGCCCAAGGCTACTGAGTCATGTGTTTCTCAAGTAGAGTTGTAGCTTTGGAGTATAATATTGTCAGTGATAGAAGTGTTCAGTTATATTCAGAGTGGTGTTTAATTCCTGGTTACAAGCAGGGGAGGGAAAGATCTTTAGCTGAGGTTCTCGAGAGTCAACTACAATTAAGGTAATACTAAGCTAAAAAAAAAAACAATGGTATTTATACACAACAGCTTTGTGCATTCATACTTTTATGGGTAAGGATATGTAGAGAATGAACTAGAAATCAATAGAGTACTTTCTTCCCTGGACTGGTGTCTCCATTTAAAAGCTAGGAGAGAAAAAGTTCCTTCCTGAGATCTTTGAAAGCTGCTAATCAGAGCATAGTTATACTGCACACTTAAAGCAGTTTGCCCATTAACTGCCATGACACCACCCTGTGGTAGTTCAGTGAGTTACTCAGAGTTCTCAGCCAAAGATCTCTAGACATATTGTTCGAGTACAGCACTGAGATGCATAATTGACATTGTATTTGTTTATTGAGCCAAAATATGCACAAGCTTTCCCTCTGTACTTGTAGGCTCTTTGCCTCCTTCTGCAAGCTATAATTAAATCAGGTGGTCTTTCATTTGTCAGAGTTCTTTTATTTGGAGGATCATGGAAGCTCCTTAAATATAAATTCACCAGCTTCAAAACAAATCCTGATAATATATTACTTAAGTCTTCTGCATACTTAAATATTCTTCTTGAAAAGATACTTGAGAACAATGTACATTCAATAATCCAAAGTACTGTAAGCTTCAAAATTCATTGTGTGCATATTTTCTAGTTGGCTCAGAAACAAGTTAGCAGAGAGACTGGAGAAAATAGGCAACAACCTCACACAATTAAAATTAGGGGTTAAAATAACTGTCCATGTTTGAACATGTAGCTATTTTATTTGTGTATTGGGTTAGGTCACTCTTAGTAGATAGGGTATTTGCCTTGTGGTACTGTCAAACTTGTTTGCTTATGTTATTGCCATTTATCAACTGAACTTTGAGAACAACCCATCTCAGTGGTATAGAGATACCTGTAAGAAGAATGTTCATTATTTAAAAAAAATTGGAATCCCCTGGCCAACATGTCTGAACTATAACAAGTTATTTCACTGCTGCCTTGGGGGGCGGGGTTGGGGAATTCTTGGATTTGGTTTGGCCTTGGATCTTTCTCTCACAAAGGAGGTCTAAGCTTTCTGTTGCAGAAGAAAGTTTCAGGGTTTGACTTGTAAGTTTGCTAAGATCTATAGAGTACTTTTGCTAGTGCTGCTTTACAAAATAAATGAATCAGTGTCTTACTGTATTACCAGTTTTGGGTGTGTCAGGGAAGAAAAATCCACAACTTAACAAACAAGATTCTCTGCCGGTTCCAGTGGAAAGTATTTTGCGTCATGATGAGTCATATTTAGTTTAAGACTTCTACAGCTAGGAAATGCTATATCTTCTAGTCTAATGCCATTAAGATTGCAAATCTGGGCTGTATTATGCACAACAGAAAAGGGGGTGTTATCCTAATATATAATAGCTGTACTACTTCAACAGGGCTGTTTGCCTCTATTTGTTTTATTAAATGGCAGTCTACGTAGGAGTTACATGACTTCTGGTTACTCATTTAAGGGTTGATTTGTTTGGATGTTTGGTTGAAAGCATAAGAGTGTAATGAAATAGAAGTAACAGAACTAAAATCCTTCTGTTGTCTTGTAGGACTTTTGTATCCACAGGATCAGTACCTGTGGTTTCAATTATCTGATGTATTAGCAGGACTGGCCACTAGATGAAACCCAGAGACTATACTACTGTATATGCAGACATTCATCATCTGACATCTCTGAGATACTTCTGCTCACCCATCCATCTTATTTTGCTGCCATCTCATAATTTTATGATATTTTACTGTCTTCTAGGTTTTTAATGATGTGGTTCTATTTGTTTATTTATTTGTTTCTTTATTCCTGTTATGGATTTATCTTTTGTCTTATGGTCTGTGTTGTTAACTGCCCAGAGTTCCCTACAAAAATAAATAATTAAATAAATGAGCAGCTTGCAGTGAAGTGGAAAAGCCAATTTTTGGAGAGAGGGGCAGTTGCTGGTTTCAGGGAGGCCCCTTTTGCGAACATGAGGGCAGGAAACCCTGTCATTTGGTAAGACTGGGCTGGGGTTGCCTCTCTCAACAAGTTAAGGACAGCAAAGAAACTGGGAGTAAGTGGTTTGCTTAACAGCTGTTTCTGGCATCTGCGGTGATAGGGGGTGGGACTTGGAACCAGTCCCCCATAGGTACCATGGTCCGACTGTATAATTGTTAAGACATCTACAAGTGATGCAAGCAATCTGTCAAAGCTAGTCCCTTACCCTTGTTGAAATACCAGAGGGACAAATGAGATGTTATGTTAATTAGATAAACATACACATCAAAGGGGAAGGGTTGTGCACTTTCACAAAAGTCTGTGTGCTTCTGCACGGGAAGCAGGAGAGAACACATAAGTGTATGGAGAGAGTCTTTAGTTTTGTGTGTTTACATATTTTTTTAAAAAATTAGGTAAACTTGGATTTGGGATTATCTGATTTGCATTTTTTATAATGTGCATTTAAGTGAATGTATTGTAGTATTTATATCTTCACTTGCTTCCAAGGCAGGGTGGATAAAAATCATTTTTTAAAAAAATTAAATCAATTTAAATCAGCAGTTTAATTTAATTTAAAATATGATTTAAATCAAATACACCTGTTCTAAGTTGTCAAAGTAGATGGGAAGCATACCTGTAATTCTCTTATCATTCTCCATTTAATGTTCAGAGCCATGTGAGATAGATCATGGTAAGATGAGCTAATTACCCAATCACCCAGCACGGAGTCTTCATGACTTCGACTATGAATTTAAATCTGGGTCTCTCACCAGCAATCTGACACTGTGGTTACAGCTATCTACAAATACTTGAAAAAAGTTTTGTTGAGTTAGCATACCAATACCACTGCGGTTTTCATCAAACTAGCATGGTAAGTTTTTAATTTTTCCAGTTATGAACAGGCAAGATTCACTCTAAGCTGCACAGCTGCACAAGTGTGTGTGTTTCAGATGCCCTCCGTACAGCATTTCTCCTCTGTCATGTGTCCACAGCAAGGGTTGCTTTGGTTCCAGTTGCAGAGTAACCCCACAAGAGGGGTAAGGGGTGGTGCCCCCCTCAATGGGAATGAAAATTAGAAGGAACATTGGACATACGGAAAGTCACAAGCGCTGCTTAGGAGTGCAGTTGTGGCAGCTGTGTTAGACATATGTGTGGATTTTGCACACTTTTAAAAATAGTGCCCAGCAGATTTTCGACAAGAAGCAACTACGATTACATTCAATAATACTGTATTTTATTTCTCTTATAATATAACTGGCTGCTCAGAGTCAGTTTGCGCCCTAAACAAATGAGTTTCACCATTCTTCTGATTTGGGAAAACAATTAAAATGGTCAAAGCAAACATTTATCATCTTCCTCATAACATCTGTGTTGTTGGGACTAATAGAGAAATAACTAGCTGTTGTATAGAAATAATTGTGTACAGAGTTGCTCATTCAGCATTCCATACTTTACAAAGTAATGAACCTATTTTCACATGTTTTAAAGAGGGATTGAAATGATTCCTTTGAAGATTGCAGCTTATGAATGGTCTGCAGCTTCCAGCTTTGAGTAATTACAATTTGCTCCCCCTAAAACAGGGGGGCTGAACTGAACTGAAATACATGCTAGTTGTTGTCTCCACAACAACCTAGTTAACTTTGTTTTATTTTTCACACATAACAGTTGACATAGTTCACTTCAAGCATTTACACAAAGCTGGGCTATGTCTTCCCATACCTGTGCTTACTACTACATAATGTCATGGCCACAGCCAAATGTGGGAAGGCATGGCACAAAATGGCTATTAACTCTCATTTGTAACATCTGAAGCCACAATGACCTCTCTGCTGCAGAGTGCTTGAACACAAATTCCCTCAACGTAAAAGTGTCTTACTATGTGTCATTGACTCAGGCTCTTTGTGTTTTTCCTCACAGGCATCCGTTATAGTATGGAAGTGAGCGTTGATGAAGTGAAAGCTCTGGCTTCCCTAATGACGTACAAATGTGCAGTGGTTGGTAAGCAGTACTTATAAAAATACTTAATTGCTCTGTTCTTTGCTGATATTAAATCAGAATCTTTTGCTTTAATATCTGCACATCTAAATCTCAAAAAACTGCATTCAAATACAAGTGGGTTTACAATGGTCTGGAGCAGAGAGAGAAAATTT
This sequence comes from Phrynocephalus forsythii, assembly GCA_029282475.1. NCBI lineage: Eukaryota > Metazoa > Chordata > Lepidosauria > Squamata > Agamidae > Phrynocephalus > Phrynocephalus forsythii. Next base: position 108,421,955 of record JAPFRF010000008.1, on the reverse strand, counting down.
GTGGCTTGCCAGATACTCTAGGGCTGTAGCTGTTATTAGCATAGACAGTGTTGAGGAATTGCACAGCTCAATGTAGAAAACAAATGTAAATTTGGCAGTCAGTCTATAGGCTATGATAGAGGTGGATGGGTCTTCATAGGGTTTTTATTGTATTTTGGCAAATCAGCTTATTTCTTCCTATCACATTTCATGCTTTTTGCTGCCACTGGGGAGAACTTCATGCTGTGGTGCCTGAGACAGTCTCCTTCAGAATATCTTCAGAACTGTGACAAGTCAATGTACAATTGTATGCTAACAAAAGTTGATAGCAAGTTCCAATAAACTTTCGGCCTAACTTAACAACTAACATATTCTAAAATCAGTAAAGTCATAAAATAGAGGAGGGTGGACTTACATGCAGAAGTTGCATTTTGAAATAATAGTAGGATCTGTTAAAAGCACTGCCTTCTTGAAAGAAATTAAGAGTGGGTTTTAGGCCCTTGCTTTGTCACTCCCAGCGACTGCCTGGGCTGGCTCTGGCTTAACTTAATTCTCTTTTTTTGACTAACCAGCAGGGCAGATTTCTTCCCAAGTTGAACATCACTAGTGGTTACTTATATTTTTGTTCACCAGTTACTCTTATTCTGCATTTTTCTCTGTGGTTCTTTAATATAGCAATAAAAATTTGTTTTCAGATGTGCCATTTGGTGGTGCAAAGGCTGGTGTTAAGATCAATCCTAGGAACTATACAGTAAGTCTACAATCCATAGAAACCTCCTTTTTTGCGTCTCTTCCTCTAGATGATCAGTCTTGATGTTTTGACAGAACTATATTCTATATGTTCTTGATACAGAGGGATTAGAGAACAATTTATTCAAAATGGAAGGTTTTTAGAGAAGTACATTTTTATCTGTTCTTGTGAAAAACAAAAATGTTCTGCTGTCTTTAGTTTCATTTGGCATAGATTCTGTCTGGACTACAGTCAACTTCATCCGTCACATGAGTGGTAGCCTCACTAGGCTAATCTTTATGTAAACCTATGTGGCTGTATGTGGAGGAATGCAGATCGAAATGCTGTTTATTCCATAAATTGTTTGCTTTGGGAGCAGATTGTACACTAAACTTCACAATACTCTCCTCTGCTTTTTATGTGGGCGTAGTGTTTTCCTGCCCTTGTTCTGTTCTTCAAACATGTTGCAACATCAAGGGCAATCCCATGCTCCCCTCCTCAGCTCCAGGCATTTGAAGGTGTGACAACTCTGGGGGTAGAAAAAGTGGAAAGACTGATTCCTGGAGTTGCATTGCACTTCCGAAGCGCATCACAAAGTAACAGTGGGAAGGGTATTTTAGCCTAAGCCATGGCTAGATATTAGGGCATGAAACACAAGTATTATCTATATGTTTCTCTGTAGAATCCTAGCATGTGGTAGTGTTTCATGGGATTGTGACCCTATCTTGTTTGTTTGTTTGTTTGTTTGTTTTTGTTTGTTTTTTTAGGATAATGAATTGGAAAAAATCACAAGACGGTTTACCATAGAACTAGCAAAGAAGGGGTTCATTGGTATGTAATGTAATGAAAGCTTATCTGATTACATTTCCTCTTTTGCTTCTCCATAAAAATTGCAGCACTGCCTAGATGCCCTAAGCACATCCAATCTCGCCTGATTTGGGAAGGTAAGCAGGGTCAGCCCTGCTTAGTACTTGGATGGGCGACCACCAGGGAATACCAGGTGCTGTAGGCGCCTGGAGTAGAAACTGGCAAACCACTCCAGTATTTCTGCCAAGAAAACTCCATGGAAATGGGGTCACGAAGAGTCGGTCACGACTGTAACGACACAACACACACACACACACACAAAAATTGCAGCAGTTGCTTGGCATGCCTTGAGTAACTTGAAGTCATAGTATTAACTCCTTTATCTCTCCATTTGGTAATTCCTTTCTACACAAACAACTATGATGACAATATGTTATATTAGTGGGTAATTCTGTACAAAGGTAGATTTTCTTTTCTGAATCTCTTCTGTAATATGAAGCAGTACAGCCCAAACATAGGTGTCCAGTTGCAGCAAGAACTTAGCGTTAATTGGCTTTCTAGCCAGTTAGCTTCATATCTAAGCAGGAAGTTGGTCATCCCTGACCAAAAACTTTAAAAGTTTAAGGATTGTCGTAGACTACTATGCATGTGTATTTGTGTCATGTCACTTCAGCAGCTGTAATCAATGCTATAGTAATCAATGCTAATGCTCAGATTGTGTAAATGAATTATTCTTTCTAACAGGGCCTGGTGTTGACGTGCCTGCTCCTGACATGAGCACAGGTGAGAGGGAGATGTCCTGGATTGCAGACACCTATGCCAATACCATAGGACACTACGTAAGTTCTGAGTGAAGTTCTGTACTCTGCAAAATCAGCCAACATGCTTCTGTTTTAACATGACTGTAAAGGCCAATAAATTGTACATTACAGACAGCAATTCTATGGCTAACTGCTGACCATTCATGTATGTACAGTAGTTCATTGTGGCATAATTTGAATTAAACCTGCTCCTTGTAATATAAAATCTAATTGTGTTTATGAGATGCTATACAAGCCTAGTTCTTGTTGCTAATTTCTATTTGATATTTCATCTTTAAATAAGAGATCATGCAACAGTGCAAGATTGGGCTTCCTGGCAAGGCAAGTTCAGGCTGTTGGGGGTTTACCCAAATAGCGGGCACTGTGCTTTTCAGGGTTCAGCAGGCTTGCCTTTTTAGAGCTTTTAATTATCCATGCATGAGGAAGCTCTTGAATAATCCCACAGCTTTTTGGCTCAGTTGATCCAAGTTAGTGTTTTGCTTGTTCAGGGTAACCATGGAAACACTTTACTGAACAACTTCCTCACTGGGACGTTGTATACTGTACATGCATATACATGTATATGCAAACAGACATACAGAGAGAGAGAGAGAGAGAGATTTCATGTTTGGGTTGTGTGCTTTTTTTTTTTTTTTTGCAAAAGCCAATTTAGTTTGCAAAGAGATGAAGTCTTAAATAAGCTTATATATGAAGCTACAAAACAGTCATTGTGTTAAGATTTTGAAACTTGTTTTGCCCTCCAAGCATGTTACAGCTAAGAGTTAAGTTCTAGTGTAGCAGACTCTTTAGTATTCTAGAAAGTCGCTGCATGTCTGCACTTTCTTCTCTTTATTTTGCAACTCAATCAATTACTGTAAGAGGTTTTTTCAAAGGTGTTTTTGCATTAGCATCTGATGACCAAAATAAAATTTGTTCTTGGTTCAGTTTTCCTTATAATTCATTACATATTCTACAATGCTGACCAGATATTTATCACCTCAGCAATTATTGTTTCAGGCAGTAACCTAATTGATTTGTAAATACAGTCTGTATTCTTTTGCAAATGAATTGCTTGTGTTTTTGGAGCATTTATAATCCTTCTGCTTTTAAAAGAACAAATTCCAGCTCTATAGTGTTGCACAGGTGCCATTGTCATTGTGTGGTGATGAGCTTAACAGCCCAGAGCCTTTATAAACCAAGCATAGTTTAAGTCAAAACACTTTTGGATTGGGCCCAGTGATAGTGAGAGAATACTGTGTCTGAAAGTGAAATCAGATGGAAACACAAATATTCAATCTATGTAATGCAACTAGTGTATATATCAACATCCAAAGCAAATAGTTCAACATTATGAATCAGATGGTCTTCCAAAGATAAGGCATGGCATTTAACATTTTCACTATCAAGTATAAATTAATTTTGAAGAGCAGCTATAAAAATAAAAGGAAAACCAGATATTTAATAATGAGAAGTGTCACGTGTGCTGTGGTCACAAATAGAGATGGGCACGAAATGAACAATTTTTCGTTTCCGTTTTTGTTTTGTTTTTTGTTTCGTTACGCAACAAAATGACAAACGAATTTTGTCTCTAAAATGAAACGAAATGAACAGAAACACCAAAAATTTTGTCGTCCGTTTCGTTTTCGTTACGGCAATACATTGAACTGCTTTAAATGCTTAAAAAAATAATAAAAAATGAAATAAATGGTAACGAAACGGTAACAAAACGAACAAAAATGAATTTTTTGCAAAAATTCACAAAAAACAGAAAAGAACCGAAATGGACCCCCTAAACGACAAAACGTGATTTTTAAAAATTCGTGCCCATCTCTAGTCACAAAGGCAAAGTAAACGGTGTGTTATAAAGGTGGGTGGGGAACTTAACACAAGACTGCTGATTTGGGGAGCAGTTCTACCTTTCTGGGAATATCTAGTATGCCATTTGAGTAAAAGGATGCAGATCTTTTGAAGATGTAAAATTAGTTTGAACCTCTTTCTATTTGATCTTTTGGGCAAGCAGTGAACTGCTGTTTCAAAGAGGTAGTAAAGAGAAACTGAAACAGGTGTAATAAAGTAGGGGTAGAAGACTTGTACCTACCCTGCTGTTTGTGGGCTGGTATACTGCGACAGATATATAACAAGTTCTACTGTTTTTTCCCCTAATAATTGTATTAGCTTAAGGTTCTTGTTGCCAGATAATTTTAAAAGTGATTAAACAGTTTCACTATGAACTGCCTATAGAGGCTTCAGATCTTTTCATGTATTATTGCAAAGCGGATAATTCATCCAAAGCGGATAATATATTAAGCAGAGCTAATTAGAGGTTCTTAAATTCAACTGTAAGCTTATTGAAAACTTAAAGCAGTCAGCAAATCTAAGCTAATACACTGGCCAATATCCACCAGCTAAACTACTGACTGGGACCCGTTATGGGGAGCATATAATGTCCCTATTACAGCAACTGTCTTGCTGATCAATGCCAGGTCGGTACATAATAAAATCCCTCTCATCCACGATCTAATCGTGGATGAGCGTGCCGACCTGGCCTTTCTCACGGAGACCTGGGTGGGTGAGGGGTGGGGCTTCTCTCACCCTCCTCTGCCCCCAGGGCTACCGTGTGCAGCAGCTGGGCAGGTCAGAGGGGCGGGGGGGTGGGGTGGCCATGATCTTTAGGGAATCTTTTTACGTCAGTAGATCCGCGATGTTGGTGAGTCCAGGCTTGGAATGTCTCCACCTTATGGTGGGCCAGAGGGACAGGTTTGGGGTAGTGCTGGTGTACCGTGCTCCCCGCGACCCTGCACTCTCCCTTCCAGAGCTCTCCGAGTTCATCTCGGCGGCACTGTTGAGGTCCCCTCGCCTATTGGTGGTAGGGGACGTCAACGTGCACGCCGAGGGTGGACTGTCGGGAGCAGCTCTGGAATTCATGGAGTCCATGGCCTCCATGAACCTGTCCCAATTAGTCATCGGACCTACTCATAAGGGTGGACACACGCTGGACCTGGTTTTTGCCTCCACATCGCGGGGCTCGGATCTGGGGGTCGGGAGGTTGCTGACCCGGCCCGTGTCATGGTCAGATCATTATCTGCTGACTTTCTCTCTTGACGTAGCCACCCCGCCCCGCGGGGAGCTGGGCCCTTCCATCTGGGCCCGTCCCGGAGGCTCCTTGACCCAGCGGTTTTCGGAGGCCCTCGGGATGTTCCAGACGGTTTGGATGACGATCCGGCCGACTCCCTTGCCCAACGGTGGTTTGAGGAGGTGGCGGGGGTTGTCGATCGGATCGCCCCCAAGCGCCTGATCCGATGCCGAGCCCGCTCGTCTCCTTGGTTTACTGAGGAGCTACGGGCGATGAAGCAAGAGCGGAGAAGGCTAGAGAGCAGATGGCGGAACGCTCGGACGGTTCAGAATTGGGCTGCGGTTAAGGCGTTGAACGGTCGCTATTCTCGCGCGATAAGGGCGGCTAGGAGATCTTTTGCCGCCCTGAGAATTGGTGAGGCCTCGAATCGTCAAGCGGAACTTTTCCGTGTGGTCCGAGACCTCACCAATCCCGCTCCGCCTGGGCCTCCTCCTAGTGATTTCACTAGTGAGTCATTCGCAGCCTATTTTAAATCTAAGATAGAGGCCATCCGTTCGAGTTGGATGCGGTTGCCCTGATCCGGCCCCTGTCATGGCCAGTGTCGGGCCGCCTCGGTCGCCTCGGTTTGTTGAGTTTGGGCCTGTTACACCGGTGGATGCCTCCAGGGCACTGGGACATTGCAGGTCTGCGGCCTCTCCGTTCGACCCTTGCCCTTCCTGGTTGATTAAGAGCGCAGGGGGGAGCATGCCGAAATGGGCTTCACTGATTGCTTCGGCCTCCTTCAGAGACGGGATTCTTCCTAGTCTTCTGAAGGAGACGGTGGTGAAGCCCATTATTAAAAGATCCGGCTTGGCGGTGGACGATCTGTCCAACTATCGTCCCATAGCCAATGTTCCCTTTTTGGGCAAGGCGATCGAGCGAGTCGCCGCCCTGCGTCTCCAGTCGTTCCTGGAGGAGAACCATGTCCTGGATCCTTTCCAGTCCGGGTTCAGGCCGCATCATGGGACGGAGACGGCCCTGGTCGCGCTGCATGATGATCTGTTGAGGAGGGCCGACGGGGGTTGCTCTACCCTGCTGGTCCTTCTCGACCTGTCAGCGGCTTTTGATACCGTCGACCACGGTATCCTGCTGGAACGGCTTTCGGAGGTTGGGATTGGGGGCCAGGCCTTGGCCTGGTTCCGGTCCTTCCTTGGGGGCCGCACCCAGCGAGTGAGCTTGGGTGGTGAGTTGTCGGCACCCTGGACACCCTCTTGTGGGGTGCCTCAGGGGTCGTCGCTCTCCCCAATGCTCTTTAACATCTATATGAAGCCGCTGGCTGAGATCATCCGGAGTTATGGAGTCTGCTGTCATCAGTACGCTGATGACACACAGCTCTATCTCTCCTTTTCCACCGGTGCAGTGGAGGCCGTCCGTACCCTTGATTGTTGCCTGGCCGCGGTCCTGGATTGGACCAGGACCCACAGGCTCAGGCTCAACCCAGGCAAGACCGAGGTTATGTTCTTCGGGGGCTCGTCGGAGGGGTACTGTGGCCCTCTTCCCAGTCTGGGTGGGTCCGCCCTCCAGCTGGCGCAAAGAGTGCGGAATCTGGGCGTCGTCCTGGACCCGGATCTGACCCTGGATTCTCAGGTGTCAGCCGTGGTCAGGTCGGCCTTTTACCATCTAAGGCTTATCGCCCAGATTCGCCCGTACCTCGATGAGGGCTCCTTGAGGACAGTGGTACAGGCGCTGGTCGTGTCGAGGCTGGACTATTGCAACGCTCTCTACATGGGGCTCCCCTTGAACCTTGTTCGGCGATTGCAGCGGGTCCAGAATACGGCGGCCAGGCTGGTGGTTGGCGCGCGTCGCTACCGCGCCACCACCCCATCCTGGCTCGCCTGCACTGGTTACCCGTTGCCTCCCGAATAAGGTTCAAGGTGTTGGTTTTGGTTTACAAAACCCTCCATGGCTTGGCCCCGGCTTATTTGGCGGAGCGTCTTCCCAGACAATTAGATCTGGCCCGACCCACCCGTGCCTCGGTGGCCCTTTCCCTGTTCTACAATGCTGGACAGATATTTATCACCTCAGCAATTATTGTTTCAGGCAGTAACCTAATTGTCCCCGAGGAAGCCGAAAAGTGCGTACTTGTCATTGTGTGGTGATGAGCTTAACAGTCAAAACACTTTTGGCTTTCTCGGTGGCGGCACCACAAATATTCAATTTGGAACAATCTCCCAAGGAACATTATGAATCTCCCAGGTGAAACTTTTCACGGCTGGCTCCTTAATAATGAGAAGTGTCACGTTTAGAAGAGCCTTAAGACCATGCTCTTCCGAGAGGCCTATGGCGAGGGTTAGGGACTCTGTTCTTTTTTTTTTTTTTTTTTGTTCTTTTCCTTCCCTCCCCGCCTATTTAATCTTGGATCTAACTGTTTTTAGCAAATTTGTTGCCCATTGCTTGTGTTTGATTTTATCTGTTTTATACTTTTATGTTGTTAACCGCCCTGAGTCCCCATCGTGGGAATAGGGCGGTATACAAGAGCTAAAAATAAATAAAATAAATAAATAAATAAACTGGATTAACAACCAGTCTGGGCCCAATTCAAAGTGCAGGTCATTGGCTATAAGTCACATACAGCTTGGGTCCAGTCTACCTGAAGGACCACATTTATCCATATGAGTCTTCTTGGTATTTAAGTTCATCCGTTGAGGCCTTCCTCTAGATCCCATTGCCAACACAGGCACAGCTGATGGGTACACAAGAGAGGGCCTTGTCTATGATAGCTCCCAGAATGTGGAATGCACTCCTTTGGGAATCAGGCTGCCCCCATCCCTTTTATCCTGTTGACAGCTGAAGACCCCCAGGCTTTTAAAAATCATGGGTGAGTCCCTGAATGCCTTTTAAAAGAAGATAGTTTTAAATGTCTACTTCTTTTTAATTATTTAATTGCATTTTAATGTTTACCTTATTACAGTATCTTTCCATATATAAGATTATATTTTGTCTAAAATGGTTAGAATAAAAATTGAGGGTCATCTTATACATGGGAAGTAAGCCATGGAGAGAACCGCACAGTTCCAAAACTGTAATTTTGGGATGGAAAAGAGGGGGTTATCTTAAACATGGGGGCATCTTATAGATGGAAAAATACTAGTATGTTTTAACTTCTGTTTTAATGTTTATCCTATTATGTTTTAACTTCTGTTCATTTTAATATTGGGAGTTGCTTTGGGTCTCCTTATTGGGAGAAAGGCAGCCTGCCACACAAGCAAACAAACAATAAACTAATATACAAAGGTTTAGGGCAGGCCTGCCCAACAGGTAGACTACTGGTAGCCCACAAACGGTTCAAAAGTAGCCCACCGGCCATCAATAAAAAAGTGAGGGGATAAGTTCTCCACCACTCCCTCACCCATCCCAAGGACCACCACTGCCCCACTGTCTCAGCTGAGCGGGGCAGTTCAAGGGCCATGGCACATTGAAATCTGTTCCCTCCAGAATGGATTAATTGGTTTTCAATGCATTCTGATGGGAAACCGCTGCTCTACTTACAAAAGTTTTTACTTATGAGCATGTGCTCGAAACAGATAAAATTCGTAAGTAGAGGTTTTAGTGTAGTAGCCCTCAGGCACTTTGGGCCAGAAAAAGTAGAGCTTGGCCTGTTCAAAGTTGAACAGCCCTGGTTTGGGGGAAGCAGCCAAATGGGTGGGAAGAAAATGGAATCCCTGAACATTGGAGAACAGCACCTTTTTAAAGTGGGACCCCTTGGTTCTAGGAAGACAGATTGTGGATCCAACCCATCGCGAAAAATCACTCAATTAAAACTAACGTTTTTGGCAAGTGTTTCTCTAGATAAATTAAACTTGGCTCTGGTTTCCTTACAGGACATTAATGCTCATGCTTGTGTCACGGGAAAGCCAATCAGCCAAGGTGGTATACATGGCCGTGTCTCTGCCACAGGCCGTGGTGTCTTCCATGGAATTGAGAACTTCATTAATGAAGCATCATATATGAGCCTTTTAGGGATGACTCCAGGATTTGGGGACAAGACATTTGCTATCCAGGTACTATGTTTAGAACAAGAATTGCAATGGAAATTGTAGCCTTAACTGTGTGGTCATGTATGTTGTGGCTTGCACTTTTCAATAAGCAGGAAAGCTTGGGAACTTCCTGATACACTAGCAGGATTATATGGGATACTCCATCAGTGGGCAAAAGCTTAGAGGAATAATATTCAGTGTTATCATCTGTAGAAATGCAATTATCGCACATATATAGCATGCGTGTAATGTGGATCTCAGTAAGAACAATTAAATGTGTTAAATATTGGTACATGAGCACTCTGAGAATCGTATGCCAGAAGTGTGCATGGGGAACTCCCTAATGTTTTTAAACTCTTAATTTGAGAGCACCAACTCAAGGAAGACTTATGATAGACATTGTATATGGGTTGCCTGCCATATCCCCAGTTTATTTGCAGAATAGTCTTGAGCTGTGCTAAAATCTGATTTCCTCATTTAACAGGGATTTGGCAATGTAGGTCTGCATTCTATGAGGTACCTTCATCGTTATGGCGCAAAATGTGTTGCAATTGGAGAAAAGGATGGTGCAATTTGGAATCCTGATGGGCTTGACCCAAAAGAGTTAGAAGATTATAAATTGGTATGAAAAAAACCATTCATCTAATTTTAAATGTGCTTTGTTGTAAAGTCAGATCAAATCTTGCATATTGGGAAGGTGTTATATTAGACATTGACTACTGTTTGTGCTTAAATGAAATTGACACCAGGGTCTATATTTGAAGGAACCATTTTGATTAGGTTGAGTAGTACCACACTGCTGCATGTATTCAGTTTTCTAACATGTAGATACGTTAAAATGGCTATATGAATACTTTGCACAAAGATAATTTGATGCTTATTAAAAACTTCTGTCCAAAAGCAGACTGAAGCCTTAAAATAAGAACAAATACTCTGGAGCAAACTTGGTAACACTAAATAACACCATAATAATTTCCTATTAAAAATATTGTGCTTAATTAAAATGACTAACTTTTTCCCAGAAATCTTTTAAAAAAAAACCTTGGAGGGATCATTAGCACTGAGAAACTGGAATTCATAGCATGTCTATGGTTTTTTTAATGCTTCTAATATTTAGAGTCCTGTATTATCTGAGTATGGATCCACATGTACCTGAACAGGACCATCTATATCAAAGGAAAATCTAAAATATATTTGGGAGAAGAAAACTGAATGGGAGAATCCCTCAACAGCACAGGATTGCATATGCCCAGTAGGCATGGAACATTGACAATTGTGGGCTAGACAACAAAGGGCCAGAAGGGAGAGAATTGGCATTGCCAGGAAGAGGATTTAGCTGCAGTGTGAACAGGAGCATTCCATATTACATTTATTTCCTATTCCAGTTTTATATAGCAATAGTCAACTCAGTTATGTTGGGTTATGACTGCTACATAAATCAAGGGGACTGAGGCATTGGAATTCAAGCATTCAGAAGTTGTTAAAAGTATCTGGAAAAGCCTAAAGCTGGAGTGGAATCTAACTATAACCCAGTGTAAAAGCCCAAAGAGGAATTTGGATAAAATTGGCCCAATATGGATTGTGCATATTCTGTGGCCATAGTAGTCTTCAAATAATACCAAATACTAGTGTAAGTTAAGTTATTTGCTCTAGTATAATATACTGAAGTGAGACATCTTCTTGTATGTCTAAACAGCAACATGGATCGATTCTCACCTACCCGAAGCGCAGCGCCTGGACTGCCACATTCTTGAAGCAGACTGTGATATCCTCATCCCAGCTGCCAGTGAAAAGCAGTTAACAAAGTCTAACGCCCCCAAGGTCAAAGCAAAAGTAAGAAGACCTTTCATATTAAATGTTGGACAACAGGCCTTAGAATAATGCTATGTTAATGTAAGTTTTTATGCAGAGTTGTAATTTTTAAACTTTTTTTGCCAGATAATTGCTGAAGGTGCTAATGGACCCACTACTCCTGAGGCAGATAAAATCTTTTTGGAGCGTAATATCATGGTTATTCCAGTAAGGCACTATTTTATTTACTACAGTCTTATAAATGTGTGTGCTTATGTTCATAGAGTATACCACCATCTTCAATAAAAGTAAATCTTTAAAAATTGGCACTTGATTTATAGGTCAACAGTTCTTCTGCAACAATGCAAATCAAGAATAAAATACCTGTACTAGGAAGTTGCAACCATAAAATGAAGTGGCAGATTTCCCACTAATTTGGAAGGAAGCAGTTGATCTCTTTTGCAGAGATCAAAGCAACCAAGCTGGAGCAGGAGGTGGATCTCTGCCTCCATTTACCTCTCTCCTTCCTTTCTTCTGGGACGGAGGCACCTTTGCGCAACCCGCCTGGGCTGTGCAAACATGCACCCGTCCCTGGGGCGGATACACCTTCACGTGTCCGGGGTGGTTTGGGGGGGAGGCGTGCCCACTTACCGCCCCCCAAGCTACCTCGGTCGTGGCGGCAGCAGCAGAAGAGCATCCGCCTGCTTGCCCACCCACCTCCCAAGCTCCCTGGTGGTGGCAGCGTCGGCAGCAGAGCAGCGCCTGCCAACTTTCTCACCTGCTCGTTTGCTCACTCACCCAGCCACCCGTTTGCTCGCGTACCCACCCATTTGCTCGCCTGCCAGCTCCTTCGTTTGCCTGGTAAGCAGCTGAAAGGGAGGGAGGGAGGGAGGAGGTGGAAGGCAAGCTGCCTGGGTCACAGGCTTCGCACAGGAATGCATTGAAAAGCAATTAATCCGTAACAGATTAATTGCTTTTCAATGCATTCCTATGGGAAACCGTGCTTTGTAAAACGTTTTCTTCTTAGGACATCTGAACCCCTGGAACCAATTAAAAATGTCTCACTAGGCATTACTGTATTGAAGATTTCTCCCCATAAACTTTCTTTTCCCAATTATTGTTAGTTTTGAAGTTGGATTGAGTTGACCATTGTGTTCTTTTCAGTACTAATAAAACTTCATTTTGTTCTATCCAGGATCTTTATTTAAATGCTGGTGGTGTAACTGTGTCTTACTTTGAGTGGCTGAAGAACCTAAACCATGTCAGCTATGGTCGCTTGACCTTTAAATATGAAAGGGACTCTAACTACCACTTGCTAAGTAAGTTTAACTAAGTACATTTTACATATTTTGTACAGATGAAATAAATAAGTATGCTCAGCTTAAGTAGATGTTTAAACTAGACTATCTAAGGTGAAGCTTGAGGACTTCTTGTTTCAGCAGGTATGCCATCATGCAGTATTAAAGAAATAGTGGTTGAAGTCGTATTGTTTAGGCTAGTAAGTTGCACTAGAGGAGGCCCATTCAACCAGTGGGGATTTGCTGAGCCCACTGTTCTGTAAATTCTATTAATTCCAATGGGCTTACTCTTACTGCAATATTGTTAGACTAAAGTAGGTTACAACTAGAGCTGGGCATGAATCAATAGTTTGTGCCAGTTCATCTTTTGGACGAACCTGTGTTTGTTGCTTCCTAGCCCCCACTCCAGTGGGCAGCCCCTTGGAGGCAGTGCCTGGAGGAAGCAGGGCAGGGAAACAGGGCATTGCCTCTGAGTGGGCATCTGTTGGAGGAGGCCAGGCTGGGAGCCATCAAACTTGTATTCACCCTAAGGATGAACTGACAGGAATCACTTAACCAGCGGGTTGTGCTGATCTCTAGTTACAACTAGAGTAGTCTGTTGGAATCAACTTACAAAGGATTTCAGCCACAGTAAGGAAGTCTTAAAAATGCAAATTCAAAACATTTCAGTTATTCTGAAATTGTTGAAATCTGCATTCCAGGCAGGCTCAGGCTGTAAACCTGTGCTCATTTTCTCAAACATAATACAGTGCTCCCCTGCTCTTTCGTGGTTCATATACTGCAGTCCCAGTACTGTATATCATGGGACCGCAGTATATGAATGGTAAAGGCCCCCTGGGGTAATCTGGATGGGCCTATTTCACGTCTCCTATACTTACCCCAGGCCTGGTGGTGCCCCAAACGGGCCTCTGATGTGCTTCTGGGGCCTGTCAGAGCCCCCCAAAGTGCTTTCCGGTGAACTGGAAGTGACCGCAGACCTCTTGAAATCTGTGGCCCAAGTCCTGCTACTGTTTTCTGGGGCACTTCTCATTTACACAGTTGCTTGGGTGGCTAGGCATTGTGACCTCATATGCCTTGGCATCTTCTCAGTTAGCCATAGCTAGCTGCAAATGTTACTTGAACACCTGTAGCATTCGAACCAAATCATGATTTGAAAGGATGTGCTCTTCAGTTGAAATCAAATGTGACATCTTAATGTCAGAAACATGCTTAACTGGTCTTTTCCCTTTCTAGTGTCAGTACAGGAAAGCTTGGAAAGAAAGTTTGGAAAGCATGGTGGAAGTATTCCCGTTGTGCCTACAGCAGAATTCCAAGACAGGATATCTGTAAGTATCTGCTGGGGAAAACTGGCCAAGTCAGTGTCTGGTGTAAAAAAATCCCAATGTGGTTAATTGGTAGGCAAAAGATACCAGTTTACAGCAATTGGTTACATCGCCGTAAAGCTAAAAAGCAACTCTTTTTGTTCATAGCTACTAAGGACATAATGGCGGATGGGAGTTGGGCATAGTTTTCTAGTTTCATTACATTACAGTTCTATCTTTACAAGGATGCGGTCTATATGTATCGCCTGAACTGTACGTATTTACTGAAACAGCATTATTTATTGCTAATAAACCAAATTATTTGCATTATGTACAAAAAGTAGGAGCTGCTGTTTCTAGACTTAGTACGTGTCTGTAACGTTCAAATGCATTCCGGACCATGTGGATCTAATTTTCACATTTCTTTCAATTGGTCATTCTAGTTAACGGTAAAGATAATATTAAAACACAAAAGAAGAATTCAGTCCCTTTAATAGTTACTCTAAAATAAAAAATTAAACACATGGTTGACTGCAAATTGACCCCTCTCTCAATACAGGGTGCATCTGAAAAAGACATTGTGCATTCTGGCTTGGCCTACACCATGGAACGCTCTGCCAGGGTATGTATTGCAAAAGCATGAAGTAATAAAATTGCATGAACTCCTAGAGGTAAGCGGGGTGTGGCCATATGGCCCTTCTGTATTTTGGCATGCTTGCATTATTACCACAGTATTGTGAGTACAACACACTGTGAGAATAAGCCTTAATTACTGTTCCGCAGAAAAGTCAATTATTCTATTAAGTAGTGAGAAGGTGTTCTCTCTGATGACATAATTTGGGAGTGGAGCTGCAGGGCACAGCTTTTTTACACACCTGCCCTGGGGAAGAGCCCTGTTCTGACTTAGAATAAAATGGTGCACCATCAGAATATCAAAGCATTCAGCTTAAGCTAAATGAACTGATGGTTGTCCTTCTGCCACATGACAGGATGGGTTGTCTGGAGTGGCAGCTTACTGTTGCAAGTTTGCTCTGATCTAAGTTGGATACCGTGAATTTCTCAGCCTCTTGAAGAGTTTAAATAACTAGATTTCAAAGCCTAGAAGTTAAACTTTCATTCCACTACTGATAGATTTCAGTTATTGATGGCCCCATAAGCTGTATTATAATGTATAGAAATATTCATTTACCAATGTGTTGGTTACTTGAAGCCATTTATAAGACAAAAATGTAAATGCTACCACTCACATTATAATATATTTGTTCTTTAGCAAATCATGCGTACTGCCATGAAGTACAATCTGGGTCTGGACCTGAGAACAGCCGCCTACGTCAATGCCATTGAGAAAGTCTTCAAGGTGTACAATGAAGCTGGTCTGACCTTCACATAAATGAATTGTCTGCTTCAGCCGGCTGTGTATTCTCTTCAGAAAGCCTATTATAAGTTTACATATAATGACATAAATTTCCTCCCTTCTTTTCTTACCTAACTATAGTGGATATAATTTTCAATCAATTTCAGTTCATGCTAGCTGTTTTTTACAATACGGAGAAAAATTATGGTTTTAGGGCTTCAGGCCAAGAGATACCTAAAGAATAACCGGTTCATCTACACTGTGTGGAGGTCTGAATTTTCCCCCTTAAGATTAAAATATTGTCTTTTTGTTTTGTGAACTTGTGGTCCTAACCACAATAAGCAACCTAGCAATGCTTCATATCACATATACTGTGTACTTTTGGAGCAAATAACTAATTATTCATGCACTTTGATTTCCAAAAAGCATAGCTGTTTTGGCTTCAGCACTTCTGAGTAAATGGCTTTGGATGACCGTTGTGGTGACATTGGCAAAGACATAATGGGTCAACTGCAGGGAATTCCTTTAGATTCTCATTTTTACACTTAGGGAACCACAAGGTTGGTTCACTTGAGACAATGTGTATGTTTCTTTTTATATTCTGTGCTCCTGTTACAAGGCTGCCCTTAAATCATGTACTTGACCTCAACTTGACTGAAGCACTGCAGTGTCCACATAGAAAGTTGAATTTCAGGAGCTGATATTTTTATAAACTGAAACAGTATCATACAAAGATCCAGTTGACACAACCTCTAGTGTTTAATCTCATCACTTAATATCCATTTTGCTTGTGCATGTTTTTTTTTTAAACAATGACATGTATTGGAACATAACCTTAGGCAGTCCTAAGTTGAGTTGTGGAGCCTCTTACTCATCTCAAATGTGTGCTTTATTTTCTGAGATGAGTTTAACATTAAGCTATTGCCTCAGAACAATTTAAGCAGAAATTTATGTTACGAAGGAGGCAAGCTGCTGCTATCGATCTCATATAGGGTCTTAATATTTTGACTTTTGGTTCCCTTTGTTTGGAGGTTTGCATATTCTGAACATAAAGCATTTAATAAAGAGGGCCTTGAAACAGGATTGGATTTTAAAGTTGTATAAGGTTTTTCAACAAGTTGTTTCATCTAGAGCGGTCCCATAAAGTGCCAGCTGTATTTATGTAATGAATATGTTTTTTTTTAAAAGACCAAGCCCTCCCAGATAATCCTGCTTTTTTCTAGCTACTTTGTAACTCATGACATAACATTGCAATGAAAGCAATTATTAAAAGTTCACCTTTCCAAACATATTTTGTTCTGTGTTTTCATATTCAAGAGATCTGAAAAATTTTAGACTTTAAAGAGAGGTTGTCTTGGAATTACATTAAGAGCATTTGAAAGTCTAAAATATGAACCTAATTTCAGTTTTCCTACCCTGAAAACATTTCATTCACTTTTCCCAGTGATACTGGGCTTGCAGAAATCAAGTCTTTTTCATGCATAGGTTCAGAAATAAAATGTTCTACATCTCCCAATGATTGAAGGTGCACAAGGGGTTCTCTCCTCATGAAGTTACATATCAATATAGAGGTTCATCACAATGACAGCTTTGTACAAAGCTGTCACTATTGATCCCACATGTGCCACATGCCACCGAGGGCCTTCTTCACCAGTGACACACTACTCTGGAAAGCAGCCTGGCCAGCCTGGCCCAGCCTCCATCATAAGTGGACTACTCTGTCGAGGACGTAGGGTGTGTCTCCTTGCCAGAGCGCATAGCCATCCATAAGTGCCCTGCCCAGCCAGAGGGAAGGGGCATAATACTACACGGCACCTGTTGGGGCAACGAACCCTCATCTCTAGTTACATGCAAAAACATTCTGTCTCCTGCTGGGGTGATAACGCAGATGACTGTGTTGACTAAGTCCACTTGGCCACAGAATGGGACTGGTCAGTCAGTGGCCCTAAAGAAGAACCAGATTCGTCATTCATGCATCTGCCTTTTTTAAAAAAAGCAATATATGTCTGCTGAACATTCCATTAGTTCCATGCTGTAGGAAATTAGTCTATTTTAACTGGAGGGATATGAAGAAGATATTTACCATACTTGATCCACAACACCTGTTCAGTACATACATTCAAACTACTGTCTGTGTTATTACCAGGTGGGGACCAACCCTTTTTGAATGCTTCATTTTCCCAAACTCTCTTTAAATGTTCGGTTTGTTTCTTGGCACAAAACATTGTACATTGTTTTATGTGTGTTGACAATCTAATACATAGGGCACATACTGCACAGTTACTTGTGAGGACCTCAGTGAAGCCACCCCCTGTGTTGACTCAATCAGTTATTAAATTAATGTCTAGCTTCAGAAAACACAACAAATGGAACTGTGGATGGATGCCTTTACATTTCTTTATTTACTTATATGCTATTCAGTAGTGTGTACACATTCTCTGGTTTTAATAAAAGTACAAATAATACAAATGTTAGCAGAAGAATATCCAGAAGATTCTGGCAAAGTACTTCAGGTTGAAACATTCTTCTTTTCTTCGCTCTGGCCAAAACATTTGCCCCAGGAGGTTACCTGGCTTGTTATATCTTGGGTCACCTTTTCACCAGCATCTTGTGCAGATTGGCAGACATCATCAACCACTTTAAAACAAAAAGACATATCCTTTAGTAAATGGAACCATTGCTTGCTTTCATGTGTAGTTTGCTTTCTGGGATTCTTTAAAATAGAACTAAGGTACCTTTGTGTATGTAGGAAACTGGTCCTTTGTTAAACAAAGACTAAGGAAAACAAGCACCCATCTTGTAGCAGCTCTGACACTTCACCCTTGTGTGATCTGGTAGTGGCACTGCAAATACTTCCAGATGTCTTTCCCATTCCCTTTCCCCTGTATTTTCTCCCCTTTGGAGAAAATACTTTGGAGGTATCCCTGTGGATATACTGATCCTTTCTAGAGCGGATACTCATAATAAACTTTGCTGCAAGCCTTCCAGTAGGTACATGAAAGGGTGGAGTTGTGTTCTGGTCTGTGCAGAAGGTGAAGTTACTCTTGTGCCATAATTGGTCTTCTCTTTTCACAAACAGTTTGTCCCTGAAAAAAGACATCTGGATTGTGGGCCAGGGAGTTTCTGCCTCATAAAGCTCTCGAGAATGTCACCTACTGACATTTGGGAGCTTCCCATAAGAAAGCAAAAAGAATGCTGTGCTTGTTTTACTTTCTGTTGCACAACTCTTCACTCCTCTGTTGCTTCCCTGCACCCACCATTCCTAATCTTTTAAAAAAAGATGTCCTGCAGGAGGAATTAAATTGTGCAAACTCATCCTCCTGGCTTTGAACAGAAGTTTGGGGATGGGATAAGGCTGCAGGTTATCACAGAGATGATTGTGTAGTGAAAGGGAATGCCTGAAACCTGTACAGGAATATCAATCAATCATTTTTTTCTCTCAAACATAAACAGTGCTCAAAATGTATAAGGAAAACTTAAAGCACGCATTCGATTTCCAAAGCACTGGTCTTTGTTGCAGGTATGGGATGCAAGTTGGTTGTTCAGAAACAGTTAAGATATGCTTCAGAATTTTCTGTCCATTTATAATGCAGTAGTACACTGGAACACAAGTTTATTTATTGCCTAGAATAGCAGGATGAACTTTGCTAGTTAAAAACAAAACAGTTTTAGAATGGAAACAACCCAGAGTAGGAAAGGCATGCTCTCGACCTCCTGCGTATATTATACTCTAAATGCCGTATATTTTGAGAATCACCACTCTTTACCTTTCTGACCTGCTTCAGTCACTTCATCCACCACCTGTTGCACGGCTTCATTTGTTGCATTAACTGTAATTGTTAAAAAAATATGCAAAATAAAACACACACAAAGACAAGCAAATCACATGACAGAAATGTTGATGGTGTTCTGTTTTCAAAATACTAAAACTCTAGGGAGGAAGGGAAAATCCTGACTGACCGTTGGGATACAAAGGGGGTGTTGTGTGTGGGATAGTGGTGGTGGAGGAGTGATGTGCCATTTGGTGAGCTTTCATTTCCCCCACAGGAAATGATGCAAAAACCCAACAAGTGAGCAATCCAGCTAATCTTGATGTAACAATTTGAATTCAACACCCTTTTATTGATACTTGATCCTTGTGGTGCAGTGGTTATATTGCTGTACTGCAGCCCAAACTGCTCACGATTCATGTTCAGTCCCAGGTAACCAGCTCAAGGTTCACTCAGCTTTCCATCCTACAGAGGTCGGCAAATTGAGTATCCAGCTTGTTGAGCAGGTAGGAACAGTGTGTAGCCTGCATAATTTAATTGTAAACAGCCCAGAGGATACTTTCAGCATTATGGGACGGTATATAAGCAGCACACTTTTTTTTGCTCCTACTGTAGGTGAAGTACATTTGTATGATTGCTTCACATTTCCCATAATTTTGCAACTTTGTTTTGGTTTTGCTATTCACAGAGAAAGCTATTAAGAATACAGATAGTCCATATCATCACTTTGAGTAGCTGCTTTGTCTGTTTAGTGTATTTATACCCTATCTTTCTCCTCAAAAGGGATCCAAGGTGGCTTGAATTTGAAAAAGCAAATAATATGAGAACTGGAAAGAGGAGAAAACAAACCAACAAACAACAAGCAAAGTAAAAAAAAACAGCAGCCTAACTCTTATAAAAGACTTACACTGGCTACAAACAATTCTAAAATCAAGCTGAAATCTAGTACAGTAAGACAAACTGAATTACAGAAACAGCATCGTCTCCCCCCCTCCACATTGCTTGGTGTCCTTCCAAGTATAGCTTCCATTGAAACTTTCTGTGGTGAAGAAGTAGAGCTGAGCCAATGGGAGTGCCTAGCTTGTGGTGGAAGCAGCCTTTTCTCATTGGCCAAGAATTGAGGGGTGAACTGGAACAGTTTGTCCAAGGAGCCCCAGAAAATACGTCACATTGTGTTTCAGCTCCCATATGTGTCATTAATGTCTGCCTTGTAGCGTTGCTCATCAAATTCCCATTTATTTGTGGGGGTTTCATTGTGGGTATCAGCAGAGCACCCAGCATTTTACCTCCCCTAGATTGCTGGCCAACTCTTGCAGAGGAAGAATATTGCCAGGAGGCAGCCATTTGAAGGTTTTGTTGGAGAGAGAGAGTGTGTGTGTGAAGACCAGCCTAAAGCTCTCTGCTCTTGGCCCTTAGCCCCCTGCAATAGCTTAGTTTACCCTCTACGGTCTTGTCCTAAGCAATAAAACCACTTGCTCCCTCCATGATGAGGAGTCTGCTAGCCACATTCATTGAGACAGACTTGCCCCTCACACAACAACGGCCTCAGGCTTAGAAGCCCAGGTGGGGAAAAATGGCATCCACATGTTGGTAAAATTGAGTAGGTAGCAGCCACTGTCGGCCAAAATCTTGTTATCTGTAAGAGATGCTATATTGAATACAGTTACAGTACCTGCCCCTACATTAGCTTCATTTCTCGATAAGACAACATTAAGCCCAATATTAAGTTTTTGTCCTCCACTTTGCACAATCACAGGCTTGGTCTGCAGGAACCTGGGACAAATTCATGTTGATGTCAAGGGTATTCATCCAGTGCTGTTTAGGTCTACAGCTGGTCTACTAGTACTGCTACTACTACTGTTTTAATTGTCGTCTACTACTACTACTACTACTACTACTACTACTACTACTACTACTAGTAGTAGTAGTAGTAGTATATTATTATTATTATTATTATTATTATTATTATTATTATTATTATTATTATTATTATTATTATTATTATTATTATACTATTAAATGGTTTAAATAGTGGCTCTCTAAAACAGTGTTTTGTTTCTTGATTGCAAGCCCAGTATAAATAGTAAAAAACTCTGGAGAAATATAAAACAGCTGCTTTTTGTTTAGGTTTGGTTTTTGTGTTTTGTTTTTTGGCATTCTGAACTGCATCCTTTCAGAAAGTTCACCTAAAGGCTAGAGTAATTATTCTGTCCTGTGTGTCATTTCTTTTGGCAGGAGTAAATCAGATTGCTCTTGGTTTAATGGTCTTCAAAGAGTTCTATTAAGCCCTCCCCCCTCATGCGAACTTGTTCTATTTTTAATTGTGAACTAAATGTAGGGAATACACAATGGCATGATTTCCCCATCCCAGTCATGTGTTATGGGGATGTCTAGACATTAGCAATTGTTTCACCCTCCCCTTATCTTCCTATATAAAAAGGATTGGCACCAATTGCTTTACTTATAATATGTCTTTTATTTAGACTTGCTTTCATCAGTTCCGATCCCAACAGGCCAGAATAAGAAAGGAGAAAAAGGGGGGGGGATATGGTGGAACAAATTGAATCAGATCCCAAGAAAACGTACACATTTACTGGCTGAAAACCATTGATCTACTCTGTTCTTCTGTTTTAACACTGCAATCTTCTGTTTAAACACAGTGATTTTGCCTTAGGACCAAGCTGAGGTTTTGCCCCCTGCTAACAATTGCATCAGGGCTACTGTCAGGGAGTAGCTAAAGACTGAACCCAAGAGCTGAAAAACAGAAATAGAGACAGAATAGCCTTTACCTTTATCCTGTGCAGCGTTCCCTGCAAGCTTTGTTGCTTGCTCTGCAAGGTTCACTTTAAACATGGTTGCTGCCTTCTAGGTGATCTTCTGCCTTTGGTCGGCAAATAGATGGCCAGTTTCTTCAGAGGACTCCAGTCTTTCTTCCAAACCGTGTTGGCCTTTATAGACTAGGAAACTCCTCCCAGCTGGGACCAGGAATGCCCTCCATACTTTGTTTGCTGACTAACTCTGGGCTTCAAAGGCGGTGGAGGGATATTTGGAATAAATGCATTCTTCTCCCGAGGGGAAAGGGTGTGGCTTGGCTTTAAAAATATATTTGGGGGGGGGCGGAATCCCAAGTGCTGTAGTTTTCCATAGCAGCAAAATAAGAGTCGTTGCTTTGTGCAGAGAGAGGCTGGCAGACCTACTGTGTTCCCACAGCCCTTATGAATCATTTCCATAACGAGGGCAGTTGGAAGACCAGCGAAAGGCTACACAGGGGCCTGGCTGATGGGACCCAAAAGAGGATGCAGCAGTTTGAAGTCTGCTGGTGTTCCCTGCTCTAGGTTGCATGCACCATATTTCGATGAGTGGGTCAACAAATGTGCAGACCGGCCTCAAGATCCCTCTTTCCATTGCACTGGATCTGAATCTCCTGCCCTCCAACGTCCCTTCTAGGGATTCTCTGGAGCAGGCATGTCCAAACTTCGGCCCTCCAGATGTTTTGGACCACAACTCCTAGTGCAAAAGATGCAAACAATTCCCATTGTACAAAATGAGATAGAAATTGCTTCACAGCTGGTGTCTGTGAAGATTCTCAGTCATCCAGGTGAGTTTATCTGGGTCATGGCAACTGGACTTCTTTTCCTGAGAGATGGAAACATTTTGCTACTCATCCAAGCAGCTTCATCAGGCTGAGGAAAGGGAGTGGCGACTCCTCCATTTTATAGTTCATCTTCATTTCCCATAACCCTGGTCTGAATAGGCTCGTTAGATGGACAATGGCCTGAATAGGCTGGTTAGGTGGACAACAGCTTAAGGTTTGTGAAAGTCCCATCTATGCAACCTTTCTCAACACCCATTAAGATGGGTCATTAGCTATGGCCTTGCTGGTGGACATGTGCTTATTTGTCTGGGGATTGATGAAAGGGCTGCTCAAAAGACATAAAAAGAGAGGTAAAAATAAATGGCTTAAAACCCCTCTCTCAAAACCTATCTGTCTCAAGCTGGTATGTTGCTTCCGTCTTTTCTACCTGTTTGCAGTTTCTGAGTAGACTGGTCTTCAGTGGCTGGAGTTAAGCCGAGCAGGAGAGATGGGCACAACCAGGGAAAATGACGTTTTCGAGTTGTTCAGGCAGTTTTTTCCAAAATTTGTCATTTCATTTGTCATTTTTTTGTCTGTCGTTATACTGGTTTTGGGGGAGCGGGCTGGAGGCACCTCTCTGGGGTGGGTGCCTCCTGTTTTTGGCTCCTGGAGGCACCTCTCTGGGGTGGGTGCCTCCTCTGGCCTGCCATTTCAAAGCCCGCTACATAAATAAATAATTGGATATGCATACCAAGTTGAGCAGAGAGGCACCTCTTTTTGGGTGCCTTGGACCACAGGCCCACTACTAACTGCAGTGTCACAGTGCGCACACTGGGGAAGGCTCCTCCTCAGTCTGGCGCTCTGTGGTTCACTAAGAAGGGAACTGACTTGCGTGTGTGCAATGCGAGTACAGATTTGGCTTAGGGTTAGGGGGTTAGCGCAGGGCTAGGCTTAGGGTTGTTACGGGGTTAGGGTGAGTTCGACCTCTGGGTGCCTCTCTGACCCACTAAGAAGGACAGTAATAATAATACCTTTATTGTCAATGTACAACATGTGTGAAATTCCTGAGTCTCCCATGCCCACCCCCACCACCATCCCGCCCCCATCTCACTGGCAACCACTTCTTACTGCACCCTGTGTTTTGACACAGAATGCGCCAGCCCACAGGTCAGTTCTTCTAACTTGTCCTGGGATTATTTCCCATTCAGCAGTCTGACAGCCCATGGATAAAAACTGTTCTTCAGTCTGTTGGTAATGGCAGGCTATACTACGATATCTTCTGCCTGATGGTAACAAGGTAAAAAAGTGCTGACCGGGGTGTGAGTCATCCTTAAGAATTTTTCCGACCCTCCTGAGGCAACGATCCCTAGCGATGCCGTCCAGTGCACTCAGGGGACAGCCCATGATATACTGAGCTGTGCTTACCACCCTCTGTAGTGTCTTCCTGTCAGCAGCTGTCAATCCAGCGTACTAAACAGGCAGTATGTGAGGATGCTTTCAACTGTGGACCGGTAGAAGGAGATAATCAGTTGTTGCTTTACTTTGTTCTTAAAGACCCTAAGGAAATGCAGTCTCTGCTGGGCCTTCCTGACTACTTTGGTTGTATTAATTCCCCAGGATAGATCCTCACTGAGGTAAACTCCCAGAAATTTAAAGGAAGAAACTCTCTCCACACACACACCTGGATGTACAATGGGGCTAGTTCCTCTCTCTTCCTCCGGAAGTCCAGCACCATCTCCTTTGTCTTGGTAATATTTAGATGCAAGTTGTTTTCTAGGCACCATGTGGATAATTTTTGGACCTCATTCCTGTACGGTGATTCATGATTCACTCCCCTGTAATAAGACCCATTATGGTGGTATCGTCATTCTTAATAATCACAGTAGATGGATCAGATGATACACAATCATATGTGTACAGTGAATACAGGAAGGGACTAAGCACACAGCCCTGTGGGGAGCCGGTGCTAAGCTTCAGGGAAGTAGATGTGAAAGGCCCAACCCTCACTGTTTGTGAGCGGTCCCTTAGAAAGTCCTTGATCCAATCACAGATGGTAGAAGAAAGGTCCAGATCAGCCAGCTTTTTAATAAGAATGCTTGGTAGGATGGTGTTAAAAGCTGAACTGTAATCAATGAAAAGCATCCTAACATAATTTCCAGGTTTCTCCAGATGACTCACTGCAAGGTGTAAGGCAGTAGCTATGGCATCATCTGTTGATCTGTTTCTCCTATTGTTTATCAAAGTCTGGTGGAAAACATGTTTTAAGGTATTGGAGAACCAATCTTTCAAAGCATTTCATCACTACAGACGTTAATGCAATAGGTCTGTAGTCATTTAGTGTACTGGCATATGGGTTAGGGTTAGGGTTCGGGTTCGGGTTCGGGCTACGGTTAGTGGGCTTTTTATGCCCGACAGGCACATCTCAGAAGTCTCGGTCAAAACCTGGCCAAGTGGCCATGCAATTGGTGGAATGGCTCCAAAAATTTGCATGGTCCACTCCCATGGCCAGCCCATCATTGCGCAGGTGTAAAAACATAAAAATAAAAATAAAATAAAATAAAATAAAATCAATGGAGACGTTTTGTTGCAAGAAAAACCCACTGCTGCTACTGTAAAAATTCAGGCAGTTTTAAAATAGCTATTTTCGCATGTTTCTCTGGTGCTTTGGTATGTTTTTGGACCACCACGATTTCAAAATAAATAAATATTGCTTGCGGTCACCCCATTTTGGATCCCCCGCCCGCACCGCATGGCATGGCGAGTTGGCGAGACAACGAGGATGCGCAGCCCAGGAGAGGAGAGGGGGGAGGCCGGGGACCCCCCCCAGAAACCACCCCTCTGGTAGGTGCCCTCACTCAGGCAGGCATATTTTCGCCTGCTTTTTTGGCCGGGAATCGGGGTTTTTTTTTTTTTTCTGTGCCGCGCCGCTTGGCGAATTGGCAAGACGACGAGGATGCGCAGCCCAGGAGAGGAGGGGGGGAGGCCGGGGACCCCCCCCCAGAAACCACCCTTCTGGTAGATGCCCTCACTCAGGCAGGCATATTTTCGCCTGCGTTTTTGGCCGGGAATCGGGTTTTTTTTTCCAAAACTTTTTTTCTGTGCCGTGCCGAGGAATGGCGACTGCGAGACGATGAGGATGCGCAGCCCAGGAGAGGAGGGGAGGAGGCTGGGGACCCCCCCCAGAAACCACCCTTCTGGTAGGTGCCCTCACTCAGGCAGGCATATTTTCGCCTGCTTTTTTGGCTGGGAATCGGGTTTTTTTATTTTTAAAACTTTTTTCCTGTGCCACTTGGCATTGCGCGATCGCTGCAATGCCACCAGGAACGACCACGATAAATCAGACCCAATTTTTCTTTAGTCGGTTTGAGTTCGAGTTCTGGCGGAGTAATTGTCGTTCTTCATTCCGTTACGTAACGGAAACAAGGAATGGAAACGGAAACGAGGATTTCGCCGAGTCGTGCCCATGTCTACCGAGCAGGTGTTTTTTATCTTGGAAGTTTTGAGTAAGAAGTGTATTGTCCACTGGTATTGCTGTAAGAGTATCACCCCAGTTTCTTCTGTTTTCACATAAACTATCCTTCCTTATTTTGTGGAGAGAGAAAGAGAGAGAGAGAATGAGCGAGAGAACAAGAAATTGTGATTAAAACGTCCCCTCAAAGCAAACCAAAACCAAAACCCAGAGATGGGACCTTGCTTTAAAAACTGTTGTAAATTTTTGTGTTTTTAATACCACTTTATTAAGGATTTGAGTCTTTTGGATGGGTGGGTGGAAATCTAGATATCTCAATCATATAGAAAATACACAGTGCAATATTATTTTTAAAAATGTGGTTTGAGCCGTGTGACCAGAAGAACAAATTCATAAGTAGACTAGGCGATATTGGTCACTACTAAAACAAAAAATGTAAGCTAAGCTTTCGATAGCAACTTGCTATCTTTATCAAAGCATTGTACCAGAAATGCAATCTTGATAGAGGATGTTGTCTATCAGGCGCTGAGAATATTTTGGTTGAGATGGAACACACCAGATAATGGTATCAGGAAGCAAGCTTCTTCCCACCCTCAATTTGGCTGTTTTGAGACTAACAGTCCCTGCTCGCCTGAGGGAATTGGGGGGGGGGAGGTGATGCAAAAAGCATGTGTTCCATTTGAAAGTTGGGAAAATTTTAGCAAAACTCACTAGGAATAATCAGGGCCAGATTAAAAAGAAGCAATTTTACCTAGTGGCTGCAGTCCAGGCCTCTGGTGGCAAGAATGTGCCTCTTTCTTCATGGTACATTGACAGAGTGGCTCTTTACTTGGTATCTTCATCAATCCATTAAAAAAATGGGGTTTGAGCCATGTGATATTATAAGCAATATTATAAGCATCTAGACAATGTCAAACATTTTGCTTTCTGAATTCAGTTTCCATAGGATTTTTTTAAAGGGTGTTTGTTTTCTCTGCAGATGGGTATCAAGTGTATACTTTTCAATTATGTGAAGTATGTGTCTTCACTGGATGGACAACATTCCATATCTTTTAGAGAACATGTACTCCCTTTCAGATGACTACTACAAGATGACCTGAAGTAAAACGTACAGTTTATAAGTACAAAAAGAGAGGGGGGGGGAGAGAAATATGCCCTGCATTAAGCATTTTCAGAATTCACTATTAGACATGGGCACGACTTGGCGAAATTCTCGTTTCCGTTTCAGTTTCTCGTTTCCGTTATGTAACGGAAGGAAGAACGACAATTACTCTGCCAGAACTCGAACTCGAACCGACTAAAGAAAAATTGAGTCTCATTTATCGTTGTCGTTCCTGGCATCGCAGCGATTGCGCGATGCCAAGCGGCACAGGAAAAAAGTTTTAAAAATTAAAAAAAAACCTGATTCCCGGCCAAAAAAGCAGGCGAAAATATGCCTGCCTGAGGGCACCTACCAGAGGGGTGGTTTCTGGGGGGGTCCCCGGCCTCCCCTCCTCTCCTGGGCTGCACAAAGTGCGCATCCTCGTTGAGTCGCCACTCGCTAAGTGGCGCGGCAGAGAAAAAAAGTTTTAAAAATAAAAAAACCCAATTCCCAGCCAAAAAAGCAGGCAAAAATATGCCTGCCTGAGGGCACCTACCAGGTGGTTTCTGGGGGGGGTCCCCGGCCTCCCCCCTCCTCTCCTGGGCTGCGCAAAGTGCGCATCCTCGTCGAGTCGCTAACTCAAGTGGCGCGGCAGAGAAAAAAAGTTTTTAAAATTAAAAAAAAACCCTGATTCCCGGCCAAAAAAGCAGGCGAAAATATGCCTGCTTGAGTGAGGGCACCTACCAGAAGGGTGGTTTCGGGGGGGTCCCCGGCCTCCCCCCCTCTCCTCTCCTGGGCTGCGCGCATCCTCGTCTTGTCAACTCGCCATGCCATGCGGTGCGGGCGGAGGATCCAAAATGGGGCGACCGCAATATTTATTTTGAAATTGCGTGGTCCAAAAACACACCAAAGCACCACAGAAACATGGGAAAATAGCTATTTTAAAACTGCCTGAATTTTTTCAGTAGCAGCAGTGGGTTTTTCTTGCAACAAAAGCCTCCAATTTATTTTATTTTATTTTATTTTTATTTTTATTTTTTTACACCTGCGCAATGATGGGCTGGCCATGGGAGTGGACCATGCAAATTTTTGGAGCCATTCCACCAATTGCATGGCCACTTGGCCAGGTTTTGACCGAGACTTCTGGGATGTGCCAGTCGGGCATAAAAAGCCACTAACCCTAGCCCGAACCCGAACCCGAACCCGAACCCATACGCCAGTACACTGTCCTTCTTAGTGGGTCAGAGAGGCACCCAGAGGTGCACCCCAGTAACTCACCCTAACCTTACCAGTAACCCTAATCCTAGCCCTTGCGCTAACCCCTAACCCCAAGCCAGATCTGTGTACTCGCATTGCACTACAGCAAGTACACTTCCCTTCTTAGTGAGTCACAGCGGGCGCCCGTAGGGGTCCTCTCTCACTTCGTTCCCCAGCCCAAGTGCACCGCAGGCAGTGAGTCACAGAGGCACCCGAAAGAGAGGTGCCTCTGCCTGCTGCAACTGCAACTTAATGGTATGCATATCCAATTGGCTATGCATGCCATTTTGTAGCGGGCCAGAGCAGGCACCCACCCCAGAGAGGTGCCTCCAGGAGCCCGCTTTCCCTTCATGGCGGGCCAGAGGAGGCACCCACCCCAGAGAGGTGCCTCCAGGAGGCCCCCCCCAAACCAGTACTAACAACAGACGAAAAACTGACAAACAAAAGGACAAATTTTTGGAAAATTTTGCGAAAAACGGAAACGATTCGAAACGGGCCGGCTCCGACACATGACAACTCGAAACGTAATTTTTCCTGGTCGTGCCCATCTCTATTCACTATAGGCTGCAGAAATATAGTCAGTGCAGAAATAAGTGTTGCTCCATTGTCCTTCTTCCCAGTTAGCTTTGCATTTGATTAATGGCAAATTTCAGAATGGTAACTGGTTGCAACTCTAGCATTTTTCTGCCAAACACCAAAACTAAGGTTTGTTGGTGTGCTGTTTTTTTTTTTAAGGATAATTGAAACTGCATCATATACTTGCTCTGGAAGTTTATGGAAAAAATGTCAGCACCTACGGGTGAGTTGTCATGTTCCCTATGTTTATTCACTTGACATCATGAAATTTGAGGCTTTGGAGATGGCTGCCTCAGATGATAGCTCTGTGACCAGAAAATAAACAGCTAAAAAGATACATTCATATCTTTTTGGTGGCAGGGGTTAAAACCAGCTTTACACAATAAACATATGTAAGTGTGGCGGCCAGACTGGTGGTGGGTGCGCGTCATTATGACCACATCACCCCAGTTCTGGCTCGCCTGCATTGGTTGCCCGTTGCGTCCCAGATCAGATTCAAGGTCTTGGTTTTAGTTTATAAAACCCTCCATGGCTTGGGCCCGGACTACCTGGCAGAGCAGATCACCCAGTGATCAACCTCGGCTCGACCAGTTCGGCAGTCGCGAGCGCACTTGCTCCGGGTTGTCATAAGAACATAAGAACATAAGAACATAAGAAGAGCCATGCTGGATCAGGCCAAAGGCCCATCTAGTCCAGCTTCCTGTATCTCACAGCGGCCCCACCAGATGCGTTTGGGAGCGCATGAGACTAGATATCTGTCTCCTGATACCACTCCCCTGCATCTGGCCCTTGAAGTACCCTGGTTTAAAGCCTAGAGATTACACATCTCCATCATGGTTTGTAACCCGTGATTGACTTTTCCTCTAGGAATCTGTCCAATCCCCTTTTGAAGGCATCCAGGCCAGATGCCATTACCACATCCTGTGGCAGGGAGTTCCATAGACTTACAACGCGCTGGGTGAAAAAATATTTTCTTTTGTCAGTTCTTACTCTCCCAGCACTCAATTTGAGTGTATGTCCCCTAGTTCTGGTATTTTGAGAGAGGGAGAAGAGCTTCCCTCTATCCACTTTACTCATACCCTCCCCAAGAGGCCTGAAGAACTTCCACCCGCAACTGGGCCTTCTCGGTGGCTGTCCCATCACTGTGGAATAGCCTGCCCAGTGAAGTGCACTCTGCAGAGTCCCTGCTTGCCTTCCGCAGAGCCTTGAAAACCATCCTGTTCTGCGAAGCCTTCGGTGACCAGGTTTAGTTTAGTTTAGTTTTCTTTTTTTCTCCTTTTCTTTTTCCCTCCCGCCATCCGCTGCCGCTGCTAGTTACTTGGGCTATGAGTTGCTCTCTAAGCCACAGTCGTGTTTATGATTAGGGTGCTAAGGTTTTAATGTTTTTATTGTAATCTTGCCTTTTGGCTTTGTTGAAATTCTTATTGTTATGTCGCTGACCTGATCAGCCTTCTGTAAGCCGACCAGAGTTCTTTCGGGAAGATGGGTGGGGTATTATAAATCCAATAATAAATAAATAAATAAATAATAAAAAACATCTGGAAGTTGAATCATGGCAACTGGACTTCTTTTCTTGTGAGAGTGAAACATTTTGTTACTCATCCTAACACAAGCCTGCCCAAACTTTGGCCCTCCAAATGCTTTGGACTGCAACTCCCACAGTCCTTTGCCATTGGAAATACAGGCTTGGAATTCTGGGAGTTGTGGTCCAAAACATCAGGAGGGCCAAAGTTTGGGCAGGCCTGTAAACAGCTTTGTCAGTCTGAGGAAAGTTAGTGGTGAGGCCTCCAATGTGTGTGTGTGTGTGTGTGTGTGTGTTGTTATCGTCGTGACCGACTCTTCGTGACCTCATGTCCATGGAGTTTCTTGGCAGGAATAGACATGGGCACGACTTGGCGAAATTCTCATTTCTGTTTCCGTTCCTCGTTTCCGTTACGCAACAGAAACGGTAACGACAATTACTCCGCCAGAACTCGAACTCAAACCGAAAAAAGAAAAATTGGGTCTGATTTGTCGTTGTTGTTCCTGGCATCGCAGCGATCGCGCGATGCCAAGCGGCACAGAAAAAAAGTTTAAAAAAAACCCCGATTCCCGGCCAAAAAAGCAGGCGAAAATATGCCTGCCTGAGTGAGGGCACCTACCAGAGGGGTGGTTTCTGGGGGGGGTCCCCGGCCTCCCCCCCTCTCCTCTCCTGGGATGCTCTGGTGGGGGGCATCCTTGTCATCTCACCAACTCGCCATGCCATGCAGTGCGGACGGGGGATACAAAATGGGGCGACCGCAATATTTAATTTGAAATCATGGTCCAAAAACACACCAAAGCACCACAGAAACATGCGAAAATAGCTATTTTAAAACTGCCTGAATTTTTACAGTAGCAGCAGTGGGTTTTTCTTGCAACAAAACGTCTCCATTGATTTTATTTTATTTTATTTTTATTTTTATTATTTTACACCTGCGCAATGATGGGCTGGCCATGGGAGTGGACCATGCAAATTTTTGGAGCCATTCCACCAATTGCATGGCCACGTGGCCAGGTTTTGACCGAGACTTCTGGGATGTGCCAGTCGGGCATAAAAAGCCCACTAACCCTAGCCCAAACCCAAACCCTAACCCATAAGCCAGTACACTGTCCTTCTTAGTGGGTCAGAGAGGCACCCAGAGGTGCACCCCAGTAACTCACCCTAACCTTACCCGTAACCCTAAGCCTACCCCTACCCCTAACCCTAACCCTAAGCCAGATCTGTGTACTCGCATTGCACTACAGCAAGTACACTTCCCTTCTTAGTGAGCCAGAGGGCGCCCATAGGGGTCCTCTCTCACTTTGTTCCTCCCCATCCCCAGCCCAAGTGCACTGTATGCCAGTGAGTCACAGTAGAGGCACCCGAAAGAGAGGTGCCTCTGCCTGCCACTGCAACTTGGTATGCATATCCAACTGGCTATGCGTACCCTTTTGTAGTGGGCCAGAGGAGGCACCCACCCCAGAGCGGTGCCTCCAGGAGCCCGCTTTCCCTTCATAGCGGGCCAGAGGAGGCACCCACCCCAGAGAGGTGCTTCCAGGAGCCCGCTACCCCCCGAAAGCCAGTACTAATGACCGACAAAAAAACGACAAATGAGACAACAAATTTTTGAGAAATTTCGCAACAAACGGAAATGAGACGAAACGGGCCGGCTCCGACACACGACAACTCGAAACGTCATTTTTCCTGGTCGTGCCCATCTCTAGGCAGGAATACTGGATAGTTCACCTTGACTTCACACACATCTAGGTCTGAATAGGATCATTAGGTGGGCAGCGGCCGAACTTTCCTCAGACTGACGAAGCTGCTTGGATGAGTAGTGGAACATTTCGGTTTCGCAAGAAAAGAAATCCAGTTGCCGTGACTCAACTTCCAGATAACCTCACCTGGATTGCTGGGAATCTTCACAGACATTCAAAGAACATGCAAACAGTGCTATAAGCCTTCATCAGGCTTTTCGGGTGTGGTGTGTATAGCCCAAACCTTGGCAAAACTTGTTTCTGGAAGTACAAAGCCTGGAACCTGCCAGTCAGGGGCTTCTGGGAACTGTAGTCCCAAACGGCAGTGGACTGCCAAGCTCTGATGTCAAGTTATCGCACATCTGCACCTTTTGGGAATGAAGAGAAGGAAAAAGCAGTCTTTAGAATCAAGTACGGGGGGAGGGGGTGACCAGCAGCATCCAAATAGAATATGCACTAGAAAATAAAGCCTTGTCGTCCTCCTGGATATGCAACCGAGCCTTTAACAGTTAAAAGGAAGGAAGAATGTTGGCAAACCTCATATTTCTGAACTTTGTGTTCTGGCTACACTAATGAAAGAACTGCCCGCTGCCAACATTTCTGCTTTTAAACAAAAGCAAACAAGGACTGACCCAGATTGATTTTGGAAAGTCTGAGGAAACTGGGGTGGTAGAGATGGGTTGGAAAGACAATAGTCTGGGTTAAGGTGGCGTTCCAAAACAGGATGTGAAAACCATTGGAGATGATTGGGATGCAAAATTAGGAACTAGATCAGAACCAAATGTAAGCAGAGAGCTTTTCCTAAATGCTAGAAACAAAGCCGGCAAGCAGCTGATAGAATTCAGTGAAGCCAACCATTTTTTAATTGTAAACACAGGGTTCAGACGCACGATTGTACCTGTGGATCTCACCAGATGGCTGATGCAGAAATTGATTAGACCCAAAAGATTAGCAGCAGAAGGTGGAGAAGTGCTGTTCACTCTGCCAAAATAAGACTAGGAGCAGACTGTGGCACACAACACAAACTTACACACAAAATGAAAAAATAAATACATGTTAAAATGTTCCGAGTGCCAATATGTAATTTAAATAATAATCCTGATTCCTGAACAATTTAAAAACATGTACAAAACCCCTCAGGTTTGCAGTACTAAGTTTGACTTTGAACTAGAAGAATTGTGGATGAAATCCAGAGGTATTATCGGGGAGACTGCAAAATCCTATTCCTTCAAGAAAAAGAAAAAGCAAATCAAGGTAGCTCTAACATAAAATCCACAAAACCAAACAAAAAATAAAACCAGAATAAAAGATATTTAAAATCCAAATATTGTTCAATCAGTATAAAGTAAATAAAACATGCAAACAATATGCCAAAGAACTACACAAGTCATGGATGACAGATTCCTGTGAAGAAGAATCCTGTAATGAAGAACAATTTTAGAAATGTGAAAATCGAAGTAGCTGGAAGAAATAAATCACCAGGAATATTGATGGAGCTCTTTCAAGCTGCAGAATGCTGTCAAGTATATGCCAACAAATATAGAAAACAAAACAATGGCTCATTGATTGGAAATGATCAATGTTCTTTCCAAACCCAAAGAAAGGAGACAGCAAAGAATGCAGTTACTGCACAACAGTTCTCTATGGAGTTTAAGATTCTACAATATAGACTTTTACCATATATTATGCTAGAGGTACAAGATGTTCAAACTGGAATCAGAAAATATGAGGCACTCAAGATCATATTGCAAATGTGTGTTTGCTATTGAGCACATGGATGAATTTCTGAAAACAATGACTTGAAATAACTATTGAGGAAGATTAGAGAAGAAGAAAGTGTGAAGGCAGGATTACAGTCTTAACGTTTGATGTTAAAATGGCAACTAGAGAAGGATGAGATAACTCATATTAACAATGGAGAATTCCAATTTGTTAAGGATTTTCTATACCTTGGTCCAAACATTGGAGACTGCAGCCAAGAAATTAGAAGACTCCACCATGGAGGGATAACTGTGGAGGAACTGGAAAAATCCTTAATAATAATAGCATATAAATAACAATAACAACGATAATAATAACAATAATGAACATTGTAGAGATAGAAAACCTTTAGAAGTATTAGACCAAGACCTAAGGTAGATATAGAATGAGAAGTGGAAAATATTTTATGTTTGGCTCCAAACGAATATATAAAGTTTAGGATGTGATGTAAAATAATCCCCAAGAGATATAAATGAGTCTGTGGTTTATGCAATATTATTGATATATAATCCAATGAGATTAATTGAAATATAATCCAATGAAGATAAACAGAATTAAATGTCAGCAAATACAGTGCCTTGGTACCTCTTTACCTCAGATTTTTGTGGTTGATGATGATGTTGTTTGTATGTTTGTTATATTTTAAATTTTTTAAAAAAATAGCATATCACTGGAGTCCAATGCCAGGGTCATGGTGGACCATCTGAAAAGCAAATGAATGGGTTTTAAATCAGCATGAATGTCTCAGCTCTAAGCTACCCCATTATATTCATTGCATGTGAGGAATTAAAATTACCTCAGTAGCCATCTGGCCTTAAACATAATTAGATTTAAAAATGAGCGGAGGGGCTTGAAAAGCAAAGTGTACCAACTCATCTCTTGCTCACTCTTGTGTTGGCCTGGTTTGTTCAGGGAGCACAAGTCAGATCTGGGTCATAGCAAATGTGGGGAAAGGTTAGTCCTTCTCGTCCTCCAACAGCATCTTGACAAAAATTGCCCCTACTGCTTAAGCTGCTACCAACAGGGATAGGTGAATCTCTCTGTTTCACATCAAAGTCTTATTTTTCTTATCTTAAATGCAGTCAATCTTGATTTTGAGAATTTTATTTACATGCACAAAATCATGTGCATTCTCGTGTTCATTTCCTCCTACAACAGTATACCATTTATTGACATATATTTTCCCAGTGCAATGCATTTTAACCATTTTTACAGATGAATTTTGAGTAAAAATTCTTGCATGATACACACTTTTATACACTTAAAAAAAACCTGAAGAACTCCCTTGCAAAATTCAGGGCATATGTTGAAGAATAACTTTTAATTCATGAATAAGTCTGAAAGTGTGAAATACATTTCACTATCAGGCTCAGAAAGTAAGTTTCCACAAGTGTCAACCTTTTCCCTCTACATTAAATTGTGGGGATGGAATCACAGTGAGAGATTCTGGTGCATTTAACTCCACATTTCAGGCTTGTACAGGATTGGACATTCTTCAGCAAAACCTCCTGTTTCCAAGGAGTTATGCACAGTAGCTTCCAGGATAGGCTCTGAAGAACTCGTGTAAAACGTTTTGAAGGAAAGGGGAAAGCATGGAGTGGGTATATTCGGGCTGGAGGGAACTCTGACTAAAATAAGAACATCTGAAGCCTAGGAGAAACAAGTTAACTTTACACAAGAAGTACCTTAATAACCTTAAAATGGGCCGAGAGCCTTGACAAATTAAGCACAGAAACTAATATCTGTTTTTCACTTAGATGTCAAGTTTGGGAACTTGGGGTTTTATTTTGCAGCATTTAAAGATGGGAAATAGAGGATGAAGTTTATGAGGTCATCCTGAAATTAAAGCTGAGTAATTAGCAAGTAGTGTTTTTGTTGTTGTTGTTTTGCAAATGTTTATTTTTACATGGAAGTGGGTGTTCACAGACCAAAGCCACCTAAATCTTACAATGGCCTGCATCTAAATTCCATTGTCAAATTTCTAGAGGCCAGAGGATGGTGGGATGTCCTGAACCCAGTAAGCAACCCTGCTGTTCTCCTCAGGTGCCATGGAACAGGTGCACCATGTCTCCTTACCAGAGTTTAGGTGAGATTCAAATGCCACTCCAGCTCATTTCTGTACATGGATCAGAGGAGGAAGGGGAACCCTGTCCTTTCCCTCAGGCAGTGAAATGTATCCTGGGTGTGGCTGCTCATCCATTTCCTTATGTTCTCCCAACTGACAATGCTCAATTCATTAGAATTCCCAGGGGTTGACATTGACATTCAGTCTGAAATGAAATTGTGACCAAAGGGAGGTTGCTGTGGTGTTTACCCCTTTGTGATGAACAATTTATCAGATATGTCTGTGTTCATTGGTTGTTTGTTAACCAATGGGAGAATTTGGGGGAGGAGCCTGAGTGGTTTTAAGGCTCAGCCCAGCACTGAATTGGTCAGATAGGGACTTAAACTGACAGAGTGAGACAGATAGAGACTTACACTGACAGAGAGATAAGAAAGGGTCTGAGAAAGAGTCAGATCGCGTCTGACTAAAACTGCTATCTCACCTGGGGAAGATCCTGATCTTCTGAAGGTCTGGCTTTTCCTCTTCGTCCCGTCACGTGACTGAATATGTGGGACAGCAGTTCCCACGTACAAAGCTTTTATAAAAAAAAATAAAAGTGCAGTTCAGCCCTATGGCCAGCAGGTGGCACTAGCATTAAAAAAAGGACCATCTGGTTGAGCAAATAAAACAAAGAACACCGGGTGGAGCTTCCTGGTGCTCCAAGGGTCGGGAAAATTAAAAAATAAATTTAAAAAACAGCGCCAATCGGCCCCAGGAATAGCCGGTCGGCACTATGAGAAAAAAGAAGAAGAAACCTGGATCATCTGTGTGGTCCCACAACGTCTGCCTCCTTAAAAGGTGGATTTTTAAAGTGAGGTAAAAAAATTCCCTACCTCTCCGGTAAGTCTTGGAAACTTCGCTTAAGGGGGCATTACCGGGTTTTTTTTTCTTTTTTTTTCAAAAAGCCCGGTGGCCGTGGGAACGGCATTTTTGGACAGTTTATCTACTAATTTAAACTGCATTTAAAGGGATGTGGGATAGGGGCCCAAGAGACAGTTAAGGGATAGAGAGAGAAGAGATAGGATTTTAGAACTTCTGTGAAGAAAATTAAGTGTTGAATGCCTGTAAACTGAAGAACAGGATGTGCAAGTGATCAGCTTTGTCTGTAACATAACTTTAGTGTTTTTGAGTTATATTCTTCCTTTTGTTTGTGCCTAAACATGTTACCCTTTATGCTTTTAATTCTTTGTAATAAATAAACTTCTTTTATCTTTATTCAATTTAAATCAATCTGAAAGCATTAATTTACTAGATAAGCTAGTTGGTGGCAGCAAAAGAGCAAAATTAGAGGCGCTGCTTGTCAATAGCCTGTGAAAGGGCCAGGGGCAAAACACGGTAACACTACAGTTGCATTCAACTGCCCCCCCTTTCTGTAGCACTCACTAATTAAGCAGATACTTCCATTCTCACTGTGATTGTGAGAATCCCTCAGTTGTGGGCCAATTTTATTAATTAAATGCCCTACAGCTGAAGAATTCTCACACTTGTAATCACAATTAGAATTCACAATTATTTGTTCCTTATAATATTATAATATTTGAAATTAAACTAGATAGATAGATAGATAGATAGATAGATAGATAGATAGATAGATAGATAGATAGATAGATAGATAGATAGATAGATCACTTTTATCCCATACAGTTATTCATAATAAAGGTGGCTCATAATAATTAGAATAAAAGTAAAATTTAAAAGTACAATAAATTAATCAAGTAAAAACAATTAAATATGGAATAATTGTGTAAAAAATCATATAAATGTGTTCAGAGAAGGCTGAACATGGAAGTAAGGTCCTTTATGATTAACTATCATGCCATCACCTTTGGATTCTTCTCACATGTTAAGAACAGCATGTGTGGCAGTACAAACCCCTTAAGAATTGAAGAGTGGGAACTTGTAATATGTGAGCAGGCCTCATGTCCAGCTTTAGAGAAGTTTGTCCTAGATTTGAAAATGTCTTCTACTTGAAAGGTTGCCCGGTCCAAGTCCTGGTTAAAGATGAACTCTGAGAAGGAACAAGGACCTTGAAGGTGTCCATCCATATGAGCAGCAGACTCAGAAGGCATACAGTCACTGGACACAGCATTCCCCACAATGGCAAATGTGGTGTTGTGTGCAAACTGGCAAGATAGGGCCAAGTTAGAAGTATTAGGGTGACTGTTAAGGTGTGATTACATGGGGAAATACATCACAATATGAACTGCTTTGTGGAGGGGCCCACTGCAATCTATTTGCTAGTGATTGCGCAATGCATGGGAAAATGTGCTCCACCTCATCCCCATCTATGCCTAAGTAGGACCTTTTCTGGTCCAGCTGTAGGGCTTATATGTTGGGGTGCCAGTAGGGTACAATTCCCCAGGAGATGTAAAGGGTCACTTTAAAGGAGATTGCTCCCATTTAATCAACCCTTTCTGATGCAGTCAGGAATGTGCTTCTGCAGCCATCTGATTGCTCCCCTACATAACTACAGGATGGAGCAAAGAGCTACCAGTTGCCCACAGGTTGATGCAACACCCCATAAACCATTCATACTCCAAACTGTTATTTAGGAGCTTTAAAAGGTTTTAATTCAAGGTGTCTTCTGATCTGAACGAAGGAAATAAAAATATAAAAGACTGAGCAGCTTGTGTCAGAGCAGGAAGTGAGTGACAGCTGAATCCCACCTACCCTCCTCACACTAAAGATCTCATTTGGACAGTCCACACGCTCAGCTATCAGGGAAGAAGACCCAAACGAGAGAGGGGGAGAGAGAGAGACTTTAAATCAGGGGTGTCCAAACTTTTTGTAAGGAGGGCCAGATTTGTTGGCTGAGAATGTGTGGGGGCTGACTGCTCCCTGACCCTGCCCACTGTAAGCTCCACCCACTGACCCCTTATAAGCCCCACCCACTGACCCCCAAGCCCCACCCATATCAGGTTGCACTGATCCACGGGGCCGAGGTCCCACTCCAGGGTGCACCAGTTCTGCAGGTGGCTGCTGTGCGCATCCACAATCCAGTTTTTTTTTGGAGAAAATGGGGCAGCAGGGTACGCCCCCACCTCTGGAGCCCTGTGTCGGGCCTCTGCAAATGCAGCAGCTCCCTCGAAGCATGAGGAAACTGCGCAGGGCAGCCCAGCTGAGCACCTTCTACATCCTCCTGCTCCTCCTTGGCATCGCCACAACTTTTCTCGCTTGCTTTTGGGGGTGGGGGAGGTCTCCTTGGGGGAGGTCAGCGAGAGGGAGGCCAGGACAGAGTCACCCCCATGATCTGAGCCTGTCACATGGCAGACAAAGCCAGAAGGTCCCGCCACTGCCATGGGACAAAGGAGCCTCCTTCCCTTTCCACGCCTGTCCGCCTGCCTCCCAGAGCCTTGGCTGGGAGGAAGGAGAGGGGAGGCCGAAGGAGAGAGGGGGTTAGGGATGGAGAAATAAGTGTTGGGGGGATGCAAAGGACCCTTGCTCGTTACCTTCCTTTGTGTTATTTACACACACACACACACACACACACACACACACACACACACACACATCCTTTCCACCCAGGTGGATGTGGTCACCTCACACCCTGCTCATTTTACAGCCTGGCACTTTGCAGCCTCCCTCCCAGCATGTGCAAGCTGAGGAAATGGGCGGGTGGTGCACAAACAGGCCCCAATGTTGTGTGTGTGTGCATGGGGGTGGGACAGACACACCAAGATGGCGATGTGACACCCCGACCCCGTGCAGCCCAGAGAGGAAAGGGAGAGAGACCGGGACAGAAGGTTGGGCACAGGGATGGGGAAGAGAAGGAGGCAGGCACTCTCTCTCCCCACCTTACCCACAGCCGAGAGGCAGAGGAAACCGCACACTCTAAAAATACGCTCCGCTGGAGGACCCCGAGTTCCCTCTGCTTGCACCACCCATACCCCTCCCTCCTCCTCCTCCTGCAGCCTATGTAGACCTCCCATGCCGAGGCTAAAGCAGTGGCGGCAGCAGTGTGAATGGGTGGGGCCGTGGCCAAGAGCACTCTGGGCGTGATTGACAGGGCCTGCAGCCCACCCTGAGGTCAGAGGAGCAGCGGGGCCATGGTTGGGTGCCCCAAGATAGAGGCGGAGCACCTATCAGTGGCTCCAGGAGGGCCGAGAGCAACTGGTGGGCGGCAGCAACGCCAGTGGAGTTTGGGCGTGTGCTGTTCACGCTGTGCCTCGGGCTTGGCTGGTGTGTGGAGGAGGAGGGAGGGGAGCTGGCCAGCCATCGGCAGGCCAATCAAAATGGCCTGGCGGGCCAGCCAGTCTTTGGACATGGCTGCTTTAAATGGATGCCAACACTTCTGTTCCCTACCATAAATCAGAATTATAATACATGATAATCTGTCTTTCCTTCTCCTCAAATTCTGCCTTTCCCTCCTTTTGTTTTTGGCTGTGCAAAACCCTCAGTCAGCTGGCCTTTAGACCAGAAGGGTGTCTCTGGGGAGAAGTAAAATCCCCCTGCATAACACATCCCTAACACTGATGGTTCTGCATGGAGAAGGTACCTGTTTATGTTTTACCCATTCACAGGAACTGGGTTTTCCCACTGAGATCCACACGTGGTCTGGGGCTCAGATTATGAATCCAGTTGAAATGCTACCCAAAGGACCCTGCATGTGTTGGGAACCAATGAGTCAGCCAAAGGCAAGGGGGTGGAGATGCTATCCAGTCCATCCCTAATGGAATGCATTGCATTCCTATCTAAGTTGCAGCAATTGTTGATCAACATGCCCCTAAATCTATACATCAGCCTATGCATCGCTGGGGGTACCCAGTATGGTGTAATCATGCATAGAGGAATAAGACCTGGGAGACCTGGGTTCAATTCCTTGGCTCTGCCATGGAAACTCACAGGGGGTGGAACTGGTAAAATCACCCCTTAAATGCTCCCCCCTTACCTTGAAAGCCCTATTAGGTTGCTGTACATTATTTCTGACTTGATGACACATAGCAAATATCCTCTTTGGTCCCCTCTTTTGATGAGGTGTTTTATGTCTTTTTGTAAGTAGTACTCTGGCAACCAACCTACCATCTTGAGGGCTACTGCTTGCCTATTCTAGTGCCAGCATCGAGGAAAGGGCGTGTCTCTAATGAGAGGCCACTGTGCCCATGATAACAGCCAACAGTTCTCTTTAAGGGGACATATAATGAGAGGGCAAACTGTTTGTGTTGATTTTCCAGTTCTCCAAAATATGCACAGAATGGATGTTGCCTTTATTTCTCTTCTGAAGTTGAACTGTTCCTCCCTCCCTATGTTTCAAAAAGGAAACACAGAGAACTTGCAAGTAGGATGCGTTCTTCTACTCCACTCTGTGGCCAGACAAAGAAACTGCAATTATCCTCTATTCTACTTACAGTGGACCCTTGTTTAACAATTGGTTTGTATAACATAAAATCTGTACAACATAAAAAATTCCGGAGATAGGGGAAATTTGCTTAACAGAATCACCTATGGGGCAAATCCTTACAACATAAAAATGGTCGCAATTAGGGATTACTCTGTTTTCAATGCATCCCTATGGGAAATTTGTATATAGGAAAATTTGCTTAACATAATTTTGTTTGGAATGAATTAATTCCCTCATACAAGGTACCACTGTATATGGTTTCAGTAGTGGCTGAAGTGAAATTTAAATTAGCTCATAATTCTGCGTTTTCATGTGATGCCAGCGTGTTCAGTCATTAATTGATAACAAAGATGATGCTGTCTTCAGAAGCTGCTGCCAACTCCCAAGAAGAAAAATACAGAGTCGTTTCATAGCAACTACCTTTCTAACAACCCGCATCATCCATATTTTCAAAAATCTTTTATTTTTGTCATAAACAAAACAACGAAAATGAAAGATGTACAAGCCGATAGTCTTCTGGCATTAACCTTGGTGCATCATGGCAACTGCAGTGGTTCCTTTGTGGACTGGCCCAGTCCAGTTGGAGGAGGATGGACAAGGCAGTGTGGGATTGCCCGTCTGTACACTCCTTAACAACCTCTGCAGCTTTGTCCTGATCCCAGGTGGAAATCATTCTCACAGCAGTGTCGTAGCATCCCTGCTATGTCCTCACACAATCAGCAAAAGAAAACTGCTCGAACAACAAAACCCCTCACGTTTCGAGGTTTAATAATGTGCAGAAATGGAGCAGCACAGTACAATTGTGCGAATTGCCAAGTATTTAGGTCATGGAGTAATTTGTACTTTTAATTGAGGGACTAACAATAAATTTTGGACATACTGGTTGTCCCCTCGTTGCTTGATCCTTCCGCTTCCGTGTCTCATTTGCACATGGAAGACAAGAAAAGGATGGGAAGGGGGCGGGTAAGTTTGTTGTCAGGGATGGGGGTTAGGCATTTTGTTGCTATTCCCATTAGCATTATGCAGAATACATAGATCTACAGAAGGCTGCCACCCATCCCCAGCTGCAAGCGCTGAAGGCCTCCCACCCACCAATGATGCAGCTTTTAGTACATGGTTTGGTCACCCTAGATCATAAGGGGGACATTGCTTCCGAAGGCTGCTATACAATCATTTTGCTTTGCTTTTCAGAACGCATGGGGTCAAAACAGAAATTGAAGGAGAACATCATTCCCCATTTTCTATAAAAATGCTTATGACAGATACAAAAAAGTAACAGAGATTGAAGGATGCTTGACTATCCTTTGGTGCTTTGAAGGTCATCATTTCTTCAGTCCAAATTTCTTGTCAAGGCCAGATACTGTGTTGGCTGCTTGTTCAGTTGCTTTATCAACACCCTCTTTCACTACTTTGCACGTCTGGTCCACCACTGTTTAAAAAAAAGGGGAAGAAGGCTATTATAAATTAGTGCAATGGTTCTCAAGCTGTGGGTCCCCAGATGTCCCTGAACTGCAACTCCCAGAAATCCCTTCCAGAACAGCGTGTGGTGGAAGCTTCTGGGAGTTGCAGTCCAGGAACATCTGGGGACCAACAGGTTGAGAACCACTGAAATAGTGTTTCCCAGACTTTGTATACCTGCAGTGTACTTTCTTTTTGGGTTAATACTGGAGAAGTAATTGACATGTTGCCATTTCATTTGTGTGTATATGTATTTGATTGGTTCCCACAATGAATGTGTGCAGCTTTTATTGGATAGCTCATTTAATTTTGGCTCCAGGGATCTTATCACGACCATCCTTTTTCCAGAAATATTGGGCTGTTCTGTCTGGCAATACTTCCTTGATTTTCGCTGATCAGTATGCCTGCACCCTTAGACCAGTAGTTTCCAACCTTGGGTTCCAAATGTTATAGCCAGCGCAGCTAGTGCTGGGATTGTTAGTCTACGAACACATGGGGAGCCATGGCCTTAGAGTGATACAGGCATAGATGAGGAGAGCACCAGTGTAAACCTGAAGGTCTAATGCGACACCCATGTGTGTATCGCTGCAGTTTAGGAACCAGTAGAATAAATAAATGGCAGCTCAGATGTATTTTAACTGGTTATCTTTTTATATAAAATGAGATCTAATGATCCAAGCAGTAACGAAGGCATCAGCAATTATTATAGGATAGAAATAGACTACAGTATTTGTCTATCACAGTGGCAACACATAATGCATGCGTGCGGATGTGCACACGCATACACAAAAGAGCTTACTTTTATCCCTGCAGTTTAATGCCCCAAAATGTTAGCTCTATGGGGATGTAATGCACACATTTGAGATTGCTACACCATTTGTCCCACATTATTGTCAAAACCCTCTTACCGTGTTCCTTCGACATAGCACAAATGGAGTAATTTTTGGAGGCCAGTTCATCATCATTAGCATTACCAGTTGCATACTGAGTAAAATAATTCAGTACAGTGATCCACCGCCTATCGCAGGGGTTAGGGACATGACCTGATGCACAATAATTGAAAATCCGTGATATGCAGATGC
Source organism: Phrynocephalus forsythii (assembly GCA_029282475.1). Taxonomy (NCBI): domain Eukaryota; kingdom Metazoa; phylum Chordata; class Lepidosauria; order Squamata; family Agamidae; genus Phrynocephalus; species Phrynocephalus forsythii. Next base: position 108,378,078 of record JAPFRF010000008.1, on the reverse strand, counting down.
AGGTCGAATCAGGCCTGGGGGGGGACTAGCTGGGGGCTCTTGTACTTACCCCCAGCCTGTCCCTACCACAAATGGGCCTGTGAGAGCCTTCCTGGGCCTTCTGGAGGCCCCAAAAGGGCCTCCGTGCAAACCCTCCGACAGGCCTAGAAAAGTGCTCGGAGGCCTCAGAAATGATTTTCAGCAATCTGGAAGTCACTTCTGGTTCGCAGGGAAGCCCTTTTGGGGCCTCCAGAAGGCCCAGGAAGGCCCTCACAGGCCTGCTTGGGGCAGCTCCAGTCCTGGGGTAGGTATGGGAGGCTTGAAACAGGACTTTCCCCCCTTACCCCAAGGGGGCCTTTTTTCATATACTGCGGTCCTGCGATATAGCGGGACCGCAGTATATGAACCACAAAAGGGCAGAGGACCACTGTATGTCTAATGAGGCTTGTTTAGGGTTTTGGATCCTTCCTTTTGCATACTTTCTAACTAATTATTATAGTAAAGAACATAATTCTGAAAAGTCGGAAACACTGTCACACAACACAGGAAGATTCCACAGGCCATAAGAACACTAGAGATCTGCCTCTTGTTTTTCTGTTTTGTGGAGGATGTTTTTGGAAGGATGGGCAGGGGAAATAGCATTTGCAACCAAAGGCTGTATGTATATCAAACGTACCTCCTGTTCTAGAACCTGCACAAAACTCCTACTGGATAGAGTAAGAGACTAGGAATCAGGAGTCCTGAGTTCAAATTCCTGTTCAGCCATGGAAGTTCATAACTATTATTATTATTATTATTATTATTATTATTATTATTATTATTATTATTATTATTATTATTATTATTATTATTATTATTATTGTTGTTGTTGTTGTTGTTGTTGTTGTTGTTGTTGTTGTTGTTCATCTCACTTGATAGCCCCATAAAGGTTGCTTATAAGATGGTCCTGACTTGACGGAATATAACAACTCTACCAAATCAGTTGGTCTTTCTAACCTGTTAGTCTAGTTTGTGGGCTCGACCATTGTGGATCAACAAGGGCTCAAACATATGGCTTACTCTTAAGTTGGAACGGTTTCCTCCTTGGGCTATAGTGCCTTGAATTTATACTGAGTTTATGGAGTCTCCAACACTAAACTTTCCCAGAGCTTGGGGAGTTTTGTTTGTTTGTTTTTTGTTTTGTTTTTGCAGACAGCAGTTTCTTAGCCTGCAACTCCTAGACTACCTCAAGCAGTTTTGCTGAGTTCTAGTATTTCTCAGTCCTCTTTGATTCTAACAAAGAAACAAACCTTGAGCACTTAAGTTTCTAAAAAACCTTTTGCAGTGTGTGCACACCAAGTATTTATTTATTTATTTATTTATTTATTTATTTATTTATTTGTTTGTTTGTTTGTTTGTTTGATATATTTGATATATTTGATTTGATTTATATACCACGGCCATCTAGCCCAAAGGCTACTCTGGGCAGTTTACAAAGTGAGTATGTGCTTTGCCACAAAGCCATATCTTATTCACACACCTCCGAAACACCAAAGGCTGCATGCAAAGAATGACAATCCAAATAGATAGACTGCTGTGTTAGGTAAGCTTCCCCCCTCCCAACCTCATACCTTTCTGACCCGCTTCTGTCACTTGATTCACACCTTGCTGTGCAGCCTTTCCCAGACTGTTTGCTGAAATCAGGAGACACAGAATTAGTCTATGGTAACTTGTACAGGTTGAGAAGTCAGAGGAGGATAGGAAAGCAATGATGGGAAAAGAAGAAAGCTGAGCACACCATCAGCCACACATGATAGCATGGCAAGCATTTGTTCAGCACACAGGGCTGTGGTATTACAAATAGTCCCTTTCTAAAATGTCATGTCAGGAATTCTGATGCGTGATTCTACCAGCCTTACTTCCTACATTGCTTTTGTGTTCTGTAAGCATGGAAGTACTTCAAAACATTTAAAATTTAAATGTATTCAAAAAATTCTTATATAAAAACCAACCTCAGGCTCCACAGCCAAACATCTAATGAAACACCAACATTCTTAAATGTAAGAATATATATACGAGGAAATAACTTTCTAAGATTTAAGCATATTAAGAACAGACACAAAATACAATATTTTTCCATGTAAAAGATTATATTTTTGTCTTAAATTGTGTGACTGAAAATTGAGGGTTGTTTTATACACGTAAGCAAGCTGAGGGGACAACATGGGGTTTCACAACTGTAATTTTGGCTTTGAAAAGTGGGAGTTGTCTTATACATGGGGGTGTCTTATAGATGGAAAAATATGATAGTTCTAAATGGTCAGCCAGTCAAACCAGTTGAGAGCTTTGAAAGAAAATCCATGTTGATTGTGTTGCTGTTGTTTCTGCAGAGCAGTGCGAAGCATTGCCTTGCCTTGCCATTTTGACTATGACATCTTTTTTGTTTGTTTGTTTTAATTTTTATTTTATAAAGAACAGATAAACAGCAAAATAACATAAGGAGAAAAAATAACACACATCAGTGTAACAAAATATATAACAAATATATCAGACATAAACCCCATGCAACCCACCCCCTCGGGACTTAAACAAGATTACAACTTTCATGATATTGACCTGCCCATTTCCCTCCAGAAATACATCATTGTTATAACTAACATTTTTGCCGAGCCTAACAGAACAAAGGTCAGTAATACACACACAAAGAAAAGAAAAGAACATCTACACCCCCAGAAGCCCAGAAAGTCAGAATATTCTAACTTTAAATAATACAATTATAAAACTTGCATCCCTTATCCATATCTTGATATCATTTGTCAGAAAGGTTCAGGTGTCCAAATTGGCATGGTAGAGTGGTTTTTTTTTTTTTTTTTTTGGCTGGAGCAAGCCACTAGTATTGAAATGACTATAGTAAGCTATTGTTCAAGCCTCAGTTTTCAAAGCACTGGAAGTGTGTCTTTCAGAACTCCCTTAATTTTGTAACCCCCTATGGATGCAAAATTTTACACCTTGACAAGAAAGAGGGGGAATGAAAAAGAGAAAGTATCTTACCTGCATCTTGAACAGTGCACTGTGCATGTTGAGCAAAGCCTTTTGCATCGTTGGCAGACATGGTTGCTTCCCACAGCTTCAGTCCCTAAGCAGAGGAAGTCAATAATGGCTGCTTTCTAAACATTCTGCAGTTCTTTTATACTTGTGTCAACAAGGCCCTTCCCTGGGGCTCACCTGGAAAATATTTTTATTGGGTGGAGCCCCCCCAATAGCTTAGCATTCTAAACCTGAAGATGGGAAACTAAAGGCATGTGCACTTTTAAGCCCCAAATTCTTTACCTTTCTCAGGCAGAGGGTGTATCTCATTGAACATTTCTTTCTGCACCAGTGGCTTTCATTCACTTCTGTAAAACAGAGGAGTTTGGATGGAAAATAACGGAGACAATAACAGGATTGTAGCCAGGGGTGAGAAAAAGGCAGCTGCGTGAGGCCATTGTATATGCTGTTGATATTTTGACTATATAATCATACAAAAGGCAGAATAAATTGTATTCTGATTTATTTCTCTTTCATGTGGATATGACTGACATGTAGGGAAAGTATTTTTCTTCATATAAAAGTATAAGTAGTGGGCATTTATGGAAGATAATTCTCTGTTTGGGGTGTTGCCTGACATCCCCTTTATTTGAAGGACTGTCCAGTCCCAAGATGGGTTTCAAGGTAATCCCAGAAAAAGAGATCAGCTGCAGGGGTCTGGAGACTCCCTTCCAGCAGCATTTCAGGCTACAGGCGAAGCAGGCGAATAAGTCACTTGAAAGCTGGATCAAAGTAGGTATTCAACGCTCTTTGTGATGCCTATATTCGTGCAAGGCAACACAATGCGCTTGCTTTCCTGTGTTGCTTCCATGATTCAGTTTTTCGTGTGGTCGTTATGATGGGGGATTTCACCTAACTGGTTGACAGCAGGCAACTGGAGTGTGTGTGTGTGTGTGTGTGCGTGCGTGCGTGCGTGCTTTATCTCAAATAGAAATGACACAAAATCTTTGGGAGCAGACCCTGCCTCCATTACTGTGAGAGTTTTCCAATAGTCAAGGCAATTAAAACATGAGCCAGGTAAGATCAGATGCTGTTATCTCTAATAAATGCACAAAAGCAAAGGGACTGAGAAATCAATGATTTTTAATGGATCCATTTATGTCTGAAGATAATAAGGTAAGGTTTGAATTTCCAGATAAATTCCATTAGTCCACAAGCAATTTTATATGGGGAGCTCATGGCTCGTTTTCAAGCAAGGCATGCTGTTTAAAGCAGAACCAGCCATTCTTGGTATGTCCTGCATTTGCCCATTTTGCTTTAGTATTTCATCATCATCATCATCATCATCAACTGCAGAACTGAGAAGGGCCCTAGAGATAATTGAATCCATATCTTTTCATGGAGTTGCATTAGAGAATCAAACTCCCAACCAGATAGCTAAACAAACCACTGAGCCATCCAACAGTCCTCTTATTATTCAAAGCCTGCTGCTTACATTTTTATTTCCCCCCAACTTTTTTGGGAATGTTTCAGGGCATGAACATGGATCTGAGCTTGAAAATATAGAAGATCTTCCCCTCCCTGGTGATAATCCCCAACAGTAAACATGGGTTAGAAAAGACAGGCAGCACTGTGGTGCCCTCTTTACCTACCGGATTACAGGAAGGGCCCCATAGCTGCTTGCAGCTACAGGGTTAACCCTATATCTTGTCATCCGAGGTTACCACTCAGCTGAAAATGGAGCACTCAATTGGCAGATAGAGCAGCTGGTATCTTGATCCACCCACCTCCTATGGTTGTGCCCACGTTTCCCCCCCAAAACACCGCATTGTATGTGCTTATTTACCCACCCCAGCTCCTCATGACTTGGTAGCTCATTGGTCGATACACAAGTGACATGAAACTATTGCTCATTGCACATCAATTTTATTAAATGTTATACACAACGGTTACATTGTCTTTGGAATGTACCAGTAATTTCAAAATGTTATTATTACCAAATTGCTTCCAGGCTCTGCATAATGAAACTTTTTATTGTTTTAGTAATTAATTGTTTAGGACATACTACATGCTCCCGGACTGGGAATTATTGCCTTTTACTAAACTAGCATCCTCAAACCTGCATGAGCCTTTGGAAAAACTTCTTCAATTTGTGTTCTTCTTAGATGAATCAAACAATGGTGTGATACATTGCCAGTTATTCAACCACATGTATACTTTTTATAAGCAGATGCATTAGATAATAGTAATAGTAATTACTAATAGTTGGAATTTCAGAAATAATCTTAAAGAAAATCTGAGTTCAAATTTCTACTGAGCTATGAATTCCACTGGGTGATCTTGGCCAGTTATAGTTTTCCGCACCCTATTCTATCCCTCAGTGATATAAGAATAAAAGGAATGGTGTGTGCACACACACACATATACATAGGGAAAGTGTATACAGAAAAGAATTGAAACATAATTACAAAACCCATTGTACTTGGCACCCAAATATGTAGTTTGGGAAAGGTTAATTTTGACTGAGTATGAAACTTTATTAGAAGCAAATAATTTACAGTGTTGCAATTTGAATAAATCTATTTCCATAGGTGTACACCACAGCATTTAGTTTTTCTTGGACTTTCCTAGTTTTAGTGCAATTACAGCGAATTGACATTTGTGTCCAGATTCTTCTAATCCGGTCATGCAGCTTGCCAGGTTATGTAAATACTTATTCAAGCCTTCATGGGTAATGCTGGGTCTGTTGATTCTAGTCATCGTGTTACTGAAATCGTGTGCTCTGGTAAATGAAGCATATGTGGTTCGCCATTTAATGCTGCAATGGACGGGCCATTAGTAGCTCTTCTCTCTTGACTCGGGTTTTTAAAAAGCAAGGAGAGCAAACAGTTGCTTGAAGCTAGCAAATAAAAATTAAGCACTGTCCTGATGCAAAGGAGTGAGAGGAAGCGTTAGGGGAGAAAACCCATAAAACAACACATTAACTTCTGGGAAGAAACATGATATGGTGTTTTTGGCACACTTATTAAGGCAAAGCTGACAAAATCGTAATTGCGTGATTGATGAGTTGAGATTGACTTCAGGCAAAGAAATTCCATCCTTTCCAGAAGACTAATTTTGGGATGTGGCAGAAAGTTACTTCAGAGTACAAAGAGCTTTTATGGAGTGCATTTACATTGTGCATGATCATGTGAACAGGTCTGTTGAGCATCATACAGTGTGCCCCGTGGGTATCATTCTCTTCGGTAAAGAGATAACAAAGTAACACATGAAGAACGCCAAATGTTTTAACCTTAGCCAAAATAAAATAAACTAATCTTGGGTGTGTGTGTGTGTATGGTTCATGATTTATCTTGCCTCATAATATTTTTATTGATTTGTTATATTTGCATATCATCATCCCTTTCATAAAGGTGATGGCAGCATACCTTGCCTGCATCTTCACAAATACTCTCCTAGGTGAGGGTGCGGTGGGGACTGGTCCAATTTCAACCAGTGAATTTCATAGTGAGAATCGCCCAAGTCCCAGGCTACTACTAGGAAGGAACTGAAAATGGAACCTGGGGTCATTCCAGACTGTTCACGTGAAAATTAGATGTTTTTTAGTTAACAAAAACTTCCTCTTTACCTGAATTTGTTGCACATATTCTTAATGAAGAAAGCAGAAAACACTTATGTTCTAATATAGCAAACTTATGGGAAGAAAGGATGTTTGTGGTGAGCTAGGTAGTTACATCAAGAGGTCTGTGTAATTTACGAGAAAGGTTCTCTCTCTTGACACACATCTCCTCAGTACAGAGAAATGTAAGCTTAATAAGATAATATGAGATATAATGAATTATATTTTTATTGCCACTGTTAAAAGGAAGAGCGCAGTACTGGGAGGCAGAGGTACCAGGATGGCTCCATAATCATGATGAAAACTCTCTCTCTCCTGGTTCACCCACCCTGAGGCAAACAGAGCAGTATAGCTCAGTGACTTGATAGATGGGTGGACTTCACAATTACTCTAACCAGTGCACACACTCCCTTGCCCTTTATACCCCACACAACTATCTCGTGGGTCAAGATATATCACAAAACAGATACTTGAGGTAGAAACACGTGATTCTTTCTACCTTAGTCATTTTGACTTGAGGGCTCCTGAGCAAGTCATCTCAGATCATCTTTTGAGTGAATCCTGATAGATGAAACATTTCTGAAAGATCCAGGCAGATTTTGCTATTGATGGTTTCACTTCCCTTTCCTTAAGATAGTAGGCATGTCACCCAAATGTCTTCCTGTGGAAAAAGCGACCACTGTTATATTAGGGGCAGGAAAAGAAACGAATGGATTGGAATGTACCTTTGGTGCCTTTTATGGTCTACTCTGTGGACCTTAATTTTACATATAAGAGAGGAAGCCCGGCACTCTTTCCCCACCGCCTGCCATGCTTTGCAATGAGAGAAGGGAGACAGATGGTGAGATCGGGAAAAATAGGGGAATTGGGGAACAATGAAGACCTAGATAAGTGATTGGGGGGGGTACTCTCGACCTGATCTGCCCCCCGGATACTTGGACCAGCACAATTGTTTATAAAAATCCAGTCCAGGTCAGCAGGGCCGCTGCTCTTTCAAACCCAGGTCTTGAGTGTTGGTATCTGCTGGTTGGCCAATGGGATAGATTTGAGTTAGTGCTGTTGTCCCATTCTCCCTGCATCCCAACATTATCTCTCCCAGGACTGAGTTATTTTGGCGGTGGTGTTGAAGTCCCTCAGATTATTAGTAGGCAGGGATGTCAACATCCCCCTTGATACTGAGCTCTCAGGTCTAGAACTGGAGTTCATGGAAACCATGACAACCGTGAGCCTATCCCAGCATGTCCTCAATCCAACCCATGTAGTGGGCCACACTCTAGACCTGGTATTCTCAGCTGAGGTCAGTTCTTGAAAGAGAAAATGGAAGAACAGAACAAAGGAGGTGAGCAGGAAGGTAAAGTGCAGGGAGTGAGGTTGTGCAGCACATTATCCAGGGCACCTTCCTTCTGTGGAAAGGGAGCTCCTTGCTGACAGTGACAGTGGCTGTGGTGTCCCAAGCTTGGGGGGGAGCTCTTTCCTGATTGTCTGCAGGCCAAAATAGAATCCATGTCCTACTGCTGTGCCAGAAGCATGGTTACTTCACATCCCTCTCATTGCGGTTTTCCGTCCCGCTTGGGACCAGTACAAAAAAAAGTTACTGCACGTCCATTGCATGACGGCGGGAGTTCGTCCTGACCTCACCCCCTGAACTGGGATTTAAGCATGATGAGCCATACCACTCCCTGATCTCAGGAATTCTCTTATCTCGATTCCTGTTTCGAGACAAGTGCCCGTGAGGTAAGGCTCATCACGTAACATGCACATTCACCACCTAGTGGCAGGAGTGCGAAGTTGCATTCTCCAGTACAATCCCAATGGCGTAAACAATGCATCGCAGAGAGGGAAGAAGGCAGAAAACCTCGAACTTTGCTGCTTAACGCATGAAAGGCAAAGTTACGGAGAATCGAAATATCGAAAAATGGAAGGTCGGACAAAAAAAAGGGGGAAATGAAGGCAGGGAAGTACAGTTGTTGTCACGAAACAAGGACGTGAAGTAACAGTCACCACGATACCATCAATCACGCCTGTGGGTAAACGGAAACAGGGACAGAACCGGGACAAGACCACGTGACTGCGAATGACGTAATCATGAAACAAACGTAATCTCGGAACCAGGAAGGACGTGAAGTAACCGTCAAAGTTGTGGCAGAGCTCTTTAAAGGGGAAAGGTAGCCCGATCTAAGTAGAAACACAAATGGAAACTGGATGGTTCCCCACCCACCCTGCCCAAGCCAAACCGTGCCGTCAGTGAGCTATATATCGTATTCATATGTTAGCGTGGACAGGCCCTTAGTTTGCCATATTATAGAACAGAACTACAGGAATAGAAAAGGGCTGGTTCAACTGTGTGTGCGTGCGCGTGTGTGTGTGTGCACGCCTGGAGCAAAGATGGCTCTGTTGTCCCACCTTCCAGTCTGTGACAATCTACCCACTTTGTGTGGGGGAGGTACTGGCTCTCTTCAGCCCTGGTCTGGTCTCTGGTGAAAACAGTTTTTCCCATATCACAGGCACAGCAGAAGCATTCAGCCTGTCCTTCAAGGACAGAACAAGACCAAGGAAGAGCAGACCAAGACGTAGCTGAAACAAGTTGTTTTATTTTTCTCTTTAGAAAAAAAAATATGTCCACCATTTCCAGGGATCTTGAGGGCTGATGCTAGTGGGCAAAAAAAAAAAAAAAAAAAAAGATGGCTTGGCGATTCCGACCACGACTGTGCTAAGACACGTTGGCTCCCAGGCCACACGCTTGGAAAGCTCAAAGGTGGGTAAAGAAGGAAGCCACAAAGGAGATGGACAGGAAGGGAGACATACAAGGCCACCCTAACACACAGGATCAAGAGTCTGCCAAACCTCTAGGGTAGTTGGATGCGAGGCAAGTGAAAGACTGCAGTGCTGTATGAAGTGAACCTAGGGCATGAGTGCTTTCCCTGCTCTGGTGTCAGCTAACATTTCTGCATTTACTCCTGGGATTCTCATTATATTTTCCCCCTTCCTACTAGGAGACCCGAGGAGGATTAATTTCCTTCATTTTCACCCTGGGAAGAAGAAAGACAAGAAAGCAGGTTAATGTTTCATATTAACTCTACAAAACAGAACATACTCCAGAAGGGAAGTGTGTGGGAGTCTGCACAATTACAGCAAAGTACTCCAGAAACATAAGAGGGCAGTACCAAACCTTCCAGAAATCCTTGCAACTCAACTTAATAAGAAAGTGATCCAGTTGTAAAATACTCTCTCTCTCTCTCTCTCTCTCTCTCTCTCTCTCTCTCTGAATGACTATTGGTTTAACATTATGAGCTGCCTTGAGTCCCCTCATCAGGAGAAAGGTGGCCTACAGGGAATGCTAACAAACAAATAATCAAGTATTTCTCTGGAGTAATAATGTGTGATGACACTTAAGGTCAGGGCATTGATCTTACAGAAGAATTGAGATTTCTCCTGGTTCCCTGAGCATAATTTTTCAAAATGACAATAAAATTGGATGCATATATCTATAAAGAGATTTATTCAGTGGCTTCTTAAAGCTCTTTATTCTGCTGAAACTCAACCTTGAAGCATAAATTAAATATGGATGGTAGTAAATAAAGGCTGTAAACAGAGAAGCAGCTGCTGGCTGTTGCTTTTCATGCTGCTTTCACACGACTACTAAAATCCGCTGCAAAGTACTCACAGATGCAGAGCATCAAAATGTTTTTCCATGAGCAGCAGACTTTTTTTAGAAAAGTGTGACCATGCCCACTTAAGTGTGGCCCAGTGCCTTTTACAAGTACCTGGTCTCAAGGTGGAAAAATTTTTGTCACTGTTCCGATGCGGATTTTAAAGCAGTAAAGGAGTCCATGGGAAAAGGGAAAATCCGCACCAAAACCCTTTCACCTCCATTCTGGTGCCTTTCGTTCATTTATTTATTTATTTTTAAACTGGCAAGTACGGGATACCATTATGGAGAAACCTATTCATCATATTTGCATAGCAAGCAGGCACTCCCTGCCCCATGTGGTGCATACTTGGCCCTCCTCCGCCTTCTGTATGTCCCCCCACCCCACCCTTTTAACAGACAGGAATTCCTAATGGGCTTCCTGTCCTGCTATAATTAGCTGCTGCTGACTGGAGGAAGCATGTTGGGCAGGTGGAGGTGAGCCTGCATTTTTTCTCTCCCTCCCTCATTAATCCACAGCAGACAGAAACAACAGAATCAGAGTGCGGAGGGTTGGAACACAAGAATCACGACAACAACCACGTGATCGCTGGTTGGGGCGGGGATCCGCATTTAAATTGCCAGTGCATTTTAGAGCACTTTTACACAACCTCTAAAATCCGGTGGCAACTTAAATTCAGACTGGAGATCGTGGGGGTTTGTTGCTCTTCCTGTGTCCCCACCCCTCCGCACTCCATTGTTCCTGTCTGCGTGAGGGGAGGGAGAAAAAAAGGGGAGAAAAATGCAGGCTCACCTCCCTCTGCCGGTGGAAGCAGCCCCGAGCAGCCCAGTAGTGATTCCTATCTCTTAAAGGGGCAGCGGGGACAAAAAAAACAAACAGAAGGGGAGGGAGCCCGGCATTCATGGTTTTACAATCCGCATTGGAAGATTTTTTACCTCCTGGAGGCCAGGTACTTGAAAAGTGCGCTGGGACGCGCTTAGGTGGGCGTGGTCGTACTTAATTTTTTTAAAAGTCCGGAGCTTATGGGAAAACATTTTTAAGCTCTGGATCTGGGAGCCCTTTGCCTCGGATTTTAGGGGTCACGTAAAAGCACCCTTAGTAGTTGTGTGAAAGTGACAGTCTATAGTCCCATCCTGTCTCTACTTTTGAATCTGTTAAACAGATTTTTGCAGGGGTTTGCATAGCTTCGAAAACCTTTAAAACCTATTGGACCAGACAGAAACAGGGCAAAGACAGATCGATATATTCCTGAAAAGAAAAAACTTCTCTCAGGTTATTTTTAATCCCTTCTAGCCATTCATGCTTATTTCTAGCCTAATGTGAGGGGGAAATGGACCAGGAATGGACCTGCAACTGGAAAAAAAAAAAAAACAAAACAGGAGCATTGGGGCTATAAAGAGCAGCAGAGAAAAGATCTGAAATCACCTGTATGCAGAAAAGAAATGGAAACCAGCTCAGCACAGAGAAAGTAAGGAAAGAAAAATAGATGGCGAGAAAAACCCCAGACCAGCCAAGGATTCTGGGGTTAGCTGGGCTGTGGCTGTGCGTTACCTCTGGACTGGTTTCTGTGCTTTCCACTGGGGCGTCATCTTCTGCAGCCTCCTCAGGTGGCTCTTCAGGCTGCTCTGGCATTGCTAAATCCTCCTGTGGGACGTAAACAAAAAGGTGCACATTTATTAGAGGGAAGCCTTCCGAAGACTCGTCTGCCAGGACAACAGTTTGACTTCAGGGAGCCAAAGCAATTCCTTTATGAGAACAGGTCACTAGCGAGAGAACTCCAGAGGCTGTTTCTGGGGGTGGGGGTGGCAAATGCAAATAAGATGGAGCACAGCAGAGCTGCAAAACATCATTTTGCATGTTCTAAAGCAGTGGTTCTCAACCTGTGGGTCCCCAGATGTTCCTGGACTGCAACTCCCAGAAATCCTGGTCAGCTCAGCTAGTGATGAAGACTTCTGGGAACTGCAGTCCAGGAACATCTGGGGGCCCACAGGTTGAGAATCACTCTTCTAAAGGGAAAAGAAATGAAGTTGTAGCATGTTTTCCTCCAAGTCTTAAACAGAGCCCAGGGTCCTCGTGTGAAACCAAATGCTGGGATTTTGGAAGAGGAAGCCATGTTTGTCTGTGCAAGAATTCCAGGCAGAAATCAACAAAACCAAACAGAACAGAACAGAAAAGACATAAAACATGTGGCACCTTTAAGACAAACTCTTATATTTTAATGTAAGCTTTCGTGGAAACAAATGCTGGGAGGTTCAGGACACATGAAAAGGAAGTGTTTCTTTGTATATGGAATTTGCTAGCATAGAGGCAGCTACCAAGTTGGGGTCAAACTATATACTACAGAGAGCATGAAAGGTACCAGAAGAGGGCATTTCTTAAGTGCTGAAATGCATCAGGTTCTCACAGCATGACATCTCCCTTACTTTGCATATTAGCTTGCTTTGTTTTGCAGTTGGTTGTCAGGAATGCTGGCACATTGATGTTGTGTTGTATATCAGTTGAACGGGCTTACAATGGCTTTTAGAATACAGTGGTACCCTTGTATAAAGGAATTAATTCGTTCCAAATGAAATTATGTTAAGCAATTTTTCTTTATACAAATTCCTCATAGGAATGCATTGAAAACAGAGTAATCCTTAATTGCAACCATTTTTATGTTGTACGGATTCGACCCATAGACGATTCTGTTAAGCACATTTCCCCTATCTCCGGAATTTTTTTATGCTGTACAAATTTTATGTTATACAAACTGTTTGATATATGAGGGTCCACTGTAACTGCATTTGAGGCTTTTGTCCTGTACTTTCTTATCCTCACACTGGGCGCTCATAGCCACCTTCCACTGCTTTTTCATATTTTTCTATTTTCTGTTTCATGCATCTGGCAAAGTGCTAGTTTAATATGGCAGATAGAAAAAAGAAACAGATTGGACTGCAAGCTTTCCTTGCAACTGACTGTCTGATGGACTGACTGACTCTCTCTCTCTCTCTCTCTCTCTCTCTCTCTCTCTCTCTCTCTCTCTCACACACACACACACACACACACACACACACACACACACACACACACACACACACACACACACACACACCAAAAGGTGGAGAAGGAAAGGAAGCAATGGAACTGGCAACTTGTCTGGTGAGAATAAAATGCAAACCAGTGAGTAGCAAAAAGAAACTGTTCAGATACATTGACAAGATAGGCAGCTTCTAGGCTTGTGGAGGAGGGATCACTTTCTCCCACCCAGTCATTATCCCTCTGTTGGCTCTCTTTTCAGATAGGGCTGCAAGATCCTGCACCATCCTTTACTTGACACACCCTACAGACGTTATTTACACCAATCGAGGGAATTCAAAACAAATCAGTTCCACAAGGAATTTAAAATTTAGTCATTAAAATAAATGATGACTAAAGAGATGCATGAGCAGGCACAGTGGCAGTGTGATGACAAGGAGCTTAGGCACTGTCTCTGCCCAGTTGCCCGATCGTCCTGCCGTTTGGCCTGATCAGCTGGGAGGAGGGCACATGTGCAGAAGGCAGCCACCAGCTTCCCTTTGGGGAGACCAGGCACTGTTTCTGAGCACCACCCAACCCCTTTCAGGCGGTAGTGGCAGAGGTGGCAGCAGTGGCATGGGGAGTAGGAGGATCAGGTCGGGAGAGGACAGGGACAGTGGGAAAGAGGCAGGCAAGTGTTTATTTTGCAGAAGCAAAATTGAAGCACTGAGAAGAGGGGAATAAGTTCAGCATTTCGTTTTGCTTTGGCAAAACAGGATCCCCAAACTGGGTTCCGAATCGAACCATGAGCCAGAAAAAACAACAATTTGGGCTGGTTCATGGTTTGATTCAGAACCTGGTTTGGGGAATCAGCCTGCCTGATTGGTTGGTTTTTCTGGTTCGTAGTTTGGTTCGTGCTCATCTCTATTGGTGGGGCATAAGAAACCTTTGTCAGTTTCAGGACTAAACTAGATATAAAAAGGTAACTCTAAAATAAATAAATAATAATAAATAAATGTTCCCCCCCACACTTGCGTGCTAGTCATGTCTGACTCTTAGGGGTGGTGTTCATTTTTGTTTTCAAGCCAAAGAGACAGTGTTGTGCAAGTCCGTGGCCATATGAGTCAGTTAATGTAAAAAGGTAAAGGTTCCCCCTGCACATGTGTGCTAGTCGTGTCCGACTCTAGGGCCAGTGCTCATCTCCGTTTCCAAGCCAAAGAGCCAGTGCTGTGCACTGAACACATTTCTGTAAATGGAATACAGTAGGACTCCCGTATCCACTGATTAATTATCCACTGATTCAGTTATCCATGGTTTGCAGAGGAAAAAAATTAAATAATTCAGCAGCCACAAAGCAAGCTGTTGTCACAAACAGCAGCTGTAAAGCAAGCTATTGTCACAAGTAGCATCTGTAAAGCAAGCTACTGTCACAAACAGCAGCTATAAAGCAAGCTACTGTCGCAAAACAGCAGTCATAAAGCAAGCTACTGTCAGGAAACAGCAGTTTGGGGTGGGTGGGCAGGCACTCTCTCTTATCCACAGTTTTCATTATCCATGGGAAGGCCTGGAACCAATCCCCAGTGGATACTGGGGTTCTACTGTTTACCTTTCCACCTTTTATGGCAGTACCTATTTATCTACTTACATGCTTTCGAACTGCTAGGCTGGCAGGAGCTGGGGGTTAACAGCGGGAGCTCACTGTGCTGTGTGGCACCTGGGATTCTAACTGCCAAGCTGCTGACTTCGCAGCCAACAGTTTTTAGTGCTCTAGCCAACTGAGCTACCACGCCTATTGGTGGGACATAAGAAACCACTCTCTGTTTCAGGACTAAACTAGATATATGAGCCAGTTAATGTAACTTGTATTTAAAATGTCAATAGAGAACATTAATCCATGTCAGAGGCTGGAAATGTTAGTTTCCCATCCCAAAACTCTTAGGAGGCACCTTTCTGGAATGCATCCCTAAGGGTCTTAGTAAGCAATATTTCAAAGCTCTGGTCTATAAGCTATGCAATCAAGGGACAAGCTGGCACTTTCTAATGCCTGGATGAATTTTTCAGTAAGTTCACTTTTGATGTTGGAGGTGTTCTGGGGAGGGAGAAGATGAATAAAATCTACAGATCTAGGTACATCTAAATGCAAGATCATATGAGATGGGGTGGAGGAGACAGAGAGATTTCACTCTCTTCCTTTTGCATAATAAGTCACACACACACACAAATTCCATCCAGTTTAATATTTGATAGGGCAAGCAACAAACGTTCAGGTACAAGCAACTGCCTTGCATGTCTGCTCTCACCTTTACTAAACCTGAAAGTATTGAATTGTGAGGCTTGAGGTATTCTGTTTGCTCCTCTTATGCCTTAGAAATATTTTTCACCATGACTTCACCTCTCTGTCTCACTCATCTATTTTTAACCAAGCAGGAAACGAGCATCTTGACAGGCGAGGGCTCACACAATGGCAGGATGAAGAAGTGTCAGCTTGAACTAAAGTCTCCCCGCTTTAGAGTCCCGGCTCATAACCTGACAAAGCTGCCTGTCTAGAAACAGGAAGATGAGATGTGGCAGGGTATTAGACCTCACCTGCTAAGACACAACCCTTCTCCTCGTGCTTCCATCTGTGCTTGTGCTCAACATTTCAGGGTTGCACGCTGCTGAAGAGTTTCCCCTGCCTTTGCTACATGGCCCAGTGAGGCTCATGGCAGATGTGATGTTGGAGGTCTGCTCCCTTCCCTTACAAGGACCCACCCATTGGGTGGGGTGGGAGGCACTGTGATGAAACCCAACAGGACTGAGTGAGTGGAGGGGCAATGGTGCAAGCAGAAGCTGATGGAGGACCCCCAGGGTATAATACCATCGTGAGCCTGACCTGGGTCACCTTAGTACACCCTATATTGATTCATTCTTCAGTAAGCTTCTCCTGAAGGGAGGCTAAACGAAATGGTCTCCTTTTAATTAAAAAGCAAAGCAAAACAGACTACATGTGGTTGTGTCAGAAAAACTTGCTTCTACCAAGAGAAGCAAATGCTGAGGCCCACAGCCCACTGGAGAGCTGTTGACAGCTTCCTCTTAAGAAAAGTTTAAAGACCACTTCTTTAAATTCCCTGGTGCTGTCACAAACTGGCCAAGGCACAATGGTGTCATATGATGAATCTAGGTGCAATCAGTGGCCGAGTTTTTATGTTATCTCCTCCACAGATGATGGGTGGAGACCGTGTCTCTGCTTTCTTTCATTCAGGTATCCTTTACTGTGGCCACTGGCCACCATTCATCAGTGCTGTAGGAGTAATTCTTATATGTCAGTGGTGGCAAACCTTTTAGAGACCAAGTGCCCATACTGTGATTCAAAACCCACTCATTTTTCGCAAAGTGCCAATGCAGCAATTTAACCTGAATACAGGTGGCTGTGAAGGGGTGATATCAGGTGCCCACAGAAAGGGCTCCGAGTGCCACCTTTGGCACCCGTGCCATAGGTTCGCCAACACTGTCATATGTTGTCATATTCTCTACCTTAGTGTGTTTGTGGGTTTGAAATAAACAGGGATGTGGTGTTTGCCAAAAATCCTTTTAAGCTTCTCAGACACTCCAGCCATGTAGGGAATGACCAGGTTCTTCCGTCAGGTCTGGGTGTGACATTATTCTCAGCAGAGGTGGGTGATTTTACAAGGCATTGTCATGAAAACATAGTGAGAAGACCCAGAGATAGCTGCTCTTGGGAAGCTATCTCTGGTAACATCTGATTGAACCCTCTGGAAATAAGGGTCTATATATATATGGGGGTCATGCTAAAACATTTTTGCTGCTTGAGGCAAAAGTCGCCTTTGGCCATATTCCTTATACAGAAGTCACCTGGAATGGAAGACTAAAACTCCCAGAAGCCTTCATCACTAGTTGTGCTGCAAAGGATTTCTAGGAGTTGTAATCCAAGAACATATGGGGACCCAAGGTGGAGAAACACTGCATTATGGAATTTCTATTATAAAATGTGATGGCTACCAGCTGAGGATCAACTGTACTTCCTTTATTGAATCTGATTTATTTATTTATTTATCTGCCTCAGTCATGCATCTGCAACACTAACACACTTTCATCTTCTAAATTATATACTGTCTGTAATGTATAATTTGACCCAGAGGTGGCTTTTGTTGAAACAAAGGAAGACATGGGGCAGAATGCCTATCAAGGACTGTTTGACACGATTGCTATATATTGCTTCCAACATTGGAAGCAGCATGCCCTACCCCAATAAATTGCCAAGGAATGCAAGCAAGAGCATGCTTTTTTACTCTGCTGACATTCTTGTGGGTTTTGCTATTGGGCCACTATAGAAGCAGTATATGAGTGAGTCCCTGATGTGCCCTTAAGGCTTCTCTGATGGAGAAAATCCATAAGTAAAAAATTAGAAGTTGGCCTGGCTTGGGTGGGAAACAGCTCATGGGTAGTGAGGGCCCATTTAAACATTCAACCAGTCATTAGGTTTTTCTTTGCAAGTGTCTCCACCCCTCTCTCTCACACACACACAGACACACACCAGTATTGCCTGACACTATTGTGTGGCATTTGAGTAAGCAGCAGTTCTGGCCTAAACATCAACCAACAACAAAGGACCGCACCTACCTTTTTTACAACCCCAGTGGTGGTTACAATGGTCTCCGCTCCTTCTACGGTCTGCTTTGCCACCGTGTTCACGCTGGCCACTACAGTTTCACCCACAAGATTGGCCTGTTCTTTGGTCTTCTCGGCAACTATAAACGAAGCAGAAGCAAGCTGGGTGGATGAACCACGGATGAGCGTTTGTGCGTGCAAGCAAGACAGAAGTTAAGGCACCACCTTTTTAAAGTTGGCGGTTCTTCCCCTGATTAGGAGAACAAGTTAATTTTTGAGGAATTCAAGCACCCACTGGGTTGATAAGCCTTTGTCCTTTACCACTGCACCTGATCACCTGATAAATGATTATTATCTGTCTGTCCATTTAAGGAACATTCACCATAAACGTTTCCACTAGCAATGGTCTGTGAAGATTCTCAGTCATCAAAGTGAGTTTATCTTGAAGCTGCGTCTTGGCAATTGGACTTCTTTTCTTCAGACTGACAAAGCTGTTTGGATGAGCAGTGAAACGTTTCAGTCTCTCAAGAAGAAGTCCAGTTGCCATGACTCAAGTTCCAAACACTAGCAATGGAACAATCTCCATACTGATGACATAGATAGTTACCCTGATATGGCAGTTTTCTATTGGAAAAATTATTGAATGGGTACAACATTAAGTTATGCCACTGATCCATCCACCCACAATTGCAATCACGTAATTCAAGGCTCCATTCTGCATAATCCATTAATTTAATTTGAAGTGATAACTCTTTTCTGGTTAATCTGATCTTTTCAATAGCACCATCAAAAAGTGATTGCCCCTCACATGCGCACCTTTAGAACATAAGAACATAAGAAGAGCCATGCTGGATCAGGCCAAAGGCCCATCTAGTCCAGCTTCCTGTATCTCACAGTGGCCCCACCAGATGCGTTTGGGAGCGCATGAGACTAGATATCTGTCTCCTGATACCACTCCCCTGCATCTGGCCCTTGAAGTACCCTGGTTTCTCCATCATGGTTTGTAAACTGTGATGGACTTTTCCTCCAGGAATCTGTCCAATCCCCTTTTGAAGGCATCCAGGCCAGATGCCATCACCACATCCTGTGGCAGGGAGTTCCATAGACTTACAACGCGCTGGGTGAAAAAATATTTTCTTTTGTCAGTTCTTACTCTCCCAGCCCTCAATTTGAGTGTATGTCCCCTAGTTCTGGTATTTTGGGAGAGAGAGAAGAGCTTCCCTCTATCCACTTTACTCATACCCTGCATTATTTTGTATGTCTCAATCATATCCCCCTTAAGCGCCTTTTTTCCAGACTAAAGAGGCCCAAATGTTTTAGCCTTTCTTCATAAGGGAGGTGCCCCAGCCCAGTAATCATTTTAGTCGCTCTCTTCTGCACCTTTTCCAGTTCCACTATGTCTTTCTTGAGATGCGGTGACCAGAATTGTACACAATACTCCAGGTGGAGCCTTACTATTGTTTTGTATAATGGCATTATAATGTTGGCTGTTTTATTTTCAATCCCCTTTTTGATAACCCCTAGCATGGAATTGGCCTTCTTCACTGCTGCCACACATTGGGGAGACACCTTCATGGAGCTGTCCACCAACACACCAAGATCTCTTTCCTGATCCATCACGGATAACTCAGAGCCCATGAGTTGATAGATGAAGTTTGGATTTTTTGCCCCAATATGCATTACTTTACATTTGGTTACATTAAAACGCATTTGCCATTTCTCAGCCCATTCCCCCAGTTTAGAGAGATCCTTCTGGAGCTCTTCACAATCTTCTCTGGTTTTCACCACACGGAAAAGTTTTGTGTCATCTGCAAACTTGGCCACCTCACTGTTTATCCCTGTCTCCAGGTCGTTTATGAATAGATTGAAAAGCACCGGTCCTAGGACAGAGCCCTGGGGCACACCGCTTTTCACTTCTCTCCATTGTGAAAATTTCCCATTGACACCTACTCTTTGTTTCCGGGATCTCAACCAGTTCTCAATCCATAAGAGGACCTGTCCTCTTATCCCCTGACTGTGCAATTTTCTCAGCAGCCTATGGTGAGGGACTGTGTCAAAAGCCTTTTGAAAATCCAGATAGACTATATCCACTGGTTCACCCAAATCCACGTGCCTGTTGACCTTTTCAAAAAATTCTAAAAGGTTTGTCAGACAAGATTTACCCTTACAGAAGCCATGCTGATTTTCTCTCAGCAAGGTTTGTTCTTTTATGTGTTTTAAGATTTTCTCTTGGATGAGGCTTTCCACCATCTTCCCTGGGACAGATGTAAGGCTAACTGGCCTGTAGTTTCCTGGGTCCCCCCTCCTTCCTTTTTTAAAAATTAGTGTGACATCCGCCATCCTCCAGTCCTTTAAATAATACCTCAAAAAGCAGCCCTCAAGTTGGTTCTACTGGACCAGTTGCTGATGCAGCAGTGTTGCTAAGATGAGTCAAGAGCAGCAGGTGTCTCTTCACCTGAAGATAAGGGTTTAATGGACACTTTATGCTCTCTTGCTAGGGATGGCGAGGCCATTAGACAGGGGGAGGCGAATGGTTAGGTTTGCCTGGTCTCAGGGAATGGCTATGTATCTTTGGGGAATGGGAAGACCTGAAAGGAGGAGGAAGTTTGGATTTTCATCTGTGAGTGAGCTTTAAGTTCTGGATTTCTATTCCCAGCAGTCAGCCAGGGGGTGCAGGTGTGTTTATGTGTGTTGCTCTTGCACTGAAAAGTCAGGTGTGAGAGGAAGGAATGGAGGAATTGGGTCCTGTTCAGGCCATTTGGAGCAAAGCAAGGTTATTAAACTCATGATCCTTCTGGCTGCACAGGCCCCAGCATGAGAAGGCCAAGGGCTGGAAATAAACACCCCAGGGAATGCCAAGGAGCTTTCCTAGTCTATACTCAGCAACATATAGATTCTGGAAGACCTTGGCTTGAGCCATCTATGCCATAGGTAAGTCAGTAGGGGGTATGAATCCCTGTAGACATGGCATCTGTAACTGCTGGGCATGTTTTCCAATGAAAGTTGTTTTCTTCTTGGTCCTGGGTCACCACATCACCTGATTAATTAGGTTTTCCTTGGATTCTGGCCAGTTCACTCAAATTTCCCTCATAAAGCACTGCCACTAGCTGGGCCATTTCTAGTTGTACAGTGTGCCTCAGTGACCTCACGAGAACCCATCTCCATGGCATCACAATGGCCTCCTTGCTCCTGTTCCAGTTTTGGTTCTGAAATATAAGAGATCAGGTACTGTTGCCCTGGCAACCCTGCCACTGGGTGAGGTGACACAACGAGCAAAGAGTAATCACATGGGTGATGCCTGCCCTTCTCTGGTCCCTTCAGTCTCTCCCCCCACCACCCTACTGCTACCCTGCCATTCCTTCCAGGATGGAACTATGCTTATTTTCCCTCAGTTCTATTCACTTTATATATATGTTGGAAGGTAATAAAATGGCTTCTAATAGCCTGCATCTCTTCATTGGGGGAAATTAAAAATATTTTCGTATTCAGCTGCTTTGAGCGTAGTCCCCACAGCCAGCTAAAAGGGTCAGGATCTACTGGTAGAGGAAAGGACCCACCTGAAGAATGGGTTTCTTCAAAAGGAAAGCTACCTCAGCTTCTACCTTCGGCTTCAGGAGAAGAGAGTGCCCTATGGGCAGTCCTGAAGTCAGATGCAGCTACTGGTCTGGCTTCCATGGCCAGCATAGATGGAGACACTTCTCATATTTTGCCTCAGACAGCAAAATGTTTTCAGCGCTCCCGAGACACAACTGACAGTAGCTATTTCAGGAAACAATGCTTCTTCTACTGTGGTGTAAGCCAGTGGATGGGGAATCCCAGGAGTTGGACTCCAAACAAAACAAAACAGGAGCCTTTTCCCATCTGTTGTGTGACCTCTTTAAAATTAGCCAAGATACGGTTACACTGTTGTCTCAGTGTGTTAAATTCTCCTGAGTTCCGTCTCCTGCCGAACATTTAGATGACCCATGCTTCATATTCCTGGGAGTATTTGCTGCTATAAAAGATAATTTGTTTTTTAAAGGAATTGACCAATGTTTTGTAGTTTTACAAAAGTGGAAGTGAAGTATTTATTCCCCCCCCAAAAAAAAATACACTGTGGATTATTCGTGTTGCCAACTGCTTAAAAAGTGCTCCTTGTGAGGTGTTGCTTTTCCTAATTATATTGCTGCTCTTGCTGCTAAAACCAAAATGCAGCACCAGTTCTTTGAAATAAAATATACTTTAAAAATAGACTGCCCCCAAAATGACATGGAGAGCCAGGGTTGGCTGAGGCCTTTAAAAAGATGGTACTGTCCAGATATAACAAAGGGCCTTTTTACCGCCCCCTAAGGTCTGCTGGCCAATGACAGAGATCTTAGGGGTTCGTCCTCTTCCTCTGTCCCCACCCCCTCCGGGTTGCTGGCTGCGTGAGGGAGGGAAAGAAAAGAATGCCGGCTTACCTCCGTTCTGTTCCAGCATTCAGATCTCTTAAAGGGGCGGGGGCAGAAAAACAACAAACAGAAGCCAGAGGCCCCGCATCAAATATTTTTCACATCCAAAAGAGGTGGCTGCGCTGGGACGTCCGGGGTCGCACTTAATTTCCTGTTAACTCCGGAGCTGGTGGGTAAACATTTCTAATCTCCGGAGCTGGGAGCCATTTGCCCCGGAGTTTAGGGGTCGTGTATAAATGCCCAAAGTCATATGACTGGTGGTTGGATCTTGACTTAAGAGTAGGTGCTGAACCAAAGGCAATGGAGTCAACATAGACTAAAAGTTATAGGGTAGAGATTTTGTGGTACACATTGGCTGAGTTTTCTAGAATTCTCTTATGATCTGCTGTCTGAGTTAGATTGCAGGACAGGTGGAAATACTACCCAATGATAGGGTAGGGGCAGGGGAAAATATTTTGGACTGGGCTTTGTGATGCTGTTAGGGGCATTGTTTAATACAGTGAAGTCATGTATAAAATAGTCAAGACTTATGAGGTGCCACTTATGCAGATGAAACCAAGGCATAAAATGGAACCTGTTATTTATTTATATGTATACCACCCCATTTGTGTTGCCACTCTCTTGGTGGTTCATAATATATAAGAAAATCACACATTAAAATACTATACTGTACTGTATAATAAGTACAAAAAAAGCTAATAAAATTCAATAAAGCCTGTCACTAACTAAAACTACCTTTTTATAAATATACATGCTGAAACCCATTTGGACATCTCAGGAAAATAGTCACATTAGTAGAAGGCTACTTTCTATAATATGGTTTTAATCAGCTTCCTAAAAACAGAGGTACAGTGCCTGGCAAACTTCTGTTGGATGCTTGTTCCAGAGGGAAAGTTATACAACAAAAGGCATGCATGATGAACTTACCTGAGGTCACACTCTGCACCACACCCTCTTTAGTTTTGGCCCCTGCAAAGAGAGACAAAACATCTATTAGTCTTGTTTTGAGTAAATGGGTGTTGGTTGTCTACCCGCTCAGCCCATGTGCCTTCAGCCAAACCCAACCAGTGAGAAAAGAATTAGACATTTGTGTAAGGAAAGGAATTCATGTTAAATGTGTTCAGATGTGCATGCACAAAAACAATAAAAACTAAAATATGAATCATGGGACTGCAGATCTAGAAGGGACCCTTATGAATTACTGAGTCCAGCCTCAGTGAAGGAGACACAAGGAATCCAACTACTGGAACCACTACCTATTACACTATAGCAAAAAAGGTCATCTTGCAGTATGAGAGGAATGCTGTTCTAAGCCACTTTGCAGAGCAGCAAAGGATCTCCCTGCCAGGGTGCACGGTACCCAAAATAAGCAAAACTGTTTAAGTATCTTAGGCTTAAGCATTCTCACACACACCCTCCTGAGCAGTGAAAATACGGTTACAATCATACCCGAGTTAACAGTTCACTGCCCTTTTGTGAAGCGCAGCATTAGCTGCCAGAGATGGGTGACTCACCTTGCCTAATGGTAGGGCTGGTCTTCACAGGGCTCTGGGAGTAGCCCCTTGTGGCATGCCTGGGCAGAAACTGGACTGAGCCTGTGGGGTACTGATCTTCAAGTCACGCTCCAAGCAAGCCTAGATGTAGGACAGCCAAGCCTGTTAAGGGATAAACTAACCCCCAGTCTTTGCTGAATCTTCCTCAAAAACGTGCCAAGGCAGGGCAGTGTTGTGTGGGTGCATGTTTTCTGGGACACCTCCTCAGTGTATACTCTGCTGAGATGAAGACCACCAAACACAACCATTCAGAGTGCAGCATGAGATAATTGTACAACTTAAAATGTCCTTCCCTACTAGAGATGGGCACAAATCAGAAAAATGGCATTTCGTTTGTCGTTTGTCGTTTGTTGGATCCGTTTCGGTTCGTTTCCATTTTACGCGATTTTTTGCAAAAATTTCATTTTCATTTTCGTTCGTTTTGTTACCATTTCGTTATCATTTATTTCAATTTTTGTGATTTTTAAATGATTTTAAGCAATTCACTCATATTGCAGTAATGGAAACGAAACACACGACAAAAATTCTGGTGTTTCTGTTCATTTCATTTCATTTTAGAGACAAAATTCGTTTGTCATTTTGTTACGTAATGAAATGAAAAACAAAAACGGAAATGAAAAATTGTTCATTTTGTGCCCTACTATTCCAAGCCAAGCTGGGTTTCCTCAGGGCAGCAATACAATCTCCTCAGTGGAAAACCCCACTGAGTTTCCTCAGTGTGTATTCTCTATTGTTGTGCAGCTCCTGGTTCAACAGACTATGAAGAGAAAATGCCAACATAATAAGATGAAGGAAAATAGTGGTCATGTCTCCTCTTTTACAGAGGCCATTTATCCATCTGAAGGACTGACAGAGGACAGAGTTCATTGGAAGGTAGCCTCCAGTCCAGACCTCATTTAAAAATAAAACACCATAAATTGGGACGCCAGCATCCTTGAACTTACTCATCCACAAGTTAACACTTGGGCAGCAGAGACAGCAAGCAGTCAGGTCCCATGGAGGTACTGTTGTTCCACTTAAACTGTAAACATTATTTCTAACTTTGCTTCTCAACACATGAATTAGCATAGGCAGTTTTATGCAAATTAGTATCCTTTTCAGTCCACTTTTCTGATGCTTTGTTTCCTCTTTTTTGGTGGCATGTAATTAGCTACCCCAACTATAATCCTCATTCAGATGAGCACCACTCCTGTTTGAGGATGTGGTCCAAATCACACTTTATATTCTGATCGCTAGATCATTGTTTTAATATTCCCTACCCCAGGGCTTGCTAAGCCACTCTTCCAAATAGTTGCCCTTTTTTTTTCAACAGCTGTCAAAATGTATTTCTTTGACCATGTCTTTGCCGATTTAAACCCATAGGTTAGGGATATGTGGATTTGGGGGTTTGTACAGCTTCAGCATAGACGCTGCAAGATGTGTAGGTGCATGCTTGCAGACGTAAGTATAATAATAACAAAATTTAATACGATCAACAGATCAAAAAACAAACAACATAGATCAGCAACATAATCACATGTGAGCATGGGTGTTTCTGGAGAGGCAAAAGGCTGAAATGCTGGGAATTATCCCTATATGAAAGGAAATTTGGCTTCAGAAAATGATACAACTCTCTCTCTCTCTCTCTCTCTCTCTCTCTCTCTCTCTCACACACACACACACACACACACACACACACACACACACACACACACACACACACACACACACACACACACACACACACACATTCACATACTGAGTACTTCAGGAGGGGGCAACATGGATGCTCCAGAGGTTTTTCACCTACAATTCTCATTCACTCTAGCCAACATAGTCAATGGTGAGGTGCTGTAAGAAATGCACTCCATTCCTCCCCCACAGAGATCCCCAGCTACCCACCCCTGGCTTACACTGCCCACAGGTGGCCTGTGGCAGACCAGCAGCTTGGCAAAGGCAGACATTTCCTGCCATGGGTTTGCCCAGTTATTAGTCTTCACAAAAGCATGACGTGATTTTTTTCCACACTGTCACCAAGTGTATAGTCAATCTTGGGTTATTTATTAAATTGTAACTTCCCATAAGTGAACCACTTGTTGCTTGTGTTTGCCCCATCTTGATATCACCAGCTGCTGCTGGATTTTAGCTTAAAGCACACGGCTTATCTTCTTTAAAACAACGACAAATGAACTTGTCCCTTGCTTTTCTGTCTCAGAGGCCAAGAAGCTGGCTTGGTTATTTTTCTGATGAGTTGCCATGAGGAAATGGATGTATCCATGTCCTCAGCCTGAAAGGTGCTAACGGCACCTAAATTGTGGTGTGAATCTCACATGAGCTAAATGAATCAGGCACTACTGCACCCATGGCTTTTTTAAGACCTGGATGGTAAAAGAAAACAACTGTAGGTATAACAAAGAACCAAATCAAGTTCCTGCTTGTCTCTTGATGGATGGTCTGAAAATGAAATTACACAGATCACTAGGTCAAATCATCCAGAAATGCACCCTCAAAAACACCACACCCAGAACCCACAATGCCATTTCAGGACACTGAACCCTTGATTGATGCCATGCACAAATCAATATTGATTTGTGTGGCCCAGGTTTCCCCACTCTGGCTGGGGATTATGGGACTTGAAGTGCAGCACATCTGGAGTTGAGGAAGGCTTCTCCGGTTGTTTCAAGTGTCCCAAAGTAAGGAGGTTTTAGTTAGGATTTTATTATCCTTGCACTAATACACCAACCAACTGCAGAGACACAAGATCTGCTGAAGGTCATTGCCTAAGCAGCACAAATACATCCAGAGGCCAGGCAAATTAATTCAGTAACTGGTTGCTATGTCCTGACCTATTACTTGCCCAGTCTTAAATCACATTTAGTTGAAATGGGGGAAAGATCCTTTCAACATTATATTTGCTTATGGGAAAAATGCTTCTTGTATAATCTTGGGTATAGCAATTGCCTTTTATTAGTGGTAGATGTCACATTTTAAAATTCTTTCTGGGTTTGTACATTTAGCATCACCTGCAGCACCAAAATTGAGCATGTCAAGATTTTTCTCTCATGTTCATGCAAAAAAAAAAAAAAAAAAGCTGCATCCTCTGCTAAATAATTTCAACATGTCATGTTATTAGAGCCAGAAAGGAAATAGGCCAGTGAAGAAAAGGGCAGAGTGGCTCTACTACAGAGCCAACTAATTTATTAATTACTGCATTGCCTGCTGAACACGTACACAAGAGATACAGCAAAGCATAATTAATTTGGTCCAATTTTTTTGTGCATTTTAAAATTTCAAAACACCCTGTCACAAGTCCTGCTGCTCTGCTCTGCAAGGACAGCCTGAAATGCAGAAATTTAGCAGCTAAAGCTTTTCCATTTTTTAGTTTATTTGTTTGTTTATCTGAAGGGTGTACATAGATGCATTTTAAAGGTGCAGGAATCTTGTTGGAAGAGAAATGGCAAGAGAAACAAAGGCTCCCCGTTAACTCTGGGCATGAAACACCAAACTGGTGGAAAGAATAGAAGAAGCCAAGGCGAGAGAAATGCCATTCCTGTAGCGGTTCTCAGAGCTTGTCTGGTCTTTTCAATGTTCTTTCAAGGCCACACCCATTGACTCAGATTTTACACCTGGCATGAAATCCGACCTGGCAGCACAAAGCTTTGTCAGCAAAGGACAGCTGTTGCAAAGGACAAAACAAAACACTACAGGCTGTGACAGGTCAACCATGGCCTGTAGCTTGGGCGTATGAGGTGACAAGTTCAACCTATCCCTTCCCACAATGGGCACTTGCAAAGTGTGTGTGGCTGTTCTCCAGTGTAAAACACCTCTGGCTGGGAAATACTTTGGGAAGCAAGGGGAAGAGGAAGGAAGGGAAGGCACGCTTAAGGATGTGTGGTTGTTTATTCCTAATTAAAGAGATCACATTCTTCTGGCAGCTGGCAGAGGCCATCAGTGTGCTGGCCTGTGGGAACATGCATATATGTTGGACTGAGGAGACTGTGAGATCTGGAATCCCTTTTAGTTCCCAATGGTTCCAGGCTAGTGAAGTAACATCCTTCTGGGAACCTCTGGACAGCAGGGGATTGATCTCTGTCAGTTCTCCTCTTGTTTTGCACACACATGCTCCACTATTACTAATGCCACCCACTCTTTGCCTCACTCTGAGGAGATAGTGGAAGACTTTAGGCTCTGTGGAGAGCACAGTCAGTTGTGTAGAGCGATCGTTACTGCTTTCGCACAGAGCTGCTCAGCCCCAAACACCCGACTTGGAGGAGTCCTTGTGAAAAGTGTGCCATGACACAGGATCCCCCAGAAGGGTTTGGGGACCAGGAAAGGGTCCATTGGCTGGGCTACCAAAGGCTCTCCAGAATGTCAGGAGTCCTCCCTGTTAGGAAGGGGAAAAGCTGCACTCTGCTGCCCACGATGGGAGCTGGGCTTAATTCTGGGAAACATAAATGGCTGGCAATGCCGAGTCATTTGGGGCTCAGGAGTGCGTGGCTTTGCCCCCCACCCCATCCCCATCAACCCCCATCTGGCGTGACTTATGTAAGACAGGGGATATCCAGGGGTATGTTTCCAAAGGCCCCCTCACACCTGAAGCCAGCCATAACAGAGATCCTCAGAAAAGTCAACACTACAGATGGTTTATGAGCAAGGAAGGAGGTTGAGTGTGTGTGTGTGTGTGTGTGTCCAACAGCATTCTTGGAATGTGTTATTCCTAAAGGGGGAGACCCACCCCACCCCAAGCACCTTGCTCTTCAGATTTGCACTGTGGTCCTCATTTCCATGTTTATTTGCCTCAGGCCAAAATTTTGGGACCCATTTTTGTCCTCTGTGCAACCTTTCCATACAGCTCTGGTCTTCTGTCTCCACATTACTGCTCCCCCTGGCCCCAACACAGACGTCTGTCAGCTAGTACTGGCTTCAGACCAGAGATTTAAAAATGTGAGACCATCCAGCTGCTAATGCACCTGAGGTTTCATCAGTCCAAGTCAGCAGAGCCAAGGATGAGGATGGATGAGATTTGTCATCCATAAACCTCCAGAGAGTCACACAAGTGCCCTATTCCTGCTACAGATGTGCTTGTTCCCTCCAGCAAGTGCCTTCCTCTGGACTGGACCTCAAGCCCTGCCAGAAGGGATGAACAAAGAAGGCAAAGGAGATGGCAGAAAAGGCCAAGCAATGGGAAGATGAAAATAGCACAGAGATGAGGAGAAGGGCAGAACAGCACATATTTGCCATTGAACCTGGCCACACACTGGCTTCAGCCCCATCCCTTTTTATAGACTCATGATGACAGTTTTTTCTCAGAGGGACCAAAAACAGACAAGGCCTCAGACAAAAAAAAAAAGGTTTCCAGCCCCTGATGAACCAAGCAAGCACACAAACAAACAAACAAACAAACAAACAAATGATAAATAAATAAAAATAAAATAAAATGGAGTTTAAAGATGGAGTTAAAAGACTGTCCTCATATGTTAAAATCCTGGTGCTCTTGGCTGTTATAATCCATCCTGCTTGGTCCTCTGTTTTACTGCAGTGCCTAACCTTAACCTTTTAAAGCCCTGCATGTGTAGCCGCCCTCTCGGTTTGCTAAAGCCATGCAGCAGTTTTGTTGCAAAGGTTATAGCTGAAGATGCAATACAGCACCTAGGCGCTATGACACAAATCCCAGTTATGCCCATTTGCTTCATTTTACCTAAGTACCTCAAATCCATTAAAAAAATTTTTTTTTGCAAAATCTTTAATTTCTACTCCTTTGCCACTGTTCATTCACTAGGAATATTTGGCCAGTTAGGATTGCCTAGATCAATGTTGGTGAACCTATGGCATGGGTGCTAAAGGTGGCACTCGGAGCCCTTTCTGTGGGCACCTGACATCACCTCTTCACAGCCACCTGTATTCAGATTAAATTGCTGTATTGGCACTTTGCAAAAAAATTAGTGGGTTTTGAATTGCAGTTTGAGCACTTGGTCTCTAAAAGGTTTGCCATCACTGGCCTACATGCATCACAGACAATTAAGTCACAATGTATGGTGCCTTCTATAACATGCTTTAGAGTAGAGACGTCAGTGGCATGATTTGGATTTCTTATAGAAAATTGCTGTTTTATTTTCCTTCTGCCGGATTAACCAGTGATGAGCACTTGATGGGAAATGCCTGCTTGACTCAGCAAAAGAGCCTCTGTCTCCTGAACTATAGTGCAGTGCAGCCCAATCTGGGTGAATCATGTGAAGGTGGCAAGCTGTGTGTGTGTGGAAGGACCTCAGAACTCTTCTGCCTTAATATATACATGTCGGGCAGCAGTGGAAGTCAGTTTGATTGGGGATTGTCAAAAGAGAAGGTGGCATTTCTTTCAGGTTCCCTGGAGGATTGGCAATAGATTGGCAAGGGGTTTTGACTCCCCAAAGTGTAACAATGCTGATTCTTTTCCTCTATATACATGCACCTAAATGAGGGTTCTGGGATGGAGAAAGTTGTTGGTTGCTTTTTGGAGAGACTGTGAACTCTCAAATCAGTTCTAACACTGGAAACAAATTCCTAGGCTTAGAATTTGCTCAGACGTGCTTATTATGCAACTGTAAATGTACACCTTCTGTACTCAGGGCTGGTTGGTGGCCCTTCGGGTTCTATATATTTTTCAGAACGCAGATCTGACAACACTGGGTTCTGTGCATCCTTCAGTTAGGTAAACAGAGCTGCTGTGTCCTGCAGCAGCCCTTGTAAAACCAGCTGAGGCTCTCATGCTCTGCAGTGACTCATCAGTATATTGCAGCTTGTTCATGGTCAAGCCCTGCAGCGGCGGGGGTGGGGGTGGGGATAGACTGCCACTACGGCCATGATAGTCTGACTGCTAATTAGCTGCGCCTTTCAGGGCCTTGTTTGAAAATACCGGGGGTGTCTCCAGGTAACAGTCTAATTTGCTTTGTCGTTGGCCAGTCAGATGTTTCAAATCTTCCACATAATAAGGAATTGGCATAGCTGTGTCTCCTTCCGCCTCTCCCCTCTGTTGCCCTCTCCCTGCCTCCACCTCAAATGTTCTTGCAAGCAGGTCTTTGGGTGGGTCTTTGGGCGTGCCGTAAAACATATACAAGGCACACCAAGAGCAAAACTCTTAAATCTGATGGGATTATGGAGATTCAATCCCACAGTGTGTTTTTCTACTAACTCTGTCTGAATAAGAGTGTGAGGTTGTGGTTGTTGACTTTGGCCACAGCTAACTTGACATGCCAGCTCTTAGGTACTCAAAATCAGGTTGGAGAAGGGGCAGTCAGTCTTATTTTAAAGTCCCTTGTCTTCCAACCTTAAAAAATGCTTCACTAATGTTTCTAACTCAGGTTACTTTTGCCTGGTTTTCATGTGAAATGTATTTGCATCATTAATAAATATAGCTCATGGAAGCATTTATTATTCATAGCAGTCACTCTGCACATATGAACTAGGAGTATAGATAGTCCACAACAAATGAAACAACTTTTATTTCTCTTATAAAATCAAATGAGACTGCTGTATAACACCTCCATGGCTCTCTGTCTTCTGTGTTTTTTCTGATATGTTGTGCAACCCACTGAAACACCTGCTCACAGCAGCAATGGAAGAAACAGGCATAGAATCATAGAATCATAGAATCATAGAGTTGGAAGAGACCTCAAGGGCCATCTAATCCAACCCCCTGCCATGCAGGAACCCCCATCACAGGACTCCCGACAGATGGCCATCCAGCCTCTGCTTAAAAAAGGCAGAAGAAACCATCGCCACTGTGGCTTCTTTTAGCAGAAGATTTGAGATATCCTTCCAGCCAGCAATATATGTGCTGACAGTCTGACACAACAGAAGGGAACTCCAATATGTCCCCCCAGCCTATGACAAAGCTTTCTGGTTATAAAACCAATGGGATGGAACTGGCCCTCTCCTGAGACAGACTGAAGACTCTGTATCAAGAGAGATAACCAAGCAGAGTGGCCTGCTGGGATCAAGGCTGGAAGGAGGGGTGAGTCTTGGTTCTGTAGGATGGATGGATGGATGGATGGATCTAGAAGCAGCCGAGATGCCTGTGTGCCATTGCGAGTGGCCTGAAATAGATAATCTTGGTTGGTGCAGCTAATTGGGTTGAGCTAAACACAATGTCTCCTAAAAAGGCACCCTCACTTCCACAGGTATGACTAAGGGCTGCGCATTTGACCGTAACCTTCCCATATACAGTATGGGGTCAAGAAGACAGGTGTTACAGATAGGGCAGTAATCATGGTAGACCCACTGTCGTAACTAGGAAGAGTGCATTTGCCCCAGGGTGTGCAGCAATCTGGGGGTGCCTGGAGAGGGAGCAGGAGGAGAAAGCCTTGTGCCCTCCTGCCAGCAGTCCTCCTTTCACCCAGCTAAGGCTTGGTGATCTTTAGTCAGGGGAAAGGAGGAGAGGAAAGCAGGCAATACCTTTTATTTTCCAAGCAGCACCTTCGTCGATGGCTCCCACGGAGGTGCTGCTTGGGGGAAAAGTCCCATTGCCTACTTCCCTCTCTTCCTTTCCCCGGGCTAACAACCGCCAAGCCTTAGCCGGGGGAGTAAGGAAGAGGGGCACCAACTGGATGGCAAGAGAGAAGCTGCTGTGGCTTGAGGGGAGGGGGCTCCCTTTCTCCCCCTCCATCCTCTCCATCCTGAGGGGCAGTGGTGGCAGCAACAAGAGTGGTTGCCTCTTCCCAGAGTCAAATTGGTGCCCTCGGAGCAAAAGTAAAAGCAAAGTGTTCTGCTTATATACCTAACCCCATACCACTTTGAAGTTGAGAGCTAAAGGCAGCATGTCGATTGCAACACAAAATGCATCTGGGAAGCCACATGTCAGCTGCAAAGACCCGTAGAGAAAGAGGCATGGCTCATCATTATGAATTCTTCTGCCAGGTGCCCCTTGACCGAACAAGGAACTAGTACTAGGCCACTGATCTCCAGCTGTTGGGTCATGTTGACCCCATAACACAGTTGTGTCTTTGACTGAAAGTACTGTAGATGATAACATCACTACTGTGTCTACCACCATTTCTGTTCAGTGGCTCTTTTATATCGAAAGGGGGGGGGCAGCCCCACTGCAGGCTCCCTCCCTCCAGCCTGCTTGCCTCTTTGTAAGTGACCTTGTGAATGCTTGCATGCTTGTGTGTGAGATTGTGTGTGTGTGTGAGTGTGAGAGTGAATAAGTGTGTGTCCACTCTC
Source organism: Phrynocephalus forsythii (assembly GCA_029282475.1). Lineage (NCBI taxonomy): Eukaryota > Metazoa > Chordata > Lepidosauria > Squamata > Agamidae > Phrynocephalus > Phrynocephalus forsythii. The sequence goes on along the minus strand of JAPFRF010000008.1, from coordinate 108,345,062 downwards.
CCTCAACCATTCCACCCCTACCTATCTTCCTTCTAGAGGCAAGTTATATCTGACAGCTTATTTATCTTGATGAGTGGGGGTTTCAGAGAGAGAGAGAGAGAGAGAGAGAGAGAGAGAGAGAGAGAGAGAGAGAGAGAGAGAGAGAGAGAGAGAGAGAGAGAGAGAGAGAGAGGTGTTCCTGTGTATCCTTGTTTGCCTCTGACTTTGCCCGCTATTGCTTGCCGTGTCTTCCAGCCCACCAACCATGATGGGTACAAGCCACCCCTGCTTCTGTTCATATTTAAGCATAAAATTATTAAAAAGGGATTTGGGGATTCTTGTTCACACAGAAGCAAGGAAGTGTTTGCTGGGATGCTGCTTTCTCCACTCATTGGTTTCTTTCCATGATATCTCCTTCCTGCCACCTAACGCTCAACCCAAACACACAATTTCGGCCCCAGGATGTGCAAGAAGCCCTACTAGAATCAGACCAGCTCAAGCGTTCAAAAGTTCTGCGCTCCCAGGCTGCAGCAACATTCACAACTCCTTCTCTGCCAATAATCAGCTTCAAGGGCAATTTCCCATCCTCCCAGCAAGGTGAACGGGAAGAGACTCCATCGTGATTTTGGGAAGGGCAAGCATGGAGCCCTCTTTGGGAGCTCGTACCTGATCATACAATTTGGTAGTTGGTGGCCATCCAGTATAGATTATACAGGTGTTGTCTCTTTTTAATCCTTCTGCAGGCATAGGATGAGCTCCTGCAAATAATCTAAGGATGAAACCCTAACCTTGAAACACACACTTTTAAGGGAACTGGGGAATCCCTGACCTTGGCATTGCTTGTCTCTTCCTCAGGAAACAAACATGCACACACAAGCAAGCAGGACAGAGGGCAGGGCACGAAAGGAGGGGTGATCAATGATTATGAGCTCAAGGTAATGGTGTGAGTAACCCATATCAGAACCAAACCAACTTGGCCATCTGTTTGCCCAACACTGTCCCAAGGGCAGCAGAAATGTTGCAGCAGGTTAATCTTTGCACAGGCAGGTTGATCAGGGGCAGGCAACACTTTGCTTATAAACCACATCACCACCACCACTGCCATCACCACCAGTCCTAGCTATAAAAAGCCCTTGGGGAGTTCCATGGGAGGTGTTACCTATACAGATCTGTGCCTATGCAGATCGAGAGGTTAATAACCCAGTCTCTATCAGGAGACAATTAAAGGTAACATAGGAGGGTGTTGCTTTTATTTATTTATTTTTAAATTGAGATTGCCTTCATCAAGCCATGAACCTCTTACTAATTATTTTAAAAGCCGTTCATAAATGGTCTCATGTTGGGGGAGACCAGATCAGCTCCAATTCAGGGTCTCTGAATTTGTTCTTAGTCAAGGAAAAGGGAACATCATCTCCTTCAAGGTCATGAAGCCCCAGAGGGGTTCGTTCCTGGCTGTGCCGCACGAGCAAATGCCCTTTCAGGAAACGAAGGTTCTCACCTACCTACGTACATCACCCCTTCCTTGGTCTTCTCAGCAGCTTCGGTCACTCCCTGCTTGGTCTTCTCGGCAGCAGCCACCACCCCTTCTTTGGCAATGGAGAAGCCTTTCTTAAAGACGTCCATGATGAGGACTGGAGGATACCTGCAGTGAGGAGTGCCTTGTAGCAAGCTGTGTCCTCTGGGCTGGGATGCTGCTGCTGTCACTGCTGCTGCTGCTGCTGCTGCTGCTACTGCTTCTGGCTTTCTCTGCAGCCCAAACTCTGCTTGCTCCCTCACTTTCTTCCCCTGAAAGTCTCTCTCTGTGTGTGTGCATGTGTGTGTGTGCCTCTTTTGACTCTGCCAGACGCAAGACGCGTAGCTGTGGTGGACGGAAGCCCCCTCCTCGCCAGCTCTTATTGATGAGCTAAGTGGCGCTGTAGCCAATGCCTGCCAGGGGCTGAGGCTGAAATATTAATGATATGGATTTGCCTGGGTAGGGTTTTAGAGGAAAAGAGAGGGAGGGGGAGGGAGATGCTGAGTGTGGGTGAGTGAGAGAGGGGGACTTTCTGGACAACATCCAGGTCTGCTTCAGAGCTTCTTCAAGGACCCTCCCTGGATGCTTTTCTGCAGGAGACGGGGATGTGACAGCTCTGTTCCAGGGGACGAAGTTGCTATTTCCCCTATCTAACTGATAGCAAAGATCACAGAGGCCATGGAAAGCAGGCAAATGGTAACAGGAGGGACCAAAACCCAGTAAAGAACCCCACCATGCAGTCTCCAGGATTAAGGCAAGATTAGGTGAGCAGCAGGGGAGGCCTCAACCCCACCCCTGAGGGTTTGTGATGCTGTACAAGGCCATGCACGAGGAGAGTCTTCCCATCCTCTTTGAACCTTAGCACCCAATAGCGTCTCAGGGATCCGGGTTCTGTCTGCCAATCTCAGGCTCTGGCCGCAAAATCTCATGCAATGAGATGCTTTGATCTGGCAATGCTGGTCTGGATTACGGGTTCATCCTGATATACCAGAGATCACGCTGAGATCTGGATCTGCTAGTAGATCCAAGTTTACTTTCATCCTTCTTGGGTTTAGAACTTTCCTATCATCATCATCATCATAATCATCATCATCATCATCATCATCATCATCATCATCATCATCATCATCATTGGTAATAGTGTTGGTGGTATTTATAGTAGTGGTATTACTTAGTAGTAGTCTTCCTGTTAAGGTAGCATTGTGCTGTTCAACCTCCAAGTCTCTTACAGCAGATCCTGGGAGTCAGTCAGTAGCACAATTTCATTGGCCTTTAAATGCATCACATTTGTCTCAGAGATGGCTACCTTTGTCATGCACGTGCCATTTTGACATGAGAGCGGTGGGTTGTGCTCCTTCTGGCATCACATGGGCAATATAGTAGGTCTGAGGGACTGGGATGTGGCTGAGCTGGTAATCCTGATGGCAAAGAAGGGATTACTTATGCCTTGCCAGGGAGAAGGATCATCAAAGGGTGCCAATTTGACACAAGATCTTCCTATGCTAACACAGATATGAATGCCCAACTTTAGAAGCAATTACTCTACATAGAATCAAGGCCAGGACCCTATTCTCTCAAACTGCTGGTCCAACAGAGCTACGGCAGATGCTCTTGTGCATTTTTGCTACTGTCAGACAGAGGCATCCAAAATCTCACTGTGGAAGTGACAGTTGCATATCCTCAGCAGTGATCCCTCCACTGGTGCTACAACGAGCAGGAGCGATGGTGGTTTTTGCTCCACAAGCATTCAGTAGGAGATGACCCTAAAGCCAATCTCTACATCCTGGGGAGGTCAGTGGTCCACAACGCAGTCTACTAGTGGCTGGTACCGAAAGGTTTGTGTTTTATGAGCATCTTGATATCCTCTGTCTGCTGCTTTGATGGTTCTTAATAATTCCATCACAGAAGGGCTGGACAGCCTTTCAAACTGAGGAGAGCCTGTCTTGTAAAGACTCTTCAGATACTGTTCTTGATCTGGTAGGATGCAAAGTCACCCTACTGAAGATGAGGCAGGAGTACCAGAGCTTGGCAGTCATTAGTTGTAAGTAAGCTGCCTAAATGCCCTGAGCACATCCGATCTCGCCTGATTTCGGAAGCTAAGCAGGGTCGGGCCTGGCTAGTACTTGGATGGGAGACCACCAGGGAATATGGGGTGCTGTAGGCACCTGGAGTAGGAACTGGCAAGCCACTCCAGAATTCCTGCCAAGAAAAACTCCATGGACATGGGGTCATGAAGAGTCGGTCACGACTGTAACGACACAACAATAACAGTTATTAAGGTAGTTCTCAACAACTGGTAACCTTTTAAAGCAACCAGTAATGCATAGAGTAGTTACACCATTACAGTAAGAGTAATGTTACAAATACAAGTATAGTTCAGTGGATTGGAGTGTCTGCCTGTGGAGCCAGCGTTAGGAGTATAAATCCCCACAGTGACTCCCAGGAGAGGGGCCAAGTGGGGCCACCCAGAGTATCTATGTCTGAGAGGGTGAAGTGCCCTGCCTTCTGTGTGGCCTTATGAACTGGCAAAACACATCCGGGCTGTCCGTTTCCCAGGCTCAGCATTGGGACCTGTGTGAGGAACTGAAATGCTGGCTGTTTGATGTGATTTGGTGAGACAGAGGAGGCCCATTAGGTTACATTGGGGCCAAGGCTCCTTGAACCCAAGAGCCTTTGGTATCTGGATTCTACCTCTCAAATGCCAGACTCATTATTTTTCCTATTTCAAATAGATATATGGAAGGTTTAAATCAGCCAGTGTAGTGGTTTCTAGGACAAGTGGTAAAAGCAAAGAGCAATAGGAAGGCTACCAAATTAAATTAAATTAAATTAAATTAAATTAAATTAAATTAAATTAAATTAAATTAAATTAAAACCAGTCAATCACGTATTTTCATATTTATTCTGTTTGATATGTAAAGAAATAAAGAAAGGGAATTTAAAAAGTAGAGTTTCTAGCTGGCTGTTTTCCAAGACTGAACAAACTCTAGAGGCATTAACAGAGAGATCTAACTGTTAAGGAAGAGTGAATATGCTGCAGTGCCTTGAAGAATAATGATCTATAAATCACTCAGGCAATAAACACACAGTAGGAGTTTTACTTACTGGATAGCTGCAAATTCATTCTTGGGCTGTATCTTGACAGTAGTCAAAATGAAAAATGACACACACATATACACAGAAAATACTTTCTTAGAACTAAAGTGCATTGGAGACCACCTTTCCCCCCCCACATTGAAAGTTAAGGCAGATGAGATATTAATGGCCAATGAAGTGCTGCAGTGACAGATAACTTGGGGATCTTTTATCTTGTGTTGTGAGCTTAAGCAATGAATAGTAAGGGTTGTTATGTAAAGAGCTTTGTTTCTTAAAAAAATTAAAAATTTAAAATGCAAAAGCAAACAAAAGCCCTTAGATTTCTTGCATAAAATCGACCGGTTTACATGCATCATCTTTCACCAGAAAGTGCTCTACACAGAGATCTTGATTTGTGCAGACAGACTCTAGGACCCACTGGAGTGGTAAGAACTCTAAGGGCTTTTCTTTGTGTTTGCATTTTTATTGTTTTGTTGTTTTATATGTTTTCTTAACCAGAACATGCCCATTTCCATTCTTGAAAGTTCTCAGAATATGTAGTTTTCATATAAGAGGTGCCCTTAGCTAGGTGCCCACTTCAGAAAGTCCTAAACCTCAAAACTAGAAGGGCCCATTGGGGCATTTTCTCTTTCTTGTTTCCTCAGAGAGAACCACCACCACCCTGCATTTTTCAGAAACAGAAGGTAGCTATATAAGACTCAATCCTTTTCTGCTCATCAAAGTTTGGTGTTTCTGTCTCAGTTGTTAGCTGTCTCTTCTAGAGGAATACTAAGTGGTCCAGCACAATCAGTGGGCCTGTACAGTTGGCATGTAAAAGAAGAAGAACATTGCATGATGGTGGATGGGAAGGTTATGCAGTTGAATACAACAAGATCTTAAAGTACTGTAGCATGGAAATATCTCCGAGGCCCCCTTGTTTGGTCTATGACGTATGGCTCATATGTTGTGCAAGTCCGTGGCCGTCTGGCCGGTATAGCTGCGAGGAAACTCTGTTTTACCTTCCCATTTTATGGCGGTACCTATTTATCTACTTGCATTGGCATGCTTTTGAACGGCTAGGTTGGCAGGAGCTGGGGTTATCAGTGGGAGCTCACTCCACTGCGTGGCACCCAGAATTCGAACCGCTGAGCAGCCAACTTTGTCGCTGACTGTTTTCAGGGCTCTAGCCACCACACCCCTTCGATGTGTCTAAAGCAGAGCTCAAAGGTAGGGTCAGGCCATGATTTTGAGACTACAGCTTCCAGAATAGCCACCAGCCACAGTGGTGGGAATGTTCAGGCAATTGTATTCTCCAACAGCAATGCTACCCATTTATATCCGCAGGCCAGTTCACCTGAACCATGCGATGCGACTCCAGTTTCTCTTTCACTGGGTTACTCTGTGCCAATGCTGTTGGCTGCTGGGATCTGCCTCTCACTCCCTCACTCACCCATATATGCACACACACATATACACATATACGTGGGTGGGTGGGTGTTGTTTGCAGCCTAGGGTGCTGCTGTCTAGAGTTTGAGTGACAAGGAGAAACTGGATGGAGGTAGATCTCTCCAGCATTTACTGATCCTGCCTGCCTGCCTTTGAACACTTACAAATGTGTTCTTTTTCATTCTCTTTCCTGCGTTGATGGCACTTGATTGTTTGCTGTTGATCTCTTCACTTGTTCGCTAAGGATGTGTGCAGAAAGAAAGCAGCATATGCAAGGCTGCAATTTTCAAGCTATTGCAAGCAATTTTAAAATTCTTTCTCCTATAATTGACTCGGCGTAAGTTATTGAGACTTTTAAGTGCCAGTTAATGAGAAAGGAGTAGACTCAGCAGAATTTGTAGCTCTTCTTCTCTGTGTCTCTGTACATTCCGAAAAGGAATTTTACCAGAAAACTCTGCAACAAGACCACGGAGTAGACAGGGACTACCAGGTGGCTAGTGGGCCATATCTGCCCTACTGCTTGACAGTCTCCCACTTTTGACTTAAAAGCACCCAATGAATCTAAGCTCTGGTGAAATGTGGATGGGTGCGTTTAATCCTAGAAAGATTAGGTTGGGTTAGTTAGCTAGCAAGTTCCTTCCAAATGACATCTCCACTTGAGACCTAGCCCTGCAAATCCTTGGACTGAACCAACCCGGAGACTTCAACATGCAAAGCTCTCTCTTCCAGCACTGTGCTTTCTCCTTCAGCAATCTATCTAAACTCAAAAGAATAGCAGGAGAAAAGACACAAAGTAGACAAACTCAGCACCCCCGCCTCCATTGCACTTCTGGTTCCACAGAGGCGGTGATTCCCAGGAGCCATTTAAGTAGGAGTGCAAGAAGAGGAAAGAGGTGTAGGGAGTGTTGTGTGTTCTACAAGAATCGCAGGATGGGAGAGAATGCTTTTGAGAGCTTCATAGCTACTCCCTGGGAGCACTCAAGCCATAACTCCACTGGCCTAGACTCAGTTATGAAACAATTCAGTGATAAACACAACCTATTATTATACAGGCAACTTCAGGTCTGGAGCCGAGCTTGAAAACATTAACATTTTTGCATGATTGCGCCTAGATGCCCTAAGCACATCCAATCTTGCCTGATTTTGGAAGCAAAGCAGGGTCAGGCCTGGCTAGTACTTAGATGGGCGACCACCAAGGAATACCAGGTAGGGATGGGCACAAAACAAAAAATGAAATGCTGTTTCGTCGTGTTGTTAGGTAACGTAACGTAACGAAACGAAACAACACTACATGAGGAAGCAGCATCTTGTTACAGACGAAATGAAATTGTGGTTTTTTGTTGAAACAAACTAACAAAAGCCGGTTGGGGAGGGAAAAAGTTTTTAAAAAAAAGCTCTGGGCTTTTTAAAAAAACACTTTCCCTCCCCCCCAAGCCCCGCCTGCTAGCTGATTGGCGCTGGGGTGGGGGAAAACTCCTTTTGTCCCACCCCATCTGGTGGAGGAAAGGAGCAATTTATTTATTTATTTATTTATTTATTTATTTATTTATTTATTTATTTATTTATTTATTTATTTGCTTAGCCCCAAGCACCGATCAGCTGTATCTAGCTTGAGGCTCAGAAAAAAAACTTCTTTCATCCACCCAATGGGACGGGGAAAAAGGTTTGTTTGTTTGTTTGTTTTTGGTGTTGTTGGGGTTTTTTTTGGCTGAGCCCCAAGCACAGTAGAGCAGGCTTGGAGCTGGCAAAAAAAGTTTAAAAATCCCTCCTTTCCCCCCATCCCATAGGGCATGGGAAAAGAGCAATTTTTTTTCTGAGCCCCAAGCTAGCTACAGCTAATGGGGCTTGGGGCTCAGAAAAAGCACACAAAAACCCACACTCCTTTACTCCACCTGATGGGGTGGGGGGAAAGGATTTTTTTTGGCTGAGCCCCAAGCCCCATCAGCTGTAGCTAACTTGGGGTTCAGAAAAAAAGAACGACTAAAATGATTACTGGGCTGGGGGATTTCCCTTATGAGGAAAGGCTACAGCATTTGGAGCTCTTTAGTCTGGAAAAAGGTGCCTGAGGGGAGATATGATTGAGACATACAAAATAATGCAGGGCATGAGTCTGGTGGAGAGAGGGATGCTCTTCTCCCTCTCACAAAATACCAGAACTAGGGAACATCCACTCAAATTGAGGGATGGGAGAGTGAGAACAGTCAAAAGAATTTTTTTTTACCCAGCGTGTTGTTAGTTTGTGGAACTCCCTGCCACAGTATGTGGTGGTGGCATCTGACCTGGATGCCTTCAAAGGGGGATTGGACAGATTCCTGGAGGAAAAGTCCATCACAGGTCACAAACCATGATGGAGATGTGTAATCTCCAGGCTTAAAACCGGGGTACTTCAAGGGCCAGATGCAGGGGAGTGGTATCAGAAGACAGATATCTAGTCTCGTGCGCTCCCAGATGCATCTGGTGGGGCTACTGTGACATACAGGAAGCTGGACTAGATGGGCCTTTGGCCTGATCCAGCATGGCTCTTCTTATGTTCTTATGTTCTTATATTCTTATGTTATTTCTTAAATCAATTAACTACAAACACACACACACACACACAGAGAGAACTACACAGAGCTGTTATCAAAAGTGTATGACAGCAGCGGTGTCTGAAATCTTAAAACATAGAGAAAATTTTCAGTGGGTGGACCTGAACAAAGCATTTATTTATTTATTTATTTAATACCACACCCATCTGGCCACTCTGGGTGTCATGTAAATGAATGCCATGCAAATTAACTCCCCTTGGCATAATTTTCATTGATTGTAGACTCCAGATTTGCTTTTAGTGCAACATTCGGAATGGTGGGATAGAGATTTTTTTTTTAATGGTTGAAGGTAAAATGCATAACGAGGTATCTTGAAGTTCTAGTCAATTAAATGTCTGTCCATTCTGTTCAGACATTAGGTTGCTTTGCCTGCAGCCTAAAGCTTGGGAACATGCAGCATCACTCAATATTTTCTTTCCCTTGCCTCCTCATTAAAGCTAACATCCTTTTCCTGTACCCCAGCAAGCAGGCAGCTGATAAAAGAGTCAGTTCCTGACTGTTAAGAAGTCAGACAAGAATCACAAGTACTCTCTTCCCCCCTCTTCAATAAACCATTATCCCCTCCCCTTTCCACATGTACCATCTTTCTCCCCACCCCCGAGAGAGGTTTTGGGTTGCCCCACAGGAACCCATTGCACAGTGTCGTCTGACCTCTGACATTTCCATTGTAGCTGGGAGGGCTGACCACATAGCTTCCGCTCTTTGTTAACAGGATTAATTCCTCCTTCCAAGTTTCAGCTTAAGGAATGGTGTGAGGAGGGTCGTAGACTGAGACAACTTGATCTGAAGCAGGGAGAGGCGTCAGCCACTGAAACAGGCTCTGCAATGATAGCTAGGATTTTGCTCCTCTGTGGAACAATTGAGTTGGTGGACTCAGATGTCAGGTCAAGATACCCCCATGGGTATCATGGGCACAAGCAGTGGGCACAAGACTATCGCTTGTCCAGGGAACCACATCTGCCTTCCCCACCCGAGGAACACTGGGAGAGAGAGCATGGCAAAGAAGGAACCCCGAATCAAGCTTCTGTCACTGCGATGGAGGGAGACAGTTATGATGCTGGATACCATCCTTCCAGAAATGGGTATGTATCAGCCAAAAAAAAATTGATTTGTTGTATTTGAGAGAAGTGCTGAAATTGCACATAGATAGATAGATAGATAGATAGATAGATAGATAGATAGATAGATAGATAGATAGATAGATAGAATGGTACCTCTACTTACGAGTTTAATCTGTTTCAAATGCATGCTCATAAGTCGAACAACTCATAAGAAGAGCAGCCTTATCTAAAAAAAATTGAAAAAATAAAAATAATTGTAAGTAGAGCAGACCGCATCTAAAATTTGTAAGGCAGCAGTTAAAATGCCAACGGTTTTACACTCTTAGGTTGAATTGCCGTAAGTAGAGCTGCTCGTAAGTACAGGTACCACTATAGAGAGAGGGGGGGAGGGAGAGAGAGAGAGAGAGAGAGAGAGAAAGAGAGAGACTTTATTGTCATTGTACCTTCGTACAGCGAAATTAAATGCCATCTCCAGTCACATCATAAAACACATAAAACATAAAACACATAAAACACATCCCTCACATTCACATTCTTCACATTTTATTCACCATTCATCAGATGCAAACAAGTGGATATTAAATGTAAAAATGGATTTAGATTAGCAGTTCTCAAACTTAATTCTTTTGGGAGCCTCCTGAGAAGTGCTAGGAAAAGGACAGTGCAACAATTAATAAACTTTCATTATTTGTTATTATTACTCGCTTTATGTTCATTACTGAAATGATATTTTAGTAACATAGGCTAGTATTCACCCCCTCCCATTTCAGGGCTCATCCTGTGTGATACTGGACAAATCCCACATTTCCAACTAGCAGGCTGCCCGTCTTCACTGGGTCTGATGGGAGTTGTAGTCCAATGCACAAGGGGGACACTAAGTGGGCTATGGGCTGCCATGTTACATACATGTATTGCTGGAGTGGATACTATGGACCAGCCAGCTATGGTCTGCTAACTGCCAACAGAGAACATTTGGTCTGGGTGTCAAGTCAACCCATGCCCTTTGCATGCCTGGTGATGGCAGGGATTAATTTTTTTCAGTGGATTTGAACACCTCACAGATGAGCTGCTATTTTCTTACAGAAGCTGTTCCCAAGAGCTTGAAAATGTTACTGTGCTGGACTACCGAGGCTCTGCTAGCTAAGGAATTTATAGAGTGGCCGAGCTCTTCCCGTTTATTGTGGTATCCCTTTGCCAGGATGTCCCTTGTGTTTTGACGTCAGCACAGACAGGTTTCCTGAGTCGATTTGTAGAGGCCATTGCTCCACGTACACATCTCTTCCCAGGCACAGATCCATCTCTGCCGCTTCGGGTTGGAAGGGATACATTTCTGGGTAGAGGAAAACAGCAAGTGTTTCCACTCTTTGGAGCAGCGCTAGCTTCAGGAGTGTTCCCATGGGCTCTTCTCCCCTGCAATGACCCCCTTGTTTTGCCTCTGGGTCCATTCCCCATTTGCCCCAAGAGAAGAGGGGCAGAGAAATGGGTAGGCTGTAGCAGCTCTGTGGTTCTTCTGCTCCTTGGCTTCTCTTAATGCAGGGGCAGGAGAATACAGCCCCCAATGCTCCTGACTCTTAGCACCCTCACCTACTCATCCGCCCACCCACCCACCCAAAAATCACTTTGAAGGAGGAAATGTTGACCTTCAGCTACCAGAGGTTGCAGCTCACTTGGCAAATAGTAACGGACTTGCGGGATTTGTGGACCAATCATCAAGAGAAGCCACAGTTGCTTCAGAATTTTACTGTCATTCTCCTCCAAGCTAGGGGAAAGGAGTGGATGAGTAGGCCATTGATGGAAGGCTGAGCAACATGAGGGCCAGGAGGCAGTTGCAGCCAGTGATGAACACACACACCCTCGCCAAAGTGTGGGTATTGGCAAATGCCTAGGAGCACCATGATGGAAGTATTGCAAGAACTCTAAGAGAACAGTCCACATCCCAGTGAATGCAAGAATATGGTACTTGTCCAGTAGTGTCACAGCGCTGAATACTGTGGCAGAGTGAGCAAGATTGGACTCAGGTTTTCCATGTGGATGAGATGCCATCTCATAAGCAGAGTGGCTAGAAGATTGTGGTACTGTAGGAGCAACACAGGACCCTCTTTCCTGTTCCCAAGGAGGCACTAATTGGGCAAACTGGCACCCCTTGATTTAGAAAAGACAAGACAAACCAGAGAAGAGAAAGCACTGCTGTTCGTATGTGTTTTCAAGACTTCCCAAGCCAGTGCATTTCAGAGATGCCCAGACCGTGGAAGTAGGTCTGATAAAATATAAACGTCTCCGTAGAAAGCATAATGAATTTTTAATAGTAGTTCCTCTCACTGCAGTACTCCGCCTGGGATAACAGCAGCCGCTGGGTTCTTTGCTCGGTCACGGCTTTGTGCTGTTAAAATTTCATTCCGTTTCATGTCTCCACAAGGAATCAAACCATGGTCTCCCAACACCACGTCTATTATATTATTGCTGTGACCATAAGATCCCCCATGCTCTCAGAACCATCTGTGGCTGACAAAGTTCTTGGTGAACACATCTGGAGAGCACCAAGTTGGGGAAATCTACCCTGCTGCGTTTAGTAGGGCATCCATAGCCCCTTGTTGGCTCTTTGGCTCTTTTGCATGCTGGAGCCCCTTTGGGGAGTTTGTCAGGCATTTAAGGATTCTGTGCGAAGCAGCAGACACTGAGTTTGGCTGCCAGGAAAGGCACCGTTTTGCATGAAGAGAATAGGAGTGCTCTGTTCCAAGTGCAGACTTTGCTGCTGGCCTTCAGAGCTCGGAAAGTTTTATTGTATGTATGTATGTATGTATGTATGTATGTATGTATGTATGTATGTATGTATGTATGTATGTATGTATGTATGTATGTATGTATTCATTTATTCATTTATTCATTTACAAAAAAATTAGCCACCCCACTACCAAGTCGTTTCTGGGCAGCATACAACAATATATCAAAAATATAAAACAATAAAATTATTAAAACAATAAAATACAGATCAGTTTAAAAGAATCAACATACAATACAAATTTTAAAACCCTGCTGCTCATGAGTCCAGCCAAGAACATGATCTAATTAAAATGCTGGCCAAACAGGAAGGTCTTTGCCTGGCAACAAAAAGCCCAACGTGTTGGTAGGTATGCAGTATGCAGGCTACACATTGCCCCTCCCCCACCCATTTACCCACCTTGGAGGCACCTGCCAAGCTCACAATATTGGATAGGAATTGCTTACCCTCCAAAAGAGGCCTTGAACGTTCAGCCAGAGCGCCCTGGCAGGGAAGCCATTGTCTTCAAAGGGATGTTGGTCTTCAGCCTCATAGAATTAGTAGTACAAATGCAGTCCTAAATATACAGTTCTTTGACTATGCCAACTGAAATCAAAGACGTAGCCAAATGCCTTACAACTTAAAAACAGACAGCAGTGCTGCTCTAAATGCATGCCACAAGACTTATTCAGGGCAAAAAGAAATGTTATAAGTTTGCCATTGCAGCTGAAATCCATTAAGATTCAGAGGAGCATGATTTATGCAGAACTGACAAGGCAGATGAACCGACAGGCATGGGCTGAACCCCCCAGGACACCCATCACCAAACCAACGCAAGCTAACTTGTGAACTATAGGAGACGAGAGAGGTTCTTGTTATGACATCTGGATAATTTTCACTATTAATAAATCCATTCTCTAAATGATGAGCTATTGGTAACATATCGTATGGCTCTCAGCCAACCTGGTCTAGCTTCAGCTCTACTGGGCAGCTTTCCGACATAGGACACACTGGGAGGTGTTAAAATCATCCTACCTCTGTGAAGGTGCTGCCTAATGCCAGGTGAGGTGCCCTTGCTGCAGTCTAATCATTTGTTGTACAGTGACACCCCCCACACCATTTCGCGGTTCAGGTATTGCGGTCCCACTGCATTGCGGGACTGCAGTACCTGCACCGTGGGGTGGGTGGGTTGCTCCATGCCGCCCCCACACCTCCAAGAAGCCTCCAGGGTGCGTGGGAGGGCAACGGGGGGATCCAGTCACTCTGTGCGGCCCTCCCACACACCCCCGAGAAGCCTCGGGGCCACGCGGGCGGGCAGCGGCAGGTGATCCGGTCGCTCCATGTGGCCCTCCCATGCACCCTGGAGAAGCCTCGGGGCCGTGCGGGCAGGCGGGCGGCGGGCAAACTGGTCGCTCCGCGCGGCCCTCCCACACACCCCCGAGAAGCCTCAGGGCCGCGCAGGCGGGCGGTGGTGGTGGTGGGGAGGTAAGATCCCCCTGCTGCCACCAGCACGCTGCGCAATCGCCCCCTGCCCCCATCCCACCCGCTTCCGCATATCACGGATGTTCATGCATCACGGGTGCGGTGGGTCCCTAATCCCCGCGATCGGCAGGGGGTTACTGTACACCCTACGAACAGAAGAGACATACCTCAGAATGCATCTATAGATATAGATATAGATATAGATATGCGTATTGCCTTTAAAAGGCAGAATGATTTCTTTTGGACTACATCTCCTAGACTCCTAGCTGTACTCTAAAATGACGTGCCAGCATCTAGGCTAGTCAGAAACTAGGATCCAGTGACACTGGGCAGCTTCCTTGTTAAAAGGCCCAGGCAAGATCCTTCTGGGTGATGATGGCCAGCCTTCCACCTCATCCAATTCTTAAATTTTTTTAAATAAATTGTTAAAGTTTGGAACTGTGTGGTTCTTTACCTTAAACTGTGTGGTTCCATATATTAAACTGTGCAGTTCTGTAACTTAGAGTGTTGTGTTTTGTAAGGAGTCATTTCATGCTTTAAGCACTTGTCTGTGATGTTTTAAAGCTTTAAGTTGTAGGTTTGTAATGTTACTGATGTGTACTATACTGTACTGTACAGTACTGTATCATCTTTAAAAATATTGTTTTAATTTTTAAACACTTCTTAATAAATAATGTTCTTATACAATGTTTTGGTCTTTAAGGAGCACTTTAATTTTATATGTTTATTTATTTATTGCAAAAATAAACTTTCATGCATTTTCCCAAGATGAAAGCACTTGTTGGATTGGAGAAATGGCCCCAAGGGCAGACACAGGAATCAAATCAGAGGAAACAATTCAGTCACCAGATGTAGACCTCAGTCAGCTATATAATGTGTAAATAAATATCAGTCTTTTGCCATTTTCCCATACAAAGTCTTATATAGTGTTACACTAGTTCCTGTCATCTCACAGCAGGTGGTTCCATATCTGTCTGGTGGAGGAGGAAGAGTCTGCTATTTCAATCAGTTTTCCTGTTTTTTTTTTCCTTTTCCTTTCCTTTTCCTTTTTCCTTTTTCTTTTCTTGTGGCTTAATCTAGCTGTAACGAAGATTTTTAAAAATATCTTTGTCCTGCGGCCGGATGAAAGATGGTTCAAGAACAGGAAATCCTATAATATCCATGCCTCCTGTACATTTAATGCTGTGATTTGCAGTTATGCAGTTTGTTAATTTTAGATTCTGAGTTTAATTTATGCTGATTTCTGGATTTCTATGCTACCTTCCCACCATTAAGGTTCCCACCATCTGAGAGTGTTAAATACGGGGGCCTAGGAACAACGCAGGACAATCTGGTCGCTTCCAAACTTTATTTCTTGAAACGACGCTAACGCTGACGGCCCAACCCCCTGCTTAAAAGGGGCGCATAATTTCCCCGGCGTGCACCTCATTGGCTGTTGCCGCGTTCCCACAATTACTCATGGTTGGCTGGGTCACGTCAGACGCGCGACTCCATTGTGGCTCCGCCCACGCCTCAATCTCGCTCGCTAAAACACAACATTCCTCTCCCCATGGTTCAACACAGTAACAACCAACACTACCATCAACCCTACTATTTTAGTCACATACATAATCCCCCAGATGTGCCGGTCTTCTACGCTCTCGCTGGGACCGCCGCAACTTAGGTGGTGATGTGGGAACAACGGGACCGCTAGTTCCCGGATATCAGGCTGTGCCTGTGCCTCCGGGTTAGCAGGTACCCTGTTAGCAACCGAGACTCGGCATTCCGTCTGGGCGGCACCTCATTGGTCTCCCCGACTCAAAGTCACTGACTTGCTCCGGCTCAGAATCCGAGCTTCCTCGGCTCTGGCTCGGCTAGATCTTCCGGGGCACCAGCGCCACAGTTGTTCTGACGCGGATCTGATCGATGTGACGCCGCCACACCAACCCCCCCTCTAAACCCACCTCATAAGATGTGGGACCCGAGCAGGCCACTATCGTTCCAGGAACCCATCGTCGCTCTCGACCATAACTTCGGGCATATACAGGGTCGCCTATGGCAAATCCTCTCGGAGCTTCCCTATGCTCCGTGGAGGGCCTCTTATCGAGTGCCCTGTCGGGATGGAGACGATCAAGGAGCGTCGTCAGTCTCCTTCCCATGAGGATCTCTGCAGGGCTACGCCTGCTACGGCACTAGGGGTGACATGTTGGGCCAACAAGAACTGTGAAAGACGATAATACCAGTCCCCTGTATGATCCGCCTGAGCGCGTCCTTGGTCGTACGGACCATGCGCTCAGCTTGGCCGTTAGTGGCCGGATGAAATGGGGCGGACCTAATGTGCCTGATACCCGCTATAGCGACAAACTCCTGAAATTCGGCAGAAGTAAACGCCGTTCCGTTGTCACTCACGATTGTGTCGGGCAAACCGTGGGTGGCAAACAGCCGCCTCAGCACATTTATTGTCGCCTTTGTGGATGTAGTGGAGGTAGGGGCCACTTCTAGCCACTTGACCTTGCATCCACTACTATTAAAAATATTGGCCCTGGAAGGGCCCGCAAAGTCTAGATGTAATCGGGACCAAGGGGCTTGCGTGGATTCCCAGGCCTGTACGGGGCCTTAGATGGCTCGGGCCGAGACGCCTGACAAGGTTCACACCCCTTCACCCACTCTTGATTTTAGCGTCCATGCCCGGCCACCAAACATAACTCCGGGCGAGTGCCTTCATGCGGACAATACCCGGGTGGGCGACATGAAGGGCCTCCAATACCTTAGTCCTCAAAGAGGGGGACCACCACCCGACCACCCCAAAGCACACACCCCTGTGTGACGAGAGTTCGTCTTTCCGGGCCGTATAAGCCGCAAATTCCGGGCCCGGTTGCTTGGGCCACCCTCCCCACCCAATCCAAAACACGAGCCAACACTCGATCACGCCGGGTTAAGGCGGCGATATCCTGGACGTGCAAGGGACAATCCGCAGGTCCTGGATCCTTAGGACCTGGTGGGCGGGAGCAGGGTCCGGGCCACACTCCGGTAGCGGCAGACGGCTAAGGGCATCGGCATGACCCATCGCCTTCCCGGGCCGGTGCTGCAGTTCAATTGTATCCAGCCAGAAAGATGGACCACCGCAGTACTCGTGGTGAGAGCACTTGGGGGTCTGGCGGTCCGCGGCAAACAGGCCCAACAACGGCTTGTGGTCTGTGACTATTGTGAAGGGTCGGGCCGGAAGTCATGAAACTTCTTGACCCCTTTCACAATGGCTAACCCCTCCCTATCAATTTGGGCGTAGTTCCTCTCCGCGGACGAAAGGGTTTGAGAGAAGTACGCCACCGAACTTCTCTTCCGTCCGGAAGTTGATGACCCAGAACGGCGCCCACTCCATACGGGAAGCATCACAAGCCAACACGACTGCAAGGACTCATCAAAGTGGGCCAGTACAGAATTTGACACCAACAGGTCCTTCACACACGCGAAAAGCCTTCCTTTGTCTCTTACCCCACACCCAGGGCGCCTTTTTGTCCAGGAGCCGGTGCAACGGCTCCGCGACGGCCGCCTTTGTGGCAGGAAGGCGTGATAAAAATTTAGAAGTCCTAGAAAAGCCTGTAACTCCGCTTTCCCCTTGGGCTCTGGCGCCTCGCGGATGGCGCAAGTTTGTCCCGGGCTGGGTGTATGCCCGTTGCATCGACGTGAAACCCAAGGAAATCCACGCTATCTACTCCCAACAGGCATTTTGATTTTTTCACCTTAAGGCCCGCCTCCCGAAACCTCTCTAGCACTGTTCGGAGTCGAGCGCCAAAGTCCGTCATAGATGGAGCAGCGATTATAACATCATCAAAAACGGAGTTACTCCGGAATTCCCTTCAGGAGGCGGTCCATCATATTCTGGAAAAGTCCTGGGGCTACACTCACCCCGAATTGTAATCGATTTACACGGAAGGCCCCCTTATGTGTGACAATCGTCTGAGCATCTGCCGTAGCTGTGTCAACCGGCAGTTGTTGGTAGGCCTGTGCCAAATCCAACTTTCCGAATACTTTTGCCCCGGCGAGGGTGGCCAAAACATGGCTCACGACCGGGACCGGGTACGCATGGTCGCGGAGAGCTTTGTTGAGAGTGCACTTATAATACCCACAAATCCTAACCGACCCATCGGGCTTAACCGGGGTGACTATGGGAGTCTCCCAGGTTCCCGAGTCTACCGGTTCTAGGACCCCTTGTACAACAAGGCGGTCCAGCTCCGCCTCAATCTTGGGCTTGAGGGCGAACGGGACCCGGCGGGCCTTCACCTGGATGGGACTAATCTCTGGGTTCAAGCGCAGGGAAATCGGGGGGCCCTTATACTGTCCCAAGGACCCGTCGAAAACGGATGGAAAGTCCTTACAAATCTCTTCCGGGCCCACCTTGAAAAGGAGACTATGAATGCCTGTAAACCCAATTCCCAAAGGCTCCAGCCACGATAAGCCCAGGAGGCTGGTAAAAGGGCCTTCCACAATTATTAGGTCCAGTCGCTGGGAAACCCTTCCATACTGGACCTGGAACGTGCCCATTCCCACAGTCTTTATTATATTCCTCTGAAAATCCTTGAGGATCACCGGGAGGGGCGAAGAGGGGGGCCACCCTGGGGCACAGGCGCCGGAAGGTCTTAGCCGAGATAATAAAATACATGGAGCCCGTGTCCATCTCCATTACACAAGGGGCCCCTCTATCTTGACTTCCAACTTGACCTTAGTGGGCTTACGGTTGTTACCGTGGCAGCGATGATCGACTGCAACTCCTCTTCCTCCCGAGTCTCATGTACGCGCTGTCTGGTTTTCCTTTCAACTTGGAACGGCAGACTCATGGATGTGCCCGGCCTTGCTGAACGGGCGCACGTGGCATCCCGAACGGGCAGGAGCGACATCGTGATCCTCACCACAGCCAAAACAGGAGTCTCCTCGGGCCGATCCGGTAGAGCGCACGTGCAATCGCAAAACGCCCGACTCGTACCTGACTTGCTGAGGTTGCGGTGGACGCTGGTATCCTCTTCCTCCGACGTCCGTGGCGTGGACTTCCGCTGCCTTCTTGTTGGCGTGTGTGGAAGCCGACCGCTCGTAGGCCAAAGCTTCGCTGTAGGCCGCGCTCAAGGTGATGGTCTCGCGCGCCATCAGCTTGGTCTGAAGCTTCTCATTACGTAAACCCCATATGAATCGGTCCCGGATCATCTCCTCCAAGTTAGGGTATTCACATTCTCCCGCCAACGAACGGAGCACTGCAAGGTACTCCGCGGTGGACTCGGAGGGGCCTTGAGAGCGCAGGAAAACGGTGCCTCCGGGAGACTATTGATGGCTTCGGGATGAAGTGGTTGGTGAGCAATCCCGCCACTTCATCATACGATAAAGAGTCCAGCGGGTTATGACCGGCCAACCCTTTAGCAATTATGTAGGTGGCCGCCCCACAGCCACCCAACAAAATGTTCCGCTTCTGGCGGTCCTCCGTAATGCCATGGGCCTCAAGTAAAAAACGGAGGCGCTCAATGTATGCCTCCCAATGCTCGGGGTGCCGGGGGTCGAACTCACCCAGGGCATGCATAATGGCGGCTATTCCCTGGAAGGGCGTGGGCGGCGGCAGTCGAGAGGCGCCTCGGTCCGGAGAGGACATCGCAAGACGACGTGGCAGGCCCGATATGGGGATACGGCAGCTCAGAAAAATCCCATCCTCGTCGCCACTATTAAATACGGGGGCCTAGGAACAACGCAGGACAATCTGGTCGCTTCCAAACTTTATTTCTTGAAACGACGCTAACGCTGACGGCCCAACCCCCTGCTTAAAAGGGGCGCATAATTTCCCCGGCGTGCACCTCATTGGCTGTTGCCGCGTTCCCACAATTACTCGTGGTTGGCTGGGTCACGTCAGACGCGCGACTCCATTGTGGCTCCGCCCACGCCTCAATCTCGCTCACTAAAACACAACATTCCTCCCCCCATGGTTCAACACAGTAACAACCAACACTACCATCAACCCTACTATTTTAGTCACATACATAATCCCCCAGATGTGCCGGTCTTCTACGCTCTCGCTGGGACCGCCGCAACTTAGGTGGTGATGTGGGAACAACGGGGACCGCTAGTTCCCGGATATCAGGCTGTGCCTGTGCCTCCGGGTTAGCAGGTACCCCGTTAGCAACCGAGGACTCGGCATTCCGTCTGGGCGGCACCTCAGAGAGCATACAGCAAAAATTTAAAAAAATACTAACACTAAACTAGCACAAATTTAAGAAAAATAATACATATAATAATATTATAGCTAATGGGTCAAACCAGAGGAGTAACTCGGGAAGAAGCCAAAGTAAATATATGAGGTCTCTTTAAAGGCCTGCAGTGTTGAGGCCTAGGTGGGATGGATAGGAATGAAAGCACAAACAGGGGGAGATACAACTGCACACTCCCTATCTTGCATGCATTTTCACTAAAGGAGATTGAATTAATTCACAGGATTAGAAGGAAGACTATGAAAAAGTCCCAAGGTCCCACCTGTGTGCTGACTTGGAGTTTTGGGTTGGGGCTGAATTTGACCTGGCCAAATCCAAACATTCCTGTCAGATTTTCACAGGTGTGGGGATACACAAATTGCTCTAGTAATGGAAAAGTGAGAGACCTCATCCTAACATTTTTTTTCATGATGACAAGGGCACCGAGATGAGATTAATCATGCCAAACGATGAAAATTTCCATTTCATTCTGTTTCATTTTTCTTTGATGAGTCACTTCATTTGTCATTTCGTTAAGGAATGGAACGAAAAACAAAAAATGAAATAAAAAATTCATTTCGGGCCCATCCCTAAAACATTACCTTTCTGAATGCCAGTTTTTATCTCTGTGCAATCCAGTTCTGCATCAAGACTGGGTCAGGACACTTCCCTTCAAACCAGAGTGTGGCCCGTTTCATACAGTTTGCCATTAAGCCAAAAGTGGGGTGCAGCTTTTGGCTTAATGGTTTCTCTTTTATCGAAATTCTCTCAGAGGGAGGATTCTGCAAATCCTCTCACCAGGCTGCCAAGGATGGCCAGCTGCCCAACTCAAAGAACTGCAACAATCCCTGCCTCCCCAGTTTTTTCTACAAATTGCAGAAGATTCCGGGAGGCCATTTGCCTCCTGTGAAAGGAGAATGGCTCCTTTTCACCTCAGAGACTAGTCCTGGGTCAGAGGTCAGTCGCCACTGACAGTACGTATAAGTGTGTGCAAACGTTTCCTCAAAATAACCAACAGCTAGATTTGTATCAACATTTCCAGAAGATTGTGCCAATGGGCCATCAGGAGGACTTCTGTTTTTGGATTTATCTAAAAGATAAAATGTTCATTCCTGAAAGCAACACACCTCCCACTGGGGAAATGCGCAGGCCAGAACATAGCAAAGGCTCGTGGAACCAGAATGTTAGGGCAATACTTCACCCCAGCATTTCAGAAGGAGTGTTCTTCTGACTGGTTCTGAGCCACATATGCCGGAACAGCGTCTTGGGGATTACTATAAGTCTTAGTCTGAGCAATCCAGTACATACATTCACTTCTTGTTGCTTCTGGGTTCTTCTTGTGTTTATTTGGTTTTGAGAAATCATGATCTGAGATATCTGAACCTAGGACATTTAGTGGCTGGGAAATAAAAAACAAGATGCTGCTCTTCCAGTCTGCCTACAGAAGCTGATTGGACCAGCCATGGACTCTTATTACAACAACAGTAACAGCAAGAGAGAAACAGGCTTGCTTGAAATACAGAAAGGCTTACTGGCAGGCACCTCTCTATCATCTGAAAGAAAGGAAGGTTGTGTGAGGGTTGGCTGGCATTGCTGAGCCCAAAATCTATTTCCAGAGGTAGTTAACTCATTCTGCCTAACAGTAGGGCCGGCCCTGAGGTGGATATAAGTAGACAAGAGCTAAACATGAGGGAAGCAAGCGACACAGACTCTTTAAGGGCCTTTTTACACGACCCCTAAACTCTGCCGCAAATGGCTCCCAGCTCCGGAGCTTAAAATTGTTTACCCACCAGCTCCGGAGTTTACTGAAAATTAAGTGCGACCACGCCCACCTAAGCACGTCCCAGCGCACTTTTCATGTACCTGCTCTCCAAGGGTGAAAAATCTTGATGCGGATGTGCCGGGCTCTCCTCACTTCTTTTTGTTGTTGTTTTTTGCCTCCCGCCCCTTTAAGAGAAGGAATTACAACGACGGGGCGGCGTCCACCGGCACCAGAGGTAAGCCTGCATTCTTTTGTTCCTTTTTTTTCTCCCTCCCCTCACGCAGCCAGCAGCCAGGAAGTGCGGAGGGGTGGGGACGCAGGAAGAGCGACAAACCCCTTAGATCTCTGGTCCGAATTTAAGGGACCAGCGGATCTTAGGGGTCGTGTAAAAGCACCCCAAGCTGGAACCTGGAATATAGACTTGATAATCAAATCTTGTAGAAATCTGACCTACTGCTAGGTCTGCTTAAAGCATTCCATATTATACAGGAAATGACACTCAGTATAGAGAGAGCCATTGATAAGCTTTTTAAGTAAAGAGGTGCTTCTGTAGGAGGCAGAGAGACTCAGAAGGCGTGTGCTCCAAGGCTATGGAAGGATGTTGGCTATGAGGTACTGAAAGCCTCCTAGGCCTGCATGAGAGAAGAGGAGGGAGAGACAGGGAGACTGATTTTTGTTCATTTTTAATAGTGGCCTATGAAGGTATCGCCTGTAACTTATTTTTGCAATTGTGTTTTGTGATGGCCACACGGCTCAACTCCTTTTTGCATTGAGAGTCCTTCAGTGAGTAACAGTTAACAATGAGGTAGCAAAGTCATTGCTCCAGATTTTTGGAGCTGGGTGGATTTATCTTTTTCCAGCCAGTGTCTGTTTTTTATATGCTCCATTCTTGAGTCCATTCTATCCCATTTCTACATCAGGTTTCTGACTTTTGAATGAGAAAAAAACATTGCTTTTCAACAGCTTTTTCCTAAAAAGTATTGTTTTATATAAGCATTCTAACCTAAACGTGAGGGTTTTTTAAATTTATTTTAAGGCAAAAACAATATTGCAAAATACAGGGAATCGTCAAAGAAAACCTCTTCCCTCAGTTTGTCTTTGAGCTGGAGAAGTGTGAATCAGGTTGATGCCTTAAATGCAGACTACAGAAAATGCTGCAGGATCCTTATCATGTTTTAGACACTCACTCATCCTGCTTTGTAAGTTAGTACTTGTCACATCACAGAGCTACAAATGTCCAAGGAAAAATCATGGAAAAATGACCCCCCTTTTTTGCAAGGGAGATGCTCCTTGTGTGTGTGTGTGCATGCAGGGGTGGTGTGTGTGTGTGTCTCTGTGTGTGTACATACATTGGTACATTGTATAAAGGAATTAATTCATTCCAAATGAAATTCTATTAAGCAAATTTTCCTTTATACAAATTTCCCATAGGAATGCATTGAAAATGGACTAATCGCTAATTCTGACCATTTTTATGCTGTACGGATTCGCCCCATAGGCGATTCTGTTAAGCAAATTTCCCCTATCTCCGGAATTTTTTTGTTGTACAGATTTTATGTTATACAAACCGTTTGTTATACGAGGGTCCACTGTATAAACAGACAGACAGACAGACAGACAGACAGACAGACAGACAGACACACACACACACACATTTATTTTTCTTTTATGTCTTTGGAAACAAAGATATTTGAAAAATCTTCTTAAGTCTTGTAAGTGCCATTGCATAAAAAGAAAGTCCCTAGAACTTTCTGCCATTGAAAGAAAAGGGGAGGGGAAGCTATGAAACAAAATTTATTTCAGGTGCCCTGTGTTATCAATCTAGCCCCAACCAGACTTCCCTGCTTAGTCGTAGATGCAGTTTTCTCATTTCTGACTTGGGTGATAATAAATGAAGGCTGCAGGAACTCTTTAGAGTGTGAAAAGAGATAAAACCAATACAAAAATCATCAGTCCTGTTCAAGAGGAAGTCAGAACAATGCCCAGCCACAACTGCTGGTTTGTTTTGCTTGATTGTCCCGGAAAACACTCAAAGGACCATGGGGCTCCTTCTTCTTTCTTTTTTTTACACTGTCTGGTTTGTGGCATACATGCTGAGAACCGTCTTTCCATCAGGAAGGCCTTAGGCATGGGAACAAGTACCTTGCATTTTTCAGTACATTCTCTCCTTGTCTCCGTTACAAGCTTTGAATCTTTTTGCACTGCTCAGCAAGAAAAAGAAATCCCGGTGGACCTGCCATGGGGATAACTAGCAAGCAGGCCAACATTATTTTTCCACCATTATAACCATGGAGATGAAGAGTGATCTCGGTGAAGAATCTCTTCTAACTGCATCTCTCTCACACAAACACATATACCTTTTTTGGGGGCCCTACAATTGGTTCTTGTCAAATCGACTTTTGGAAAAATAAAAACTTTTCTGAGAGTACAGTACAAGTTAGTAGGAGTTTGGGAGAGTTAACGTTTTCCCCCAAAGTGCCAGCACCATGAATCTTACTACAGTTTCTCTTTCCTCCATCAATTTTTCCTTGAACCTTTCTGAAAGATATCCTGGCCCTGTCTCCCGACCTGAAAGACTTCTTTTGTTGCTTCAGTTCAAACTACTGCCAGACTGTATCATTTCCGGACACTTTGTTTTGTTAAACTTTATGGTTTTCTCTCCCACACTTTCAAAACTCTGCTCAGCTCTTATATTGTGTCCCACCAGAATAATTTTAAGTGACCTACTTTTTTGGTTCACTTCATTCTCCTCTTTCTTTGCTCTCCTCTTGCTGTTTTGCTCTCCTTTTCTTGGGTTTTCGCCTCCCTTTATAATTGCCTTAAAGCCTTCTCGTTCTGGTTCCCCCTCAGTGTGTTCAGTTTATGTATGTCTGCTAAATTCAGCACCTTCCAGTTTCCTGATATTTTGTGGCCCAAACCTGAGGCCTGTGATGTCATATGAGGCAGGCCTTTGTATAACAAATGCAGAGTTTTGTGTGTGGATGGTGTTTGACTGTATGTGTATGAAAAACAATAAGACAAAGAAAGTCTCTTTTGCAAACTTCCATCTATGGAAAGATTGGTTGAAATCCTATCCCTTGCTACGCATGCAGAAGGCAAATGGCATAACATTCAGTTGCTTCTAGCTGGCAATGAACAAGTCACTGCTGGGGTTCTCAGGAAGTTGGAATACCAGATAATCCCAGTGGTGACTCATTAATTGTCAGCTGAAAGTAACAGAATATTGTGCCATCACTTTCCTTCTGCATGCATAAGAAAGCAACTTGGCGCCTTTATTTTTATATGCTTTTAAAATATATGGTGCTGTGGTTAAATTGCAGTACTGTAGTCATGACTCTGCTCATGACCTGGGTTCAATCCCAGGTACCTGGCTCAAGGTTCACTCAGTTTTCTATCCTTTGGAGCTCAGTAACTTTAATACCCAGCTTGCTGGGAGGAAAAATATGTACCCTGCATGATTAAATATATAAACTGTCCAGAGAGTGCTTTAGGTAGTATGGGACAGTATATAAGCAGCACATTTTGCTTTGCTCTTTTGACCACAGTATCGCTAATAGGAATGGGGATTTCCCAGCCTTATGAAGCCTTATGCGTCCTGTAGAAGTCCTCATCCAGTCCACCTCCCCAAGCTGTGGAGGGCCCTTGCAGAGTCAAAAGCTCTCTCCCTGGTTTCCCCTGATGCATTCAGCCTTCAAAATGCTTCCAATGGAAGCTCATTTTTTTAAAAAGCCCAATTGAAGGGCCAAGAGGGCACCAGGAAGGTGTGGGGCTGGGAGATGTAGGGAAAATAAATCTTCTTTCCTCAATACTGCTACCTGACCCCCCATCAGAATAATCTCCCCCAACGGCTGCAATGAGGCTTTTAAAAATCCTCTATGGATATTTTTAAAAGCTGCATTAGACCCTTTATTATAGCACGGGAGGTCTTATATGTATACTGTGCTTTCCTCTGAGTAAAGAAAATGGAGACCCCACTTGGGTATGTACATGAGTGTTTGGGTGTAAAATGGGCTCCAGTTAAGGCTGACCTTTTGGGATGGGGCAGTGTGTGCTTTGGGACATGGTGTTGGCCTGGCATCCCAAATCTGTACACCTGCAGACAGTGAAGCCTTCATATTTGAAAGATTTCCCTTTGATCGTTCAACTCTATTTGGCCCTTTCATTTCTCTCTTTAGAACAAATTCCTTTACGTTTTCTTCTCTCTTCTGGTGCTTCCTTGCTCTTTAAATCTTTCCTTAATCTCTTAAATCACCTTGTTGTGCATTTTCCTTTTTTTTTGTTCCCCTATCCGTGATGTCATCATATACATCAGAGTGCTTTGCTTTTAAATAGCACCCCAAAACCTCCCCCCCCAAAAGAAAAATCTGTTAGAAATTGAATTTGTTCTGTTAGTTCTCCTGGACTGATTTGGCATTTTTTTAAAAAAAGCCTACTGATTGGTGTAATTTCTGGAGCATGGGCCTCGTCCCAGTCAGAGAAAACAAGGCATGATGCCTTTAACTTGATTTAGGAGGTAATGTTTAATTCATGCAAATGGTGTCTTCAAAAATTCCCTGCACACAGTTAATGTAAAGAGAGTCTGAGAGGTAAGTTTGAGTGTTACACCAGTGGGACCTTCCATTGAGCACAGATCAAAGCAAAACACAACCTATTTTATGAATTCTGTAGAGGTCTCCCATTGTGGTGGTGATAATGGCAATTAAGAAGGAACCAAAGATACTTTCAGAAAGGAGAAAGCATTTTATCATTGCATTAATCCAATGCAGGGGAAATTTTGGACTCCTCTTACAAATCAAAAATCCATTATGGTCTGCTATCGGTTACCTCTGCATTGCACAAGGATTCTGAATTGGCTGCTTTTGACTTCAGTTCCCAGATTGATTATTTCATTATTTCAGAGATAGGGAAAGGGTGGAGCTAACTGGTAAAGCATCTGCCTGACATGCAGAAGGTGTCCAGTTCAATCCCTGACATCTCCATATCTGTCTGAGGACTTCTGCTTGAACCTCTGGATGATGATGGCATCTTAGTGGTCAGATATAACAATGATTTGAATCAGCACAAGGCAACTTCCTGAGTTGCCTAGATGCCCTGAGCACACCCAATCGCTCCTGATCTCGGAAGCTAAGCAGAGTTGGGTCTGGCTAGTACTTCGATGGGCAACCACCAGGGAATATCAGGTGCTGTAGGCACCTAGAGTAGGAACTGGCAAACGACTCCAGTATTCCTGCCAATAAAACTTGGGGGTCGCAAAAGGTCTGTAATGACACAACAACAAGGCAGCTGCCTATGAACACATGACACCCAGTTCAGAAGTCTTGCAATATCATTGTATCACATCCTGTAGGTAAAAGTGGTGAAACAAAATAGAAGCAGTGTAGGTTGACTCATAGAGGGCTTGTGGGCAATGTTGTAGTGCCAATCTATAAACTGAAATCATCATAATGTAGTACATTTAAGATGAATATTTAATTCAGATATTATGGCCGAGATCCTGTTGCTTACCATAGTACAATACATTGCAACTAGAGTACACCCATTGAATCAATGGGGATTTGGTGAATCTACTCCACTATGGATTTAATTAGGCTTACACAAGTGGTGATTTACCACACTAAGTAAAAGGATTTCAGCCTATATCTTTTTCATGGACTCCAGCAGATACTCAACTATGCTTTAAGAAGTTTCATGCTATATTTAGAGGAATCATGAGTTCTCCTGGTTTCTCTTTCTCTTTTAATTTCTTTTATATTTTGTTCTATTATTATTTTTTGCTTACAATGATGTGGTTGTTGTCTTTAGAAGGAAGATTCAGTTCTACAGATTTGAACTGACATCATAAAGAATAGCATATGCTCTCTACAAGTGGATCACAAGCTTTTTCCTAAGCCAAATGCCCTTAATGGTTGTGTTGACTTACCTTATGCCCCTCTTCAGATAGGTTGCTTTAGGATCCAAGTACATTTTTAAAAAGTGATGGGCTCCCCCTCCAATTTCTTTGGCTAAGGAACACTGATATTATTTTCAGTAACTTTGCAATCCATACAATCATCCTAAGTTAACATTGTGGGGTACTGATTTGAAACCTTTTTGTGGAAAAGAAGATTTAATATGGGATTGTTGCAGTAGATAATAGGATAATAGGATCAGATGGATGTTTAATGGCATTTTCATCATGGTGATGATATATAATTTATAGACTGGTGCTGAGTGGCTTAACTTGTAACATGTTTTGCTGTCTCTATAGGGGTCATCAGCTGCCTAGATGCCCTAAGCACATCTGATCTTGCCTGATTTCAGAAGCTAAGCAGGGTCATCCCCGATCAGTACTTGGATGGGAGACCACCAGGGAATACCAGGTGCTGTAGGGGCCTGGAGTAGGAACTGGCAAACCACTCCTGCCAAGAAAACTCCATGGACATGGAGTCACAAAGAGTTGGTCATGACTGTAATGACACAACACACACACACACACACACACACACACACACACACACACACACACACACACACACACACACACACACACACACACACACACACACACACACACAGGGGCCATCATAGGGTGTTTGGTGAGTTCTCTGTGGCTGAGGGTGTTGACGGCATCTTCAGAAAATTCAAAACCAGCAAGTGCTGTTTACAGATCCTTGTAGGAAAGGTTAGACATTTGATTTGAATCTGCTCAGAACCCAAAGAAGAATTCAAAGGTACCCATATGCTTTGGAATTTCCCCTCTAGCTTTAAAATAGTGCACCAACATACATGCACAGTCTGGATGCTGCAACATGGCTACGTTTCAGGAAGAAGTTGGCTAAATGTGGGTCGTCTAATGTGGCCAGGCCATTGCATCTTTGGTGCCTCTGATAACATCTGCTGGCAGGGAGTGTATGTGTGAAGAATTGCTTCCTTTTATCTGTTCTCTGAACCTTACATTCTCCAGTGGAAGCCAGTGCCTGACTGTGGATTCTAGCATTTTGGGGAAGATGGAGAAAAATGTCTCCTTTTCCCTCCATGCCATGTGTCATTTTAAGGCGCCCCTTTCAAGTCTTCTTTTCAGGTGCCAAGAACAGATTTAAAGATACTGTAGTCCGGTGCTTAAGAGTAAAATCCTCAACTAACAAATACATCACAGCTGCACTTTCTCTTGCCTCCTAGCTTTGCTTTGCTTTGTAATCGATATTCAGGATGTAAGCAGGGGGAATCTTTAGAAGATTGAGTTTTACAAACCCAAGAAGTCTCTCTGGTTTTATCTCTCTGCGGCTCGATAGTGCTTTTGGCTCTAAAGCAGTGGTTCTCAAACCCAGATGTTCCTGGACTGCATCTCCCAGAAGCCTCCATGACTTGCTGTGCTGGAAGGGGTTTCTGGGAGTTGCAGTCCAGGCGCATCTGGGGACCCACAGATTGAGAACCACTGCTTTAAAGATTCTGTAATGTCTGCTCCTGGTGTGGCCTAAACAAGGGCAAGCCTTGTGATTGTACCTCCAAAAAGAGCTGCTCCAGCCCACTGCTTATTTGGGTTGCCCCTTTCCTGCTCTACACTATCCCTTTCGAGGTATGGTCACCAGAAGCACTGAGGTCAGCCTGAGCCACGACCCTTGGTTTTAGTTTATTTCATTGCTTTCTTCCCCCAAGTGTGCTGGTGGCTACGTTTTCCACCCCCACCCCTTTCCTTACGGGGCTGACCTCATCCTCCACGTTTGTGTTTCAAGTGCTTTCCCATTGTTTCTGTGGCTCCGGCCTCAGAGCTAAAACTTTCCCATGTATGGAAATTATCAGAGCTTCAGTTCCTCCTGTTCCCCAGTGCCAAGATATCACAGGAGGGCCGCCGTCATTGAGGCCTGTAGGCTCATTCTCCACCCTCGGGACAACCACCCCATTATTTCAGTGCAAACCTTCCTAAAACAACCCAGTGGAAAAGGTTGCCTGACCTTTCCGAATTCCCCTGCATGATGCTGGAGGCATTGTATAGAATTCTGTGTTTTATGGGGTTGTTTACTCACCTGCTCTTTTAAGAGAAAGGGGTATTTATAGCAGCACAATGGGAGGGAGCAAGCTGCCCCCCTCCCAGACGCGAAATAATTTCTTTGCCAATACAGATGGCGAGCGATGCCAACACGTTTCTGCGTGTAGAATAAAATGGGAGGCCTCTTACTCTAGTGTTTTGTTCCATTGCAAAGCCACGCCACTGCCTTTTGTTGTCTGCAATGCCACCCAACCTTGGGGAAACACAGTTATTGCTCAGTTTTACTACAAAAATGTTGGTTCCATGGATTGAGGCAGAGCAAGGCAGGGCAACTCAGAGGAGGTCTTATAGTAGAACATTCCTGATTTAGAGATGGGAGTCAAAATGAAATGTGGAGAGCGGTGAGTAGAAGGAACCCAAGGGAAGAGTGCATACATGCTTTGCACTGAGAAGATTCCAGGTTGAGCCTTAGCAGATGACTAATTGGTTGATCTAATCCAATTGCCAGTTTTTACTCAAGTACGTGAAATGGCATGAGTCATGGTGGAAAATTGCTGCCAATTAATAAGATATCCTCAGCATCCCCCAAAACAGAACCAGTTGATTAGCTGTGAGTTGCCAGCACAGCTTATGTCCTTTCCAGGGGTTCCCAACCTTCCTAATGCCACAACCCTTTAATACAGTTCCTCATGTTGTAATGACCCCTTGCCCTGCTTGGAAGAGGCCACAAGCCCCCTTTGGCAGGCCACTGCCACAGGTGCCATAGAGAACTTCCCTCTACATCTACAGGCACCCTTAGCCAATCGCAGCCTCCAGTGCCATTGACTGACATCCCCTCCAACCTATCAAGCTGTAACTCACTCTTTGCCCCCCTTCCTCCCCCCTCTCCTCCTCCAGACCCCAGCCACTTGTGTCTTTTTCCTTCACTGGCTCATTGCAACCCCTGTGAAATGGTCTTTCAACACCCAAAGGGGTCCCAACCCCTAGGTTGGGAACCACTGACATATGCAAATATCCCTTGGCAGTTGGATTCTGGATTAGAATAGAACAAAACAGATTGAAATGCAAAATGCAAGCACGATGATACAGTTTAACAATTCCTAAAGATATCAGAATGCATATCCAAGATGATGATAAGGGATTCACTTTAAGCCCAGTGGCAGGGTGAGAGTGGAAGACGTAGGAGCACCTAAAAATTTTATTTAAACCCCTGGCAAAATGGCAGGATCTTCTCCTGTTGTTGGAGAGGCCAGAAATCGAGTACCAGGAGATCCCCTCTGCAGAGGTCCTTCAGTAGGAGGGATGCCAACACTACATGATTCTCCCCTCCTCCCAAAAAGCTACATGCCCTGTTGTCTATGGCAGGGCCACCTGGAGGAGGACCTTGGCTAAGGAAGACATTTAAGGTCCTAATCTGAATAGGGTCAGAACAGACTCCTGCCTAAAACCTGTAAAAGCTAAGACCATTTAGTGCTTAATGGCTTTTCCCAATCCGCTGCCTTTCCGCCTGGCCTAGAATCCCATCATTGCTGGCTATTGACCATGATCACTGACTGGGGCTGGTCACCATCTAGAGCAGTGGTTCCCAATCCTGAGACCCCGGATATTCTTGGATTGCTATTCCTAGAAGCCCTTGGCAGCTCAGCTAGTGGTGAAGGCTTCTGGGAGTTGCAGTCCCAAGAACATTTGGAGACCCAAGGTTGGGAATCACTGGCCTGGATCCGGAAAGAAGGTTGCAGTCCAAACTAAGCTACTGGATCAATGTCTTGACTAGGTATATGGGAACCTCCTGTCTTCTTATGGGCTAATCTAAAATGTGACAGTACAGACATAGAGTCAAGGCACAATCTGGTTGGTGATGGCTGAAGTTTAGAAAACTCTCTCTCTCTCTCTCTCTCTCTCTCTCTCTCTCTCTCTCTGTGTGTGTGTGTGTGTGTGTGTGTGTTTGGAGTAGTTGGATTGTAGCACACTGCCACTCAGATCACAGGCATAGTTGGGCCGAAGCTGCAATTAATGGGTCTTTCAGGTCTATACAACACATGTTGTTGTTTTTACATGGGACCAGCAAAACACGACATGGTGAACATCACTATTCATGTTATCTATATCTGGCTCACCTACTGAAATGGAGAAACCACAAGGAAAGGCAGATAGATAGGAAGGGGCTCCTGTTGTGCTCCAGACAGAAAGGACCAGGGACAGCGTTTCTCAGCACAGCTGCAATGCCAGCCTGTTCGGCAATCATTAAAATGTCTCTGCTTGTAGAGGTAACTGATGGTTGCTTTCATTATTTCCGCCTCTGACCTAGGAACTGGTGCTCCTCTGTTCGGTCCCGGCTGGTCACGTACACAGCTTTATGCAAGACGGAGAAATATGTCATCAAGTCGCAGCAGCCATGTCCAAATGGGACCCCAGATTGCCAGAAGGTCATGTACGTAATTATTTACTTATTTTTATTTTAAAGTATTTTTACCCCACCTTTCTCCTTGGAAAAGGACCCAAGGCGGCTTACAGTGAGGATAAGCACTGGTTCATCTGCCAGGTCAGATACTGTCTCATGGTTTCCGTAAGAGTATCTCAAAGACAGGAGTCTCCAGAGCTACTTGGGGCAAGGGTGTGTGTGTGTCTCATAAATGTAACAAAGTGTAACAGAGATAACACCCAGATGACCTACCCTGGAATTCCTAATGTCACAGGGGGTATTGTGACAGAAGGGCCCCATGGGAACATGAAAAGGTGTTTGTTGTGTCGCCACAAGCAGGCAAGACCAACTTTGCTAATTGACATTAACCACAACAGTGATCACACAACTTATTCAAACTACATCTTCTTTTTGCAGCCAGAAAGGAAAGAGTAGTCAGTGCTGGTTGAGAGAGTTTAGGAGATTGGTGAAGCTGTTTGGATGACTCCACTTCCAGATAAACTCACCTGGATGACTGAGAATCTTCACAGACATTTAGGAGAGCAGGTTTTAACAACCCCACGTTAATAGTATCGTGTTCAAAGATGAAAACATTACAGTACTTCCAGGAGGTTTCCTCAAGGAAGTCAAACTTCCCTCAAGTGGAACATGTATTTGTATTTTTCTTATAAGTATCAAGGAATTCAGATGCAAAGTACTATCCTCTTCCTTCACTAACTCTATGCTGGGAGCGGGCAACATGGAAGGCATGCTTTTCAGGTAGCTCTGGGGGTGGGGTGAGGGGCAGATCAACCCATCAATACACCTGGAGGGGGCAGTATCCCATCACTCCCAAAAGATTTTTTTTTAATGGAGGAAAATGTTTGGTTGAAAATGTCCCCAGTGCAGCAGATGTTAGAGGGTA
This sequence comes from Phrynocephalus forsythii, assembly GCA_029282475.1. Taxonomy (NCBI): domain Eukaryota; kingdom Metazoa; phylum Chordata; class Lepidosauria; order Squamata; family Agamidae; genus Phrynocephalus; species Phrynocephalus forsythii. The sequence continues at coordinate 108,311,906 of JAPFRF010000008.1, read as the reverse complement.
AGGCTAGAGGGACACGTGGCTAATAGATGCCATGTGGCTTTCAATTCTCTCTCTCTCTCTCTCTCTCTCTCTCTCTCTCTCTCTCTCTCTCTCTCTCACACACACACACACACACACACACACACACACACAGATCAGCATGATGTCTTTGGGTATGATAGAGGTACTATTTTAATTTATTTGTTGATTTAAACTTATACTCCGCCCAATTAGGGGACAAGCCAGTTTGGCATTACTGAGTAGTTTGACATTTTTCCCCCAAAGAGAGGATGCTGCTTAAATCTAAAGGGCTCACATTCAAATTCAGCAGTAAATTTTTATTCCAACTGCACATTTTGCAAGTTTACACCAATTTATGCCAGCTCTTCTTGAAGTAACTGAGGATGAAGAAAGGCTGGGTTCCAAGATTTGAGTCTTGGCCAACACTTCTCATACATTCACTCTAGGCTAGACTGGCGTTTCTTGATCCGGAGACCAGGATATCAATACTTTTAATTTCTGAGATTTTGTTCACCAGCTGTTGCATTTTTATATTCTTCCAGGTACAGAGCAGCTCTGACGCCGGTCTACCAGGTAAAGCAAAAAGTCGTGAGCTCTCTGCACTGGAAGTGCTGCCCTGGCTACAGTGGCAAGGACTGTGAACACCATGGTAAGAAAGGTCTTCAGGCAAATGAATGCTGAGGCTGGACAAAACAGTAGGCATATCCTGTGTAGAATGATGGTTCCCAACCTTGGGTAACCCAGGTATTCTTGGACCGCAACTCCCATAAGCCTTCACCACTAGCTGTGCTGCCTAGGTTCCCTGGGAGTGGTAGTCCAGGAACACTTCGGTTACCCAAGGTTGGAATTACTGTTGTAGAATATACTGTACCATATTACAGACTACAGCAGGTTGTCATAGAATCAGCCAGAGCGTCAGACCTGCAAGTTGTCCCAAGGATCCTTCTGTCATGACCTCTGCTGTGCAGGACCACTGCTCTGGCGTGTGTTGCCCTGTCCACCTGGGATAAGTACTTTGTGTAGCTTCTTTCCATGCCAGAGGTTGCCTAACTGTTTTTGAAAGAGTAATTCTGGCAAGAGAAAGCACAGTGTTGCCATCTTCACCCATGTGACATTTTAGTTGAAGCACAGGAAGCAAACATGGCATAAACTCAGAATCCAGAAGGAGTCTCTCTCTAGATTGCAAAGAAGTTGTTGATGATGGTGACACACAGAGATTTCTAGTCTAGTGAGGGGTTGCTAAGAGAAGGGGCTGAAATGCAGCACATCCTTCATTCAAATGTGGCCTTCACCATGCACATTTCTGAAGGCCATGGGATTCTAAGAGCCATGGATGGAAGGAAGTTCACCAAAGAGGACTCCACTGTGTCCTCTTCCTTCTCTCTTCTCCACCCAACTGTAGTTGCTGTGAAATGCTTCTGTGAAGCACTCATGGCTCAACAGCCTAGGCTGGGCTATGAAATGTTGACGGTAGGGATGTGCATGATTGGTTCAAGATTGAGAAGGGGAAAGCAAACATAGGAGGACAATTCTACCCATTTTGCCAGGGGGTGAGTGGGAATCCTTGGTCCCACCAGGGCACCCCAAGTGTCACCCACACTGTTTGGGAAGATGTGCCAATACTGGAGAGTCTTTTCAGGGCATCACCAGTGGAAGAAGATGGCAAACCTTCTTTCTGTAAACACCAATATGGGGATACAACTGATTTCCATTAGAAAGAGGTGGTCAGGGTGATCTGAGAGGCAATTAAAGGCATTTATAAGTGATAAATAATGTTATTGATAAATGAAGTGTTATAAGGTACCAGCATTTTCTAGCAGAAAATGATTTAATACCTGGGATGTTTTGTGAGTGAAACATGTTACCTAAATGGAAAGGGATTTTTGTTTGTTTGTTTCTTGTTCTCCCTCCCATTTTGCTCTGAATTGAATTTCGAAAAGTTCGAGGAATAAGGAAAACAACCACTGACTTATGAAATTTCATTTACAGAGCCCAATTTCTTGACGGCTGCCACTGATGAGCCAGGAAGCTGGAAAGATGACAGTGAAGCATTCTCAAGCCAAAGTACATTTAAATTTGGTGTATCATCCTACAATTATAATACCATGTCCTGATCTTGCTTTTTATTACATCTGATTCTGAAGCATATCATTCCTTACATCCCAATACTAGAGGGAGCGTTTCTGCAAGTGTAGAAGATCTAGCCGCACTTGTTACAAGGAATTGTTTGAAATGGCGATGGTGGTGGTGATAATTTTTACATTCTAACTTCTTTACAAAGCTCAAAACAATGAAGAGCACAAAATAAAAGCAGCCTTGAAATGATAGGGAAATGATAGTCAATTTAGCGAAACCTAAAAAAAATACCAATTCTCCTGGGGCATAATACACCTTTGCCCACTTTTCTTGAGTCAATTTTAATTGTTATTGTTAACTGGGATGTTTTAAAATCATTTTAACTTCATTAACATGACACACAATTTAATTCTTTTTTTTAAAAATTTACAATTTACTAACTTTAAAAAAATGCTTATATTTTTTTTAATTATGCCACGTGGCACCTTGGCTTTCAGTTTCTGGGAGGAAGGTAGGATACAAATGAAATAAACAACTATTTATGGGCAGCCGATTTGGCATGCCATCAATGGGCAGCAAATGGTTAAATGATTTGCCGTATTATGTTTTTACTGCCCAGAAAGGGTGAAGTATTTCTGACATTTTCTGCTTTGTGCACTAGCGTACCGTGGCTGACCGTGGCTCTGGGTCCTGGTTCGGAGAGGGTGCCATTTGCTGTTCTGATTTGGGCCCGATTGTCTTGCTGGGAGGGTGGGGGGCAGACAGGCAGCCAAAGCAAGAGGGGAACAACAGTCCTTTCCTTCCTTATCCGCAAAGTCTCAGTGCCATATTTCCAAATGTTCGCCTTTAAGCGCGGGAAGGACAGGGACCACATTCCATTCTGGGACCGCATGGAAACGGGCTGCGGCTGCTGTTGCTTCGTTGCCATTTGTGTCCCCTTGGCTCTCGCAGGAGAACTCGCAGAGACCCATCAGAGGCACCAAGCCCTGCTGGAGGACCTGCAGAACGATATTCAGCAGGCGGCAAGTCACCTGGGAGTCCTGCACAAGGCACTTCACCCAAACGTCAGCAGCGCCAAGGGGGAAGCCAGCCACAACACCTCCGACCTGGCCGCCGAGAGTGCAGGTGGGCACAAATCAGCTCCGCAGAAGAGCTGCTGTGCGCATGCGCGCGTGTGCATAAAGGTAACAGGACAGGCTCCACCAATTGGCAAAATAAGGCTCCCACCTAAGGCTTTGGAGGATCAAATTACTAACAATTTTGTATGTCATGGCCTTATTTTTTAGTGCCAGGAATGGGGAAGATAACGCTTGTGTGATTTTTGTGCTGGGAACAAAAAATGATGATGTGGCTGGTTCTCGGGTGCCAGGCGCCTTAGCTTGGGTGACCCTGTCATGTCAGCCTGGTGCTTTGGTCTGGCCCTGTGTATGTGTGTAACATAGGCTTTCCCCAAACAAATACACCCTCATGTTATCTTGTCTTGTTTTCATTGTTGCTGCATTTCAGAAGGGCAAGGACAATTCCTTCAGCGGGTGCTTTTTCCCCATGTGGAGAATTTACTAAGGGACCATTTTCACCCCGTCTGGGCGAGCTTCAACAAAAGTCTACAGGATCTTTCCACTGCCCTGAAAAACCTGTCGCAAAATGTCGAGGCCAATCGGAGAAGCATAGAGAGCTTCCAGGAAAGCACCGTGCCCAAAAAAGATTTCCAAGAGCTTGGAACCAAATTTGAATCCAAAATTCAAGATAGCGTTCTGAAAATGGACCAGATGAAGAGAGAAACGGAGAGTCACTTCCATCAGCAGCAGGCAGCCATCCACTACAATCTCACTATGATCAAAGCAGACACGGACATCAAGCTGAAAAGAAACCACAAAATACAGCACATGTTTTTTTCAGCTTTAAACCACAGCATCGCAGACATGAGACAAGAGCAAAATAAGCTTCAAGGAGAGCTTGAGGTCCTGAGCAGAAACTTGGCTTTCCCCATGCAACTAGGTAGCCAAAATGAACCCTTTGCTGACACTGACATCCAAGTTCTCAACCAGACCCTGACAGAGCATGCTGAACAGCTGAAGGAACTCTACCGGGAGTCTGATGAGGACTATCAAGAGCTAACTCGATCCATCAGTAACTTAAAGGTCAACTTCAGGCAGACTATAGAGGAGCTTAGGGTAGATTTAATGGAAAAGGGTCTTATATTAGAGGAATACAGAGAAAATATGGAAAGAAAAATTCTAGCTCTCAATGATACTCTGGCCAGTATTGAAGAAAGCCACTGGGAACTACAGAGATCTCTAAAAGCGTGTCCATGTGAGAATCAGCCTCTAGACATTGATAAGGAAGATCAAGTCAACATCAGTCAAATATACAGAGAAGAAATGAAGCGAATGGAGGCCCATTTAAAAGACCTTGCTGCAGCTTTCCCCCTAATACACCAGTCTATAGATTTCCAACAGGAACAGAGCCGGAAATTGGAAGGTGCCATGTCTCTTTTGAAGTCCCACACGGAAACGCTGTCTGAAAACATTGGAACCCTGAAGAAACATGATGAGAGGATGCATGGACACATCAAGTATCTCAATAGCTCTTTCAACTCACTGCTGGTGGATGCAATGAGACACGAGAAAGCCCTTGTGGCTGTGCTTGGGGATGAAATTATGGAAGCCTTGTCCGAAGATGATTCTGGAACCATTCTCTCAAGCCCAGACCATCAGCTGGTGCTAGATATGAGACTGATCTTAGATCATCTAAAGAAGCAAAATGTTACACTAGAATTCCTCACAAACAGAATTAGTTCTCTGGAAAGTGACACTGAGAACAATCCCAGCACTCCTAAATTTGCTAAACATCCTGACTTTGAGAAAGAAGACACAGTGAAAGAGGTCAACAATCAACATGGCAGAGTGGAACATATGGAGCCAAACCATGAAGCTGCCATGGAGGACGTCCTTGATAACCCAGCCTATCATGATATCATGACCCTAAAGAAAGAGATTGGGCACCTCAACAGGGAAATGAAGAAATACGAATCACAGTGGAATCACACTAGTTTCTGCTGTAATCAGACCCGAGTCAACTTTATGGAACCACTCGCTATTTCAGTGGAGAACCTGAGGGAACGTCTTGCATCAGCTCAACAAAGCTTGGAAGAGCACCTCCAGATCTTTCAAAAACTGTTTGGAAGCAACAAAGAATTAGCGGCTGTCAATGTAAGTCTGGATGTTGCCAAGATTCAGTCGCTGGTAGGCAGAAGGATGAGAAAGCAACTGAAAGTTCAGGACCATCAAAAGATAAGGGACAAGAATGAGACCAATGTCCGTCGAGAAGTAACTTTAAATGGAAGAAACAAGATATACATGGAGAACCTGGAGGCAGGTAGGTTTCTTCCAACAAGTCCCTTTAGTAACATTGGGATTTTCTAGAATTTATGTGTAACATTTCAGCTGGAACCAGAGAGATTCTTAACAAAGCAAATATGATTTTAGTAGTAATACTACTGATACTCTTTGTATTATGGGCTACTAGGTTTCGTCCAACTCTGTGAATTAGTGAACGTTCAGTAACTGCTTTCAGTGATTCTTGTCTTATGTTAAGGAATGGAGAGTAAGGCAATACAGAGTACTTGAAACCTTTTCTCAAAAATATCCAGCTACAACTGTGCAGTTCTTAATGACATTACCTGGAATGATTTAGTGACAGAGAGGGAAAAGTGAGAAGAGGCTTACAGCCCAAAGAAGTTAAGGCCACCAAAATAAAACTCTACTGGTCCCAATCAAGCTTGAATGACCAAGTGGTTAAGACTCCTTTTCCTCTCTATTGTTCTGTATCACAGTGCCATCTCCTGACAAGAAAGTGAACTACCTGTAAAGCTCCCCCCCCCCCGAAGGAAAAAGAAACCACTGTTATATGTACTGTACATATAATCTGCCAAACATTTCTGGGATATGATACCATATATAGTATATCGAATAATTCACTTCCTGGATCTGTTTCAAAAGCTAGCTAATAGAGCAGTCACTCCTTCTGAGTAATATGTTATTTTTTGTGCCCCTGGCATAAAAATCAGTTTTATGAGGTGGTGAAATATACAGATATATGGAACTATTTATGGGAGCAAAGTGTAAAAGGCACTATAGCAGATGATCAATCAAACAGCAAGTGGACTAAAACTGTTTAGATCTATCTCATATGGTATATGTAAAATTACTGGTATTCAACCTAAATTAAATTGACACACATATCTAGAGACTCTTCAGATCTATAGTATTTTGGAGATATGGTGGCAATGTTGGGAAGTGTTACCATAAATGAGGATCAGGTCCCTTGGTGGCCAGCTTTTGGTCACTGAAACATATCACACCTGAAAATATTACAAGTCATACTCATTTTCATCCATGATTAGCTCTACTTCATTTATCTGGAAGTTGAGTCATGGCTACTGGACTTCTTTTTCTTGAGATATAGAAACGTTTCGCTGCTCATCCAAACAGCTTCATCAGTCTGAATACAGCTAGTGCGAGTCTGAATACAGCTAGGACTCGCACTAGCTGTATTCAGACTGATGAAGCCATTTGGATGAACAGCGAAATGTTTCTATCTCTCAAGAAAAAGAAGTCCAGTAGCCATGACTCAACTTCCAGATAAACTCACCTGGATGACTGAGAATCTTCATGGACTCTACTTCATTTGTTTAGAAGGGAAAATGTAGAACAATTCAATCATGATTTGCTAACATTTTCTTGCAGCAAGAAATTGGCTGGCTAAAAATGGAAAGCTGCAGATTTGTCTGTAAATCGTTGGTATAAATGTTAGGGATGCAGCTCTTGCTGAGAGGTTAAAATAAGAAGTTCCAAGAGCCAGTAGACAGGTAATGAGCTGAATGATTTTGAAGTGACATGGACTCCATATCTAGTGCATGCCCACCAAAGGAAATAAAATAGGCAGCAACTTAATTTTTTTAATGTCTTTATTTGCATTTGTCTTGAGTGGAATAAATTTCTAACTTTTTTTTTTTTTTTAAAGAAAAGGGATGCAACCAGATGGGAATTTTCCTGTTTGGTCTGCTGAAGAAATAGGCTAGCTGGCTCTCTTTTTCCAGTCATTAGAAAACATAATTGCTGGAGCAAACCAGCCCATTCTGAGTGCTCCTACTAGAGATGGGCACAAACCAAAAAAACAAACAAACTAGGACATTCACAGAAAATTGCCAGTTAGTTCATGTCCGTCCAAACAAGAGAACCTGAACCTTCCTAAGCCAACAAAGGTTTTGCAAGGTAACAAGCTTTCTAGTTCATTTTCCCCACCACTAATGCCTAGATGCCCTAAGCACATCCGATCTCGCTTGATCTCGGAAGCTAAGCAGGGTCGGCCCTGGTTAGTACTTGGATGGGAGACCACCAGGGAATACCAGGGGCTGTAGGTGCCTGGAGTAGGAACTGGCAAGCCACTCCAGTATTCCTGCCAAGAAAACTCCATGGACATGGGGTCACAAAGAGTCAGTCACAACTGTAACGACACAACACACACACACACACAATGCCTCCCTACCCTTTTCTGCTAGAGTAGAGAGATGGTGAAAACCACTTGCAGCTTCAATGAAAATCCGACCCAAAGGCTTGTGTTGTTTATCGAGTAGATTTTGACAGGCCTCAACAGTTCCAAAACTGTGCGATCACCTCAAGTGTTGGTGTGAAAATGTTACGGGAATATTATGAAATCCTATTCATGGCACTACCTTTTTCTATCCCCATCTAGGCACAGCTGTGGGTTTCTATATCAGGTACCCAGAAGATGGAGAACCCATGTCAAACCTCAATGGGACTTATCTTAATTACGGAGAAGGTTACCATCTTGAACACGGTTACTTCAAGGCACCTCAGAGTGGCATCTACATGGTTGCTATCAGTTTGGAACTCCCTCCAGGGCCTGCTTCGGGGCAACTGGTTTTCAGCAAAGGACACAAAATGACACTAATGAGCAATAAGAAGAGAAAGGCCAATGGAGGCCCTCTGACAACTTTTGCACTGGTGGAGATGAAGAAAGGGGAACACATGTCATTTGAACTGGTTCAGGGTGCTACAATAAAGCGGGAACCAGCTGGTTTGAGTATGGCAGGGTTTCTGATATTCAAAACTTGAAAAAAAAGGCCCTTGCTATACTTTCCTCAAAGCAGAACAAACCGCCTTCTCTGACTGAAGACCACCTGCCAGTTTATTACTTCAAGATAGTAGCCCTATCCATGAATTGTTTGTGGCGCTTTCTAGACATACTGTAGTTCTGCAGTTGCTTAGCAGCATCACAGATGTGAGCTGTGTAAAAACTCCTGCTTCCATACTTTAAAATGTTCGTAAGATTATTTGATTTTATTCATTTTTCTGAGGCTCAAGACAAACCCTCCCTTTCTGTCCACAACTACAGAGTCTGGCTATACCATGAGCAACGCCATTATCACATGTGAGAGCCCGTACTTATTTCACTCATCCATGTGCCCTGTGGGAAGTATGGACACATAGGATTTTAGATTTAAGAAAAATGGGAATTTCTAATCTGCAATGGTCACTCTCTCTCAATGTGCACTGAGATAAGTGTATCACTTTGCCAGAACCAAGTGTAAACTGCTTGTAAAAAGGCCAGAGCAGCTGTGTGGTATATAAATTTAATAAAAAATAAATAAACCCTACATAATTAATCAGTAAATCTCAATGAAATCAGCAAGGCACGCTTCTGAGGAGCATATGTATTTTTCAATTCCTGCTGTATATCTGTGATAATTACCTTCTTCTATAGCCTAGAATGTAGATTACTTTGCAAATATTAATATTCAATTGAAGCACAAGAATCCGCTGATAAGATCAATGCTTCTGCCAAATAGTCCATATAGCCACTGACAACTCAGGTGTCAAATGGCTATTTCTAGACTGGACATAAATTCACCATGACCAACAATGCATAGAGATAAAGTTCCAAGACCACTGGATACATATTTTGAAATTATCAACATGTACTTGGGAGAAAATTAAGCATGTTTGTTTTGTTTTTATGAACAATACTAACCTTTATATTTATGTTCATGGATTTGGAGAATAGAGGGAATCTTATTAACCTTTTAAAACCTATAATAATACAATGACATGCTGTCCAGTGATTTTCCCCAAGGAAAAAGCACTCAGAAATGGGTTATGACAAATCATATTTTTTGCTAGTAGTGCTATAGGACAGTTGGTACTCCTACTCACTGAGCTATCACATCACCTTCTTAAATCTGTATCTCTGGCAAAACAAAAACAAAAACAAAAAAACATGCAGGGCAAAGGAAATGAAAATAATTCTAAAAAATGCATATACACACAAGAAAGACTTAAATATTTTTAGTAAAAGATTTCCAAACTAAACATGCTGCTTTCTAACTGGAAGAGCCACTCCAAGTAAATATTAGAACAGTGTGTTCATTTGCACACAGCCTTAATTTATAAAATATATTTGACTATTGAAGAATAAAACTGAAATAATGATAATTTTATCTACATACTGGCATTGTTGTTAAATATGCAGTCCCATTGAAAATAATGAATCAAGCCTGTTTACAACTCTTAACTCAGAAAGGCAGTTTGTGTGTATTTTGCTTCTTGCAGCAAGTAGTGTATATTACTGCAACTATTTAGCCTCTGTAGCAGAAATAGTCTATGCTCTGAACACACTTTTTCTGTCCAGTAGGTGCAAAACTTCATAATAGTGTTTTTAACTTCAAACAGCCACAACAGAAAATTGAGGAACAAAAATCATGTTCAGGATTTGAAGTGAAATGATAATCCTAATTTCAGTTGACCTGGATGTTGTACATAGAGCATTGAAATTTTTAAAAGTCATTTTGGATAGCCTTACAACATGGGTTTTAAAAACATGCAGTTATTCATGCAAAGGAACAGTGAAACCCAAGTGCAGTATAAGTTGTGTACACCTTTTATATTATCCTACATATTAAACATGGATCTTTATGTGGCCCAGTGGGACTGCTCACAACGTGGGGGAAGATAGCAGCAGCGTTGGAAATTTCCAAGGTTTGCAAAAATACATGAATACTTCAAAAGACTTAGCATTTTCAGCTGTCAGCAGCAATAGTTAGAATGGTGTATTTGAAAAAAACATATCTTTGGACTTTGATTCTATGTGATACACTGATTAAAGTCCTCTTATGTAAAGTTATGCCCATGCAATCTGATGGCATCATTACATACAGACTTTTAATGCTCATTAACAGTTTCCTTTCCCATCCACCCCTACTTCTAGGGTTCCCTTTTGATCTGTGGAGGCCTTTGGGAGCCCCAGGAGAGGCTGGGTGGTGGTGGTGGTGGTAGAGAACCTTTAACATCTAAAAATCACGGCTGGTAGTCCTTGCTGCTGAGACCAGAGCCACTACCATCAACTGGGGGGGGGGCATTAAACTCCCCCTGCCATCCCAAGCCTTCCAGAGACTTCTCCAGATCAAAAGGCTTCTCAAAAGACCCTCAGAACCTGAGGTGGATGGGGAGAAGGTGGTAACAGGAAACTCTTAATGAGTGATTAAAAACCCCCACAGCTAGTGATGCCCTCAGCTGATATGGCTGTAACTGCACACAAGAGGATTCTGGCCATAGGTTACGTTTGCACTCAGTGTCTTTGAGACAGATGAAAAAAATGGGGAAAGGGATCCTTGAAGAAAATTTTAAAAATCCTGCTTTAGATAAGGTGGGACACACTGCCATATTAAAAAAATAAAAGATACACCACTTTAGAGTAGAACTACTCCTACCAGACAACACAAGAGTTGTTTATAAGAAACATGTTTCCTTTTATGGGACTTCTTGTTCTCCTCCTCCATGTGATTTTATTGTAACACAATAAGCTTCTCTGTCTTAATGCACTACCATTGTTGATGTTGGTGTATCTACTGCTATATGTTATTGGGAAGAAGGCAGGGAAAAATAGGGAGACATTTAATTTTTGACTACTGTAAGTTGTGCATGTGGCATAAATCATGTGCTAAGATACCATGGGCTTCTTGTCTCTCGTCAGTTTGGAATAGGGGGCAACAATCTTTCATAAAACATTTTGCGTGCTTGTACACACACAAAATGTCTACTGCAAGAATTAAAGGAGGCAAGCACTTGTCTCACCCATAGCTTCTACTCTTGTTAAAATATACAGAGACTGTAGAAATGACTAATGCACTGTTAGACAATATCCTAAAAAGAAACATGTCTGCATCTTGAACAAGTTGCAGTTCTAAAGTTATTTTGTACTTTGAGTACTTTAAATACCATCTTGTAATGCACATGCATTTTTAACACTGTTTTTCAACACAAATGTTTTTGAGGACAAATACAAAACTGTGAACAAACAAATGTATTACTAATGTTTACTAAAATAAGGTTATTTACTTAAAAATGATATATTGACATAAATCTGTGTACAGAACAAAGCAATTAATGGTAAACTTAAGGCACCTTTTAAATCAGATGCTATACAAAAGACATTTAGCATGTTACATTTCAAGACATTCTAAATTTCTGGCATATACAACCAAAAGAGTATACTGCTTATTTCACCCTCTCTTTTTATTTACATTTACATAGGTTAGCTACATTATTCTCTCTGTATACAATATTGTACATTTTTATACTGGACATGGATGAGTCAGAGCACAAAAACATGAGTACAGACTGTTGGCTTCTCTACTGCATTCAGGGCTACTATAGGGCATGGAACAATCCAGTGAGATGATTTTGTTTGGATGAAAGCTAAATATAGTTCACATATGATACTAGCCTTTAGTTTCAGAAGTAATCCAGAAGAACCTTTAATGAAAACCAGGAAGAAACAAATGTTGCATTGGGAACTCTCCTGCTAACACACCTTGTTTCACTGGGATTTGTACAAGAATGGTTCCATTCTTCTCTCGTTATTGATTATTGACCTATGGATTCAATCGTATTAACAGTTTTGGAAGCATGCAACATTATACAAGAGGATTCTGGTCACTAGATTTCTTTTGCAATCAAAGTGTTCGAGACTGATGAAAAACGGGAAATGGGAATATTGAAGGAAAAATTAGAAAGCTGGAAACATGTCACAAGTCTTAGAGATTGAATAGAAACTGGACCAGTTGGACTTTATACTGAATTACTGCCCCAAGACAAGACAACTGGACAAATAAAGATAAATAATGACTTCAATAAAGATTATCCAAATTAAAGTTCTTTAACAGCCTACTGGCAGAAGAAGACTGAATGGTTAATTTATCACACAGTACGCAATTAAGTCTGAGCGTAACATTTCAAGTCAGATAACATTACTGCAGGGAAGGGGTCAAGTATTTTGAGAATCTCATTTTTTAAGAATTTGCTGTCCTTTTGATCAGTTGTAAGTGCTTATGAGTACAGACCAAAATAAGTACAGTATACCCTCGTATAACAAATGGTTTGTATAACATAAAATCTGTACAACATAAAAAATTCCAGAGATAGGGGAAATTTGCTTAACAGAATCGTCTATGGGGCGAATCCATACAACATAAAAATGGTCGCGATTAAGGATTACTCGTTTTCAATGCATTCCTATGGGACATTTGTATAAAGGAAAATATGCTTAACATAATTTCATTTGGAACGAATTAATTCCTTTATACAAGGTACCACTGTATCTTCTGTTTTCTACCCACTGCATAGTATAAATACTGTATAATCAAGGAAGCACCATGGCCGCACCAATTAATGACATCTAGAGCTCAGACTGGTTAAGGAGGCAACCTAAAAATGAGAAGCATTTTTAAAACAGGCGCAAAGCACATTAGTGACAGAAGGATAAAGTAGTTTATGAGTTTGTTAAAAAGATACTGTAATTCTTGTAATAGATGAGATGTTCCATCACAGACCAGGTGACATAAGCCACTCAAGAAAGGCAAACATTTACAGACATTTTTCATGGTATGTGTAATTCATGAATTGATTTTTATGGCGTCAGTAAGAGCTTGATCCTTTCTGCATAATTTAATATTTTGACATCATTTGTAAACATAACACAGAAAAAAGTTAAAATAAATCTACATTCTTGGCAGATTATTTCTGGCTGAAATGTCCAATATGGCTAAATTTAATCCGAGAAAGATGCTGTAGCACATAAGATACCATTCAATTCAATTAATTGATGTTAAGAACAGTTTAGGACAAACAGAAATTGTTCCAAAGGGAAGGTAGCATTTATTTTTGTGTGCTTTAGGTTTTTCTTACTGCAACACATATTTAGCATTTGGAATTTTTTTTAACAATGACCAACCTTTCTCACTGATTTTAATGATATTTTTTCTACCTGATTCTTTCAAATTTAAAAACTTCCAAAGATGGTACATTTAAATCTATTAGAATTCTTTCATACAAATGATGGACATATACTCTACAGAATAAATAAGGAACGCATCAAAACATTATACTTTTGTTAATGTCAATCTCAAAAGTTCAAAATTCTTATTTAGACTGAATATTTTTTCAAAAATGATAACTCCAAGGCACAAACCAGCAATTCATGAAACATTCTGAGCGGTACACAATGGAAGACATTAGAAGGTACACATTTCTAAAGAATTAGCACACATGTTCTGAAGGCCATCTGAGAAATGATGGTGATATGATTTTTACACACAGGCATAGGGAGGAAATTCCTCACAATCCTCTTGGCTAAAGAAAAAAAATAAGGCAACAACCTGCTGAAAAATCTATGATATGCTGAGAAACCCAATGTTTCCAGTTTTCATTGCTACTTTTCACTATTTGGTTGCAATGACCACTGTAAAATGCTTCTGTAGCTGACTGCATTATTCAAGTGTTCTTGCATCCAGTATATAGCGTCTCCACAGACCAGGAAGCTGGCGTTGCTACTGTTTAGCAGTGAAGCATGGTGGGAACTCATATCAAGTGTAGCTTTTCTTTTTGTATCAGAACTGACAACTGATCAGGATTTAACCTCACATTAGCTACAAATGTGTGACTCTGTATCATTGCAAATAAATACAAAATTATTAACTACACTGGTACCTCGATTTACAAATTTAATCCATTCCGAATGCATGCTCCTAAGTCGAACTACTCTTATGTCGGGGTACCTATCTAAAAAAATTGAAAAAATAAGTTAAAACATGAAAAAAAAAAAAAAATGCAAGTCGAGCAGACCATATCTAAAATTTGTAAGGTGGCAGTTAAAATGTCAACAGTTTCCCACTCTTAAGTCGAATTGCTCTTAAGTCAAGCTGCTCTTAAGTCGGGGTACCACTGTACTTGCCTGACTGGTAGTTTGGCTGACAGTGAGGTAAATGGCACTTGAGAACCACTTTGGTCAAATCAGTAAAATGATTTGCAAAGGTGTTAAACAGATGTACTTTAAAAAAACCCACATTGGGCTTATATTTATAAAGGTGCTGAAGGAATTACAAAAGGCAGCAAGTAAGACATGACAAACTATATTTGTAATCATTCATAGCACTGAAAAGTCAGAACCATTTTAACTGGCTCCTAGGTCAAAGCAGCCAGGCATGTCCAAACTTTGGCCCTCCAGATGTTTTTGACCACAACTCTCACTGTCCTTTGTCACTGGCAATCTAAGCTTAGAGCTGTGGTCCAAAACATCAGGAGGACCGAAGTCTGGACATGCCTGCTACACCATGAACTAGGGACAGGAGTGGGGCTCAGATTCAAAATGAAAATAGAGTATTTGGCTCCTTTTTGTAACAGAAATTTCTTGCTATAATTTCAAGACTTTTCAAGGCTAGTCATTTCATTCCTAATATAACTGCACACACACAAAAAACAGAAGGTCTCAGAGCTGATTTGCCTTTAATACAGAATGAAATATTACCCTGAAATAAGGGGGCCTTATGCTGTAAAGTAAGGTTTCCTAAAAAAAAGTATTGTGGAAATACATTGGCTCATAGATATGATGGCGAGCAGTAATGGCTCTGATCCAATACTGGCATTTCTTAGGCTGCTATGTTTTATTCTAAAGCTTTAAGTCATAATTAAAACTAAGTTTCAGCACATAATAGTTTACTAATAAAGCTAACCAACCTCCATGGCACTTAGAAGAACACAGCATTCCATGATAGAAAAGGGAAGTCATTAGGCGAGACAGCTTAAAGTATCACAGTAAAAATATAGGTTCAAATGGAATTTTAATCAAAATAGCTTTGTGCGGACCAGTGGTTTTTAATCTACATTCCTTGGAACCCCAGGTTTCTCGATGGTTTATCATCAAAGGCTCTTCAAGAAGGAAAAGGAAAGAGCTTTCTCTGACAAACCAACCTTTTGCTGATTTTGGCTGGTAAGGTAGAATCATAGGGAGAATGAGATGTTAAAGAGCAGTGGTGACAAACCTTCAGCACTCCAGATGTTTTGGACTACAACTCCCAGGAATGCAAGCATGTATTGCCAATGACAAAGGATTGTGGGAGTTGTGGTCCAAAATATCTGGAACAATGAAGGTTTGCCCTCAACATCTGAAAGTGAGACCCAACGAGCGCGATTCATGCTCCTTGAGAACTGAGTACATTCTTTCATCTTTAGGATACTTTCCATCAGGTAAAGATTTTCTGCCAGACATACGCGTAGTCCTCAGATTGTTAGCTGAAAATGGGACAGGGGACCCTGATGGCACAATCAACAGGTCCAAACAAAATAATCTGGAGTTTTACACCAAATATTTACCGGCCACCTGGACAAACAAGAAAAAGACTTTTAGACCATCAACCTAACTGCCTTCTCCTGGCAGTGGTTGGAAAAATAACAAACTTTTTGTTTAAGGCCTGTGGTACCATTTTGTCCATGACTCACTGTGCTCAAAGTAAATTAATCCATAGCTTATGCACCAATGAACGTTTCAGCTGAATATGTACTAATACTTGACTTCAGGAAATGGTAAATTTGAACGCTGTGATAAAAATAAAAAAAATACTGTACAGTGGTACCTTGGTTTATGAAAGCCTTGGTTAATAAAAAAATTGTTTTAAGAAAAGAAATTATTGGAAATGGGGATGCCTTGGTTTAAGAAATTTTTGCAATGGAATGCCCCAGTTTACATTTTTTTCATTAGGCATTAAAAGTTGATGTGTGATGTTCGTATAATGAAAAGAACGGGGGATGGCTTGGTTTAAAGAAATATTTAAATGGAATACCCCGGTTTGCCTTTTTTCTGACCTCCGGAATAGATTGATTGGTTTTCAATGCATTCCTATGGGAAATCGTGTTTCGGTTTGCAAATTTTTCACAATACAAAACAGCCCAAAGAACAAATATAATTACTTAAACCGAAGTACCACTGTAATCTATTGCCTTATCACTGACCATTTTTGCAACCTAGAGAACCTTTTTTTTTAAAGCAAAAGCAAAACATCTCCACATTTGATTGTTATTTGAACTAACATCAGCACTACATTATAATCCTTACTGAATATTTCTAAAAGGGCAATTTAAACATTGCAGTATTCATGAACATACTTCAACAGGTCATCCATTATTTTTACATGCCACATTCAACAGGTGTGTCTATGATCAAACTCGAACAGAATTATATTTTAAAATCTGGCGTGGTATAGTATGTTTTCACATACACAAAAGAGCAGACATTTAGCAAATATATGTACAATAAATGCAGTATAAATAGCTTCCCTTTTAAAATCTAGATAGGGTACAGTTTACAGTACAAGATTACAGGCACTTAAATTACCAGAGAAGTTCAGCTGTTCCATGTTGTGTGCTCAGTCTTCAGAAATTCAAAGCACTGAGTTATGAATTGTTCTTCACATGAGATTTGACGTTGCCTTACTGCATAGGAGTGTTTTGGATTTTTGGTCATGAAATATGTAATTCTCTTCCATGCAGCACAAAAGGAACACAGAAATTAATTTTCTATGTGATCCACACAGTTCTCATGCTCTTAGCTGAGGCATCATAGAGAAGAAAGTGGTAACTTGCACAAACACAAATGGCTTCTGGTGTACTCCAAATGGCAAAAAGGGGGGAATTCTGGCACACGCACACACACACAAACCCCCATAAAAGGCATAAGGAATTATCAAACTACACAGTACCCTAGACTCATTAACTGTTGGTTACTCCACCAAGAGTCCGTAAGATTGTTAGGTAGACGGCAGAAAGTTCGATTCCCCCCATTGCTGTTGTATTTGTTTTAACTTATGGCTTTCACAGAAAGCATTATAATCTGAATATGCAATTCAGAACTCAAGAAGTTTGAAAGTGTGGTGAAAATCTCAACGCAGCTCAAAACAGAAAGTACAACAAGGCCATCCAGATTTGTACCGTAGAGTGTACATGGATAGCCTCCTTCTACCAAGTAGTGAAAGGTTTAATATTAGCAGCCTGTAAACGTGGTGAGGAAGTGGGCAAAAACTCAGATGCCAGCTCACCTCCCCACACCCCGGTCGTTTCACTAGACCAAGGTTTGCATGAGTGAACAGCTTCAGGAGTCCAAACTTCACTCCTCGGCGACATTTCTGTTTCAGATCTTAACATCTTGTGATTCCACCATCTTGCCAAGTGTCTTCTTAATCCTCAAAGCAGTAAGTCGGGAGGCAGGATTGTGGGCCCAGCATTCACACATTAACTTCAATATTGCTCTTAAACACTGAAAATGTAATAGAAAAGGAACTGCTATATGAACAAACACAAATGCAAGAACATTTCTGGTTTCACAATTCCTGAAATACTGGGTTGGCCAAGCACAAGAAACAAGTGAAAGACAAAATGTGAAGTGAGTCTCCATTAGTTTTTTTTCCTATTCTAGATGACACACCCAATGACTGAAAGTTTTATGAACTATGTGTGGAGTTTCCTATTGAGAAGTTCAAATAATTGTCCTTAGAATTAATTGTGAATTAAAAATTACAGTAGGACCCCCGTAGCTGTAGGCGATCAGTTCCAGACCACCCCAAACGCTCTTATCTGACGGTGACGGTGGCGACTGCGGTGCTGAGATGTCCGGGATGAAAGCTTTCATCTTGGACACCCCACCATCTCCTGCTGCTGGGCAGCATGGCGGAACGGATGGGCATGATGGTGCGCTGCGGCACTGCCCAGTCCGCTCAAATGGCTGGGTACACCCCTGGCTGTTCAAGCTTCCCGGAATGGTCCGCTGCACAGCCCAGTGGGAGTTGGTGGCTTGCTGGGGTCAAAAAGATTGTCCTGGCAAGCCACTACCCTCTGCCGCTGGCCAGAACAGCGGATCAAGTGTTGCGAAGGCCATTTGAGCTTCCTAGGCAGTGCAGAACCCCACCTTTGTGACACCCGATCCGCTGCTCTGCCAAGTGGCAGGGGTGCTGGGGGGGGCAAAAGGGCACAGCTTTCGCCCCCAGCACACACACACACACACACACACACACACACACACACACACACACACACACACACACACACACACACACACACACACACACACACCGCTGATCACCAACCACAGATAACTGAATCCACAGATGGTGAATCAGCAGATACAGGGTGCCACTATACTTTATTAGCTGGGGGTAGCAAACTACTGGAAATGCATAATGAAATCGATATATGTAAATATTATAACCTGTATTTTTTTTTAAACAAGGAAGATTCTGTGCCCCAATAAGCTTAAACAACTTTCTGATGCTTAAAGACAACAGGAGCATTCAACTACATTTCATCCCTTCCAACATACTTACCTCATCACTGTTCCATCTATTAGATACTACGGGGCGCAGGTGCTTAACACATACCACTTCCCTCATATCTTCATATGAAGGATCACTGGGCACCATGTCATAATAGGGTAGCTGGTACTCTTCAACAATACCTAGAAGTGACAGAAATGTAAGCTCGTTGTAATCTTTGGGTGAATGTACTGTATGGCAGACATCAGTCTGTTCTTGTATCTGTTTCGTTTCAAATTCTGGGTAGCGCTGAAGAGGCTATAATTTCCTATTTCAAATGATTACATTACCGTATATTACATTTGTATCACAGCCTTCTCAGAAAAAAAAACCTCAGCACAGAACATAACGTGGGAAAAATGAAAGAGGCTCTTCTACAAGAGATAGGAAAAAATGAAAACAGAAGAAACAGAAACAAGGCATGTGCCAAGTATCGAGCCTGGTTTGTGTCTTCTGAAATGCTTCGTGGAAGTTGCAAAGCCCCTACCCAGCCATTAGCCTATCTTAATATCAGCAGCTTGGAGGGCAACAGGCTAAAAGCAAGTAATGAAGGCACCTTGGAACATGAATTACAATAACTCCCCGCCGATCGCTCAATGCTTTCCAATGGGGAAAATTTCTCCAATGAAATCCATTGACTCAATGCATTTCAATGGAGATTACGCCCCCACCCGGCCCTGAGAGTTCTCGGAGGGGCCCGGGGGCGGCCCGCTGCCCTCCCCCACACCCCCTGAGGCTTCTCGGAGGGGCCCGGGGGGGGCGGTGCGGAGCGACCCGATCGCCCCCCCGCATGGCTCTGAGGCTTCTCGGAGGGGCCAGGGGGCAGCACGAAGCGACCCGATCGCCCCCCGCGCGTCCGAGGCTTCTCGGAGGGGGCGGGAAGCAATGTGATTGCCCCCCCGCGCGGCTCCGAGGCTTCTTGGAGGTGTGTGGGGGGCAGCGTGGAGTGATCTCATCCCCCCCCCGCGCGCCTCCGAGGCTTCTCGGAGGGGCGGGGGTGGTGGTGGTGGGGGCAATGTGATCCCCCCGCGCCCTGCGCGGCTCCGAGGCTTCTCGGAGGTGTGGGGGTGGCGGCACGGAGCGACCCGATCGCCCCCATCGCTCCCCCCCCGCAGTGCAGGTACTGCTATCCCGTGATGTAGTGGGACCGCAGTACCTGAACCACGAAACACCTCCATGGACAGGAAAGTCTCGCCGCTACAACATATCATCCTCCACAATCTAAAGGGTGATCAAAAATCGAGACAGAAGGAGGTAGGGCTAGAGGACTCTTTCTTTCGCTTGTCAACATGCAAGCTAATGCCTGTGCAAGGGATAAAATCAACTGAGGAACTGCAGTGTGTGTGTAAAGCTGCAACAGCTTCTTCCTGTTAGCTAGTAGAGGCTGGATGGCAGAGACAGAATTAGTGAGAGGAACAATGGAGCTCTGTGTGCACAAAAAGAGCATGTTTACTCTTACATTTTATTTCTTCCTAACCTCATATAGCAGCATTTCTTCTATATAATGTGGGCTTTACGGACAAGTGCACCTGCAGCCAGTTGGAGGTAACACAGGCAGTGATGTTCATGCTAAGCAACACAAGGTGCTGTGCTTTTCTTGTTCCCTGACACATGAAGGAGAGGCAAAGTTGCTCAAGGAATCTTAATAACCAAGAAATACACTTAGGCAGGGCTGTGGAAGAAGTCATGGAGTTGAGAAGGAAGAGCCTAGAATTCTCTCCTCTACCCAACATGCATTTATTTCTCCACCATGGCCCCAAAGCTGGCACCTCATCAATTAGTCTACTATGAGTGCCACAGAATAGCATTCAAGAAATACATGGAAGTTAAATATGTATACAGGGGGAAAAAAACTGATTGAACTTTTGACAGTGGAATAAGTTTTTTCCTATCTGAACACAGATATTTTGGGCTGAAGATCATATCTGATGAGATGTTGAGCTTTACCTCCTGTAACACAACGTCGAGCCATTTCCCAGATTATCAGGCCAAAGCTATAGATATCAGCCATGATATATGGTTGGAAATGATTTTTATTCAGAGTTTCATCTAGGACTTCTGGAGCCATGTAACGCTTTGTCCCCACTCGTGTATTCAACGGAACATCAACCTCATTGGTGTCACTAGACAAAGTATATACAAAACAGGAAGTCAGCAGATGTAATAATATTATCAAAGTCTTTCTTTCCGTTACTAGAAGTAATTTTTTTCCTTAGTCCTAAGCTGCCATTTTTAATGAACCCCCTAAAACCAAAGAGACCAACAATGCATGTCCATTTTAAGCAGTCTACATAGATAACTTTTATGAGGTAAATTATAAGAATACCTATTATTCACAGGATTGATCCAACTGAAAACATAACAATGTATATTGGACATTATTCAGTGTGCACAGTGGTGAAAAACACTGTGCTGAAGTATAACATTTGTCCTTCTCTTTACTGAAGGCATTGGGAACATATAAAAAGCATGTGATACTTCCAGATTTCCAGTTTGAAAACATTTGGCAGAAACATTTTGTCTCAATTATTGCTTCTAAAGGACATTTTGCAAAGAAAATCAAGAAAACTGTTTTTAAACACAAATCTTCTATTTTTAAAAAATTGATTAATGAAGCATTTAGGGTTTTTTTTGAATCGGTGTGCAAGTACTTTCTCCAAATATATAAATATGGGATTTTATAGGTAGATAGGATTTGTCTACCTGTTAAATTTGACAGCAAGTCCCAAATCAGCAATACAGCAAGTCCCATTTCTCTTTATCAAGATGTTTTTACTCTTCAGGTCTCTGTGAGCAATGGCAGGCTTCCCTTGTGTCCCATATATTTCTGTGTGCAAATGGCACAGACCACATGCAGCAGAGTAAGCCAGTTTGAGTAGAGCTCTGTTGTCTAAGGTGGTGCACTTCAGGAAATCGTAAAGTGACCCATTTTCATGATAATCTGTAATCAAGTAAAGGTGGGTCCAGGAGCCTGTGCCTTTAATGTCGGCTGCTATAAAGCCTGTGGGAATTAGGAACATAATTAGCTTCACGTTATTTCCAAGCAAAATTAAACAAAAAAACGGTGACATGGGCAAACACGAACTAGAGATGTAAAATTTTCAGAAAATATGGGGAGGGGCAGGATGGAAAAGACCCTGTCTCTCCTCACCCCACCATTTCCCCACTGTTCTCCCAAGTCCCCCCTTGTTTCGAAGTTTCCAGAAATGTTACATCTTTAGTAGTGACAAAACCAAAGATACTTGAAGACATGGAGCAGCTCCCTTCTAAACCCAGGCCTTTTGATGTTTCAGGAAGACCATAGCAAAACAACCCCACCACCAAACATACAGGTATAATATGGCAGCTATTTAGAAGAATCTGGGCTAGCGTTGCCTTCACACCGTGGCCAATCAGATGCCAACAGGAAGCCCTGGCATGCACAATAGCATCTTGTAGCTTCTGTTCCCCGGCAGTTGGTATACAGGGGCATACTGTCTCTGATAGTGGATGTAAGAAATAATGACTATAGAAGGGGCCTGGTTCCGAAATAAAACATGCCAGCATAGTTGGCGCTCGGAGCCCAGTCCCACCCTCCAGAACAAAAATCAACCAATGTCGTACCTTGCTGTAGTTCGTGCTGAGTGAAATTCCAATCAGGAAGCAGCCTCTGATGTGTGATCTTTCCCTCTTCCTGGTGCTGGCCAATCAGAAGCTGTGCAAGGACATGCATCATCCTGCCTCCCTGTCCGACTGGCCAGTGCCAGGGAGAGGGAAAGATGATGCATTGGAAGCTGCTTCCTGATTGGATTTTTATCCAGCACGAATTACAGAAAGGTAAGACAGTGGCTGATTTTGTTTCGGAGTGTGAGACTGGGTTCCGAACGCCAACTGTGCTGGTGTGTTTCATTTTGGAACCTGTCCCCTTCCGAAACGAAACGCCCGTCTCTAATAAGGACTGATATCTTTATTTTCCATGATTTTGTCTAACCTTTTATTAACCTGTTAAAAGCATGTAATACAGAGGTCAGCATCAACTTTATGTTTTGACTTCGTGGCACTACGTGAAAAAATACTTCCTTTTTAACCTGCCCTGGCTCTCACATCACTCAGCTTCAGCGAATGAGCCTATTCCTTTTAATCTGTGTTCTTCGCACAAAGCACACTTTATACATCTCTCCCACGTCTCCCTGTACATATCTATTTTCCAAGTGAAATTGTGCTAAAGGCTGCCATCTTTCACCACAGGAGAACTGCTCACACTACCCTTTTGTCTGCATATTCCCTTACCCTTCCAAGTTCTACTCTGTCCTTACTGAGACATCTTAACGAGAACCATGCTCATCCTCAAATTTGTACAAGGGTAGTATGATATGAGTCAACACTATTTTCAAATTGTTTTCTAAATTCTGCTTTGCCAGGAATCCACCTTTCCAAGAAGATGCACACTAGGTCAACATTTTCATCAAGCTATCTATAATCTCACAACCTCTCTCTTGGGCAGTCACCATCCATGTACTGTATATACTCGAATATAAGCCTAGTTTTTCAGCCCTAATTTTGGGCTGAAAAAGGGGCCCTCGACTTATATTCAGGTCAATACTTTTAGCCACCAAGGCAAGTGCTTGGGGCGGTGGCTAAAAGTCATTTTAAACATTGCGTGCCGCTTCTCATGATCCCCCTCTGCATCACAGGGGAGCAGCACACAATGTTTAAAATGACTTTTAGCCACTGACCCAAGCACTTGCATCAGTGGCTAAAAGTCATTTTAAACATCACACACCACACCTCCAGCAAACAAAGGAGGAGCTGCCAGGCCCTGCTGCATTTCCCACCCTAGACTTATACTCAAATCAATACATTTCTCCAGTTTTGGGGGGGTTAAATTAGGGGCCTCGACTTATACCCGGGTCGACTTATACTCGGGTATATACGGTATTTGGAAGTCTTGCCCTAATGTATTATCAGTGGGACTGGACCCATTCACACCATTTTTATTCCCTCTTCAGAGGGGCACCGCATCTTGATCCAAGTATTATCCTCCTTACTTACCGAGTATATTTTCATGGCGCATGAGAACTGTTTGGTAAATCTCAGTTTCTCGAAACCAGCTGGCTTCTTCTGTGGTGAAAAATACTTTCACTGCCACTTTTTCACCTCGCCACTTCCCCATCCACACTTCCCCATATCGCCCCTTCCCAATTTGCCGTACCATCTGAATCTGTTTGGCAATCGTTCGCTGGACCTGAAGATGAAATCCAAAAATCACTAGACAATTCTAAATGCTGCACACTCACAAGGAGTTTAGAATTCTTTACTTTAAGGCAGGAAGTTAGACAAATCTTTCGGTAACTGTTCTCCCAAACAAAGTGATAAAAACCCATCTGTTTCTGATTAATTATTTCATTTAAATGCTTTTAAAAATCATAACTGAGGTCAATGGGATTAACAGCCTAGTCTCATTAACCCCTTGATAATATATATATGGATTTGGATAAGTTTATTCAGGGTGCTGTTGATGGAATTTCAGAAGATTAATCCAAATGCTTTATATATAGTTGGCCGTTGGACAACTCAAAACATGAAAATAACATTTGACTGAAGTTTAAAAAAAATGTAGAAAAGTCACTTAGACATATGAATGTTTTCTCCATTATGTTCAACCTCTGAGGCCAAGACTACCTTTCTGATTTTGCAAGGAATGGCTGCTTTCATGCCTACAGCCTTTATGAGGTCTGCTCATAACCATGAAAACCTGTTTAAGAAGTATCATAAGCAGCAAGGGGTAAATACAGAAAATAGCCATTGCTCCCTCTGTCAGTTGCTCCAATCGATGCATCCCGCAACTCACCTGTTTTGCCTTATTTACATAATAATAAGTAGTTCCTTTAATTCTGCAACCCATTCTTCTACATACTTACTTCTACAATTATTTAATTTGTAGTTCTGCTCTAACTGATAAGTCTCCTTTCCAGAAAGCGCATTCACTTGCCTTTCCCACAATATAGGATTTACACAGGAGGTGGAAAAGACTAGCTGAAGTCTTGTTTAGTAAGGATAGTTGGGACAGGAAAAACTCGCAAACAGAGACCACTTTACCAGTGCACTTTCCCCCTAAAATGGCATTAACAAAGGTGAATTTAACTCCTGGGAGTTGTGCATTGTTTGGATGTATTTTGAAACAAGCATTTATATTGTTAGGCATGCCAAAGCTATGAATTTAGGTTGCAAGCCCTCTTTTAAGCTTTCTAACTAGACAAAAGTTACAAATCTGTTTTCACTGGTTTGTTAACATGGATAGTTGCTCATTCTCTGTGTTGTTGGGGAGGAACTGAAGCCCCCTCCTCTGTAGACAGCAGGGAAATGGAGCAGACTGGTGGTGGAATGACAGTCTGTTCCCTGTCTGTTCATTCTTCTTCAGAGAAGCCCTTGCTACCTGTAGTGAGCAGCCTCTTGCAGGCGAGTTACAAAACACTAAGGCTGCTAAAAAAAAAAAACCCAAAGACTCTTGAACTTAAAAGGGATTGATAACCCTCCGACTTACCAACAATGGAAGTCCTGAACCACTGCCAGAGCTCTGGGACTGGTCAATAAGATCCTTGAGAGACTCCCCGGCTGGAATAAAAGCTTCATCCTGTTCCAGATCACGATTATAACACTGCCTTTTTGCTACCCATTTACAGTAATGCCTGGAGAGGTTTAAAAATAATAATAAACATTACACACCTAGAGACATCAAATTATTTATGTCAACATCCCTAGTTACTGAAGCTTAGTTGCAAAAATGTTTTATCAGTTCTTGTGCCAGTATGTAAACACTTTCTCTTTAACTCAGATTCCCCCCCCCGATGTGAACTGAAGGATTCCATGTTATTTGAATTTCTGAAGTCCACCACTACATTATTGTTGCCATTATTTTTATTCTAAAGGTTTTACTGTTCATGTTTGATATATATACATGGTAAGTGTAGTGGGAAGAACAGCTTAAGTACAAAGTCCTTCATGATCTTATTCAACCATTGAGTACAACCACTGAGATCCAAATCAAAACTGGGATTGTCACAGTCCAATGCTAAATGTTTATCAGAATGAACAAACGTATGCTGTTGTAGCATTATGCTGGCATTAGGACATGCTTCATGATAGAAGGTTAAAGCTGTGGTTAGAACAAATACTAAGCTGCCAGGGACTTATGCAGCAACTGACTGAAAAGGATGATAGGTACTTTTAAAAAAGAAAGTCAATGATTCCTTATCGGTGGAAAACTTCACAGAGGGAGAAAAAACTGATGTGGATTTTAAAAAACCATGTAAAACTGTACTGTAAACTACAGTGATTTATAGTCTTTTCAATATGCCAAAATCACATCTTTATTAGCCCTCTTATTTCCACCAGTATTAGAACAGAGGTGCGATCTTACACAAGACAGGATTGTGGGCTTTCCCCCAGATCTATGTGTTGCCCGGAGGGTCAGTTCATACAGACACCGTGTATACCAGGGGTCCCGAATCTGGCCCATCGGCCATTGCAGACCCACCCCCCGCGCCCGATGGATGGATGGGGAGTGAGAGGTGTTGTTCCTAGAGAGTCCTCTTGCGGAGGAGTGAGAGAGGAGGGTCTGGGACAAAAAGATGGCAAGCTGTTAGAGAGGCATCCTCATTCCTAGACATCCCCTCTCCAAGAGGACCACTTCCATTCTCTCTTTCTGCGGTGCGACCTCTCCCTCCCCCAGCCTCCTCAGGCAGCAGTGGTGGTGGTTGAGCAGTGGAGGACCATCTGGGGCTGGGCGGTTGTTGCATGTGGGGTGTGTGTGTGTGAAGTTTGGCTTGGCTTGAAGAGGGGTGGAGGAAGGAAGAAAAGAGGAGGAAGGAAGGAAAAAGTAGGACCCCAAAGGGGAGGAAGGAAGGAAAGATATTTTTTTCAAACTATAGTCTGGCCTCCAACAATGTCTGAGGGACACTGAACCAGTCCCCTGTTTAAAAAGTTTCAGGACCCCTGATGTATACAGTCTACAGATGATGGGACGGGCATCCATGTGAGCTTCTCTGATCTTTTGTTTCTGCAGAACATCAACTATGTTGCCAGCCACAAATGCCATTTGGACAGTATAGAAAATCGTGGACTGAACATATGTATATACATAAAGCACATATATCCCCCAGGTCATCACACATTAGATGTTCAACATGCAGGATGACACAAGCTTGAAACTTACATCCATATCCCTTATATGAATAATATATATAACAGGGACCTTGTCATTATTTTTAATGCCATCTTCCCTATATTTCAATGTCATAATCTGGGGCTTATGGCACTCAAGGGAGTTGCGAAGTGCTTTCTGGGAGGTTACAGTTTGCCCTAAATGAGGCTGTAGCCCTTGTCAAATAATTTCTTTCTTGACCTTTCCCAGCCAGATATTTAAGTTATTGTGTATGCATATGTATGTATGAGAAATAGGCCATTGGTCAGGAAAAGAATCCGCTAATTTCTAAGAAGGGATGACCGAGACTAATATTTTAAAAAAGAAAAGATATAATTGCTGCCATCTTCACAATAAAAGGGTATTATCTATGGTGTGTCACTTCTGGAACACCTAAAGGGGAGTGGGAGAGAAAACCCCCTCCCACAACAAACCCCCAGAAAGGGGACATAAAAACAAATGGCTCACCTATTCTTCAGTGAGTACAAGGAAAGATTTGTACAGTACCAGTTTCTGAGGAGATCCTATATGTATGAAGGTTTTGCTGCCCCTCCGGATACTGCAAAGTCCTTCCATACCCTAGCCCAGGGATGGCAAACCTTTTAGAGATCGAGTGCCCAAACTTCAATTCAAAACCCACACATTTTTGCAAAGTGCCAGTACAGCCATTTTACCTGAATGCAAGTGGCTGTGAAGGTGGCTCTGAGTGCCACCTTCGGCACCCGTTCCGTAGGTCCTCCAACACTGCCCTAGCCCTTCCTTTGCATTCTCTTCTCACCACCTTTAAACCCCCCCCCCCCAAGCCTATTCCCTCCCATGTTTTGAAGTGGTGGCAGTGGAGTTGGTGGTGCAGGAGCAGTACAAGGACAAGGAGCAATGGCACTGATGGTGCCACCATGTTAAGGAATGACGACCATGATCTATTTATGAAAATGTGGTGGTGGTGGTGGGATGTCACAGGTTACTTGGCTATTATAAAAAGGGGTCACAGCTCAAAAAATAGTTGGGACCCACTGCTATATTTGAACGTTTCCACAATGATGCAAATTAAACTGTGTTAGATTTTGCAGTCACATGCAGGTTTATGGGTTGCATGGGTGAGCAGAAAATCTGTCATCTCTTTTACATTATCCACCAAGCACTGGAAACACTTAGTAAGGTATTTTACCTGTAGCAGAAACAGCTAAATAAGACAATCATAATTATTATACAGACTGCCATAGAAATAAGAACGGCTATCCAACGTATGCTTCCATCAAACAGACCATCTAAAACACAGTAAAAACACAGTATTAATATAATCAATTTAAAAATAACATTATCTAGAAAACATTAGGAAGAGTGAGAAAATGAATTTGTTTTCCCCTATTTTGTCCAAGTACACAGCAGTTACATGAGCAGTGATTATGTGAAGGGCCTACCAATCAGCACGTGGAACCTCTTGGAACATTGCTGGCGGTATACACCAGCACTGGGTTGTAATAGAGTTTGTTAATTCTGTGACCATCAAGTTATAGTGGCTGATTTTCCATGTCAATATTTTACTCTCTATCAAAATCCAGTCATGTTTAAAAATCAAATTCAGCAGAACTCTGATATAGTTTCCTAATGCCACTCTTATTTTTGAGGGCTTGGTTCTGCTTTCCCTGACTATGTGTAGCAATTAAAGAAAAACAATTTGGAGACAAGAAAAAAAAACATTGCCATACAATTCCTTATCTACTGATGAAACTTAGTGTTTGTATTTTCTTGCAGAACACATACAGTGGTACCCCTTAAAACAAATTTAATTCGTTCTACGGGTCATTTTGTTTTAAGAAAAATTTGTCTTACAAAACGTGGTTTCCCATAGGAATGCATTGGGGATGGGTTAATCCATTCTGGAGGCTAAAATAAAGACAAAGATAACAAGCTTTCCCCCTGGGTGTATCTGGAAACTTTTTTTGTCTTGCCAAACATCCCACATGGAATTTTATTGTCATGTGAAGCATGCCTATTCTCAGAATTTTTTTCTTTCTGCAAGTTTGTTTTTATCTTATAAAGCATTTGACTTAAGAGGTACTGCTGTACTGTATTTGACCAATTGGATCACTCAAATGTTTATTATTACTGCTGATGTCATGATAATGATACAAATCAAAGGAATACAAGTTGAGAAATCATCAAGTGGTGGGGGATTGAAGAATGTACTAGTAGAGATGATGCCAATAATAATAATAATAAACACCCCTTCTGAGATACCCTTGCTATAGCTATCCATACTCTAAGAAGGCCTAAAAATGTCACTAATTGTATGGGTACTAATGTGTGGGTAACTTGAGATATGGTACTGGCAGCATAACTGGTAGGACTTTAAGAGTGTTTCCTGCCTCCAGATTCCTTTCCAAAACTAAATTAACGTACAATATTGGTGATTATCTTTCAAAGGCTTCCACAACTTCCAAGCCTGGCACTTGGCAAATAGCTACTAGAACATCATACTTTCTGTACATTAAGGGTCATTTTTTGTCACTGTATTAGAGAAAGAGCAAACAGGAAAGAGATGCTTTTTCATTCTAAAACTCCAAGGAGAATTCATAATGGAGGCTTGCTTCTAACATATTTTGGTTCTCAAGGAACAAACTTTTTATTTCCTAATGCTTCCACTCTTTCATTACTTTTTATGCTGCTTTTTTTTTTTTTTTTTGTTCTTTTTAGCTCCTTGCTACTGCCTGGTGCTTTTCTGTTCCATTTATCCAACAGTGGAAAGGGTATGCAGCAGACGTCCTAATGCATGTACAAACATCACACTCATGGCCATGTGGACCTTGCTCATTGTACTATAGTGAACACAGTACCTGGCAGCATAGGAGGCAATGAAGGCTGCAAGTCTCGATTACAAAAATCTGTCCGACAGCATTCAATTGTTCGACGTAGCTGGGCTTTTGGAGAGTCCTGGGGAATAAAGATAAACTGTTTTTAATTCCTTGCCTTTTCTTTGAACTACACTAATCTGTTAAGGGAAAAAAAAAAGGAAAATGTAAATTCTGAAATGAAAAACATGCATGTTGCAAATATTTTTGTTACTAAACCAGAAGGCTCGATATAATAGAGTGGTGGGCTGTGCACATTGCAGCATAAATTTCCTGTGCATGGATTCCCAACACACTCCTTTTCCAGGATATTTCTCTTCATTCCCATTCCCCTTCATGTTCCCATTTGTTTTCCCAATAGCTGGATACCACTCCGTGTTTACTGTTTCAGCACTCAGTGAACTCCTTTGAGGGGTGGCTTGCTTCCCGTTTTCCCCCTTCCTTCATTTCTTGTATTTCTGCAAATTCCCCGAGCCTCAACCAAGACTGCATATACCTGATCTTAGGTATAGGTAGTATTTTTTTTTTGCCTACATAAACATTTTCACTGAGCAAACAGGTTGCGATTAGCAGCTTTGATCATCTTTGATTGCAAGTCAATTGAGTTGGCGCAGCACAGTGGCAAAAAGTGCGCCAACAGCAGAAAAACATCAGGTAGCCTTAAACAAGCAATGCCTCTCTCAGTCCCAACCCTATATTTGCAATATGACAATACTATTACTAACACTGCTAAGTTCAGTGAGGCCAATACATAAAGCAGTTAGTGAGAGCTGTTTCATTAAATAGGCATGAAGGACATTCTATGTTTTGAAAATAAACTCTTGTTCTTTAAATTATCAAACTGAACCAAAATAGATTTGCCTGCTTCATCTTCCATTCCAAATCAGTCCTTTCATAAGGGAAGAACTTTTGGCAACACTATATTCGCAGTGCAATGTAATTCTAAACATATTGACCTTATAGAAGAGATCTGACAGTGCAGCTGCATGGTTGTCATGTAGCATCCTGGGTTTGCTATATGTTATCTGTCTTTGGAGTAACAGACCAGATTAGGCATATACATTTAACACTTAAATAGATCAAATTTGGGACTATCTGGAAAAAGGAAACTGCCCCTTGTGATTGCTGGTGTTCCAGGATTTCAAATCCAAACAAAAATAAATACGCATACCTAGGCCAGATTTAAATTAGCCAAGGCCAAAAGTCAGAAAACAAGTTAAAAGACAACTGGAATACCTTGCACTGGAAGTCTGAGCCTTCATACTTCATGCAGCCAGAAGCAAATATAGTCCCTCCATTTTCATCTTCTTCAGCGATAGTAAAGCAATGTCCGTTTGTTCTACAACAGATAAATTGACGTGAACTCTCCAAGCACTGTATGCATTCAACCGAGCTATTTATATTAAAAAGAATGACTCTCATCTCCATCAATTCTCCCACTAGCACAATGGACACACGTAACTTAAAAGAGGACAGTATGCTGTAATCAAATGAGGGACTACTTCCCGACAAACAAAATATGGTCTCATTTGCTTTGCAGCCTCAAATGAAACTTCTAAGGATTCCAGAGAGACAAAGAAGTCTCTGGCAATAACTCTGATATTCATTCATTCATTCATTCATTCATTCATTCATTCATTCATTCATTCAATTTATATACCGCACATCTAACCAAAAGCCATTCTGGGAGGTTATGCTAAGATGCCCTTCAGTTCCCTGTTCTTAGAGTTAAATATGTCTTAAATGTACTGGGGTGTATACTGTCCCTCACTACTGTAAGCTACCTTGGGTCCTTTTCCAAGGAGAAAGGTGGGGTAAAAATACTCAAAAATAAATAAATGAATGAATATTAAAATTGTCCAATAATAATACTACATATAGACAAGCCTTGTGCACAATAGCCATGCTGTACCTAAAAAAAGAACTAGAAATAAAAATATTGATCAAAATCTTGTGGTTTAGCATAAATTATGCTAGAGTAAAATCGACTGAATCAATGGGGGTTTGGTGAGTGATAACTCCTCCATAAAGGCCATTGATTCAAATGGGACTACTTGGATTATAATTTACTATAAATTGCAATTAGAGTAGCCCAATTTGAATCAGTAGAACTTGTAGAAAAGCTGACTCACTAAATCCCCACTGATTCAATGCCCCCAATGTGGTTTACTACACTAAGCAAGAGGATTCTGGCTATATCTGCTGCACAAAAGTGGACATACTTCAACCAATTCTTATCTCAAGTCAGTAAGCTAAGTTCAAGTACTTTTAAAAGAACCTGGATGAAATACAGCTTGGTAAATTTCCTCTGCGTAGGCAGTTAAATATTGCAGTTCAGATGAATTAGATCAATCAGCCTCACATAAAATTAATACTGAAAAGACGACATAAAGATAAGCACTAGAGGGCAACAAAAACAACAATTCTAATGTAACCAAGTATCTGATCTGATCAAATCCCTATACGGATATTAAAGGTGCTATGTAAGAAGGTCAAATAAACACATGTTAAGATCAATATTAAAAGATTTTTAAAACGGGAGAAAGTTATTCCATTGGACTGCAGAAGTGAAATAAGAAAAAGGAAAACTTGGGAAATGGTGCAGGATAAGGAAAAGATTTTGAAACCTCTAACCTTGCAGTAGCCTTTATCATATTCTTCTTTATTCAGAAGAGATCCTTTTTTTGCCTCTAGTACTTACTTGCACGTGTTATTAACTGCATTTTCCGGACAATGTCCTGAACAGTAGCACTGTAAAAAAGGTAACGTGTCCTCTGGAGCTAAGGTAATTCCATCTTCCTGCCTCTTTTGATCAGGATCCATCTTCATACCTGTTCCATGGAGCATGCTGTCTCGATTCTGACCTGTATAACATGAACAAGAATAATTTGTTCAGAATTATTCTTCAGAAATGCAGGAAAATAAAGCACCCAGAAGCCCCCCCCTCTTTTTTTAACCATAACGAAGTGAAAATTCTTTCACTTCTTTGGTGGATTTTTTTTTCTTCCTAAGCAAGTCAGTAACTCCATAAATTCAAATGAAGCCCCCCAAAAGTGATTTCTTGCAACATGAAGTTAATGATGCCAAAAGAAACTTCCATGTGGAAATTGCAATTAATCAAGAAGCCATGCTTTCACCAAAGAAGGGCAAGTTTGTTACTCAAAGTAGTAACGAATTCTAAATTACTCGATTCTTGCCGGATTTTATCTTGTTGTATTATCGTTGTTTATTGTTTTCATATTTTGATTCTTATTTGTTTA
The DNA here is from genome assembly GCA_029282475.1 of Phrynocephalus forsythii. Taxonomy (NCBI): domain Eukaryota; kingdom Metazoa; phylum Chordata; class Lepidosauria; order Squamata; family Agamidae; genus Phrynocephalus; species Phrynocephalus forsythii. The sequence goes on along the minus strand of JAPFRF010000008.1, from coordinate 108,278,819 downwards.
CTTGGGGGTTGTGTTTGGGCATATTGATCTTTTAATGTGTTGTACACCACCCAGAGTCCCAGAGGGAAAGTTGGGTGGTTAACAAGTATAAAAATAAATAAATAAATAAATAAATAAATAAATAAATAAGTAGTATTTAAGTAAATATGTTTGGTTGGCTTATAACCAAATATTGGCATGCAGTTCCTACTCCCTGCAACATCAGCCTTGGAAATGGCCAAAAAAGGCTGCAGTGGGGGAAGATGTCAAAGCCGCAAGTGACTGAACAGTCACCTTTGGTTTTAATTTGGGTTTGGGGGGGATGGACTGAGAGGGCTCAGTGAAAACCCTGATACAAGAAAGGTTCTTCTGACATGCTTCCAGGATCGGGAGTCACATAAAATTTAATAAAAAATAAAGTCCCAGAAAAGATGAATAAACAGCCGAAGAAAGCTAGCATTCTCTTTAGTATTGGTCAAAGTGTGTTACTACATTTGACAACCTCTTGCAATCTCAACTGCAGAATCATGAAATAATGGCCACCGAGTCCAAATCAATGCAGGTCAAAGTATATCTGACAAACGGAGGTCTAACTTTGTTTTGAATGCCTCCAGTGTTGGAGCACTCACCACTTCCCAAGGTAACTGGTTCCACTGCCGTGTTGCTCTACCTACCAGTTAGGAAGTTTCCCCTGATATTCAACCAAAATCTTTCTTTCTGTGACTTGAGTCCATTATTATGTGTTCTGGATTCTGGAATGACTAAAAACATATCCTGCCCCTCCTCTGTATGACACCCTTTCAAGTACATCCACTGATTCATTATCCACTGATTCAGTTATTCATGGCTGGCAGAGGAAAAAAATAAACAATTCAGCAGCCACAAAGCAAGCTATTGTCACAAACAGCAGCCATAAAGCAAGCTACTGTCTCAAAACAGCAGTCATAAAGCAAGCTACTGTCAGGAAATAGCAGTTTGGGGGTGGGTGGGCAGGCGTTCTCTCTTATCCACGATTTCCTTATCCACGGGAAGGTCTGGAACCAATCCCCAGCGGATACCGGGGTCCTACTGTATTAAAAAAGCGCAATCACCTCACATCTCAGGCTAAACATGCCCAGTTCTGTTTGTCCTCATAGGGTTTTGATCCCAGTTTCTTGGTCATCTTTGATGCTCCCTGCCCTGAACTTGCCAATGTCTTTCTTAAAGTTCAAGTGTGGTTTCTTCCTTAAGGAACTGGACACGGTACTCAAAATGAGGCCTAACAAGTGCCAAATAGAGGAGAACTATGACTTCATGGGATTTGGAGACTAGGCTTCTGTCAATGCAGCCTTAAAACTGCCCATTTCCAGCCCCACAGCATTGTTGGCTCATATTCAGCTTGTGATCTACAACAATTCCAAGATCCTATGTTTTGATAAATCTCAAAATACAGGACCATTCTTGATCCCAAAGCATATATGGCCATTCACGTATAACAGTGACCCCCAACTTTACCTCCCCAAATGCTTTTGAATTTAAACTCTCAGAAGCCTTCGCCACGAGGGCTTCTGGGAGCTGTACTCCAAGAACATCTGGGGATGCATCACTGGAAACCATTAACTTAAAAGATCATTTTCCGTTGGGTTCTGTTTTGTTTCGTATTTTACCTGACATCTACACGGAACCACTGGGATAGTTTGTCTGGAGTTTGGGAGGTTTGGTGTCACCAGTACGTGGATGACATGCACCTGTATTTCTCCTTTCCACTGAAATCTGAGGAAACTGTTTCTAGATTAGAAATTCTTTTAAAATATTTGTATAACTACTGTTTTTATCTTTCAAACATTGTCTTTCAGTGATGTACGCTGCTTTGGGCCTTTTTAAAGGAGAGATGCAGGGAAAGAAATAAAATAAAGCAACTACTGAGACTGTCTAACTAAACATCATTGAGATTGATCTGATCTTCCTGTAATAATTAAGTATTTATAAATTTCAAAACACAATTAGAATGCATTGTAGCCACAGGCCTGAACTTGTACTACAGTGTCAACACTTACAATTTCAAATGTCTAGAAGGCAGTCAATAACTAACCAACTTCCAATAAAACTACAGAATGTGAGTTTCACTCCTTCAGTTTAAGCCAGAATACCCTCACAAATCATCTGCTATCTCAGAAATCCTGGATAATAACTGTTAGCATGTCCTCACAGTCTTTCTGATACAACTGACATGTAATATTGGAATAATTCTTCCAAAGTACTACATGAGATTGGCTAAAACTTTGTTATTATAGGCAGAATGATAATGGCATAACATTCACTTACCTATGGCTGGAAATTAACGAGTCTACATTGCAATTCTCAAGTACACACCACACAGGGGATGCATGTACCCCAAGAATCACAACAGTGACTCACTGATTGCCAAGTGAATGTTACTGCATTGAGTAGCTCTTCTTTAAGTAAGTAGTCCTGTGACTATGACTTATTAGTAATTCTGTCTAACAGCCAACATGGGTAACAAACAGAGATGGGTTATAACAGGGTGGCTTAGAGACATGGAAAAGGTAGAAACACGCTTGGTGAATTCCAGTCCACAGGCATACCATCTACTGTATTGCTGTTGCAGCAATACAGTTCACTGCCCAGTGAACTCCAGGAGTCCCATAAAGATAAGTTGTGTGGAAAAGAAAAATGGAAAATTAGGCAGTGTGGTGGCCTGTATATACTTCCACTCATGCTGAGAGCATGTACAGTGGACCCTCATATAACAAACGGTTTGTATCACATAATATCTATACAACATAAAAAATTCTGGAGATAGGGGAAATTTGCTTAACAGAATTGCCTATGGGGCAAATCTGTACAACATAAAAATGGTTGCAATTAGGGATTACGCTGTTTTCAATGCATTCCTATGGGAAATTTGTATAAAGGAAAATTTGCTTAACAGAATTTCATTTGGAACGAATTAATTCCTTCATACAAGGTACCACTTTATCTGGCTGACTAGCAATCTGAACAAAAACACCCCCTTTCACAGTATGCAAGGGAAACTTTGATATTCCTGATGATACTGGATAGTAACTTCTACCAGCTCTAGCTAGTACAACCAACTGTGAGGGATTCTGGGATTTCAGCAATGTCTGGAGGGGCACAGCTGTTTGCCTGTTTTAGGGTACGAGGTCACAGTGTGACAGTTTGTAACATGTTCCGTTTGCTTCAGTTTAATGTAAAGTTTTAATTATGTTTGTTCATAAGGTTTAGAAATCAATACAAACATCTACTTTGTTTGTTGTGAGCATTTATATTTATGTGAAAAACAAATGTCACCACAACCAAGGCTTTAGACAACATTTCAAAATGGGATTCACTTTGATTAGTAATGAAATGGATCTATTTCAGTCATGTAAGACAGTTTTATGTTAAAAAAAGAATGCTGGTCCTTCTAGTAATCTTAAAATTTTCTATTTGTACACTGTGTGTTTCAGAATAAACTGCAATATCAGATATCAATAATTAAGTAAAGCAAAATTTCCAGTGAAAAAGCATTTCCCATAATATATGATGGGAAAAATTATTGTAAGTCTAAATCCATTTCAATTTGTGCTGAGGTCGGGGTTTAGAGAGACAGTCCTGCAATTATTGCGAGGGGTTCGTTTCAGAAAGCCGTATTGGATTGACACTGTGGCATCTGAGCGGTTGAGATCCTACAAGGTTTATCGCCATCCTCCACCCACACCCTCCAACTGGTTTAAAACACCTTCATGAAGCTGGAAGGTGAGGTCATTTAGGAATTGGAGGTGAAAGGACATCCATCTCTGTTTTGCGCAGTCATCCAAAGTAGTTGAAATTGCAGCGATACTGAATTTCTGTCTGGACTCAGTCATGGGCTAGATGAGAGCCCATAAATTGAAGCTGATTCGTAACAAGAAAGGGCTGGTGGCTTCTCGGTCTGGGAAGGTGTTGTAATCAGCTGTTCTGAATACGACCATATATTCCTAGTGATGGAGGACGAATGTATCATGGAGGTTTTCTTTGATTGTACATTAGCACTAGTGAGCCTAGTGACACCAGCTCTTCAGGACATCTTTTATTAGCTTCAGCTTGTTAATCAGCCCTAGCCTTTCTTGGCCAGGCATAGCTTAGCTGCAGCAATCCCTCCCCTGATATTCACCATACTAGATTACTGCAATGTGTTTTATGGTGCCTTTGATAATGCCTCTGAATAGAGATGGGCACGGAATGAACATTTTTTTGTTTCCGTTATTCATTAGTCGTTCCGTTACGTAACGAAACGACAAACAAAAATTGTGATGAAAATGCAATGAAATGAACAGAACCACAAAAATTGTGTTTGTTACGTTTTGTTTCCGTTAATGGCGACGCACAATGAAATGAGCTGTTTTAAATGTTAAAAAACACCCTGGACATCCGTAAAAACACAGCGATAATTATTTATATTGTCTGATAATACCTACCAGGGGGGTTGGGGTCCGTAAAAGGTGCATTTATGTCTTTTCTCAGATCACTGTATTTTTTCCCTTTAAGGGGAGTTAGGGGACATTGACCCAAAATGGCTCCCAGATGCCTAATATTGATTGATTTCTTGGGTATTAAAACACCCTTGACATCTGTAAAAACGCAGCAATAATGCGATAATTATTTGAAATTATTACCTACCAGGGTTGGGGTCCTTAAAACATTTGTTTTTGTCTTCTCCCATCGCGATATATTTTTCTTTTCCCTTTAAAATGGATGTCGCCACCAGCCACAAAATGGAGGCAAGCCATGTGATGGGATCATGTTCAACCAATAGCATGCCCAGGTTGCAGTCTGGGCAGGTCTGGCAGCCACAGAGGGCATAAAAAGCTCTGGCAGCCCCTGTCCTCCTTGCAGTCTCCGGTGGGAGTTAGGGTGGGATTGCTGTCTCTGTGACTCTAGCTTCAGTCCTGCAGCCTCCCTGTGTGTGTGCATGCGTACCTCTCGGTGAGTACCCTCCCTTGCCCTGCAGTGCAGTAACTCTGCGGCTGCCTTGCACCCTGGGCAACGCCCGCCGCTGCCTTTGCAGCCTCCCTGCGTACCTAGTCTATACTGTGTCTCTGCCAGCATCCTTTTTTTTAGTGTTTTCCCTCTGGTCTGGGGCGTTGGGGGACGCCCGCTCATGGAAATGCTTTAAAAATCACACAAAAAGCAGGTAGAAACGACAAACGAAAAACAGAAACAAAATTTTTCCAAAAATTCGCGACAAACGGAAACGAACCGAAACAGACCTCTCAACGACAAACAAAAAACCAAAACACCATTTTTTAAATTCGTGCCCATCTCTACCTCCGAATCTTCAAATTATAAAATAACTCAGAATTCTGCCTGATCTGTCCAGAAGGTGTGATATTATATTAGCTTTGAAGGAACATATTTGCTACCTAATAGATGCTCACCCTTCCAGCTCAAATATTTTCAAGAAGAGTCTGCTCCTACATCAGTCGGTCTGTGCATTAAGAACATCAGAAAGCCATTCTGAAGTTCATTTTGGATGTGTAAATCAGAAGGCCTTCTCAGCAACAGACACTCACCACAGCAATAAGATCCCATGAAGTCTGCCTGGTACCAGAACTATTCACTTTTAGAACTGGATTAAACAGTCTCACAAAATTAAGGTATGACCCCCTTATCTGATTATTCAATAACCACATATTCTGTTATGCCACCACCGCCGGTGCTACAGGCCATCCAGGCACTCTCCAGAGGGGTGAGCTGGGGCAGATTGAGACCTGGTTGGGAAATTCAAAGTCCTCACCTCACCCCTCCAGAGAGTGCCTGGCCCGGCGGTGTATTTTGTTTTTTTAAACTCCCCTACTGCCAGGCCAGGCACTCTCCGGAGGCGAGAGGTGAGGACTTTGAATTTCCCAGTCAAGTCCCAGCGGATCGGATCGGAAGTTTGAGCAGGAAGTTCAAAACTTCCGATATGCCACCTGGGACCCGACCAGGAAATTCAAAAGCTGGTTGGCCAGTCAGGTGAGTCCCCACTCCAACTCTCCGGAGGGTGGTTGGCTGACCTGCATCGGTGGCGGTGAGGAGGAGGGTGGCGGGCACTAGTGTGGTAAGTTTTATTTTTAATTTTCTCCCCTCCTCACTTCCACTGTGGCGGCAAGGAAGGGATAAAGTTTTTTCTTTCTTTGTCTCCTTGCCACAGCCGAGCGCCAAGGAGAAAGGGAAAAAAACTTTATTCCCTCCTTGCCATTTGGGGGGGGGCGGAGGTGAAAGTTTTCACCCCAGCACCCCACTAACCCTTCCACCACCAGTATCTTCAGATAAGAGTGTTTGCTCTTATCCGCAGATTTCACTATCTGAGGGTGATCCCAGATCTGATCCCTCACAGATACAGCGGTCTACTGTACTGTATTTTTATTGGATGAATAGTGTTCCTCTCAAATTCCTGCAAATTCTTGGAACCAATTCTTCACACACACCGTTATAAGGTTTGTTATAGAATTTAAACAGTCCTATTTTGGCCCATATTTCTCTCATATTGTGTTTATGTCCATGCCCCTGCCCCCACCCAAAAAAGGTTGAGAATTGCTGTCCTAGAACAAGGTTAAGCCATAAATTTTTAGGAATTCTATGTAAAGAATTACAATCTCAGAAGGACAGAAGGCTGAGTCAACCATGGGGCAGCTACCTGGGATAAGGCAGGCAAGGGTTCCTATTCGCTACACAGGCAAGGGATCCTGTTAATTGTGGCTCTAAGGGCGTTTATACACGGCCCCTAAACTCCGGGGCAAATGGCTCCCAGCTCCAGAGCTTAAAAATGTTTACCCACCAGCTCTGGAGTTAACAGGAAATTAAGTGTGACCCCGCCCACTTTAGCGCATCCCAGCGCAGCTTTCAGGTACCTGCTTTTTGGAGGTGAATATTATTTGATCCAGTGTAAGGATAGTGAGTGCGGGGCTCTCCTTGCTTCTGTTTGTTGTTTTTTGGCTCCCGCCCCTTTAAGAGCTACTTTTACAGAGACGAGAGGTAGAACGAGGTGAGCGGCATGCTTTTCTTTCTCTTTTTCTCCCTCCCCTCGCGCAGCCAGCAACCAGGAAGTGCGGAGGGGGGTGGGAACACCCGAAGACGACGAACCCCTAAGATCTCTGGTCCGAATTTAAGTGGCCAGAGGATCTTAGGGGTTGTGTAAAAAGGCCCATAGTCCAAGACATACAGGCACTCCCATCTATGACACGTATTTTAGACATTTCCCTTCCAGCATTTTCCCTTAGTAAACTAAAAATGTGCTTTAACAACATACACACACAGTGTTGACTTGACAGTGCTAAAAAGGAATGCAAATCCATTTCAGGTATGCAAGAAACTGTTCTCTTTCATCAGTTTCAAAACGTTTTCCACTATTACAGTGGCCTATCTTCATCCATTTCATATTGCAAGTGAAACATAAAACATTAGGTAAGCATATGGATAGTTCACATACGAAAAGCTTTACGATTGCAGTATTGGAAGGCGATTTTACCTTGAACATGAAAAATGAGGAATGCACAGAACCCCAGCAATCTGACGTAAGCGTTCAGGCAAATCATTGTTCACATTTAAATCGTTCCTATGCACTGTCAACTCTGGCAAACCGCCCTGCTGCTTGACAACTTTTCAGCCGAACTGCTTAGCGAAATCAGACGGAAGATTTGGTAGTCGGTTGAATTTGCTTGTTAACTATTTCAACCTGTTTTCTGAAAAAGAAATGACATTATATTTTTAAATACACACTAAGACTCTGAATGAAACACGAAAAAAGGGAACAGCAAGTCACTTTAGGATCTTATAACAGAAAACACATTTATGTGAGCATATATATTCATGGTGAACTGAACTTATATAAGTATGCATTTTAAACTTTTCTACAATCCTCTGAAATACAACTGGGTGATTACTCTCATTTAAGCAACTCAAGGAGAATGCTGACAAATTACAGAACAGAACTGAAAACAGGATTTTAAAAGATATAATCACCCCATTCCAACATAGAGTATTAATATGACATATTACCTGTATAGTTTTATACAGTAAGCAGCAGCCTTCTGCTGCAATGTTAAATGATCTCCAAGCATGGCTGTTTGTACAGGAAACTTGAAAACATTTACTTAACTGCAGAAAATGCTGGCAGTTAAACTGATTTATCACTTATAACAGAATTATATTAAAATTTAGTCACTGCAACTCTCTGAGAACTTTCTGCCATGATTAATAGAGTCTAACTAGGTCTGCTTGGAGTAAATAGCCATTCGGACACCTAAGTCGTTAATAGAGACAATACAGATTCTGTGTTAGGATGAACAGAACACTGATTTTGCCTTTTGTTGGCCTCTTGTTTGAGTGGGCTTGACCCCTTGACCCCTGTCAGCCTGGCGCTATTCTTGAATGCAAAAACTTGTATCTGTGCAAGGATGTGCTGCAATTACTGTTGGTGGCTACTGCTTCTACCATAAATAACTCAATCTGTCTGTTGGCAGGACCCAAAAACTTTTCATTTTAATTACTGTTTCATGGGCATTTAACATGGAGGCAAATTACTGGTGGAGCACAGAGGTGTCTGTCAATTTCAATTTGCACAGGCAGGGGGCATACAGCCATAGACCTGTGGCCTACTTTTCACACATCTGGGACTTCTTACTAATGAAGAAACAAAGCAGCTTCTTCGCCATAAGAAATAAAACCACGGTAATGGCAGAACCCATCCTTAGACACAGAAAATGATGTACGCTCGTTGTTGGGCAAAGTCCACACTGTGAACAATGTATTATCATAACTCTTTTAAAATCTAAATCAATATTGCAGTTCTTTAAGCACTAGGCATGATTTCACAGTTGTTGTTTTTTTAAAAAATCTGATTAAATATATTGATTTAACTATTGTTTTACTGTAATGCTCTGACTTCTATATTTCCCAAAGTTTTGCCATATGGGAAAGGCAGTATACTCAAGCTCATTAAGAATTATGTTTACAATGCAAAAAAGTTCAGGTAAAATCACAGAATCACAGAGTTGGAAGAGACCTCAAAGGCTATCCAGCCTAACCCCCTGCCATCGGGAACCCCCATCACAGTGCTCCCAACACACACACACACACACACACACACACACACACACACACACACACACACACACACACACACACACACACACACACACACACACACACACACACACACACACAGAGAGAGAGAGAGAGAGAGAGAGAGAGAGAGAGAGAGAAGAAGGCTGATTTGTGAGCATGTGACCTGCTCCAATGCTTCTATTCCAAGACACTGCTCATTGATAAAGGCAAAAATTTAAAAGTGCAACAACCCCTCTTTAAAAAAAAACTCGTAACAATTTCTGTGGCTTCTCTTTTTGGAAAAGAACAGATGTCAGTCAGAAAAAGCAAGCAGCAAATCCTGGATTCATAACCTATATCTAGAGCTAGTTCGCTAGTTCCCCTGGGGTTCAACTGGTTCATGACCTGGTATTTTTCTCTCTCTTTATCACACGACATATGGCATGGCAAACATGCACAGGCAACTGAGATATAGCTACTATGAACATGTCCTCTGAACTGACAGACCTTGCTCAGTTGTACTCCATGTATGCTGCATGCAAACCTACATGATTTATAACTTGCCCTATCAACAAGGACTAACACATACTCCCAAAATAAACTGTCCCTTATCCTTGGCCATTAAAGGCTTGGGCTAATACAAAGGTCTTACATCACCTTTGGAAGATGTTCAGATAGTGGTTCAGACTGTGCTTCCAAAGTTGTAGGGAATCCCTAAGAATACTAATGTATGAATTACTAACACAGTCAGGATATTTTAAGGGGATACTTTTTATATATACCTTCATAAAGTACAAAAAAGAGAGGCAATCAATGAACAATGTTGCGCCAATTTTTCTTTTTGTTCCTTCCCACTCCGCCTTTGAAATTCCACATTTTGACTCAGCATTAATTTGGGAAGGTGATAAGATTTCAGTAATGTCCCAACACTCAAGGTTCACATGTAATAAAAGCTCAGACTTGTAGATCTCCTTTCAGTACAACATTATCAAGTGGACAACATTCCTCAGCTTTCATCTGAGATTTAGTATTACCTAAGTATTAACAGCAAGTTGTTAATATAATTAATTTTTACTTTTCTTCTTCTTTTTAAATAATAGGTTATATTGTATTGTTGTACTGTTTTTTTATCGTTGACTATATGATTCTTATATTTCCTTTTATATAGAGAGAGCATATTTTACCAAAACAAATTCTGGGTGTGTCCAACCACATTTGGCCAACAAAAGTATTCTGATTCTGATAACTCCAGAGGAAAACAATACAGTAGAAATCCAAATGAAATCCTGACTTTTTAAAAACACAGGTTAAAGACAAATGGTGTAACACATCACCCACTTCTAGCCCCCCACCACCACATGCATGCTAGTCGTGTCTGACACTAGGGGTGGTACTCATCTCCGTTTTCAAGCCAAAAAGCCAGTGCTATGCAAGTTCGTGGCCAAGTGGCTGGCATGGCTGAATGCATTTCTGCGCAAGGAACACTCTTTACCTCCCCGCTTTTTTTTTTTTTTACAGCAGTACCTATTTATCTACTTGCATTTACATGCTTTTGAACTACTAGGTTGGCAAGAGCTGGGGTTAACAGTGGGAGCTCACTCCACTGCATGGCACCCGGGATTCGAACTGTCGAGCTGCCGACTTTGCAGCCGACCATTTCGGTACTCTAGTCTGCTGAGCCACCACACCCCTAGCTCTCTTGCTTTAGCAGAGGTCAAAAATACTGTAAACTCAGAAGTTATGTATAGGACATGAGTACAACCCTAATCACTCTTAGCAACCTTCTCTTTCCAGGAAGGACAATATAAGAGCAAGAGAAAAATACAAAGTGTTCTGCTTATATACCGCCCCATACCACTTCAAGTAGTCTCTGGGCGGTTTACAGTTTTTAGTTACAGTAATGCAGGCTACACATTGTCCCCCCCAAGCAAGCTGGGTACTCATTTTACCGACCTCGGAAGGATGGAAGGCTGAGTGAACCTTGAGCCTGCTACCGGATATTGAACCCCAAGTCATGAGCACAGTGTTAGCTGCAGTACAGGCATTTAACCACTGCGCCACCAGGCTCATTAGGCTTGTTTAAAATTATGCAAACTGTAAAAAAACTGTACTAGAGGCTGGCAACTTGGAAGGCTTTAAACGTGGATTGTGTAAATCCCACTAAGTTAGCTAATACTGTCTACTAGTCATCACCTCCAAAATCAAGAAGCAGCATACTTTTTATATATTAGCCATAAAGGAATCTGAAGCATGGGTTATATTCAAGTGTCATGTTTTCTTCAGGCAAATGGATGTCGACTCTGTGAACAGAATAGGTTAGATAGGTTCCCAGTTATCCAGAAAAATTCTCATACTCCCAAGTATTGATTTCAGAATGGTGAGAAAGCAGACTTGCAGCAACTAAATAACTTTTAAAGACAAGGATTTTAATGAGCACATCACTCCATTTTTAATTTTTTTAAAAAAATCTGGGATCCTATTGCTGTTCCCACAAGTTGTGCATGCCTTCTGTGGCTACTTGTAGCTAACTGACAAAATGCCAGAGCACATCCTGGTCATGTAAACTGGCACATGACCAGGAACACATCCAAGCTCACCTGAGCAATTAGTCTCTACGAGATGCGTAAATCACACAAATCTTATAGGAACACTAACCAGTAGGATTCTTGCCATTATTATTACAGATGCAGTTTAATAATTGTTTTTAGTTCAACAGTGTTTTATTATTATAACTTGTTTGAACTCAGTTGTAATATTAGAACACACTATGTGTTCATTTCTGCCTATTTTTAAATATGCTGTGAGTTGCCTTGGTTCCCTATTCTGGGATAAAGCAGAATGTAAATAAAATACGCAAGATGAATAAAATATGCAAAACATGGGTTGGCGAAGAGACAGAGAAACACAGTGGATCTAGGAATGTCAGACTAGTTCTAGTTTCCTTCTTGCATTGAACCTTCCATTGTTTTTGTTCTTTCTTTAAATTGTTAAGATTTCTTTGTTAAGCAATAATGTTCATAAATGGCTTAAAAAAACCTTGAAATCCAACAAAAGCATAAAACATATTGGACAAAATTCTATTTAAATTTTAAATGGATGTATCAAAATATGCAGTGTCTTGGTGGGGGTGGGGTGGTGCTCCACCATCAACATTACCATTTTCAACTGGGATGTGTGGAAACCCTGCTCTCCCTGCACAAAATTCCAGCTGTTACTGGAACCAAATGCTGTACACCAAAACACTAAATGCTGGTGCACTGAATCAAAACACCACTGCACAGCTGCACACCTATGAAGCTTAGAGGGAACACTGTCCTACAAATGAGTGGTTGTGTAACTGTTTCACAATGAATATTTATGCAACAGCCCATTTGCAACCACACAAGTGCACAAGACTTCAATTTTGAAATCCCCACAAATGAAATGGCATGGAATGACTATCAATAAAAGTAACTGCAAAGTTGGATTCCAAGGAAACCTCAAGAAATATCAGCAAACACACTGTGCCTCAGGCTCAGCTATGGAAAATTTACAAATAGCTGCTTACAGAAGACCTTAACATAGAAATGTTACCTTTGTAATATAGGGACCAAGGGAGGCTCACAAATGGAAGCACTCTAGATGACACAAACAGGTGGCATCAAACTTATTCTGACTTACATCAACCCCTTCCAGGGATTTATAGCAGTTTTGCTAACCTTGGTTCCCCAGATGCTCCTCAACTGCAACTCCTAGAACACCTGGAGACCATCACTGAGAACCATCCTTCCGGCATAAAGCGGCCAGAAGGAGTTGGCACTTCTTCCTTCTGGTGGTGCTCTGGGGCTGTCCAGCTCACCCAAAGGCTGGCTATTCTCCTGTGAAGCCAAGTAGGTACGGTAGGTGAACTTTCACTGAAGCCAGATACTCTAACCCAGTGCTCCCCAACCTTTTTATCACCGTGGACCGGTAAATGCTTGATAATTTTTCCCTGGCCCGCTTGTTTTGATTTAATAAGATAAAAAATGTAAATGCCCCCCCCCCGGCCGCTGACGCACATGCGTGCTAGTCGTTTCCCACTCTAGGGGGCGGTGGTCATCTCCGTACTCAAGCCGAAGAGCCAGTGTTGTGCGATGAGTCCTTGGCATCGCTGCAAGGAAACACTGTTTTTACTTCCTCGCATTTCCCCCCCCCCAGGGGCTACCCAGCCGCCGTGAGGTCTTGGGACCCTTTGCCCTTCCTTGACATGAGGCCTCCCTCCCTCCTTTCTTTCTTTCTTTCTTTCTTTCTTTCTTTCTTTCTTCCTCCCCCTCTCCCTTCTTTCTTTTCTTTCTTTCTCTCTCTCCCTTCCTCCCTCTTTCTTTCCTTCCTCCCACTCTCCTTTCTTCCTTCCTTCCTTCCTCTTTCTCTCCCTTCTTTCTTTCTTTCTCTCCCTCCCTCTCCCTTCTTTTTTTCTTTATTTCTCTCCCTCTCCCTCCCTCTCTTTCCTTCCTTCCTTCTCTCCTACTCTACCTCCTTCCTTCCCTTCTTTCTTTCCTTCCTTCCTCATTTTCTTTCTTTCTTTCTTTCTTTCTTTCTTTCTTTCTTTCTTTCTTTTTCTTTCTCCCTCCCTCCTTCTCTCCTTCCTTCCCTCCCACTCTCCTTTCTTCTTCTTTTTCCCCCTTTTCTTTTTCTTTCTTCCTCTCTCCTCTCTCTCTCTCCCCTTCTTTCTTTCTTTATTTCCTCCCTTCCCTCCCTCCCTCCCTTTCTTTTTCTTCCTTTCTTCCTCATTTTCTTTCTTCCTTCCTTCCTCCTCCTCCTTTCGTTCTTCCTCTCTCCCTCACTCCTTCTCTCCCTTTCTTTTTCTTTCCCTCCCTCCCTCCTTCCTTTACTTACTTACTTTCTTCCTCCCTTCCTCCTTCTCCCTCCTTCTTTCTTTCTTTCTTTGTTCCTTCCTCTTCCTCTCCTTCCTCCCTTCCTTCCTTCCTTTCTCCCTTCTTTCTTTTTCTTTCTCTCTCTCTCCCTTCCTCCTTCTCCCCCTTTCTTTCTTTCTTTCTTTCTTTCTTTCTTCCTCCCTCCCTCCTTTCTTTCTTTCCCCTTTCTTCCCCCCTCCCTCCCTCCTTTCTTTCTTTCTTTCTTTCTTTTTCTTTCTTTCTTTCTTTCTTTCTTTCTTTCTTTCTTTCCCTCCCTCCCTCCCTCCATCCCTTCTTTCTTTCTTTCTTTCTTTCTTTCCACCCTCCCCCTCCCTCCCTTCTTTCTTTCTTTCTTTCTCTTTCTTTCTTTCTTTCTTTCTTTCTCTTTCCCTTTTCTCCCCCCCTCCCTTCTTTCTTTCTTTCTCTTTCTTTCTTTCTTTCTTTCTTTCTTTCCCCCTCCCTCCCTCCTTACTTTCTTTCTTTCTTTCTGGCGGGGCGGGGGCAATTGCGGGGGTCGCAGCGGCGGCGGCGATGGTGGGACGGGGGCGATTGCGGGGCGATTGTGGGGGGTCGCGGCGCGGCGGGGCGGGGGGGTGATTATGGGGGGAGTCGCGGCGGCGGGGACGGAGGCGGCGGTGCGGGGCGACATGGGGGCAATTGCGGCGGCGGCGGGGGGTGGTGGCGGCGGCGGACGGGCGATTGCGCGCGCGGCGGGGGGGACGACATGGGGGTCACGGCAGCGGCGGGGGGCGATTGCAGGGGGATTGCAGCGGTGGGGGGATTGCGGGGGATTGCGGCGGCGGGGGTCGCGAGCGGCGGCGGGACGGGTGCGATGCGGGGGGTCGTGGCGGGCGGCGGGCGGCAATTGCGGGGGCCGCGGGGGACGATGCGGGGGTCGTGGTGGTGGCGCGACAATTGCGGGGAGTCGCGGCGGCGCGCGCGCAGGGGGATTGCGGCGGCAGGGGGGTCGCGGCGGCGGGAGGATTGCGGCGGGAAACGCGCGGCGGGGGATTATGGGGGATTGCGGCGCGGGGGTCACAGCGGCGGCGGGACGGGGCGATTGTGGGGCGGGTCGTGGCAGCGGCGGCGGACGGGGCGATTGTGGGGGGCGGCGGGGCGGGGACGAGGGTGGGGGGGTCGCTTGCTTGCGGGGGTTGCGGCGGCGGGGGCCGACTGGCGCAGCGGCGGCCCGGTGCTGATTCATCCACGGACCGGCACCGGTCCGCGGCCCGGGGTAGGAACACTGCTCTAACCTACTCGCAGGGCTGTGGAGTTGGAGGAGGAGTCGAGGAGGAGGAGGAAATTTTGGGTACCTGGAGTCGGAGTCGGCGTCGGCACAATGCCGACTCCGACTCCAGGTACCCAAAATTTCCTCCGACTCTGACTCCTCCTCCGACTCCACAGCCCTGCTACTCGCCACCCAGTCAGACTGGTGCAGAAACACGAGAACAATAAGATTTCTGTCCCCCTTTCTACTCCAGTCCTCAATATCACTTGGAAACCAGTTTGGAAGGATTTCGTAACCTCTGAAACAGTTTTCAGGACTGCACAGGGACTTGGAAAACCTTCCTGATTCCACTAATGAAAACAATTCTACTGGTGGAAGTACCTTGATCAATTCCACTCTAAAAATACTTTAGAAATACTATGGCTACGTAAACTAAGATTAGTTCCTACAGAAGCAGTGCTTCTTTCATTCTTAAAAATGCTCTTTAAAGAATTTTCTGAGAACCCTTTTTGCTGAAGAATATTACATAAGAGGAAAATGAGAAAACTAGTGTTTCAAGTAGTTTTAGAAGCCCACAGTTATGCAGAGATCCGTTCTGGGCAGCGCCAGGCCTGGAGCAAACTCCACAGGCCCTGCACAAGCCCACTGTGTGGCCTGGAACGAGCTCCAGAGGCCTGTTCCAGGCAGCACAGGGCCTTTACTGAGGTGAGCCTTGCTTGCAAATAGGAGCAATGCTCGCAAACCAAGGCAAAATTTTACTAAACATTTTACTTGGGTTGCAAAATGCTCCCAATTCAAGGTACTCATAAACTGAGGTAACACTGTATGAGTCTCTCCAACCATGCAAGAAAAGGGAGGCCCAAAATACAAAACCCTACCACTCTCACAGCTTCCACCGTGGGAGCTTAAGTTGGTTTTCTAAAAAAACCACTAAATGGCTTGTAATAGTGGCTAAGTGTGGGTTAGCATGAGCAAACAATAGTTCATTTAGGAATAAAGGTGTGCAGCTCCTGTTTTTGGATTACAGTTCTGGGGAATTATGATGTCTGAGGGAACTGCCTAGGCCAGTGGTGGCCAAACTTCGGCCCTCCAGATGTTTTGGACCACAACTCCCACAGTCCTTTGTCACTGGCAGTACAGGCTTACAATTCTGGGAGTTGTGGTCCAAAACATCTGGAGGGCCAAAATTTGGCCATCACTGGCCTAGGCAGTTCTTGCAGTTATACTCCAATAACATATCTGTAGATCTGTTCAGGAATACAGTATATTATTCCGAGGTCCATTTTAATCTTCCTTCTATTCTACACAGAAATGAAATGTGACATTTATATGTGGTATGTAACCATATACAAATACAGCCATGCTGGACATGTATTGTTCTTAAATAATAATCAACTCATGTTTCACATGACACGGTCATGGGAGTTCATAAGAAACACGCACTAATAAGAAATGCAAGTTGGTTCATATCCAACAGTCTGTACTTAAAAAAATAGGTAACCATGTAAATAAAACCCAGCTAAACAATAGGTCTTTTGCGTAATTATATAGCACACAGAGATGATGGCCTGCTTCTTCATAGGTTAAGTGTGAACATATTACGTTAAATAATACCAAATACTACACACATATCTAATTAATCTATGTTAGCATGTTGCCTGCCAGTAACTTCTCATATTTTAACCACGCAAGTCTAAACAAAGAAAACTGCAAGAAGGGGATTTTTCAACACAGATCTATTTACGCTCCAAGAGCCTGTGTGTAGAATTTTGTTTTACATCAAGAAATATTCATGTTGAATTTACAGTTTTACCTGCAACTGAACAGTATGCTTAACTGCTAAGACTGCAGTGTATAGAAACTGGAAGGAAGATTTCAGCAACTCCTTTTAGCCTATCTCATTCTCTCCTGCACCCAACTCCCCCCTTACTGACTACATACAGAGTAAGGTTCTTTTCTTTGGTCATCTGCCAATTCCATAAAATAATTTGGAGCAAAAGCGCTCCCCTCTCCTTGGGCCCCTCCTCTTCAGCAGCCCTAGGCGCCCGGTCTCATGTGCTTCTCAAGGCGTGCTAGACTACACAGCAGACTTTCTGGCTCCAATTCCATTGTTTGCACGGCTGCCTTACTCCTTATCCACAGACTGGATTAGCATAAGAATATTGTTGTACCCTTCAGTAAGTAGTCTCCCCCTCTCCTGCCAAACAACACACTAGAAGGTTTTAAGGATAAAATGCTAAAACTATTTATTTTTGCTACTCTGTCATTTACATGAAATGTTAAACGATTTAGAAGAATGAGAAGTATGAATTCCCAATCGGATTTCTTGCTATAGTATAGCTGTGCTATTGTAAACATGTATCGAAGGAAATGTCAGGATATCTAACAGGAACAAAAATCTAAATTAAGGTTGGGCTGACTTCTGATAAACGAGTATGGACAAGATTAACAAAAAAATTATCAACAAGTCTTTACATCTGAGGTGAATGCAACCACACACACCCATCACCGTCTCTAAAATTAGCTACTAAAGTGCTCAGATTATGACTGAGAGAGACTTGCTATTGAAAGATAGTTCCTTCAAACAGACTTGAAAGCTAGTTCCTTCAAACAGACTTTATCATTAATACAAATTCTCAGAACATGTGTATATAGGCTGCATTATGGAAGCAGAATGAAACCTTTTGTTGAATTCAGATGAATTCAGTCTTGGAATTTCAAGACATTCTCCACCTCAGGGTTTTAAAAACTACAGTAAGCATAAGACCATCCAATTCATTAACACTCTTTTAAATTGATTAAATTAACACAGTATTAAGAAACCAAAGATACAGACAATACCAACATTTCAGATGCTATTTTCCCAGTTGTTTAACCATGATTAAGCAACTAGAATCAGAATAAAAAATATTTTAAAAATATCAGAATAAAAAAAAATATTTATTCCCCTTGGCAGCCACTCTTGCCAAACTACAAGTTCCTGCTGCCTTATGACCATGATAGATAAAAATCCATGTCTTTTTAAAAATAAATAACTCAATTGATTAAATCATGATTTAAATTTAAAAAAATATTTAAATTGTGATTTAAATCAAACCCACAATGTTTAAGATCAATCGAGTCAAAGGCTTCACTGTACAGACTGACTTTCTTCTGACATTCTTTTGCATGTTTCAGCAGCCAATGAATACAGGCAACCTGCTCTCTAACCTCATTCCTTTTCTGAATCCAGATTGAACAACAATCGCCTAATCATCCAATTCCTTCTTGAATGTCTCCAATGTTGGAGCACTCATGATCAGGGAGGCCAAGACATCTTATTACTCCCTGAAAATTGATGAGGCCTCGAACCGCCAGGCGGAACTCTTCCGGGTGGTTCGAGACCTCACCAATCCTAGTCTGGCCAGGCCTCCTCCTACTGATTTCAGTAGTGAGAATTTAGCAGTCTTTTTTAGATCGAAAATTGAGGCCATCCGGGCCGGCTTTGGATCAGGTTGCACTAGCCCTCCCTCGCCACCACCTGTTGCTTCCCCCCCTCGCTCTCCTTTATTGGTTGAGTTTGGGCCTGTCTCCTCTTCGGAGGCCTCCAGGGCAATTGCCCACTGCCGACTCGCGTCCACCCCTTCGATCCGTGCACATCATGGCTCATAAAATCTGCCGGAGGGAGCATGCCCAAATGGGCTTCTGCCATCGCCACCGCCTCCTTCAGCGAGGGGGTTTTTCCCTCCCGCTTGAAGGAGACTGTGGTAAAGCCCATTCTGAAAAAAATGGGCTTGGCATCGGACCAATTGGCCAACTATTGTCCGATTGCCAACGTTCCCTTCATGGGCAAGGTTATCGAGAGGGTGGCCGTGATTCGGATCCAGTCATTCTTGGAGGAACAGCAGTGCCTTGATACTTGCCAATCCGGTTTCAGGCCTGGCCGGGCGACCGAGACAGCTCTGGTCGCGCTGCAAGATGACCTTATCCGGGCGGCTGACAGGGGTTGTTCTACCCTGTTGGTTCTCCTGGATCTGTCAGTGGCCTTAGATACCGTCGACCACGGTATCCTACTGGACTGGCTCTCTGAGGTGGGAATTGGAGGCACTGTTCGCAGTTGGCTCCGGTCCTTCCTGGAGGGTCGGCTCCAGTATGTGCAGCATGGGGGGAGCTGTCGGCCCCGTGGACACTCCCATGTGGGGTCCCACAGGGATCGTCTCTCTCCCCCATGCTGTTCAACACCTATGTAAGACCGCTAGCTGGGGTCATTCGGAGTTTTGGAGTCTGCTGTCATCAGTATGCTGATGACACGCAGCTCTATCTCTCCTTTTCCACCTCTGCAGTGGAAGCTGTCCGGACCCTTGACCAGTGCCTGGATGTGGTTATGGCTTGGACCAGGGCCAACAGGCTCAAACTCAACCCCGAGATGATGTTCTTTGGGAGTTCCCCATCTGGTTACGGAGGCCCTCTCCCTAGCTTGGAGGGAGTTTCCCTTCAGCCAGTGGATAGGGTTCGGAATCTGGGGGTGGTCATGGATCCGGCGCTATCCTTGGATGCCGAAGTGGCTGCCGTGACCCGGACCGCTTTCTACCATCTGCGTCAAATCACCCAGATTCGCCCGTACCTAGATGGCGACTCACTGAGAACAGTGGTGCAAGCGCTGGTGATCTCGAGGTTGGACTACTGCAACGCCCTCTACATGGGGTTGCCCTTGACTCTCCTCCGGCGTCTGCAGCAGGTA
Organism: Phrynocephalus forsythii; assembly: GCA_029282475.1. Classification (NCBI taxonomy): domain Eukaryota; kingdom Metazoa; phylum Chordata; class Lepidosauria; order Squamata; family Agamidae; genus Phrynocephalus; species Phrynocephalus forsythii. The sequence goes on along the minus strand of JAPFRF010000008.1, from coordinate 108,258,952 downwards.
CAAAATGCGGCGGCCAGACTGGTGATGGGTGCGCGTCGGTATGACCGCATCACCCTGGTTCTGGCCCGCCTGCATTGGTTGCCCGTTGCATCCCGGATCAGATTCAAGGTCCTGGCTTTAGTTTATAAAGCCCTCCATGGCTTGGGACCGGACTATCTGGCGGAGTGTGTTGCCCAGCGATCAACCTCAGCCCGACCAGTTCGGCAGTCGCGACCACACTCGCTTTGGGTTGCCACCCCCCGAGAGGCCTGAAGATCTGTCACCCGCAATCGGGCCTTCTCGGTGGCTGCCCCGCTTCTGTGGAACAGCCTCCCCAGCAAAGTGCGCTCTGCAGAGTCCCTGCTGGCCTTTCGCAAAGCGGTGAAAACCATTTTATTCCGCGAGGCCTTTGGTGATGCAGGTTAATCCCCCCCCCATCCCCGCCATCTCCTGCTTCCCAGCTTAAGCTCTCTGATAAATATGTGTGTACCTATGCTGGACAAGGGTGCTTATGTGTATGTTTTTTGTGTCTATTTTAAATTGTTTTAACTGTGTATTATTTATTTGTCATGGAAACTCGCTGATTGGATCAGCATCTGTAAGCCTCCCAGAGTTCCCTTGGGAATAAATTCAATAATAAATAAATAAATAAATAAATAAAATTGATTCCACCACCATACTGTTCTAACAATTAGGAAGTTTTCTGAAATCTGGCTTCCTGTGACTTGAGTCCATTGTTATTTGTCCTGCATGTTGGGTTGATTGAGAACAGGTCCTGTCCCTCCTGGGTATGACACCCGTTCAAGTATTTTAAAAGTGCTATCATAACTCCCCTCAATCTCATTTTTCTCCAAGGCTCAACATGGCCAGTTCTTTCAGCATTTTCTCATAATACATTGTTCCCAGCCCCCTAACCATTCTTGTTGCCCTCCCCTGAACTGAACTTGCTCCAATTTTCAATAACATTTGTGCAGACAGATGAGGCCTGTGTGTGTGTGTGTGTGTGTGTTGTGTCGTTACAGTCATGACTGACTCTCAGTGACCCCATTTCCATGGAGTTTTCTTGGCAGGAATACTAGAGTGGCTTGCCAGTTCCTACTCCAGGCGCCTCTACAGCACCTGGTATTCCCTGATGGTCGCCCATCCAAGTACTAGCCAGGCCTGACCCTGCTTAGCTTCTGAAATCAGGCGAGATCAGATGTGCTTAGGGCATCTAGGCAGATTAGACGAGGCCTAAGCAGGGTCAGCCCAGGGTTGATACTTGGATGGGAGACCACCAGGGAATACCAGGTGCTGTAGGCGCCTGGAGTAGGAATTGGCAAACCACTCCAGTATTCCTGCCAAGAAAACTCCATAGACATGGAGTCACGAAGAGTCGGTCACAACTGTAACGACACAACACACACACACACACACAACCAATGCCAAATAGAGGGGAACGACTACCTTGTGGGATTTGGAGACTACTGTATATTTCTACTAATGTAACCCAAAATAGGATTTGCCTTTTTTGTAGCCACATCACATTGCTGGCTTATCTTCAGCTTGTCATCTACGAGAATTCCAAGATCCTTCTCATTCATAGTACTGCTGAGTGAGGAATCTCCCAACTTGTAACTGTCTTTGGTTGCCTTTTCCCAGGTGCAGCAATTTGTATGTATCCCTGCTGTTATTTTCAGTCTAGGGCTCAAGCTACTCAAGAGCCTTTTGAATGTTGTCCCTTTCTTCTAAGGTATTAGCTATTCCACCCAACTCTGTGTCACCTGCAAATCTGATCACCCTTCCCTGTATGCTCTGATCCATATCATGAATAAAACTGTGGAAGAGCACTGGGCCCAGGACTGACCCCTGGGGTATGCCATTTATTATCTCCTCCTAGTTTGAAAAATAAGGCATTAATCATCACAATCTAAATACAATTCTGTAGCCAGATTGTCCATTCATCTCACATATACTGTAGTTAGTTTGCTAATCAGAATACCCAGGGGCCCTTTGTCAAAAGCTTTGCTGAAGTCAAGATATACCATGTCTACACAGTATTCCCTCTATCAGGGAGGTTACCAGATTTAAAATGAGATCAAATTAGTATTATAGGGTTTATTCTTGACAAATCCATTGCTGACATCTAGTTATTTCTGCACAGTGATCAGTAATCAGTTCCAAAAAAATTTCCCTGCAACTGATGTCAAGGAAGAGTTAATATTGTTACTACACTCTTTTGGTGTTTCTTTTTTGGGGTGATGGAATATGTCAGGATTTTGATAGGCTCAGCTTTTAGCAGACTTCCACTAAGCATATCCAAACCATTTCTGCCATACTCTGATTTGTATCACTCTTAAATGATAACAGAATCAGATGAGAAGGCTGACTACATGTGCTCCACAGTCAAGAGGGAAATGTGATTTTTAATCCTGGCTTTCTCCAGTGACCAATACTCTGAACTAGGGATTCAGAACATGTGTCCTTTCATGGGTTGTGAACTACAACTTCCATCCACCACACTCAGCATAGCTATTAGTATCCACAACCATACTAGAGAACTTGCTCAACCGAGTCTTTTCCAGGTTAATTCATGCTGTGCCGAAGCTAGGTTAGTGGGTCACTGTACTTCTGTATTGTTCCTAAATGTGGATTAAAGACTTCCTAAATGAAATTCAACAAACCACACATTTAAGCAAAGGCTATTTTGAAGGTTTTATCAAGGAGATTCCCAAATCTTATTCTCTCCCCAATTTTCTACTTGGCTGCTATTAGTTTTTGGATAGTTGATGGCTATGATGAGTCTGAAAAACTTATGAACCTGTAATGACTGTGGATTGGAACTTGCTTCCATTAATAAAGTCCTAATTGATTCTGTGAAGATTCTCAGCCATCCACTTGAGTAGTGAAACGTTTCGATTCCTCACTGAATGCACTACTCCCGTGTGCACTCACAAATGTGTACAAATCCTTGAAGAAATGTTCAAGATTTTTTTATTTTGCTTCCTTCCCCCCACCAGTTCTGCATTCAAGAAAAGAGATCAGGCAATAATATCATAATATATTGTAATATATCAATAATATCATAATATATCTCATATAAAAGTAGACACCATTAGTTCTTTTAAAGCAGAGCAGTTTCTAGAAGTGGGAAGTGCATTGCCCTCCAGACATGCCAGAGTACCATATCTAATGCCTCCCTTTCCTCCTTTAAAACAGGAGAACAGGAGGAACACACCTTGTGTTAAAGCAGAATTGTACTGTATTTCCATTTTTACAAACTGGTGTGACATCTGCTGTCATCCAATCCACTGGCACTGTGGCTGTTTTTAGGGACAAGTTAAAGATTTTAGTTTATTTATTTATTTTTGAGTATTTTCACCCTGCTTTTCTCCTTGGAAAAGGACCCATGGCGGCTTACAATAATGGGGGATAATATACAGCCCAGAACATTTAAGTTTAAAAACAGGGAATTAGAAGAGGCATCTTATAACAATTAAAGGCCATCATTAAAAGAAAAAAATCCATTATGAGGGATGGAAACTAACATGAAAAACACTGCTGTTCTTGTGAAATCAATCAATGCAATCATGCATGGTAATCCATCTAAAAGTCACAGAACAGGTAGTCAGTCCATCATTCAGGGAAAGCCTCTCTAACTCAGCTCATTAACCATGCTGGCACCCTCTTGGACTTGTATTCACTCCATAGAGCAGGCTTGTCCAAATTTCGGCCTTCCAGATGTTTTGGAACGCAACTGCCACAGTCCTTTGCCATTGGCAATCTAAGCTTAGAATTCTGAGAGTTGTGGTCCAAAACATCAGGAGGGCAGATGTTTGGACATGCCTGCCATAGAAACTGAATATTTAGAGTGGAATGGTACTGTAAGGATATATACGGTAAGTTTTCTGAAGAAAATATTAAGCCATATTAAGATTGCTTTTTTAAAAATTTCAAGTGTTTATTGTGATTATATTTACACGACAAGCATCAATCAATAAAAACAAAGGTAGGGAAAAAGACAATGGTACATTGTTAAAGTTACAGTTAATGCCTTCACATTTGAAAATTTTCAAAGGAAAAAAGAAACTATTTCACTTCAAAAGTCAACCAGTATCTATATGGTTACTTCCTTCCCCAGTCTAACTTTGTGCATTTTTATGATTTATTGCCACCTCCTATTTTACACAGTCTTTAGTATCTCATGGCTTGTTATATCGTTTATTTTGATCACAGTTCTCCCTCTAATTTCACTTATCTAATCTCTTGTTGTACCACTCATAAAATAGTTGCCAAGTTTGTGCGTAAACGTTGTCTTCTTTATTATTTATTGCATTTGTCAATTTATTCATCTTCTGCACAATCTAAAATTTTGGAGATTATTTCTTCATCCTTGGGATATGTTTTCAGTTTTCATTTTTGGGCCCAAGCTAGCCTTGCTGCTGTTAATATATGTATTATTAGATAATTTATTTCTTTAGGTTGGTCACCAATAGTCAGTCCTAATAGAAAATATTGTGGCTTAAACTTTATTGTTCTTTTTGTTATTTCCTGTAACCATTTATGTATTTTGATTCCATTTTTTTTTGTTTTTTTACAAGTCTACCAGCAGTGGAAGAAGGTTCCCTTATTTTGTTTACATTTCCAGCACTTATCAGATATTTGTGGATTAATTTTGTGTAGCCACTCAGGAGTTATGTACCATCTATGGAACATTTTCAATAATTTTCTTTATAAGATGCAGCTATGGTTGCTTTATAGTTTCTTCTATAAGCTTCCCCACTGCTCTAGACTTATTTCCTGACGGATGTTTCTCGCCCATTTAATCATAACATCTTTTACTTCCTCATCCTTTAAATCCCAATCTAACATAAATGTATATAGTTTGCTAATGACTTTAGCTTCTGTGTCCAATAGTAACTTATCTAGTGCTGATTCATGATTTTCTATCCCAATTTCCTTTCTATCTAATTTATATCTCACATTGATTTGGTGATACGGCAACCATGATTTAATAGTTCCTGATATGTGTAGTTGGTCATATGATTTTAACTATCCTTTACCATCTAATAGATGTTTATATGTGGGTTAAGATTGCTTTTCTGTTTGGGATAGTGCACAATAATATAGAACAGCACTCTCATGTGGTAATAATTCTAAGTTCAACTTTGCTAGTAAGTTTCACCAACGCATGTCCATGTAATGTCCATGGCATATACTGTAACTATCCATCTTTTTGGAATGGTTTCTCTGGAGCACATTATCATGTGTCCAACCTGTAACAAATGTACAGATGTGGTACAAAACCTATGGGCTGAATCAACAATTTCTCACAATGAAAAGAGCAATGGAAACAATGGAAACCATAGCAGTGAATTGTGATTGCAAAAAAATATATAGTTCTTTTCCCTTTATTCTACCCAGGGTCAAAGTTATTTCTGATCTTCTCAGGACCTCTGAAAAGCAGAAGTAGGCAAGAGTATTTGTCTGAGAAGGGATCTAAGCCAGTCTCTCCAGCATGAAATTAAAACAGATCTTTACAAGATGTTTTTCAACTGCATAACACAGTGGATGGCTCATTATATTCCAAATGTCTGGAATTCAATTTATGCCCGCCTTGCTGCATCATGTCTAAAAAGTATGGCAAGGTGAACTGAAATCTTTTTTCTATTCCTTCACAATATTATGTGATGAAAATCTGCAGTTTTAGACAGTAAACTGAAACATGGTCTCAGACAACAGGAATAAATAAATTTCCATGAAGAGACTGGATATCAACAGAGTTGTTTCAAGCTACAGATAATGAATCTCTCAAAATCCTAACAATACTATTTCAGTGAATAGAAGAACAAAACAATGGTCCATAGACTGGAAACACTCTATATTTTTTTTATGCCAAAGAAAGAAAACGCCCAAGATTTCAGACGATGCCAGACTGTTGCGTTAAATTTTCATGGAAGCAAAGTGATACTCGAGTTTGTACAACAAACATTTTTAGCACATACCAAAAAGAGTTCAGAACAAAATTGGCTTGTGTTTTGTAAATTCTAGCAACAGTAAAACCTTGACAACAAAATAATTTAATAACTTTAATGTCAAAAATGAAAAAAAAATAATCAACCCAAATTGAGAGTACATGGCTTTAGTCTGCATGACCTGAATAGTGTTGCTAATGACTTGAGTCTTTGGAGCTCATTAATTCATATGCCACCCAAAATACATAAGAGCAATGCTGAATAGTTAACAGTATCTGCCCTCTACTTTCAATAACTGTTACTTAAAACAAAATTTAATTAATTAAATTTACTGTAATTCAATTTTTCATATCCCACAAACCATGGGAATGCATACCTTCTATTGCAGAACTGTGTGAAAGAGCACTGCAGAGTCAATGTCCTACCAGCTGATTTCATCTGTATTTCCACTTCATCAATTCCAGAATAAAATTGTAACAATGCATATTTCATTAAATCTGAAAAAAATAAATAAAAAAGAGTTGGAACTTAATGCAACACATCATTTGATCAGCGCCCTCTATATGTTGGGTTGAGGTTACCTGAAGGGCCATACCACCCTGCATGATCCTGTCCAACATAAAAATATATACAATGCTCAACAAACAATTGATCCATATAGTGAAATTGTAAAAGGTAAAGGTAAAGGTTCCCCCCGCACATGCGTGCTAGTCGTGTCCGACTCTAGGGGTGGTGCTCAGCTCCGTATTCAAGCCAGAAGAGCCAGTGTTGTGCAAGTCCATGGCCATGTGGCTGGCATGGCTGCAAGGAAACACTGTTTTTTACCTTCCCAACTTTTATGGCAGTACCTATTTATCTACTTGCATTTTACATGCTTTCGAACTGCTAGGTTGGCAGGAGCTGGGGTAAACAGCGGGAGCTCGCTCCACTGCGTGGCACCCGGGATTCGAACCGCCGAGCTGCTGACTTTGAAGTCAACAGTTTTCGGAGCCTTAGTCCACTGAGCCACCACGCCCCTGCAGTGAAATAGCAGATTCTTGCTAAGAGAGGAAGGAACATTTCCAAGAGGACCCAAGGTGAGGAACCAATGATCCAGACCAAAGATTTTTGAAAGGCCACTTTTACTAAAGAGAACAATTATTGTGTATTTTAAAACAATCAATGTCTATATGCAATAATAATTGTGTGCTGTGTATCATCAACCAATGTACATGTGCTAATGTATACCAATTTCACTTTGTAATTAGACTTAACTCTAGATTACTATGACCCAGATCCTTTTTATCACTCGTGTTAGAACCATATGCATATCATTTTAATTAAACATTCTTGTATGTATCTTTATACTAGTAATACACCTTCTTTATATAACTTCTTTGTGCTTTCTATCACATATATTTTTGTGTAACTGTGTGTACTAATGATTATCACTGTGCTGCATCACTCTTGTCCTTTTTGGAATTTAGTTACAAATCAAATGGAGTTATCTGGTTCTCTTTCCATAAACACACAGAGCAGTGTCTAATTTTTTTCTTGCACTTGGTTATTTTGTCCTCCCAGCCCTCTGATTCTCTACATGTACCACTCTAGTTCTCCAATTAAGAGTCTTTTGGATCTACCAGAGTCTTTTAGGTTTACAAGACTGGACAAATGTTGTCATACTAAAAAAAAGAAGCAAAAAAAAAAAAACACCCTCCATGTGAATGAGGTAAGAATAAGCAGAAGTGGCTGGCTGAGTAAGGATATGAACCAAGCCTCCAAACTTAATTCTGTTGTGACACTGCACTCATTACATTAGGTCTTTAGCTCTCATAAGAACTTTTGGGATAGATAAAAAAATTATTTAATAAATATAATTCAGAATAAATGTGTTCAATCAAATCACACAATTCAAGCCATTTCCAGAACCCACATACTGGTGGTTTGGGGTAGAGATTTCAGAATCACTCCACAACTATTTTCATGTGTATCTGTGTTTGAAGTTATGTGGAGGAGACTCAATGACAGTATAGCTCTCCCAAGAAGTGGGAGAGTGATGGTGGAGAAAACTCTAACAGAAACATATGTTCTCCAACATAGACTCTACAACTTCCCTGACCCCAATAAATGAGAGATAGTTTAAAACAGGCCTGCCCAACAGGTAGACCTCGGGCTACTGGTAGCCCGCGAAGGGTTCAAAAGTAGCCCACCAGCCATCAATTAAGAAAAAGGGAGGGATAAGTTCTCCACCCCTCCCTCCGCCATCCCAAGGACCACCACTGCCCCAGCAGAGTTCTGGGTCTGCCAGCCCATTGTCTCAGCCAAGCAGGGCAGTTTCAAGGGCTATGGCGCATTGAAATCTGTTCCCTCCATAATGGATTAATTGGTTGTCAATGCATTCCTATTGGAGACCGCTGCTCTACTTACAAAAGTTTTTACTTTTGAGCATCTGCTCGGAACAGATAAAATTTGTAAGTAGAGGTTTTAGTGTAGTAGCCCTCAGCACTTTGGGCCAGAAAAAGGAGACCTCGGCCTGTTCAAAGTTGAACAGCCCTGGTTTAAAATATAGCCTTGTGTGACTGATATGTACATCCGTAATAGGCTTGTCTATAAACCACCTCTCTTGAAACCAATTTTCTCTCACAATCCTTATTTGTGATTAATAAACTGAACAAATCTTTAAGACTGTTCATATAAAAACATACTTCTTTTAAAAAGTACCTAATTCTTATGACAAGGTTCTACAGGAGTAGGTTTTCACAAAGACTTTCCTGTTTGGCCAGCATTTTAATTAGATTATTTGGTTGGACACATGAGCAGCAGGGTTTTATAATTTATAATCTGTACTGTATGTTGTTTTAACTGTATTTTATTTTATAGTTTTTAATACTTGTTGTATGCCACCCAGAGCTGCCTAGATGCCCTCATCACATCTGATCTCGCCTGATTTCGGAAGCTAAGCAGGGTCGGCCCTGGTTAGTACTTGGATGGGCGACCACCAGGGGATACCAGGTGCTGTGGGTGCCTGGAGGAGGAACTGGCAAACCACTCCAGTATTCCTGCCAAGAAAACTCCATGGACATGGAGTCACGAACAGTCGGTCACGACTGTAATGACACAACACACATGCCGCCCAGAGACCTCTTGGTAATGGGCCGGCTAAAAAATCTTGTAAATAAGTAAAATAAATAAATAAATAAAATTTAAAAAACAGGTAAGCAAAATATCACCCAGGTTTATTTATTAGGCCATCTATTATAACATCAGCATTAAATGTAATTTTAAGGAGTTCCTTAGGGCTCCAAGAGAAAAAACGTACAACTTCATTGTGTGGCACATATCTACAGAGAAAATGGTTGCACACTCTCTACTATATAAGTCACAACTCTATGAATGAAGGACCTTCTCCACAAAACTCAGTTTTTACCACCCTCCTCTCTGTTACCCCTTCAAGGCAAATATGTGGAAAGATAAAACATATTCTCTCTGCCTTTAGCTCCCATCTGTTTATGCAAAGTAGTCAACTACTTTTTTTATACTTTCAGAAAGGCTGCATTATTGTGCTTTTAGGTTTATGATATTTCAGTGTTACTGACACAGCAAACATAAGAATTTGTGCTTTAACATATGTTGACATAAAGTAGCTGAATAAAAATCCGTATTTCATCTCATGATCTTCAATGTGGACTTTACACAGCTCACGCCTTCCTAATTCAGCAGAATCCATCAAGTAATGATCCTGACTCACACCAATAACGGGGGTCAACAACATGTGCAGCATTCTGTTAAAACGTCCTTCTTCAGCACGATCAGACAAAAATATCATCAGCTCTTTAAAAATGAGGTGTCAGGGTGACTACCAACACACCTCTCCTACCACAGAGCTCCATAATAATCACAGTCAATATAGGAAGGTCAGAATATTTCTGTCTCCTTGCTCATTTGAAGTATTCCTGCCACAGGTTTAATAGCCTTGGCAATCAATGACAAAATCTGTGCAAAATGGAGAAACCTGAAACGATGGTAGTTAGATACCACAAATTCTTTATGAAATCAGACTTTGCTATATAGACAAGCAGGCATTTAACTTTCAAGTCCAGCATAGAAAAGGTCATTTGGAAAACCCATTATTATCCAGACATTATAAAATATAGTTGTAAAACCCAAACCATAACAGTATGTTAGCCTTCTGCCTCTTTCCCCTGAAGTTCATTCATTTCTATAGAATTCCTGAAATCCCATTTTCCCCTGAAAAACCCTGAGGCCTTTTGTTTTTTTCCAAAAAATAAAAAAAAATTGAACAAAAGAAAAAATGATTATGGAATGTTTTATTTTAACATGATGAATAAAATATTTTAAGACAGGGTTTTCTAATATTTTCCAAATCATTTCTAAAAAATATGCATAGTATCAGATTATTTTTCTGAAAACTTCTATTTTTTTCCAGAAACAAAACAGTTTTTTTCCAAGCTTTGAAATTTCTGGAAATTTTACATCACTATTTACCAATCCAGACATAATACATGCAATACGTTCTATGCTCCACTCTGACCTTGCATTAAACCTCCTACAGACACAATGGTGGTTACTTCACGTCCTTCCTCAAGCCGAGGTGAACTTGCCTCCGTGTTGAAATCGGTTTTCAACACGGATCGAGAAGTGGATTGAAAAGATTCCCGAGCTCCAGGACAGGAGCGCAGTTTAGGGGGCGTGGTCAGGGTGAACTCGGATTGACCCCACAAGGACGTGAGGTTACGTTCCTTCGAACCGGTCTCCAGCGGGGCCGCGAACTGCAGCGAGAGGGACATGAAGTATCAGCCAATGTGCACTAATATAGTCCCAACAAAGAAATTCAGGGTTTGGTGCAAGCAGAATCCTGAACATTTTGACAGCAAATGTAGGTACAGTGGTCCCCTGCCCTTTCGCGGTTCACATATCGCGGTCCCGGTATATCACGGGACCACAGTACCCGGAAAGGGCTTGACAGAGGGGGGATCGCACACCGCCTGCCTCCGCCTCCCAGGAGGTCCGGGCAAGCGGCGTGCGATGGCAAAGGGGCTTTGGACTGCAGAGCCCAGGGCTGAGCTCCGTTGCTGAAGTCCCTTTGGCCGATCACGCGCTGCTTGCCCGGACCTCCCGGGAGGTCTGCGCAAGCAGTGCATGATTGCAAAGGGGCTTCCGGCTGTGGAGCCCCAGCGTTGGGCTCCGCGGCCGAAGTCCCTTTGTCCGATCGCGCGCTGCCTGCCCCGACCTCCCGGGAGGTCTGCTCAAGCAGCGTGCGAATTGCAAAGGGACTTTGGCCACGGAGCCCAGTGCTGGCGCTCCGCAGCCAAAATCACCTTTGCATCGCTCTCTGCCGCCCCCGGGCCCTCCGAAAGGCCTGGGAGCCGCGCAGGGGTGGCGGCAGGGAGCGATTGCATCGCTCCCCGCCGCCCCTGGCCCCTCCTGATCACCCCCCCAACCCGTTTCCGCATATCGCTCCAAATTAATATAAAATATTTTGTTATGATTGAATCTATTGATTAATATTTTTTAGAATTCTCTAACTGCACATGGGATATTTTAACGATATTTTTCCACATATATGTGAGCAGTCAAACACAGAATACATGGAAGTTCAATCAATGTAAACACATCTGAATAGCACCTACAATAAAGGAGTGAAGCTTCTATTAAAGATACCCTCTCTGTGATATGGCGCCGACATGAGGCCTGTGGCTATTTCACTATTATTCAAGCCCTTTTAGTTTGTGAACACATTCTAATTGGCCACTTTGTATTTGATTCTATCTGCTATTTTCTTGGTTTTTACTATGATTATGAACAATTGATTGTCTTTGGTTATATTTGTACCACACCACTGTTTCTGTATGGATGAAAGGAAGATTTTAAAGTTTAGTTAAAAAACAAAATAAATTATAAAATGATCAAGGGTTTGTAGTACTTTCCTAAATGAAAGGATTAAAGAAAAATGACAATTGTATAGACAATTATGACTAGAGAGAAAACCCAGAACACATCTCGAAGTTGAGTCATGGCTACTGGACTTCTTTTTGAGAGATAGAAACGTTTCGCGGCTCATCCAAACAGCTTCATCAGTCTGAATACAGCTATTGCGAGTACCCCATCTAACAGTCAGTCAGCTTTGACCTCTTGTCACCCTGGTCTGAATGAGGCTCATAAGATGAACAATGGCCTGAATAGGCTCGTTAGGGAGACAATTTTCCTCCCTCTATCAACATCAAAACTGAAACATGTTGAGCAGAATTGAGTTTCGAATTGACAAAAGTATTATTTCCTAATACAGTTTATGATTAAATGGAAGTTGCAAATTTGGAACTCCCGCAACTGATTGGTGGAGCTCTTTAATCAGATTGTGCTGGAGAAGAAGATACCTGATGACTAAAAACATAGCACAACAGTGCCAATGCCGAAAAAGAAGAGAACCCACCAAATGTACCAACTACAGACCCATTAGATTACTTACACACATTCTTAAAATCTTTTAGTGAGTCATTGGCACATGATTCTACACCCTAGTTCAACTGTTAATCAAACTGGCTTTGTCAAGTACTGAGGGACAGTCAACATGATCCATCCTGCCTGGTGGCTACTCAAAAAGCACAGGGAGAAACAGAAACCAATGCATGTAATGTTCCTTAACTTCGAGAAAGTGTTCAACCAAGTCCCACATGATTTCATCTGAGAGGCACTGTAATGTCATGGAGTTGCAGAAGAACTTGTTAGCTGGGTCAAACTGCTCTACGAGTTGCCAAAGAGGTGTGCGCAGGCTGCTGCTGGTACATCAAAGGATTTTTGTATCACAGTTGGGGTCCACTTAGGGATGTAAAGTTTCTGGAAATTTTGAAGCTTGGAAAAACCATTTTTTTCCAGGGGGAAATGGAAATTTTCAGAAATATTGAAAAAATGCTACATTAGCACTTGAAAGTCATTCTGTTACTTTAGGAACATAAAATATGTCTATGGACAATTTGACTTGGCATAAAATTATCACAACTAGAATATTAAAACATAGTGTATCCGAACAATTATTACAAATAGAATTTACTTTTTCAATAATATTTATTTGTAATTGCAAGTAGCAAATGGAGTAACAATCTCCTGAACTGTTTACTAGTTTATTTGGAACAATGAAATCCTCTATAAAACAATGTTTAAAAATCCAGAATTAACCATTCATATTTCCTCTCCACAGCATTAAATAAAAATAAAATGAAAACCTCATTCTCGTAAAAAGAATTGAAGAGGCAGAAAATGTATAGAAGGAAGTAGGACTAAGTTTCAGTGAATTGGGAGCCTTGTGGTGCAATGGTTAAATGCCTGTACTGCAGCTAAAACCGCTCACAACCTGGGGTTCAAATCCAGGTAGCCAGATCATGGTTGACTCAGCCTTCCGTCCTTCCAAGGTCAGTAAAATGAGTACCCAGCTTCCTGCATAATTAAATTGTAAACCACCCAGAGAGAACCTGAAGTGGCATGGGGCAGTATATAAGCAGAACCCTTTTTTGCTTTGGACATGAAATTTAATCAGAATCATTTTTGTTACTCTGTATTTTCTTCCAGTGCTTTGAGGCCTAGTTAAGAGGACAGAACAGAACCAAACACACCCACCCACATGCAAAAACAAAATGGAAACCTTTTTCTTTTTCTTGTGACAATAGCAGCACCTCCTAAAGCAGTGGTTCCCAACCTGGGGGTTGGGACCGCTTTGGGGGAGGGGTTGAACAACCATTTCACAGGGGTCGCCATAAGCCACCCCTAAGTGAAGAAAAAGGCACAAATGGCTTGGGTCTGGAAGGGGGAGAAAGGGGAGGAAAGAGCGAGTTACATCTTGATAGGTTGGAGGAGATGTCAGTCGATGGCATCGCAGGATGTGATTGGCTGAGGGTGCCTGGAAGTTCTCTATGGCACCTGTGGCAGTGACCTGCCAAAGGGGCTGGTGGCCTCTTCCAAGCAGGGCAAGGGGTCACCACAATATGAGGAACTGTATTAAAGGGTCAAAACATTAGGAAGGTTGAGAACCACTGTCCTAATGTTCTTGCATTGGAGAGTTCAGTTTGTAACCGAGGACTTGCTTGTCAGTGCACAGAAATTAGAATAACCTGATACTATGCATATTTTTAGAAATGATTTGGAAAACAATAGAACACCCTGTCTTAACATATTTTATTCATCATGTTCAAATAAAACATTCCATAATCATTTTCTCTCTCTCCAGTTTTTCCAATTTGGGGGGGGGGGGACACCAAAAGGCTTTTTTTGGGGGGGGAGACCATTTTTTTCTGATTTTTTCCTGTTTTTTTCCAGGCCTTCACATTCTAGGTCCACCAAGGATTGGCACTCTTCACCAGTTCTTTTTATTCTGGATATAGACACAGTCACTTGAGATATGCAGAATACGACCCCCTGAGTGCTCCTTTACACTGATGGTGTCATGATCATATAGGAGTATAAGGCAGAACTTGAGCATCAAGCCCAAACATGGTGTGACCATCTGGCGAAGTTTGGCCTATGCCTGAATGTGAGAAAGACAGATTATCGGATGACCAACCCAAACAAATGGGGTACAATCAAATTTTATGGTGTTGATCTACCGAGAACTGAGGAGTTCTAATACCTTGGTTCTAATTATAGTCAACCACAAAGTCACATCAAGGATCAACAGTGCCTGGTAAAAATGGCATACAACATCAAGAGTCTTGCGCAACAAAAAGATCAGTGAACAATTAAAGTCAAAGGTCTATCACCCATTGAACAACCTGTTATGCTATATGGCACAGAATGCTGGCTGGCAACTAAAGATATTGAACACTGCCGTAGTCTCATAGAGACAAAGATGCTGTGATGGACCTCCAACCTCACACAAAACAATCATGAGCACAATGATGACATCCAATCTAAATACAGCACTGCGCCAATTGCTGACAAGATATGTATGGATTGACTGTGACGGTATAGACATGTCTTGCATGACAATGAGGAAACTCGGGCCAAAAGCAGTTTCAGCCCGGTGGTCAGCAGATCCTGACTGAGGGGACAACCAAAACAGGGCTGGATGAACACCACTGACAACGACATTAAGTTGTCCTGGGTTCACCTAAACCTAGCCTGACCATGCAAATTGGAAGACAAAAAACTGAATAACAGACCCCCACAACCAAGTGAGACAGATGCTAAGGAAAAGAAGATAGTCTAAAGTTAAATGGCAAAGCCACCTTTTACTGTGATAGTTAAGTGCTGTGCTTCTTTGTTTAAAGTATTATATGAATACATGATAGGTCAGTTTACAGAAGGTCTAGCACTCATTGGAGTTAAACACATGTTCAAAGAGATATACTTCTGAACAGGAATTAATATGATCAAAATCACAGCAAATGACTAGTTCCCCATCATATGTTCATGAGGTTTCTGAGACACCCAAGCTGCTACTGCTTCTAAAAACATGCCTTACTTTTATTCAGCAAAATATTAGATTCCAAGAAACATCAATATTTCAATCAGAACTGGGGCAGCACAACATTTTCCAGCTTTACTCTTAGATCCAATTTTAGCAATTCAGATTTGAGTCTGATTTGGTTTACACTGATTTGAACCTCTGAATTCCAGTCAGAAACCTGAAACATTCAAATTTTCATACTTCTCATTAGTTTTCACTGGAAATTTAAATTGTTTTAACTATATGTTTTTTCATGGAGAAAATACGGAGACATTGTCTCCTCCTTCTGAGTGTAAAGCTGGGAACTGGACGGGACACTGTTGGTTCTCTTGTACCTCTCAGTGGCTTTTGATACCATCTGAAGTTTAGGGGTTTGATGTCACCAGTATTTGGATGACACCTAATTCATTCTCTCCTTGCCACCTATTTCCAAGGAAGTTCTTTCAGTTCTAGATTAGTGTCTGCTGTCAGTAATGGACTGGATGAGGGTAAATCAACTGAAACTTAATCCAGACAAGACCGAGGTACTGCTGGCCAGTCGAACTCAAGGAATAGGGATGCAGCCAGTGCTGAATGAGGTTACACACCCTCTGAAATCATTGGTGCATAGCTTGGGGGTACTCCTGGACCCATCCCTGACCCTGGATGCTCAGGTTTGGGTGGTAGGCAGAATGGCATTTCCATAATTAAAGCTAGTGCATCCACTGTCCCTGTTCCCTGAGAGATCTAATTTGGCCACAATGAAACATGCCCTATTTGCATCCCAGCAGAATTATTTTAATGCACTCTACCTGGGGCTGCCTCTGGAAATAGAGTCCGGAACCATCAGCACATCCAAAACACAGCATCCAGATCACTGAGACTGGTCACATGGTTCACCTAACCTCTCTGTTATAGCAACTCCACTGTCTCCTGACCCATTTTCTGGACACAATTCCAAGTGCGGGTTCTAACCTATAAAATCTTAAGCATCTTGGGTCCAAGCTGTTTCGAGGACCACACTGCCCTTTACGAGCCTGCTCAGATGTTTAGATCGGCATGAGAGCCCTTTGAGACCTACCATGCTCACAGGTGCGTTTGATGGGGGCATACCCAAGGGTCTCCTTTGTTGCTGCTCCCAGACTTTGGAACTCCCAGGAGGACAGACTGGCACCATCTTTTCTATCCTTCTGCAAATAGGAAGAGTGACTGGCCGCCTGAATTGGGTTGCTAAATGGATTGTTGTGCCTTACTCCTTTTGAGTGTGTGTGTGTGTGTGTGTGTGTGTGTGTGTGTGTGTGTGTGTGTGTGTGTGTGTGTGTGTGTGTGTGTGTGTGTGTGTGTGCTGTTTTTGTTTACCATAATGTAGTGCTGCCTATTAGAATAACTACTAAAAATAACATTGGATACAACATATAAGACGAAATCCTGCTGGTGCAGTTTCGTCAGCATAAACTGGATCCAGGCACTAGAAATAATTAATTTAAAGCTTCCTATACCTGTTTCCGTTTCCAAGGCTCCCTAGGGTTTCCTTTTGTCATGAGGAAGCCTTTTGAAGCCTTGGGAGAGGCGGGGGAAGTGTTCAATAGAGTACTAAAACATTTGCCACCAGATAGCCACTGTGGCCCCAATCATGGCAGCAGAAATCCAACGCCAAATTTTGACTAGTAAAATCTCTCCTCCCCTGGCCCAAGGCTTCTCCCTGGCAAAAGAAAGCCCTAGGGAGATCCCAGAGCTGAAATGTAAGGGGAATATGAAGCATTAAATTAATTTAAATTATTTCCTGTACAATGATCCAGTTTACACTGGCATAACTTGATTAACAGGACTTTGCTGACTGACTCTTTGAGGAATATAAAGAGTAAGGAAGAATGGGATTGTACTGGAAAAGAATTAGGACATGATGATAGAAGGAAAGGTACTGACATGATAAAAGAAGTAAAAACAAAAGCTACAGTAAACATAAGGCTACCATCAAACTCCAATAAAATTCTTTCAAAAATCCATCAGAGTGTTTGGTAGGAAGTTTTGCCCAGCAGTGAAGTTATGAGGGACAGACTGAGGGGAGTTTTTAAAATACAAGTTTAACTGTGTAAAACATTTGTATATAACAGGCCTGTCCAACAGGTAGACCGGGGGCTACCAATAGCCCGTGAAGGGTTCAAAAGTAGCCCGCCAGCCATCAATTAAAAAATGTGAGGGGATAAGTTCTCCACCTCTACCTCTCCCACCCCAAGGACCACCACTGCCCCAGCAAAGCTCTGGGTCTGCCAGCCCACTGTCTCAGCTGAGCGGGGCAGTTCAAGGGCCATGGCACAGTCCCCTGCTCTCCCTACCGGCCAGATGATCAGCACACCACTGTCTCGTGACCAACTGAGTTGTTGGTGCAGAGTGGAGGAAGGGGAGTGGAGTGGAGGGGACAGCGAGGGGCGGGGTCATGGGCATGCCCACCTCTTTTGTGTGGTGACGTCCCCCTCTTCTCCCCCCTAGAGAATTCCTTCCTCCCATCCTCCTCATCCTCATCCCACCCCCACAGCTGCCTCACAGAGACGGTGACCTGCCACTCCTCCTCCTGCCCTTCTGAGCCATTCCCCCCTCCTTGTGCTGCTGTGGCAATGTGATTGCCCCGCTGCTGGCTTGGCCCATCCCAGCTGCACAGATAACATGGCAGAAGTGAGTGAGAGCTATGGGCGGCAGCAGCAGTGGCAGCGAGGGAGCTGGAAGGGAGAAGGGGGGGAAACGGGAGTAGAAGTAGAGTCAAGTCAGGCCTCGGGCGGGTTGGGAGGGAAAGTGCACCTTTTTTTAAAAAAAAAAGTCTTCCAACAGCCTGGGCAAATGGAAGGGGCTATCTGTGCAAGCATGCACGTGCCTCATTTGCACCCATCCACACCAGCTCAAGCGGGTGTAAGGGAAGCATGTGTATGGTCAGCCTTACCATAGGAATGCATTGAAATATGTTCCTTCCAGAAAGGATTAATTGATTTTCAATGCGTTCCTATGGGAAATTGCTGCTCTACTTACAATTTTTTTTACTTATGAGAATACGCTCAGAACAGATAAAATTCATAAGTAGAGGTTTTAGTGTAGTAGCCCTCAGGTACTTTCATCTGGAAAAAGTAGACCTCTGCCTGTTCAAAGTTGGACAGCCCTGGTATATAAGAGATTATAATTCAAATAAATTTATATAAATAGCAAAAAGGGACTTAAACTAGGATGTTGAAAAAACTTTGGAACTGAATGGCAGAGGGGTTCAAGACAAACAATACAACCAGACAACCATTAATAAAGATATTAATGTATTAATTTACAGTAAAGCAGATTTCAAATTAACAAGTTTCTGCCCCACCCAAAAAAACAAAGAAATTTTAAAAAATGTTCAGCTGAGAAATTAGTCTTCTATAATGCAATAATTTAATGTGGCGCACACGGAAACCTTCACTGATTACTCCACCTCCTCACAATTCATCTCAACAATATAATTTAGAATGTCATTTTGTGATTATCATCATTTAGTAGTAGAAAGTGCAGCTGTGCATATTTGTATTGCATTTCCAGTTCCCAGAATTCTCCAGGTAGATGTAATATTTGCAGATACACTTCAAATCATCCTGAAACCTACATGAAGATTCTGTCTGATCTTTCTAATACCCTTATACCAGGCATGTCCAAACTTCAGCCCTCCAGATGTTTTGGACCACAACTCCCACAGTCCTTTGCGACTGGCAACACAGGCTTGGAATTCTGGCAGTTGTGGTCCAAAACATCAGGAGGGCCGAGGTTTGGACATGCCTGCCTTATACTAACCAGAAATAAATGATAAAACAAAGCTGAAGGCAAAGTGTTTGGAATAAGTAACCTGAAAAGATATCTCACAAACGTACTATTAATCTGGCATCTCTAAAAATCTGAGGTATGTTTCTACAGGACATGGCCTGAACAGGAATGTGCTCTGACTGGAATTAAAAAAAAAGTAATTGAAGAAAAGAAATGTTTTTCCTGTTTCACTCAATTACATCCAGGATGAATAGCCGTCTTTTAAGTAAAGACAAAATGCATGTCTGTGTAGAAGTTGATATAGTGATCTTATTTTAAAACTTCATTTCTATATGCATGGTGGTATGTGCTCCTGTTACACAGAATTTAAGATCAGCCAATTTTTCAACTTCTATTATCATGGAACACAGAAACAAAATAAATTACTACTTATACACAATAATGCCTTTATAACTGACTGTATTTACATGAATCTAAACATAATGATAGATCAAAGTGGATGCACTAGGGCAGTGTTTTTCAACCACTGTTCCGTGGCACACTTGTGTGCCGCGGGTTGTTGTCTGGTGTGCCGTGGGAAAAATGTTTGACCCCACCCTCGGCCAGCCGGTGCGCCGCGCTCCTCAGGGGGACACCCTCCACTTTTTAAAATCTCTCTCCTTTTTTATTTTTAAAAGCCCCTTTGGCTGCTTCCCTCCCTCCTAAGGACAGAAGGAGCCGAAGTTTGGCGCACGCAGCAGGGGTCGGGGTGGTGGTGGTGGTGGTGGTTGCAGCAGCAGCAGCGGCGGTGGCGGGAAAGGTGGCTTCTTGGCCGGGCGGGGGGGGGGGATGGTGCCGGCCGCGTTTGTGGCGCCCAGAGTGAGCCCGCCGTGAGTTTGGGGCTTGCCCAATCGCGACCAGCACCGGTGGAGTGGAGTTCGCCCGCAGTGCCGTGCAAAGGAGGAGGAGGAGGGCTGAGGAGGATCATAGGCGAGGTGTGTGGGTATCTCTCTCTCTCTCTCTCTCTCTCTCTCTCTTCCCCCTTTCTCTCTTCTTTTCCTCTACATTTTTTCCGCCCCTTCCAAACGTTCGCAGGAAGCACGGGGGAAAGCGATCTAAAGTTGAAAGGTGAGCCTCTCTCTCTCTCTCTCTCTTTTTAAAATCTCTCTCCCTTTTTATTTTTAAAAGCCCCTTTGGCTGCTTCCCTCCCTCCTAAGAACAGAAGGAGCTGAAGTTTGGCGCACGCAGCGGGGGTCGGGGTGGTGGTGGTGGTGGTGGTTGCAGCAGCAGCAGCGGCGGTGGCGGGAAAGGTGGCTTCTTGGCCGGGCGGGGGGGCGGATGGTGCCGGCCGCGCGTGTGGCGCCCAGAGTGAGCCCGCTGCGAGTTTGGGGCTTGCCTGATCACGACCGGCACCGGTGGAGTGGAGTTCGCCCGCAGTGCTGTGCAAAGGAGGAGGAGGAGGGCTGAGGAGGAGCATAGGCAAAGTGTGTGTGTATCTCTCTCTCTCTCTCTCTCTGGAGTGGGAGGGGCAGGGTCCTTTTTAATTGGCATTAACGCTTCCCTTCCAAGACACCGGGGGTGTTGGGGGTGGCGGCAACGGGCGGCTGCCTGGGACATCATGCTCGGGGATGGGTGGCCGGAGTGAGCAACCAGAGTAGGAGCGGGTTTGATCGAAAGCAGGAAGAGAGTAAGTCGGGTTGCAAGGCAAGGGAGACTTGGGTGTGAGTGGGGGGCGGGGGGGAGAGAGAGACCCGCCAGCTCTTGCTTCTCTCCCCCCCCCCCCGGCCAGCCAGCAGCTGTCAGGTTGCGAGGCCTTTTTAACGAGCTGGAAAAAGGCGGCGTTGCGCGTGGCGCGCGTGTTTGTATGGGGGGGAATTTGGCATTTTAACATGTTCTAATGGTGGTGTGCCTCGTGATTTTTTTCATGAAACAAGTGAGCCTTTGCCCAAAAAAGGTTGAAAAACACTGCACTAGGGCAGTGATGGCGAACCTTTTAGAGACCGAGTGCCCAAACTGCAATTCATAACCCACTAATTTTTTTGCAAAGTGCCAATACAGTAATTTAACCTGTATACAGGTGGCTATGAAGGGGCAATGTCGAGTGCCCACAGAAAGGGCTCCGAGTACCACCTTTGGCACCCGTGCCATAGGTTCGCCATCACTGCACTAGGGGCTCTGGAAAACAGGGTCTGAAACCCTGTTTAGCCATGGAAACTCACCAAGGAAGTGGAAATGGTAAAACTACTCCTTAAATACAGTATCTCGCTTACCCTGAAAGACCTATTAGGGTTACTCTAAGTTGGTTCTGACTTGAGAGCACAGAACATGCGGTGATCATAGCATCTTAGAGCTCATTTCCTCAAATAGCTCATCTCTCAAATTATTAATGGGACTAGCTTGCATCCCCATATAATATAAAAGAATTAAAACATTCAAACGCAAGCAAAGCTACCACCTCAAAAAGAAATGACTCACAAATGTGACAACTGTGATTACATAATGAGCATAATAAAAGGTATACAAACTACTTTAAACATTTCTGGAGAGAAGAAATTTGTTTTCCCCTTTCCAGGCCCCCTTTAAAAGAAAATCTCCTTCAGTCTCTCCCCTGAGTGGGGGGAGGCCGAAGGACGGATTGGCAACTCAGTCTTCTAGCCAAAGTGTCTCCAGCCTTCAAGTGCAGTGGTAAGCTTTGGAATGCAGAATGAGTAACTTGATCTTTTCCCTTCCCTTCTCCTTCACAGAAACATTTAGAAAGTAATTTAACCTCTTAAAATGGCATCTCAGCACTGGTTCATGAAGTTATCCTGCTGAAAGTGAGGAACAGTTAAAGATTTAAGTTCTTTCATATAGAGGGAGATGCAGATACACACTCACATAACAGAAGTTGACTCTAAGATACGTATTTGTAGCATTATTGTGTATGTCTACTTTTGGGAAAAGAAGTATGTTGACTTCACAGGAAACTAGCAGCCCATGCTAAATGTGCTTATTCAAAAACACTACTGGGCTCAGTGGCATTTGATTGTGCTTAGAACACTTATATCATAAAAAGTTAAGTACTGCACAGTAAGTTTGTGTAGCTGCAAATAGGCAGAAATCTCTTAAGATACTAAGAAGACACTCAGAAAAGTCAATTTCTGTATAGGACAACAGGCTCAAATCTAATTCTACTATATTAATCTACAATAGTCTCTACTGTAACTTTTCAGCATAACCTGAACCACAGCCAGTAAAGCTGCAATTATGCCATAATTTTGTTTTGCTGTTTCTGCTCTGGCAGAACAAACATTCAATCAAGTTTTGAGGAATAACCAAGGTGTGTATAATCAAGGGCATGCCAGTTTTACTGTTTAGATTAATATGAAAGCCAGCCACAGCAAATAAACAAACCATGAAAACAATATACAGATACTTTCAAAACTGCGCAAAGATTTCCATACTAGCGTTTCCACACGCCATCTGCTCATTAATCATGAACAGTGCCACAGCAAATTCCAGTGTTCAGTTCAGCACCTACACCTGGTTCAAACAAAGACTGCCCCCACAGAACTGTGCTTTAGATCTGTGAACTTTAACTCCTTCCCTGCCTTTCAGCTTCATAGTAAACTGCTTGTTCTTAAGTTTAAATAGTTTATGACCTCTTAAGCAGACCTGAAAAGTCTGTTCAAACAATGGCTTCCAGTCTGGTTTGGAGGCATGTTACTGTTCACAAGAAATGGAGTCTGCCTCATGTAGACTGTGGTTCACACTAAACTAGCCACCTTCAAGGTTTATACATCCTGCATGTTTAACTAACAATATTTAGGATTAATCACCCTATGGTAAAATAGAAGCTATTGAATGCCTTCTTACAGGTATGCCTAGGCAGGAGAATGAACCTGAAGGAGGCTAAGGCACTTTTACCACTCACTAAACCACAGCCTCCTAGGGCGCTGAAATGGTCGGCTGCAAAGTTGGCAGCTCAGCGGTTCAAATCCCGGGTACCACGCAGTGGAGCGAGCTCCCGCTGCTAACCCCAGCTCCTGCCAACCTACTTCAAAAACATGTAAATGCAAGTAGATAAACAGGTACTGCCGTAAAAAAAAAAAAAAAAAGGTAAGGCCATATGGCCACGGACTTACACAACACTGGTTCTTTGGCTTAAAAACAGAGATGAGGACCACCCCTAGTGTTGGACACGACTAGCACGCATGTGTGTGGGGAACCTTTACCTTTTAAACCGCAATTAAACAGAGGGATGGTGGTGGTGTAGCCCTTCAGATCTTGTTCAACTGCAACTCTCATCAGGCATAGTCAATGATAGGTGTTAATAAAATTTACTGTCCAGGAAACTGGAGGGCACTATATTTTCTAATTAACATAGAGTAGTTTGGATTCTGTCACTCTTTTCCTAAATAGTAAAAAGAAGTCAAGATTTCATTCAATATGGCAGATACATGTTATTGCTCGTCTGACCTACCACAGCTATCAATTGAAGTTCTCATGGAGTTTCAGCCTGCTGGTCTATTTCCCCTGTTTTCTCACAAAATGAAAATGGCTGTTAGAGTCTGAATTCATTAGCTTAAGTACCTGACAATACCTGTCAGGATTTTTTACTTCTTGATCAGGGCCTACACATGTCTGGCTAGGGGAATTCCTGTAGACCTCTGGGGAACCATAGTTCACAAATTCCCAAAACCTCTAATATGCAATAGCTCACTTAATGTAAAATGGTATCTGCAGTATAAGAACCAGTGGGACTACTCAACATCACAAATATGATCACAAAAGTATATTACTCAATTTTTGGATTTTACCAAAGCAGAGGACAATATGTTAGCTAACGTCTTAAGCTTTCTTGATTATTAAGAGACAAGCAACAGTTTGCCGCCCTTTAAGCATTTTTACAATGCTTCATCTATTAGGCAGACAGCTTCTAAGCATTCATTCTGGCATCTCTGCAAATAAATTAAGAGAAAACAGATGCATTGGCAGAGATGCATGGAAAGCATTCAGACGTCAACCATGTTAGAGATCTATTGTGCTATAAATATAACAACATGCAATCAAAGGAGACCTCTGTTCTGATACACTTATCTTTTTCCATAGCAGCACAAGTAAATAGACATTAAACAGTTCATGAAAAAAAAATCTGCCAATATCCTCTATTATTTCAGGAACATAAGCCCACACCAATACGTTTGACTAGTAGGCAATAAATAGTATAGCTTGAAAAGTAGCTATTGAGCATAAGCAAAATATCAAGTACACAGTACACATCTATGATGCAGCAACAGAAAAAGGGCACAATATAGCTAAAGATCAATTATGTTGTTTCATTGATTTCACTGGGAATTGGGTATATGATTGCAGATTATGTGAGAGTAACACTAAGTTAATGCATACTGATTCAACTAATACACAGTAACCCCCCATTTATCAAAGGGGTTGGGGACCCGACCCGACCCGCGATAAAGGAAAATCCATGATATGCAGATGCTGGGTTGGGTCGGGAGTGGTGGTGGGGATGGTCTGGGGCCTCCTGCACTTAACCAAGACCTAGCGCTGCTCCGAAAGGGCCTCTGACAGGCTTCCCAGGCTGGCTGGAGGCTCCAAAAGTGGTTTGGGGCAATTCAGAAGTCACTTCCAGTTTACCAGAAAGCACTTCTGAGAGGCCCGTTCGGGGCAGCACCAGGCCTGGGGTAAGTACAGGAGGCCTCAATATGATATGATATGAATTACAAAAATGCATAATTTTGCCTTCATTGCAGCTGAAGAAAGTCCTAGTTGGTGAAATTTGAAGGCTAATTCAGATCAGATTTAAAATGCCAAAAAGGACAATTAATATTGGCCTCTAAATTCTTAAATATACTTCTGTTTCAGAAGCCCAGATACAGAACCAGATTTTCTGTATGCCTTTCTTTACATTTGAGAATTGGGAAAGAATGATTACTAGATCATTAATAAAGTGCACATTTACAGATATCTATATTTAGGGATACTGGGGGGATGGTTGTATCGCTTAGTACTGTGGCTCCCAATTTTGGGTCCCAGATGTTCTTGGACTACAGCTTCCAGAAGCCTTCACCAATAGCTGTGCTGGCAAGGGCTTCTGGGAGTTGTGGTCTAAGAACATCTGGAGACCCAAGTTTGGGAACCACTGGCTTAGTGCAACAGATGAAAACCCCTGCTGTAGAGCAAGGGATCAGAAGTTTTATTGTGTATTGTGTTTCCTGGGAGAAGAGCCAGTCTGTGTAGGCAGCCCTAGAGTACCAACAGAAGGAGTTAAATCACTTCAGAATGCTTTGTATCTAGGAAACCCTGACAAGGATTGCCCTACGTGAAAGTCAATGCTTTCCTGTAACCATGGTTCCTTGAGTAGTCATTTGTGTATGTATGCATGTGAACTGTGAATCAGCACGAGCATTGCTTAAGAATGCTCTAGAGCAGGCATGTCCAAACTTCGGCCCTCCTGATGTTTTGGACCCCCAACTCCCAGAATTCTAAGCTTAGATTGACAGTGACAAAGGACTGTGAGAATTGTGGTCCAAAACATCTGGAGGGCCAAAGTTTGGGCATGCCTGCTCTAGAGCTAATAAGTTGTGGTGGGCAACCTCTCACTATCTCAACTAGATCAGTGGTTCCCAATCTTGGGTTACCCAGGTGTTATTGGCCTGCAACATCCAGATATCCTGGCCAGCAATGCTGGTCTTCTGGGATCTGTAATCTAAGAACACTTGGGATACTCAAGCTTGGGAACCACTGCACTAGCTGTTACTTCTGTCTTCTCAGTTTCCAATATAGCAGAGGTGGCCAAGTAACACAACAGCTAGATAAGAATGAAGAACACCAAGAAAAAGATATAAATTCACAGAAGACCACTCAAAGAACTAAAATGACTGGTAACCAACATATCCTTCTTTGCGGATTCTAGACAACATATCTATACTCCAAATAAGGATGAGTGGCAAATTAATTTGGCAGAGATGATACGTCACAGCCTGTCCACGTATAATGTCATTCCTGGTAGCCCTCTTAGAGCTGATTCAGCTTTCCA
Source organism: Phrynocephalus forsythii (assembly GCA_029282475.1). Lineage (NCBI taxonomy): Eukaryota > Metazoa > Chordata > Lepidosauria > Squamata > Agamidae > Phrynocephalus > Phrynocephalus forsythii. Next base: position 108,232,812 of record JAPFRF010000008.1, on the reverse strand, counting down.
TCCTTCCAAGATCAGTACGTGTAGTCAGCGATCTGGTACAACAGCTATAACAAAGAGTTATTTGCATAATTATGTAACTCTTTGTTGTATTGCTCTGAATGCTTTAGCACTGTTTATTTATTTATTTATTTATTTATTTATTTATTTATAAACTGAAGCAGCAGCAGCAGCAGCAACACCACCACCACCAATGCCTACCTACATATCATATAATGTCACTCTTGGTGTGGATGTTCAAGTATATAATGGTGTACAAACATACACATCTGAAACTACACCACCATTTTGTTAGTGCAATAATTATACCATCCAGATACAATGTGAATCCTGAGATGGCCCTGACCAAACACATTGATGAAGAACCTGGGATCAGTTACTCCACCATCTGATACGAGAAATGATGGTTATCGGGGTGCTGTTTTAAACAATCAATCTGGCTGAGCCTGGCTGAACTGACACTAGTGCTTAGAAAATAAACTGAGTGGATTTTGCAACTCAACACTGTAGCCCTCTATGGACTTATAAAGAAATAGACTTTCTGCATCTCACTCTTCATGTAGTTTTGAATATAGTAGGGATCTGTTATCCATGGATCAGTATCCACTAAACCATTTTTCCACAGTTGGAAAATATTAAAAATATTAAAAGAAAAATATCCAGGGGAAAAAAACTATTTTTGTCATGTAATACCAGAACTGGGCACTAGAGGGAGCGAGAGATCATACAGTACTATTATTTATTTACCACTGTATTTTATTTTGGAGTATTTTTACCCCACCTTTCTCCTTGGAAAAGGATCCAAGGCAGCCCACAGTAATGAGGGACAATATACAGTCCAGTACATTTAAGACATATTCAAGTTTGAGAACGGGGAACTGAGGGGCATCTTACAGCAATAAAAGGCAACAATAAAAATAAAAGAGAATGTGAGCAAGAAAAGACTAAAAATCCCATTATGATGGATGGCGCTAACATTGAAAACACTGGTGTATTTAAGAAGTCAGTCAATTCAATCACATATGGTTAATGTACTATTAATACTTGTTAGTAAATAATACATGTCACAGTCTCTGCCACTGAGGGCATGGAAACAATCCTTAATGGACATGAAGGCCTTACTATATTTGGAGCTGATACAGACCAATGAATTAGTGATGTTTCAATTCTACTATCTTGGTATGTATCAGATATGTTGTTCTCGATTCAAATTGGCAGACAGGCACTCCTAGAAATATAGAGGTTATGCTGTAGAGAATTCACATGAAAAAATGAATGAATACTCATAATATCTCCAAATAAGCATTAGTTATAGACAGGGTTGTTCAGAGCTTGTTGTTGATAAACAATTCATTTCTGGTTTTATACATAGCTCCTGAAGAAGGCTGTGAGCCGAAACACACTGAGCGCTTTAAAACTAGAAAATCAGTTTTCCTTTTCTGTATCCTGAGACCAAGTCTCCCATTCTGATTTCTGAACTGACACTAAGCCAGTGGAGACTGTGTTGAATCCAATCCCTCACCAGCAATGTCCCCTCTAATTTTCAACCCTGCTGGGCAGGGCTTTATTCCTCACGGACACAACTTCAGGCTCCTACGCACCCTAGAGGGAACCTTGCTCTCCAGTCTGCTTGAAATTACTTTGGTCTGGTCTGATCCTGGCTTAACTTTATGCCAGCATAATGACTTCAAGAGGTTTGGATCTGGTATAACCTAACTCCTCATCCACATTTCCCTTTCTCCACTCGTTTGTGCATCTTTTGTCGGCTAGTTATTGCCAGATAGACAAGCAGGTCTGAGATCAGCCAACACAAGTTGTGTCAGCACAAGAGGATTATGTTATAACAATTCCAAACCAACTACAACCAGCACATATTTCAAGTTTGGATTATACTGTCAACCTGACAATAAATAAACAGTTTCAGTCAAACATACATCAAAAGAATGAAATTATGACTGTAACTGTGATGGTGGAGCACAGAAAATTGTACACAGAACTATTTTGTGTTGGAAGTGAACCACATTCCAGAAGAATCACCTCACTCCACAAAACAAAAGTACAGTACCAGGGATTTGATTTTAAGGTGCTAAGATCTCCTACTTATCTGGAACAGGTACTGAGAGCAATTTTTATTCAGTTTGCTGATAATGACAGCAAATTTTATTCAGTTTGTTGAGAATGAAGTCCTGCTGGGGAATGTAGGTTCAAGAAACCACCCATAATTACTGGCAAAATTAAAAGGGGGAAGGGGGGAAGCAAAATATTCCAACACTTTAAAAATTTCTTTCCGCATCAGCTTTCATGGAGCCATTCCCACAAACTTTCGGCTGGATCTGAGGAAGTGGACTTTGATCCTCAGAAGCTTACACTGACACAAATATGCTAGTCTTTAAATGACAACAGTATTTTGTTCTCTCCCTCTCTCATTTTCTTTTTCCCCCCTCTGATTTTGCAAGCATATTGAAGCAGACTAACATGGCAACCTCTCTGGAAACTTTTATGAATTGTTTGACATCGGGATAGGAAAAAAAATGAAAACCCATCTGTGCTTATATGGAAATCATAGATGGCCAACAAATACACCAGAGTGGAAAAATGGGTCTACTGCAACTTACTTTAACACAGTCAGAATAGGACTATTTGAATCAATGGCACATTCAGAGAAGTTGACTTAATAAACCCCCCTGATTCAACAGACCTACTCTAGTGCAATTTACAACAACAGGATTTGGGCCATTGCGGCTCAAATTTTCCCACACACTTTGAGTCATCTGTTTGCAAAACTAACGTCAAATATACTCAAGTGAAGAAGACATAAAGGCATGAAACATGTTTATGTAGGTGTATATGTTTAGTTTAAGCACAATTCTCTATTGATAACTCAGTTGATCTGCCTCTGGTCAGGTACAGCACTGGAAAACATTTGAGCATGACACGTCTTTATTGTGTAACCTAAGAATTCAAAAAGTTTAAGACTATTTAATCAATTAGGGTGCTTTTACACGACTCCAAAAATCCAAGGCAAAAGGGCTCCCAGATGCGGAGCTTAAAATTGTTTTCCCACCAGCTCCGGACTTTAAAAAAAATTAAGTACAACCACGCCCACCTAAGCACGTCCCAGTGCATTTTCCAAGTACCTGGTCTCCGAAGGTGAAAAATTTCTGATGCAGATGTAAAGCAAAAATTTCTGATGCAGATGTAAAGTGCCGGGCTCTCCTCGCCTTGTGTTTGTTTGTTTTTTGCCCCCGCCCCTTTAAGAGACTGGAATGCTTCCCGGAGCAGCTCGATGGCAGAGCGGAGGTGAGCCTGCATTCTTTTCTCCCTTTTTTTCTCCCTCTCCTCACGCAGACAGCAGCAATGGCGTGTGGAGGGGTGGGAACGTAGGAAGAGCGACAAAACCCCAAGATCTCTGGTCCAAATTTAAGTTGCCAGAGGATCTTAGGGGTCGTGTAAAAGCACCCTTAGTTAATAAGGCCGATTAATATAAACAAATTCAATATTACAAATTAATTAGTGAGCCATAACATATCATATGAATTAAAAAATTAAAATTGATTTAGGATTGTACCCTCTTCCCTCCCCTCAAACAATCAAAACTGAATTGGCTATGAACTGACCCAACATAAGACTGGAAAAATGTTTTCAGTCTGGGATGCCAAATCTGAGTGATCAGCTAACAGTGCCTCTTCTACGCTTGACATAATCCATGGTCACTGCTATAGCAATAAAAGACAACTTATCAGTACCTTCTTAAGTATAATATCCCATTTCCTAACCCACAGACTGAAATGAAAGTTTCCTAAACAGTACTGTATTCTGCAAATAGGGGACAGGGTAGCTGCAATATAGCTTTTCGTGGTGGAGCTCTAATGCTGTATGATAAACTGGTTCTGCACCAACTTCTACTTAGGAAACTTCAATTTTACAGATATTCATATTGTGGTTTTTTTCATGCTGTGCAAATACTTCAAACAATGTCCCAACAGCTAACAGTACCTGAAGTTAAAATATTTTAGATAAAGGAGGACACAACAATAAAGTTATATGTAGGCTGCAACCCAATTCAACCTTACCTGGCAGCGGAACTAAGGAATACCTGTTTCTGAGTCAAGATGGGATTGTGCTTTTGGTATTGCTAAAATGCAATCCCAAAATTTGCTTGTACATTATTTTATTAAATAAGTGTCAGTTTTAAAAAATGAAGCTACAGAAACTGTTAATATACTAACTTTAGCATGCCAAAATAGTTGTTCATTTTCCATTTCTGTCAGTCATCTGAAAAATCCAATTTAACTATTATATTATCCATTTATTCTTCTGTTAAATAATGTTATGAAAAACTAGTTGCCTTGTGGCATATATGTGTTATCTGTTCCTCCATGATACTGTATATTTCTATAACATGGATTCATAATGGATAGTATAAGTGTGAGAATCATAATCACACAAAAACCTGAATGACAGACATAAAGAGTAATAGAAATAGGAGTGATGGTGTCATTTTGCAGCTGTCTGCCCATGGCAATTTACAATGCTAGCCTTCTGGAAACTGACCTTGACACCAGAGAACAAGAGTTTAGAAACCGAAATTGTTGGGATTAGTAGATATAGATTTAGATGGATTTCTTGTCTCTTTAGCAAGCTCTGGAAATAGGCTAGAAAGTTGTTTGTTTTTAAATTACTACATGAAAATTGCCTGGGATTAGCTGAATTGTTGAACAGGAAAGGCAAGAAAGTGGGGAAAAGATGGATAAAGCTTCACACAATTTATACCGTAAATCTCCAGAATAGGATGAATATAAATCTAAAGACATAAAAGCCACAGTGTGTCACATCTTAAATGTTCAAATAGATGGATTCCACAGCTGCTAAGCAGATGTTTAATTCCACATCAAGATTCTCTTTTTTCTGGCTTATTTTTATTGGACGTTCTCAGACTTTCAAATTGCCATCTGTTCTCTGACGTTCATTAATTTAATTTACACTTTCTGCTCTTCTTCTCTATGTCAGGATGTTTCTCAGCATAACAAATATTTTCATATTTAAGAGGTATGAAGAGCACAACACGGACAGTCAACGTGCCAAGGAGTAATTGATTAACTTTTGTTTACAGCATATAATAGAACGTATCCATGCATTTAAAACCCATGCTGACACCAATAATGTTTCTGTAGAATACAACTCGACTGCATAAGTGCAGGCATCTACACTTTAACCATACTTGAATCAAAGGTATATTTAGAATAATAAAGCTGTGCAACCTATATTTGAGCAAATTAAAACAAATAAACAAAATGCAAGTTCTAAAAACAAACTCACAAGCTCACAAGAAGAACTTTTCCTTCATCCAAAGTCATACATCATTTGGGTGATCAAAATTTAAACGTTGGGGTAGCAAGTTAAATAGCAGATTTAACAACAAGAAGGTGATGATGATGGAGGAAGAGGAGATGGCAGTCCCTATCATTAGGTGGTGGTACCGAAGGCAAGAACTCAGATGTTCCAAGGCAGTGATGCCACAGTGGCTTTATACATGTCCAACTTCCCTCTTGAAGCAAACAAGAATGAGGTTTCTACTGACATGTATCAAAATACTGAAATTATTGCTGCCACCTAACTATATGAAACTGACAATATAGAATAAATAAATTCAAATGTACAGTACTGTATATCTAAAGCAGTCTTCTTCCATAGTGCTAATGGTTGTTGAACTTGTTTATTCTTGAAGCATATTTGGTTCTATTCTGTTCCCTTAAAAGGAACATTTTAGAATAATATTTTTCTTCAAAGTTGGCAAAGATGTTTTTTCTTTCAACAAATAGCAGCTTTTGCTCTTTCACCATATTAAGAGAAACATCTTACAACTATATTGTGGCAAACTGTTCCAGTTCAAGTTACAGAACTATTTTTTAGCTGCATGTTCATTGTGCCTTTGATATTACATCTTCAAAATGGAATTTAGAAAATAATTTCTTTCACCCTTTGTTGGTGACTCTGAATTTAACAGAAATGGGGGGGGGGAGAGGTTCATAGAATGTATCATGTTAGATGATTTTGAAATAAACTGTAGATTAACATGCGGTACTGTACAAAGTGTAGACTGAATAAAACAGTTGTTGTTTAATACTGTACTTCAATGATAAACTTTTTTTTAATATCTCCCAATTTTCCATCACTTTTTTCAAAAGTGCAGTGCACTTGAATGTTAATCAACTATGTGAACCTACAGATTCATCACTGTAATGTTAAATGTTAATTTAGTGTTTCATGTAAATAAAGTTAATGCAGATATTTTGTTATTGGTAACTTGGACTTCATGGAGGGGGGGAGGTGGAGAGATTACAGTTAGAAACTATCTCCAGGATTAGAGGAGCCATGAATGAATATTGTTCCTGGGATTATTTTTTTTTCACTTAACAAAAAACAATTGTTTAATGATCTTTGAATTTCAATATTTAAAATATATGATATGTACTACACAGAGACATGTTCCAAGTCTACATATTTCTCCAGCATATAGATTCATTTATAAATAAGCAAACAATCTGTTACTACCCGATGTGTAACAGTCAAATAAATTAACTAAGTTTGGATGGCAGTACCTTAGTTTAACATTAACATGGCTTTTGATTGTCTACATTGTCCATTTAACTCTTGCCTTTCTCTCAGCTAAAGGCCAAGAAGACTTGCAGTTTTCCCATTTTATACAAACTAAAGATCTACAGCTTATTAATGGTCAAAAATTTGTTCATAATGCAATCCCGAGCTTAACATTGTCTCCATTCCTCCACAGTAAACTAATTGCTACTATTGTGGTGCATGCACACACGTACAACCCCCTCCTCCGAGAATCATGCCATGCAACGGGCTCTCTAATTTTCTCCCTCAATGCTCTAGCTCATGTTTGCACCTTCCCCCTACCCGCACAAGTTCTTTCAAAACCAAAACCAAAATTGTCATGTGCAGCAGAAGAAAAGCCTTGTGCAGAGAGGGGGCAGAGCACCGCACAGGTGCACACCTTAAGGGAACCTTGATGTCAGCAGTTGTTCGTTTACCAGGAAGGAATGGATGGAAAGCTACACTTGGGCTTATGCAACAAATTGGGCTCCAAGCCAATGATTTCCCAGTTTGTCCACTCAGGATCAAGATGTTCATTCATATTTTGCCATATTATTGATTCTCAGATTTCTCACTGAGTCAAATCCTTGCTTTTCTCAGTAGAAAAACAAAGAAGCAGCAAATATACTGGACTTTGAGGTCAAACAGATGACACAAGTGGATAATAATATATACCGTATACACTCGAGTATAATTTGAGGTTTTCAGCCCTTATTTTCAGCTGAAAAAAACGCCCTCAGCTTATACTCGAGTCAATAAGTTTCCCAGTTTTTTTTTTTTTTTTGAGGTAAAATTAGGTGCTCAGATGGCTTGGGGAGGGCAGTGGAGGGCAAGTCCTGATCAGCCGAGCAATAGCAGTGCCTCCGCTTCCCATATGGTTGCAATTAGAAGGTTTAGGGGCACCCCCCTTTCAGGAGGTTCCCTAAAGTCACTTTCTGAAGGTATCCCTGCTATTTTTTTAAACAAACTTGGCACTCAAACATTATTTTTAAAACTAGCAATCAAAATTGGCTTACCTTGGGACTCCAAAGTAGCAGGGGTACCTTCAGAAAGCGATCTTACAGAACCTCCTGAAATTTGGAAACATTTAGGGGTAAGGGGACTGAGTTATGAAGCTCCAAAGGGGGGGTGTCCCTAGGGGGAAAAAACCTACTCTGAAGCTGATTGGGTGGGAGATAAGGCTGCTGCTGCTTTCCATATGATTCCAATTAGATTTTTTCCCTATAGGCAGCCCCTTTGGAGATTCATAACTCAGCCCCTTTACCCCCAAATGTTTCCAAAGTTTAGGGGGTTCCCTAAAATTGCTTTCTGAAGCTACCCCTGCTACGTTGGTGCCCCAAAAGTAAGTAATTTATGAGTGTATGTTTTTAAAAACCATGAGCTCAAAAGTTATTTTAAAAATATGCAATCAAAATTTGCTTACCTTGGGACTCCAAAGTAGCAGGGATACCTTCCCAAAATGATTTTAGGAAACCCCCTAAAATCTGGAAAGATTTAGGGGTAAGGACTTAGTTATGAAGCTCTGGAGGTAGTATTTGCAACTGTACAAGGACTGTGGAGGCAATCAAGGAGTTTACTCTATGATATTAACTCCCTACTTGCCTCCACACTTCCAGCATACATTGCCAATTACAGTGGAACCTTGACTTACATACTGCTTGACTTGCATCATATTTGACTTGCGGCAAGAAGGGGCCTGTCTGACTTGAGTCGCAGGCTTTGACTTACATCTCGGAGCCCCGGTGCAAAGCACCGGAATTGGGCGGCCGCCACAACCCAGCATTGCGGCTGCCGCCTCCAAACTGCTCCTGCCTTCTTCCCCTCCTCCGGCAGCAGCGGCGGCTTCGGCGAGGCCAGCTCAGAGCACCTGGAGCTGGTCCTCGGCCTCACCGAAGCCGCCGCTGCTGCCGGAGGAGAAGAAGGGCCGGGAGCTCGGGGGCTGGCCTCGCTGGTTAGACAGTCGGCTCAGTCCTGTAAAAAATCTGGCTGCAGAAGTCTGGTCCACAATGGAAGCATTTTAGTTGGGGAGCTGTAAAGTTGTGGGACTCTAAAGATAAGCATAGAGTTGTTCAGAACTTGGAACATCAGGTTAAAAATCAGTAAAACTTAAATGTTAGACATTGTTGCTATGAACATTAAAAAGTGGAGGCATATAACTTGTGGACTATAATTCCACTGCCTCCTCCTCTCTTTGAAGAGACATTTCATTTACATCCCCAGAAGGAATCTCCTATCCCAGTCAAATTTGTGTTAAATTGCTCTTTTCGGGGGTCTTTTTCATCATCTGGAACGGATTAATCCGCTTTCCCATTACTTTCTATGGGAAACATTCGTTTGACTTAAGTCATGTTTGACTTAAGTCTAGACCACTGGAACGGATTAATGACGTAAGTCAAGGTTCCACTGTACTACCCCCAGCCCCTTTAGAGCTTGGCCAGTATACCGTATATACTCGAGTATAACGAAAAAACATCCTAATACTCAAGTAAATAAGTTTTCCCAGTTTTTTGGGGGTGTGTGTGTAAAAATTAGGCCCTTGGCTTATACTCGGGTTTATATGGTATATTACAATATGAACTATAAAAATTATAGTACTATAAAATCTTCTATTTGCCTACTAGAAAATATGTCCTATTGACCAAACCTATTTCCAGGTAACCAGGTAAACAATTTCAGCCTTAAGATTATAAATCAAAAGGCAAATATAAATTTTATTTTCTGAAAAACTGTACCTATTAACCACCAGCCATTTTTAAAAAACCAATGAGCACGGAGTACCTAAGTATTGTTGAACATTAGAACATTACAACAGAAAAAAAAATCTGTGTTGTTCTTCCATTTCCAAGCCCATCTATAGTGCAAAAGACATGTGGACTATGTGACATGGATGATAGTATAACTCTTCTATTTTTAATTTTGGGCAAACCACTGGGCTAGATTCAGAACTGCTCTCTAAGAAGTGGAGGGACACCTTCGCTTCATGGGAGGATTCAACATGCAGCTGAAGTTTATCACTGGAGGAAGAGGCTGGGTTGATTATTTTTGCAGATCGCTATTCCCTTCCTATCTCCCCAGCGGGTTCACAACCTTCCAGAACAGCTTTTCACATGGCAGGAGCAGCTGCAGAGGAAAGGAGGGATCAGCGAAAATCAGCTATCCCAATTGCTTCCTTCAGCACAAGCAAAACTGTTAAATGTAGTGCAATGGCTGCAGTTGCACTGTAAAACCATTGAATCAGTGGAAATGTGGTTAAGTCAACTCCTCCATTAGTTACACTGGTTCAAATAGGCCTACTCTGTGACTTATTTTAGCACAGTAGATCATGGTTAGAGTAGGCACATTAGAATGCATGGAACCTACAGAGGAGTTGACACACCAATCACCTCTGATTCAATAGGCCTACACTAGTATGATGCTAAGCAATAGGATTTCAGCCACAGCATTTCAATGTAGCAGTTTATTGATAGGCATGCTACTTTAGATGACATATAAATTGGACAATAGGAAACACAATTTAAATCAACATTTTTGCTCTTGTTCTCAAAGCAATACATAATCATTGAAATACACAAGAAACGTTCATGGAATTGACTTCTCTCCCCCCCTCCCCCCCTTCCTTTTTCAGAAAGCATTTCTAGGCCTTCAATTATAGTTTGGCTGAAAGATTCAGTTGGCACATTGTGGGAAAGATTACAAATCGCAGTCTAGACTTTACAAGAGACAGCCTGTTGCTTTTATTATATGCCACATTAATGATTACATGCATATTGCTGTTAAGTTATGCAATACTGGAGCAGTACTGTGAATTCTTAAATTTCTGCTTGAAGCTCCATACATTTTGTTTTGAATTAATATTTATTATCAGATCTCCAACACAACTGTTGGTGACAAAAATAAGGATACTATCAACATTCTTACAGCCCATTCAACTAACATATTTTCCTGATAAGATCTGAACTATAAAATATTGTTCTATCAATGGGAGTTCTATACCCATGCATTGTAGGAAGGGGTTGCGTGGTCATTATTACATAAAGCAAGCATTTTGTTTTTGAATCTAAGTTTCTAAAAACTGAATGATGCATCACTGCATGCCACAAAATACTTATCTACCTCTGGGGGAAGCATAATACTAGGGATATCAAAACACACACTATAAGAGCCAAATAGCCATCAAAAATAATAATATAATATTGCTAGACATGGGCCTTTCATATTTCTTGGAGTTCAACCCCAGAATTCTACAAGAATCCCCTCAGCCAGAATTTTGAGAGCTTCTGCCAAGAGTGACAACTTCATAGGCATTTTCAATCACTTACACCTGAGGAATGAAGCCATCTTGTTCCTGTGAAGAAGATAAGAGGAAATGGCAGAAGGGGCTAAGATCTGTGGGAGATGAACAGGATTGGGGAACTGGGAGTCTGTCTGCTTATTAGACTCAGTAAGACGTATCTCAAAAAACTACCAGTCTCTTGCCTTTCACACAGAGTTTAGCCTTCCCCACCTATTTCCTTTGCCTTCCTCATAGAAACAAAATGACAAACAGAGCCTCCTTTCTTCAGCTCTAAGTAATTAAAAACTCCTAAGCATATCCGATCTCGCCTGATTTCAGAAGCTAAGCAGGGTCAGTCCTGGTTAGGAGCTGGCAAGCCACTGCAGTATTCCTGCCAAGAAAACTCCATGGACATGGGGCCAGGAAGAACAACACACACACACACACACACACACACACACACACACACACACACACACACACACACACACACACACACACACACACACACACACACACACACACACACACACACGAGGACTTTAATTTCTTGACTAAAGCCACCCAGAATTCTACCTGCAGGAATTTCTGGAGAATTTGGGCATGTGTGTGTGATTCAAAGAAACCCAAAATACCATACCTATACTGCAGTAATTCTAAAGAGAACTAGTGCTGTGAAATGGACAATGAGACTAGTACCTAGGAGACTTAGATTCAAACCCTGCTTGGCCATGAAACCTGTGGGAAATGGCATAGTCACAAACCAAAGCAGGTTTATAGTTTGTCTGAATGCTTGTGATTAAAAATTATCTCCAAGCAACCAGGTCAGAAAGCTTTGTAAGTGTTACTTCTTATTTCATTTTGGGTCACAAGTAAATTAACAGAGACCTACGAAAGCAGGTGATTTTTTAAAACTGTGCATTATACATTTCTTCTGGATAAATTCCAACTATAATTAGTGCAGTGAAACAGATATTCTATTTCTAGTTGAAGTATTCTACAAACAGAAAAGTCTTACACTAGAAGAGAAAGGAGAAATAATTACTCAGATTTTTCTCTTTTTTTAAAGTCCTTTCTATATTTCAGAAACTCTATCTTGATGTTCACAAATTTAATATGTATGATTAGTTGACTTTCTTGAACATTGCCAATCTTCAAATGGATGCACAAAAACTACACACCCTCATTTCACTGTTTTTGGCGCTTTTAATTTCACTGTTACATACTAGAGGACAAGTAAAGTGCATATGCATTTCCAAATATGTATCCCAGATTTCCTAGTACACCCTACAGATTCCTCTGGAATTTTTCCAAGCCATCTGCTTACAATCTAGTAACTTTGCAATTGTTGATAATGGTCTGCAAGGAAGCCAGACTTGCCTTTTCAAGGAGACATCTCTGTTTCAGGGATACTGCCATGTTCCTGGATTAGTATCCCAGCAGTTAGAGTGGAGTTCTGCCTAGGAGTTCAATATGGGATGGCAATGTGCAACCCTTCACTCCCCTTGTTATTATGCCAATCAGGGCTCGTGGCAATTGCAATCTGGAATAGTAGAACCTTTCCTATTTCTGGTGGTCTCAAGCAGCCTTGTGAGAATATGTCAACTTTCATTGCTGCCTACTCTCAATTGTCTTCCCACCCAAACAGGAGCCAACCCTTCACAATTCAGACTAGGAGTGGACAACTTAAACTGCTCTGAGCCAGTTTTGTAAATTGACAAACTATAGTGCCAATCATCCTAGAAGAGAAACGCAAACAAGCTTGCTGAAAATACACTCTTTTAAATAAAAATTAAATTAGATTAAAGCAAATCATGCAGAAGCTGCTTACCGACATTTATAGCTTGAAATAATTTTTTTCAGGTTGTGATCAGAGGTTGATTTAATTTGTGTTACAGATTGCTTTTGGTTCAGTCTGGTTCAATCTACAGGTGAAACTCAAAAAATTAGAATATCATGCAAATGTTCACTTATTTCAGTAAGTCAACTCAAAAGGTAAAACTAATATATAAGATAGACACATTACATGCAAAACGAGAAATGTCAAGTCTTACTAATTGTGATGATTATGGCATACAGCTTATGAAAACCCCAAATTCACAATCTTAGAAAATTAGAAGAGTGCAAAAAGGTTCGATATTTTAGGCTCAGTGTGTGCCACTCTAATCAGCTAATGAATCCATAACACCTGCAAAGGGTTCCTGAGCCTTTAAATGGTCTCTCAGGATGGTTCAGTAGGAATCATAATCAAGGGAAAGACTGCTGACCTTGACACTTGAGCAGAAGACCATCATTGACACCCTCCATAAGGAGCTAATCCCCAAAAGGTACAGGTTGCAAAGGAAGTTGGATGTTCCCGAAGTCCTGCATCAAAGCACATCAATAGAAAGTTATGTGGAAGTGGAAAAATGTGGAAGAAAAAGGTACACAGCCAGCAGGGATAACCGCAGCCTGGATGGAGAGGATTGTCAGGAAAAGGCCATTCAAAAGTGTTGGGGACTTTCACAAGGAGTGGACTGAAGCTGGAGTCAGTGCATCAAGAGCCACCACACAGAGACGGATCCTGGACATGTTCTTCAAATATCGTATTCCTCTTGTCAAGCCGCTCCTGAACACTGTCACTCAGTGGTCCAAAGTCCACTTTTCTGATGACAGCAGCTTTTGCATCTCATTTGGGAACCAAGGATCCAGAGTCTGGAGGAAGAATGGAGAGGCACACAATGCACAATTGAAGTCCGGTGTGAGGTTTCCAGTCTGGGTTGATTTGGGGAGCCATGTCATCTGCTGGTGTTGGTCCACTGTGCTTCATTAAGTCCACGGTCATCGCAGCCACCTACCAGGAGATTTTGGAACACTTCATGCTTCCCTCTGCAGACGAGCCTTATGGGGATGCTGACTTCATTTTCCAGCAGGGCTTGGCACCTGCCCAAAGTGCCAAAAGTACCAAAACCTGGTTCAATGATCATGCAATTACTGTGCTTGATTGGCCAGCAAACTCGCCCAACCTGAACCACACAGAGAATCCAAGGGGCATTGCCAAGAGAAAGATGAGGGACATGAGATTGAACAATGCAGCAGAGCTGAAGGCTGCTATTGAAGCATCTTGGTCTTCCATAACACCTCAGCAGTGCCACAGGCTAATAGCATCCATGCCATGCCACTTTAAGACAGTAATTGATGCAAAAGAGGCCCAAAGCAAGTACTGAGTACATATGCATGTTTACACTTTTCAGAGGTCCGATATTGTTCTATTTCCAATCCTCATATTATTGGTGTCATGTAATATTCTAATTTTCTGAGATTGTGAATTTGGGGTTTTCATAAGCTGTATGCCATAATCATCACAATTATACCAAAGTAATGCTTGACATACCTTGCTTTGCATGCAATGAGTCTATCTCTCTATCCCGCCACCCTCACAGATACATCTCGTGGGAACCCATAAAAGGGCCTTCTCAGCTGCTGCTCCCAGACTCTGGAACTCCCTCCCACTAGAGGCCAGGACTGCCTCATCTGCTGTCTTTCGGGAAACAGGCAAAGACCGTTCTCCTCAGGCAAGCTTTCCTTGAATGATGGTCTACCTATCATGTGTCTTTTATATGAATCTACAGCATCACATAGACTTTGTGTTTATAACTAACTATAATCTTATGGGTTTATATTGACACTATGTTTTCAATGTTAGTTTCCATCACTCATAAGTTTACATGGAACTTTACTCTCCTTTTAACTGCTCGTGTTCTCTTGTAACTTTACCTGGAACTTTACTCCCCTTGAACTGCTCACGTTCTCTTGAAGGTTTGTTATAATGTTGTCTATTCATGCTGCAAGATGTCCCTCAATTCCTGTTCAATACTTGAACATATATTAATTGTACTGGGCTGTTTATTATCGCTCATTCTGTAAGCTGCCTTGGGTCCTTTTTCCAAGGAGAAAGGTGGGATAAAAATACTCTAAAATAAATAAATAAATATTAGTTTCACCTTTTGAGTTGACTTACGGAAATAAATGAACATTTGGACGATATTCTAATTTTTCGAGTTTCACCTGTATTTTAAGGTGAGTACATGACATTCAAGCAATTACAAACTGGCCCAGCCCCTTTTCCATGCTTATGTATTCATTTATGGCTCACTAGCAGTTGCTTATTTTTTTTTTTAGAATGGGTAGGATCACTTTGCTACAGTTCAGCATATGTGACCGACCACCTGTATGGAACCAATAAGGCGCTGGTGGCTATTTGACATCATTTTGGTGGCAAAGTCAGTTCAGTACTGTCACTTCCGAACAAACCAGTTTAAACTTTCCTGTCTCCCCTTCTACTTTCCTGTGGAGGGGGAGACAGGAGAGAATCTTGAAGGGGATTCCCCACCCCCCACCCCGCAGAATTCAGCAGAATATCCCATGGGTGGCAAGTCAGTCAGTGCTACACCACTCAACTAAACAAAAACAAACAAAAAAACCATGGAGGGGGAGACAGGACAGGATGAGTGGATACAGAGTAGAGTAAGGACGAAGAGGCAAAATAGGTTTGCTTCAGGAGTGCTGTGTTTACTTGTCCTGAAACCTGCCAAGGTCTATGTGCGAATGCAAGGTTCTTTCTGAAAGATAACTGCACCTTGAAGCATCCCACTTCAGCCAGATCAAGCCTGGGACAACCTGTCTAGTGGCACCCTCAGTTACACTCGTCTATGTGTTCATCACAAGGAAATCTATCTATCACTTGGAAGCATTCCCTGAAAAGAGAGCCATCACTAATCTAAGAGTGCTGCATCACTATGCTAAGGACCTAAGATATTTTTGTTTTAATTTTCCCTCAATATATTTTTACATAAAAGTTTACATCCTCACCTCCCTCCCTTCTATAGGTTTTGTCAAATTCTTCTCTGGTAGCTTTTCCTCCTTTTCTCTTTCTAACCCAGAGCATATATGCTCGTCCCTCTCTATATAGCATAGAAGTATCTGCAATCCTATTTCTCAATTTCCCTCCTCCTTCTCCTACCACCACGCAGTATTCTCCGCTGTTTGCATCAGACTTCTCTGCTTCCTCTGTTACTCCCATCTCTCCCCAGCAATCTCTCTACAGCTCCAAACCTTGGCCAGACACTTCCTTTCTGCGCACCACATTTTTCTTCCCATGTAAATCAATCTCTCAAGTTCTCAGCCTTCTGTCCCCACCCTGTAAAGCTTATCTGAATCTGTATGCCTTCTCCATTTCCACCTAAGTCTCTCTGGGTCTTTTTTTTCTCTTTGTGACCACTTCTTATTCTTTCACCAGCTCTATTTTTGCTCACCCTGGTGTGGCCTTCTCATTCCTCCTCCTTGCAATTTGGCAGTAACAGCATCCATGTCTTCCACTCTTCCAGCAATTCAACACCAGGGAAGGCATTCAAATGTGGCTCCCCCCCCCCCAGTGTGACTTGCTTAGTGAAGGGGGAAAAACTGGTGCCAAATCCACCATGCTCCTTTTGAATTTTGGGAAAAGCGGAATATAGCAGATGCAGCCAATCTCTTAAGCCCCTTAATACAGGTCACATGAGAAAGATGTGGGAAAGGGCCACATAAATGGGCATTTTCCTGTGTGAGAGACAACCAGGTGGAAAGGGTGTGAAATGGGCCTGGAAATGAAAGCTACACTGTACATCTCTCGATTGGGCGGACTCAATGACCTGACAAAAACAGCTCAAGAATAAGCAAGGCAAACTCTTCTAATTTTGTTTTTCCAGGCTGGAGTATGTCACCTAACTGAAACTGAGGGCCATTTTCACTCCTGCCAGCAATCCAAAGGTGATAGACCCAAGATACCACTAATCTGCGTATTTGTTATAAAAAACATACAGTAGTTAGGTTTCTTTTCTCTTTTTATCCTATTTATATTGATATGTTGATTTATTTGTCTTGCTTTATTGTATTGTATTCTTGTATCTGCTGACTTGTCCAGCCGCTGTTAGCCGCCCAGAGTTCCCGCTGGGAAGATGGGCGGGATATAAGTCATAGGTACTGCTAAAGTTAATGGGATCATTTTTGTTAATTACATTCTAGATTTTAATTACAAAACTTTACTTGTAAAACTCAACAATGCCTGCTTTTTGTACCGGCCCAAATGTATTTTAAAATCATTTAAAATTGTGGGACTTGGGTTCCCCAGCAAGGGAGCAAAACAAGAAGAATTGTCCAACACTTCCTAAAGAGTATTAGAAACCTTTGTGAGCACTTTGCTTTCAATTTTATTTTTACGTTGTAGGGATGCAAGCCATTCTTGCTGTTGTCTAAATGCACCTGAACTTTGTACCTCTGTACAAAAGGGCAGAATATATAACTGTCCACATATATGTACATAAAAAATTAACAAAGCAGCTTTTTAAAAAGAGAGCTTAATGTCTTGGTAATCAAAAATAGAGAAGCACAATCCAATCATCTTCAACAATCATCTTAACATATGCAAATCTAGTATTGTACCAGGGCAGATAACAATCAATGGTTTTCTTTTAAAAAATTAAAAATTAGATTTTTTATTTAAATCAGATTTTTTAAAATTTATATGTTTTTGAATAAAATTCTCTCTAAATATAATGTTCTAGTTAAGATAAATTATAGTTCAAAGGTTATTCATCATGCAATTAGTTTTTAATTATGTAGCATAAGGCTGTATCAATCCATTCACCATGTCATGCTCTCTCAGAGGTTTCTGATTACAGTATTTGGGGCAATTTTTCTATCTAGAAGATATAAACAATGCTTGGTTTTGCTATTTTCAAACCTGTGCATTTGGGTCTGCAACAATAACATGCCTCCTTCATAGCAAAAAAATGTTATAAACATCAGAATTGAGAAAAAAACCTTAATCCCCTTGTTCCTCTGCAAATCTATGTACACAGATTCAACCCCCTTACCTCTTAAGCGCTACTACGTTTCAAGAGAAAAGTCTACAAATGTAAATCAACAAATGTTGATTCCAATTTGATACTGAAGAAGAACAACAGGGTTAAATGGATACAAATCTTTAAAGAAATATTGTTTCAATGTTGGGAAAATCTATAGACAAAGGGCATAAAATTCACAGCCTGTCAACCATTAAGAAAAAAACTGCTGCAAGATATTTTATCAATGACATATTACTCCAAGACATTGAAATATGGATAAAAATATGGATAAAATACGGATAAAAACTGTACAGAGGTATGTTGGAAGTGCAAACTGTCATAGGGCACTTTTTAATCATATGTGGTAGCCTGCACAAAGACAAAGAGGTGCTAGATAACTGTATATGCAAAAAAACTTTTTAATAATTAAGTATGTGATGGATCAAAAGACTGTTCCTGAGATTCTTCTGAGATAATGTAGAAAGAGTCTTACAAGACTTATTCAAAGGTCAATGGTGATTTCTTAATAGATGGCATTTTCCCCAAGTTACACCATTTGGACACCAGCATAAGATTTTAGTCAATATTATCATCTTCTGTCATAACCCAGTGTCCTGACATCTACATAGTTTTGTTGACCACCTTTGCAAACATATGTCATAATCTTCTTTTTACTGCACTTAAGTCATTCTATCAGATGCTTCAGTAGACTTTTATCTTGCTTTCAGAGAACAAAAGTTCAGGATTTATAAGTAAACGCAATATTCTGTTAGAAAATAAAAATCTTTCAGAAATCTTGTTTAGTCTTTGATGTCTTCCTCTATTTGTTTTTTCTACAAAACCATTATTAACCACAGGGATCACTGGGAAAGAGTGATCCATTTTCGTTAACAGTCTCTTTTCTATGGATGAACAGTTGCTTACCATCCATTTTCATGAAGTGAGAAAATGTAGCCTATTCTTAAGAAACTAACACTTTCCTAGAGTACACGAGCTTAATTTTTCTTCAGGAATATGTATCGATAACATCCCTCTAGCATGAGATATGTTTCAGCTAAAATAAATAATGGAACAAATAACTTTTTAAAGCAATCAAATATTTCAGTGCACAGCGCTCCTGCTCAGGATTCTAGCACTTTGGGAAAAATCTCATTCTAACTCCACCAGTTTTTCTCCAGCATTCAAACACCATTCTGTGCCCCATTAAATATAAGTTTTCATTTTTGACATTCTCTTTATGGCATTCCCTTGCTTTTTCTACCATTCTTGGCTGCAATTCGATTTTTTTTTTCTTTTCTTTTCTTTTTCCCCGCCATCGCAATTTGTTTTCATTCACAACTGTACAGTGATTGAGGTGCCATAAGGTTTTTAACTTCTGTTTTAATTACTGCTCTACTTGTGTCTTTTATTGTAATTTTATGGCTTTGGTAGCCTTGTAAGCGTACACTTTGTAGATAAGCATAAATGTAAATAAATAAATAAATAAATACAAACTGTTTTGGCCTGGTGGAACAGCTAATCCATGGTTTAGCACTCCTCCCCTTCCTGCAGGCAACCCTTCAACAGCAGTGGCCCATTCTCCCTCCTCCAGGTGCTGCTGCTGGATGGATGCCTACTGGGGGGGGACTGAACCACAAATCAGCTGTTCAGCCAGGAAACGGACTGTGCCGAACTCCTGAGTGGTTCAGGCCCATCTCTATAAAGCAAAAGCAAAAAGCAAAGTGTTCTGCTTATATACCGCCCCATACCACTACAAGTAGTCTCTGGGCGGTTTACAATTTTAATTACAGTGTGCAGGCTACACATTGCTCCCCCCCCCAGCAAGCTGGGTACTCATTTTACCGACCTCGGAAGGATGGAAGGCTGAGTGAACCTTGAGCCTGCTACCTGGGATTGAACCCCAGGTCATGAGCACAGTTTCACCTGCAGTACAGGCATTTAACCACTGTGCCACAAGGCTCTATACAGTGGTACCCCGACTTAAGAGCAGCTTGATTTAAGAGCAATTTGAATAAGAGCAGAAAACTGTTGGCTTTTTAACTTTTTAACATTTTAGATATGGTCTGCTCAACTTACATTTTTTTTCCATTTTTAACTTTCCCCCAAAATGTTTAGATAGGTACCCGACTTAAGAGTAGTTTGACTTAAGAGCATGCATTTGGAACGGATCAAATTCGTAAGTTGAGGTGCCACTGTATATGCAAGCCCTCTGTTGATATATTCCTCTTAAGACTTTTGCTCAGTTACTGCCAGGAACAAAGCTGCCACTTAGCTATTTCCAAACCATGCATTCAGAAGTACGCACTCATAAGAATAATCATATTGAAGCAACTTGGCTGGAATTTTTTTATAAATTCTATGAACACAAAGTATCACAACACCAGCACAGAACCCAAGGAATTTCTGGGAGTGTAAAATGAAAAACCCTCCAATCCTGAACAGTTTATTTAACTTAACATTCTAATCTTACAGCTACCAGCTCTATTTATTTATTTGATTTATTTGATTTATATACCGCAACCATCTAGCAAAAAAAGATACTCTGGGCGGTTTACATACATAAGCAAAATACAAAAACAGATTGAACAACTTAAAATAATAAAAATAGGATGAGATACAAGATCTTAACTCACTTATGTGGAACTCTACTTAATTAGGTATTTCCAAGTCACACATGAGTGAAAGTAACGCATATGAATGCTCTTGACATACCTGTCATTCTGTCCAAATACTGTATGCATTTAACAGGCAAATATTCGAATTTTATCAAAAAAAATTGCAAGCTATTTTACAAAGTATTTTTTGCACTGGTTTGTTCTGAAGTAAAAATCTTTTCTAATAAAGGTAAGATACAAGTTAAATCAATGATTTCATTTTCTTTCTTAACTTCAGTGGCTTCCTAAAGCCTGCATTATAGTGGAACTAAGATAAGGACTTTTGGTGCAGTACCAATTCAGTTTCCAAGCTACAACATAAAGCATTTCCAAGTCAAATTAATGTATTTGGAAATATACCCACAAACACCTGTCATTTCCTACTAACAAACTGAAGAACTTTTTCATGAAAGCTTATTGGTGGTGCCATGTCCAGTCACCTCCAACTTATGGCAACCCTATGAATGAGTGTGGTCCAAGGCGTCCTGTCCTCAACAACCCTACTCCAGGTTTCAACATTCTCGCCTCCAAACATAGTTCAGGTTTGATCTGATCTAGGACTCACTTAATTATTACGCATGGCAAAAGGTTAAAAGAAAGTATCAGAAACAGTGATAGTGACAGGCAAGACAACTGTGGCAAGGGGGCTACAGGCCATGTCCACTTTTTCAGTAATCCTTATACCTAGGTTGACTTTTTCCTCTGATTGGTGAGCACATAACTAAGAGAAGCAAAAGACTTCAAAAAGCCAGGCACAGGGCTCTCTTGCACCTGTCCAAGTATATTACAACTTCCCACTAGCTTACCCCTTTCCTGGAACCCATACAGGAGGGTGACCAACCACCCTGTTTCCCCAAAAATAAGACAGCCCCTGAAAATAAGACCTACTTACAGTTTTGCCCCACACTGAAATATAAGGCATCCCCCTAAAATAAAGCCTCCCCATAACAAGATAATAATAAATGTGTACCGTATTTTTCTTCATGGAAAAATAAGGCATCCCCTGAAAATAAGACCTAGTGCATCTTTGGGAGCAAAAATTAATATAAGACACTGACTTATTTTCAGGAAAACATGGTATGATTTCACACAAGGCCTAGCTACATGTTTTTCCACTGAATGGTGGAACACAGCACTGCCAATGCAGCACAATCTACAAGAGCAATCTCTATCACCTACTACATTCTTTGTGAACCAGATAATTTTCCTTATATGGGAATGAGTTATCATTAAGTCGGTTTAACCATTCTAATGGGCACCCTAATGGGTATATTGATTTATTAAACCCGATTTACATTGTTGTCATCTTGGCTAATCATGGCTCATCGTTAAGGCTAATTTACCTTGGATGTATGACAGTAGGAAATAGGCATGCCAACCACAACAGTGAAACTTAAAACCCAGACATTTTGAGAAATATTAAGACATAACACTTTTGAAAGACTGGAAGTGCACCCTTAAATATATTAAGTAGGAACAGATTTTAGTCATTTGATTTGAAAGTTGCATGAGTTTGGGGGCAACTGCAGTATGAGATTACCCTTTTAAATAATGGATACATTGCAGAAATCTAGCACACACTGCACACCACAATGCTGTAGCCTAATATATGCACTAATTACAAGAGCTATCTGCTCCTTTAATATTATTGTTTACACTGGCGGGTGTAGTAGAAAGAATATTAAAGAGTTTTAAATTAAAAAGTTACTTTACAGATTTTCCTCCTCTGTATACCTACTCCAAACATAACCAAGGATAGAACTAAACCGATGCCAGAAAAAAGAACACACAAGGATTACTTAATCACAGTCAGTTACTAACAAAAAACCCAGAACAACGAATATGTTACCATCTTACAGACCTTTATTTATTTATCTGACATAAGCTTCCGAGAGCTGAATCCCACTTTCTCAGAGGGAGAGGTGTGAATCCTATTACTGATTTTTGGATATCAGCATTGAGGGGTTCCTCCATATCCTCTTTTTAAAAAAAAAAAAATAAGGAAAAGCAGCGCGACTCTGTACTCTGCCCGCAAAAGTCAATGCATTCTTAGAAGATCGAGCTATTCGATCAGTAGTTAAAAATCGTCAAGCAGAAGAACAGAAAATTCTTAGTAAATAACTGCGGTGTGTGTGTGTGGTTTTGGGGGGGGGGATATTTCTCCTCGGGCAACACCAAGGGCTCTCTGGGGAAAGGCTCGCTCCGTTTTCCTTCCCGAAGGAGCCATGGCCGTAACCAGCCCGATTCTCCGCCACTCGAGCTGGAAGTCCCCCATCCGGCTGCCACCCGTGATTTTTTTCACGGGGGTGTCGCATCCTCAGCCCAAAAAAGGGCCTCGTCTGCCTCGCCCGACGGCGGGGACGGGGGCGAGAGGAAAATAAATAAAATAAAATAAATCTCCTGGCCGGCCTTGGGAAGGTGAAGGAGGGAACTGTGGAGGCTTTCCAAGGAGGCCCTCCAAGGGGAGATCCCTGCCTGCCTGCCTGCCGGCCGCCATTTGCTCACCTTCCTTCCCCCTTCGCCCACCTCCACCGCTCCCACCCCACGCACTCCAACACAAACACACACGCGCGCGCGCGCGCACACCCCGCTTACCCGTCGCGGGGGCCCTTCATCCTCCCCTCGGTGTGCGCCCCCGCTGCGTTGCGCGCCGTGAGGAGTCGGAGGGAGGCCCCGGGGTGGCCGGGGTGGGGGGTCTCTCTCTCTTCTTCCCGGACCGGAGCGGCGGCGGCGGCGGCGGCGGCGGGTTAGGAAGAAGGGGCTCCTCCTCCTCCTCCTCCTCCTCGGCCGGGCCCAGCAGCGACGCTCCTCCTGGGCCTCCTCAGCAAGGCGCTCCCTTGAAGCTTCCCCGATAGAGGCCCACGACGGAGGAGAAGGAAGGAAGGAAGGAAGGAAGGAAGGAGGAAGGAAGGAAGGAGGGGATCCCAGGTGCCCAGGAACCGCGCGCAGGCCGCCTCGACGCCGTGTCCCGTCCCGTCCCCCTCCTCTTCCCCGCCACTCGACGCCAAGGCCGGCCAGCCCAGCCCAGCCCAGCCCGTCCCTCCCCTTCGCACTTCAGGGCGCGGGCACGCGAGCCTCTCTGTCTCCCGCGGACGCGCGCGCGCTTGGAGCGAACTTGGAGAGAACGAGAGAGAGAGAGAGAGAGAGAAGGGGCTCGGGAGCGAGCGCTCTCGGGTGATTCCAATCACGGCGAGGAGTCGGGGACGAGTCCGTCTGCAGGGTTGCAAAGGAGACGGGGGGGGCTGGCGGGCAGCCTCTTTCTCTCCCCCCCCCTACACACGCACACACAACACGCTTGGCCGACATGGAGGGGGGAAGGTCTGAATTAGCAATGAGAGAGGGAGGAGGGAGGAGGAGGAGGCGTCGCCGCCGAGACGGCTCAGGCGCAAAAAGGAAAAGGGGGGTGGCGGCCGCTACCTCAGAGCATTCCTCTTCACACGTAAAGCACACGCCGCTCACTTGGCTGCCAGCCCTGCGGCCCTCCCCACAACACACAAACAGACACACACACACACAGGCAAACGCACAGAGACGTCGGAGGCGGTGTCGCGGGGATTCACCTCGAGAGGGGCAGCCACTCCCGCGCAGGCAGGCGGCTCCTTTTCGGAGGCACAAGCCTGGGAAGGAAAACGGGCCAAGAAGCGTTGCAGTCCCTTCCCGACGAATAACAAATGTCGACACAGGTCTTCGTCTGGAAAGTCTCGAAACCTCCTCGTTGTTTCAGTGGCAACATGGCTCCCTTCCCGGAAAACTCACGGAGGCAGCATGCAGGGCGGGGGGGGGGACAGACAACCCGTGGAGATTTTCTCCAGTGTTATTTCTTCCAAGCCCCCTCACTCGCCCGCCTTTTCCATCCAAAAGAAGGTGTAAAGGGTCCTCGGGAGGGCTACAACCTCAGGCTCCCTTACACACACACAGGTCTTCGTCTGGAAAGAACTAAAAACCTCAGGCACGTTTTTTCAGTGGCAACATGGCTCCCTTCCCTCTCTCTCTCACGGAGGCGGCATGGAGTTCTGCTGCAAACAACTGGTTCCCCATTTTCTCCAGTGTTATTTCTTCAACTCCCATTCTCCCCCGCCCCCCATCAAAAGCCTTTGGACGGAAAGGAGTCCTCCAGGCTCCCTCGCCTCAAGGTCCACAAGTTCTCCAACCTTGGTCTACTGGTTGCCTCTGATTACTGCTCTCCCTTTCTCTCTCTAGTTTTATTGTCATTATGCATATGCTGCAAAGACTGGTTCCCCAAATTAGAGTGCTGTTCAACTCCACACTCTAAGCATACAAACACATAAAACATATAAAAACACCTCAAAATAAAAAGTTCTTAAACCTGGGTCTACAAAATTTAAAACACTATTTAAAACTGATTAAGATAAACGTACAGTAATGACATCTCTGTAGTTTCCAATGTGTGCAGGAAAGTCCTTCACATTTCTGCAAATGAAGTTATCTATGTGTGTATACCTACCGTGACCACTGGGGACACGCACCTATCATGTCTCATAATACAGCAGGGATGGGTGGACTCAAGGTTTAGGTTAGGAGGTGTGAGGACTAGTCCTATATTGTATAGACTTAAAATTTCAACATTTTATGTGATGGGATTTATTTGAATGTCATAACTAAGTGGATCTCATAGTCCTTCCACACAAAACTAATAACCCCCTAACTTGTTTTCATTATAATATAGTTTTGGATTTTGGGCCTGTGTAGATCCTGGCTGTTATTGGGGAGCTGAGTCGTGGCAACTGGACTTCTTTTTCTTGAGACATAGAAACATTTCGCTGATCATCCCTCAAGAAAAAGAAGTCCAGTTGCCATGACTCAACTTCCAGATAAACTCACCTGGATGTCTGAGAATCTTCACAGACATCCTGGTTGTTGCTGTTATTTAAAACAATGGGAATCAAATACCCTTTTCAGTCTTCAAGATATTACCCAGAGATTTGCCAGCTGGTCTATATCTACATTTTGCTGTCCTAAAGACTATCATGAAAAGTCTTACTGCCCATGTTGATAACTGTACATAGTGGTAGATAACCAATGCAAACTGGCGAAAAAGGTAGAAATTCTGTAGTACATTTTCATAAACTCACTGTAGAAGTTTGATGGATAGCTCTCCTCCCAAGGGCAGCTTGACACCAATAAAAAAAAAAAACATTGTGTAGCTATTTTGTTTTTTCCGCCTTGTTTTTCCATAATAAGAAAAAAAATCTATGAAAGAATGGGAAAACATGGAAGATGACACTGTCTGGATCCCTTCTGTTAAATTCTGTACATGAGGGAGTGCAATTGCACAATAAAAGCCTCTTCTCTGGAAGTGCCCCAAGGATCTTGGGTGGGGAGCAGCAGTTGAAAAACAAAACACACATGGCAGGCAAAATAAGCAATAATGTTGGAGCTGAAGGCCATGGCAAAGAGTTAATGTTCTACAGCCCCCCCCCCTTGGAAAAAAATTCCAATTCTAAGAGTTTACAAAGAAATAAGGATTACATAACTACCACATCTACCTTGCTAGTAAAGGCTTCTCTAAGCTCAGAGAGGTCCAGACTTTGTTGGGTGGGACTATGGAAGTAGAAACCAGTCATAACAAATCAGGGTGCTGCAGCGGTCTCTGAAGTATTGAAGTGGGTGTTATTAAGGGGTTTTAGGGGTCAAAAACTTGCACTTTTTGAGCTGTTCTCAGAGGTGAAAGACATATTGCTTGAAAATATGCAGTTGGCTCCTGGGAAATAGATCATCAGAGATGTACGGTAATTGAAACAATCCTTATCCCCTCTTTTCCTGTGTTCTACTAATAGAGAGTACAATGTGAATCCTGTTTTTGGGACATGATTGTCTGAGAGTGGGCAAGGGGTGCTAAATTTATTTTAATATATGCAGAAGATGCATTCTGTTGTGGTGACATGGCTGATTATTATGGTGACATGTCACTACACAACTCCCATAAGGAATTTCCTATAACACATGGTAAAGGGGGTTCGTTCCTATCTTATTGGACTGTCCTCTGTAATATTTTTTTCATTAACTGAGCAATACCCATATTTATGAACATTTTCAGTTGACAGGACTGTCTTCCTTCCCAAGCTCCAACAAGTCCAATTGGTTGGTTCAATGCACTGGTTATACAGTATTTTTAAAACCATAAGCAGCTTAAGTCTGGGCTACATCTAAGATTCCATTGTCTTTTAGAAGCAGTCTCAGACATTAATATATTAACAATAAACTCTCCTCAGGATCCCATATCTTTAGAGACTCTTTTGAGGGAGCTCAAGAGAGGGCTTTCTCTTTGTCTTCTCTCAGACTCTGAAACTCTGTTGAGAGAAGCTAGGTTTGCTCATTCCCAGCTCTGTTTCTGTCAGCAGGCAAAAACCTTTATGTTTAATCAGCCCATCAGCAATGAATAGCCTCAACTCACAGTATTTTAGCTGATGGGCTGGATTTCTTTCCTTCTTTAAAAAAAGTTAACTAGTGGCATTTTAATGAAGGCATATTGCAGTGTTTAAATTTTATTTGTATTTTAAGATCAAAATGAGTTTAATTCTGTTTATTTATTTGTAACATTGTATTGTTAATCTAGTATTTTTAATTATATTTTAAACCACCGGAGTCTCAGGTATAGGAGAAAGGTAGCAACTAATTACTTATTTAATTAAATTAAAATGGGACCAACTTTCTTTTCTTTAGTTCATATGCTTTCACCCCTAATTTTGAATTTCTTTCTGTCATAAAACATTGTGGCTGACATGTAAAGTGTGTGTAAAACAGAAGGTGGAAAAGAAGGGGGAAAGAAACTGGAAATTGCAAGGTAAAAGTGTGCATGTGTGCATGCATGTACCGGACTGATGTCAATACCCTGACACTCTTGGGCAGGTGATGGTGCTCCCATTGCTTGGCAGGCCCCAGCTGTGATGCTGTCTTTATAAATATCCTTGATGCTCCAGGTCTAGCTGTCCCAAGTGTATCATTTGTGAGAGGCAGGGGTACTGTGGAAAATAAAAAATGATTGCCTGTCACATCTACTGCTTGGAGTAAAGCTGCCTCTCAGCCTACTATGGCCAACAAAAAAAAGGGGGGGGTCTCAATATTGTCACAAGGCACATTCTGTAAACCACCTCAGGCCTTCACTTGTCTCTTGGTGTGCCTGCCCAATCTGCAGCTGTAACTGCTCACAACCTGGACTTCAGTCCCAGGTAGCTGGCTCATCTTGGACTCAGCCTTTTGTCCTTCCAAAGTTAGTAAAATGAGTACCCAGTTTTCAGGGGGGAGGAGCAATGTGTGGCCTGAATAAATAAATAAAACCACCCAGAGAGTGCTTTAAGTGCTATGGGGTGGTGGGGTGGTATGTAAGCAGAACACTTTGCTTTGCTTTGCCTTAATCCTTCCTTTCCTACTGCCTTTCTGTCAACAGCCCCCTTCTGTCCCCACCCCTTTCTCTTGATGCACTCAATGTAATGTTTGTTGCATCACGTTAGAATGGGTCATGAAAGTATTGTTTGCACTTGGGTAGCAGCTAAGTAACTATTGCATTTAGGTGGAATAAAAGAAGATAAATTGTTAAAATTATCTGAGGAGAGAATTAGACTTGATTGGATTTTCACTTTCTTCAAAGGAAATGGAGCAGTGGAAATCTGAGATGTTTGTTGTGCTAAGGTAGCAGATAAATGTGTTCAAGTAATTCTTGACTGGATGTGAATGGGTTGGGATCTTATTTTCTGTATTTTTTAAATTGAGATATAGTGGAAGAGGCTGAGTAAGTACAGCCCATTGAGATTTGTAGTTAAGAATAGCATATTTTGAAAATGACAAAAATACTGTGGCACCTTTAAGACTAACAGGTTATCTTTAACAGATTTTCATGGACTGTAGCCTATTTTATGCTTGATGACTGGGCAGTTCAATACATTGTATCAATGTTGGCAGTTCAATAAAATGTATCCTTTTTGTTGTAACAGGCTTGAAAAAGCATGTGGAATACTGTACTGTTATTCCCCTCACCCCCTCTGTGTTTTAAAAGTTTGCATATAGTGTACAGCAGTAAAAGCACTAGCAAAATGAAAAAGAAGTATTGCTACAAACATTCACAAAAGAAGTTGCATCCAACGTGAAATCTCCAGCAAAAGGGTGATTTATATCATGCAAAGGTACTTTCTCTTCTTCCTAGCTGACTAGAATGTCCTCTGGGCTACAGTAGCAGTTTCTTATGGCAGAATGCCCTCTTCGTCAAGCAGTTTGTGAAGAGCAACTGATTGAGAATACTGTTGAAGACACTTAAAACTGGCAGCTGGCCTGGGCAGACTCTTGTGCGAAACACTGGCTTGTATTGTTGGTGTTCCGGTCTATCACAGCCCAGTTCCAATATTGTAGGCTTGCATTTAGAAAGAAGAGCTGCCTCTTTTAAAATAGGAGAGGATAATTGAGGTACAGATATCTTAGTTTTCATCAAACCACTTCCTGTATGGTATCTTAGAAACCATTGCACTTCCACAGTTTTTGTAATATTTGCTCTTATTTTGTGTGTTTTTGTTGAAATAATATAAGTTGACTTCAGAATCAAAGACAGAAAGGTTAAATATAAATATTCGTAAATAAATACTATCATTAAACCTGACTGTATTTTGCACATTGATGTGGGTGTGTGCTGTGATTTTATCACAGAAGTGAAATTTTGAATAAACTCTTGCTGGCCTCACTATACAAAAAAGCACTTTGTGATGTATGTGTTCTGTATATTTCTCTTCCTATACAGTCTGGCACTAATAAACAAGGCAGAATATTTAAAGACTAACTTTTTCCTGGTAGTTTTCTCACATTTCTCCAGGTAGCAATAGCTTATATCTCTATTAAAATAGCACCTTGTGAAATACAAAATATCCTTTTTATACTAAAGCCTGTATTAATGTGAAATTAAGAGACTTTGCAAACTAGGCAAGTTTAGTCCCTGTGGCAAACACTGGTAAAATCACACATGCAGGTGTACACTTGAAATCCACAGTGCCATTTATAATTCAGTTTATTTGAACAATTCTTTACCCTTCTCCTTTTTATGCCAGTCACATACTTAGTTCTCTGAGTTGAACTTTCCAAAAATAAGGCTTTTCACATTATTGACTCAGAGATAACATTGTCTTCCCATTGTACAGTATAGCTTAATCTGTCCTACATATTAAGAAGTATAATTAAAATTACAAAATCATTCTTTTAAAGTTGGCATTCTCCACTACAGAATGTATAGAAACCAGGAATTTGGAATTAGATTTAAACTTTGTCTATCATGACGTTAGATAGCTCTTTTAGTCTACCTTTCCTCTGATGTACAAAAACAAAATAACCATCAAGAGTTCACATGTGCACTTTAATGATAGTGGTGCAAAAAATGAAAGACAAGACTCATACCAGTTTTGATACACATACACATATATTGTTCAACCACATTAAAGCCACTGACAGATGGAGTGAATAGCATCTGAAATAGCAGACTAAATCGTGTTGTGGTTGAGGTCTTAATCATTGAATTGACAAAAGCCTTCGTCTTGTTAATTGAGTCCCACTGACTGAAAACATGCCCACTAAAAGAAACTCAGTTTTAAGAAACATATTGATTTCCTTACTATAGTAATTTGTAACACTGACTTATGGTTACCTTAGGCCAGGCATGTCCAAAGTCAGGCCCGTTTTCAAATTTTGAGTGGCCTGCGGCTTCTTCTGGATGGAGACATCAGCTTGCAGTTTTCCCCAGCCACCTGCCTAGCCTACCGTTGCTGCAGCATCCTCCCTGCCTCCTTGCATGTTATAGAGCAGGCATGTCCAAATTTTAGCCCTCCTGATGTTTTGGACCACAACTCCCAGAATTCTAAGCTTACATTGCCAATGACAAAGGACTGTGGGAGTTGTGGTCCAAAACATCTGGAGGGACGAAGTTTGGACATGCCTGTTATAGAGACCTGTCCAAAGTCTGGCCCGGGGGCCAAATGTGGCTGAATGGTAGGCCCCCACACATTTTCACCTCACCAAATCTGTCCCTCCTTGCAAAAAGTTTGGACACCCCTGCCTTAGGCATTTTCCATTGAAGGAAGTGCCTTTAGCTGTTAAAATATTCTACTAGTGGGGTCTGCAGTAAAACTTTGAAAAGTGGTGTGTTTCTGTTTAATATTCTAGTGACTCCATTCACAAAACCTACACACAGACACATTTATAGACCCCTCTAGGCTTAATTTCATTCTCCCACAATGGTCAAGTCATGTTTTTATTCTACTGCACATTTCTTACTGACACCTCACCAGGCTATTTTGGCCAGGGTGGAGGGTGGGGTTGTGGCATTCCCAGCCTCTCTTCTTTTTTGCAGATTTAGGAATTGTTCTTCTTACATATATACCATTTGGGCCACATTAAGAACCAGCATTTGGACAGCTGGGATTGCTGAATGGGGCAGTGGTGAGGGGAGACCATCATAATAACAGGGAGTATGTTTGTCTCTGTGGGAGTTAAGACTGGGAGAGGAATCTTCAAAACTTCTTTTTCAGCCATGACATATCCTACGGTGAGTCAACGGGGAAATATCAACAGGTGACTATGGGCGTTAATACACGACCCCTAAGCTCCGCTGCAAATGGCTGCCAGCTCCGGAGCTTTAAAATGTTTCCCCACCAGCTCCGGAGTTTGCAGACAATTAAGTGCGACCCCGCCCACTTTAGCGCGACCCAGCGCACTTTTCTTGTACCTTCTCTTTGGAGGTGAAAAATCTTTGATGCGGTGCAACGATAGTGAGTGCGGGGCTCTCCTCGCTTCTGTTTGCTGCTTTTTGGCTCCCGCCCCTTTAAGAGCTACTTTTTACAGAGACGAGGGGGTTGGACTTGATAGCCTTACAGAGACGAGAGGCAGAACGAGGTGAGCGGCATGCTTTTCTTTCTCTTTTTCTCCCTCCCTCACGCAGCCAGCAACCAGGAAGTGCGGAGGGGGGTGGGGACAGAGGAAGAGCGAGGAACCCCCAAGATCCCTGGTCCAAATTTAAGTGGCCAGCGGATCTTAGGGGTTGTGTGAAAAGGCCCTAAATATGACTATGTGAATAGTGGCTGGCAAGTGAGGCAGTGGTGCACAATCTTTTGCAGGTCTGTTCCTCCAATTTCCTTGCCCAACACCTTTTCCATCCCATTACAGCCATCTCCCCCACCCCACCCACTCCCCAGATCAATCAGGCTTCCTTTGCCAATGAGCATTGTTCACTGAGCTATTTTGAAATATGTACCATCTCCTCTTTAGAGCTGTTTTTTTCAACATTTGTGGACCTTGGCATTTGGATTTGTTTTTTTTTCCTTTGTTTTTTTTTATTGTTAAAAAAAAGAAGAAAGGAAAAAAGAAAAAGGGATCGCTTTACATTGATAACAATCTCATAGCGCAAACATCATTTATAAGGTTTTTAACGCAGATATTAGCTCTTGCCATCTTCTTGACAAAACTTCTCCATCTTCTCCTTTCAGGTGGCCAGAAATTCTGTCCATTTCAATAGCCGAGTATAGTTTTCCTTTCAAGTCGTCTTTTGAAGGTGTTGCAGAGTTCTTCCAAAGTTGGGCATACAAAATTCTGGCTGTTACTATTATATAATTAATTACATATTTTTGATCATATGTTACCTCAGTATCTATAATATTTAACAAGAATAGTTCTGGTGTATGTTTTAACCTAACCTCCCACAGTATGTCTAGTAAGTTCTTAACCATATTCCAGAATAGTTTGGCTTTTTTACAAGTCCACCACATATGGTAGAAAGCCGATTTCTTGCTCGCACTTCCAACATATGGGTGAACAGTTGTACATCTTGGATAATCTATGAGGACTAAGATGCCATCTGTAGAACATTTTATAACAATTCTCTTTATATGAGGTGGATTTGAACATCTTAATCGTTTGCCATAACATATACCATTTATCTAAGTGGATGGAGTGCCCACAGTTTTCCGCCCATCTTATCATACATTCTTAAACCTGTGAGTCACTTGTTCTTTCAAGTAACAGCATATTATAAAACTTACTCAACAGTTTCTTCTCACCTGATGACAATATTTTATCAAAGACATTATCATTTACCATAAATCCACTTTCCTTCTGCACTAGTTTATAATGCGAGTATATTTGTTGATAAGTCCACCAGTCTATGTTTACCCCTTCAAGGGATAAAGATTTGGAGGTTTAAGAGTCTGGTCCTCATACAGAAGTTGTTTGTATGTTAAAGTGTTACTAACTACCTTTGAGCCTGGTCCTCTAATTGCTTCCATTGGAGATAACCATTTAGGAGCCTTGGGGTAAAATAAGTCTTTAACAGACAATCAATTTTTGATTAGGGCATTCCGTATCCAATGTCTTTTAAACAGGGATGGAATATTACCTCTATACCATAAGTAATGGTGCCACCCTTTGTCTAGATCGTGACCTTCCAAGCCTAAAATTCTTTCGTTTGTCATAGAAATCCAATCACGTATCCATGTCAGTGCTGCTGCTCTATAGTACAGGAACAAATTAGGCAATGCAAAACCCCCAGAAGTAGTCCTGTCTTGCAGATAAGCATTTTTAATTCTAGCTTTTTTCTTTTGCCAAATGAATATACGAATATGCTTCTCTAAGTCGGACAAGATCTTAAAACTGGATAACACGGGTAAGCATTGAAATAAGAAGAGCAGCGGCATCTGGATTTTTTGATTCCTCCTCTCTGGTGCTTGACTGTTGCCACTGCATCTACATAAGGAAAGGTGGTTTTAGGAATTAGGATACAGGATTGTTTTCATTTTCAAAGAGGTACCTGTATACAAATCTATTGGAACAAAAACAGCATAAAGTCCTTGAGCACCTTAAAAATTAACAAATGTTATAGCTTTCCTTTGAAACTCTTCCATTTTTAGTGGAGGTACAAAAGTATTCTACATAAGGCAAGCCTCTTTAAAAAAAACTATTATTTCTAAACCATGAGCAATCAGGATGGTTAATAAGTGATAATGGCAAGCATGCCAAAAAGATGTTGAGAAGGATTTTCATGATACGTCAAGCCATTTACATTGTCAAGGATGGCCTGTGTTTGAGCTGGTATTCTTAGGACAATCGGGATTATGAGCTCAAGGAGTCCTTATTATCTGAATTACTTCCACGGGTATATTCCAGGTATTTCACAACATACAATGGAGATGCTTCTTCAAAAGGTTATTTTATCTTATTTGAACAGTTAAGTTCAAAAGAGTTTGCCATCTTTGTTGTAATAAATTGGTGAATGCATGTTAAAGCTAAGCAGATGGGGGAAAGTTGCAGACCACTGAATTTCCTCTTTAAACAGTACCTCATTTTTACATTAAAACATTTTTCTTGCCCACAAAAATTAAACTATAGTTAGATTCTCTGGGTGTACTTAAGTAATAGTAACTATAAGTCCTATACGTTGAACTCCAAGCAGACATGTACATAATTGCACCCTAAGTCTTCACTGTTAAGTCGTACTTGGGAGCAAGCACAGCATAACTCGGTACCAGACCTGTCAAGTATCCCACTTCGGGCGGGACAATATCGTGTTGTTGTTGTTATTTGGCCTTTGCCCTGCCGCCGTTCTGGAGCATTTATTTTACCGGAAATGTCCTGGGCGGCGGTGGCAGCAACATAAGGTGAACTTGGCCGTCGCTCTGAGAAGCGCCTCCCCCAGGTCTGTTTGGCCAGGCCAGAGGGTGCAGCCCACAGCAAGGAGGTGGAGAGGGGGGCGGGCAGGGGAGTCCCCACCCTGCTATCCCAGCAGCGGAGCAGTGGGCCAGCAGCCCCGGCAGAATCTGAAGGCCCTGAACTGCACCGAGGTCTGCACATGCTGGGGGTGGGAGATGGATGGAGGAGGTCCTGTCTCCGGCTTCCCCCGCCATCGGTGTCAAGTTTTAACCGGCGCTCACTCACGGCAGCGCATCTCTGGATAGAGGCAGGTAGGCCGGTCAGCCAATGTGTGGGAGCGGGGAGAGGGGGAATCGGATTCAGACAGTGGCCGAGCGGTGATCCCGGCTGGATTATAGCAGTGGGAGTGGAAGGAGGCGTGTGCGTGCATACACGTGCATGTTTGGATCTCTGTCTTTGCGCACACATGCTAGCGTGCACAAGCATGTTACACCTCCTGTCCTGGCCAGCACTGGGTAAAACTTGACACCTATGCTCAGGGCGGCGCTTCCATTAAGGCGAACTAGGCAGTTGCCTAGGGCGCCAAAATGGAGAGAGGGCGCTGGACAGCCTGCCGCCCCACCGCCGCCCCCCACCGCTGGTGACCGCCATCCTCCCCTGCCCGCCAGCCGCCCGTCGCTGTCCGCCCATTGCTGCCCGCTGCCGCTCGCCTGCCACCCCCCGCACCCATTGCTGCACCCCCGCTCGGCACCACCCCCGCCATCCGCCACCCTGCCTCCCGCCCGCCCCCACCCTGCCCCCACCACTGCCCCATCCCACCCCCTGCCCCGCCCACCTGCCGCCCGCCCCACCCCCCACCCCTCGCCTAGGGCGCAAAAAAAACCTAGCACCAGCCCTGGCTCTGTACCAAACTTAGACATTAGCTTAAATCCAGTAGTAAGTCATAGGTACAGTAAAGTAGGCCTGTTGAAACTAGGAATTTGGTGAGAACACCTACGTAAGTTCCTTTGACTGAATGTTTCTACTCTCAATGTGAGTTACTCCATAATTTCAGCCAGTCTCTTAACTACCTATGATTCTAAATTCAAAATCCTATATACTGAAGCTTCGGACTTTTTAAAAATGCATTTAGTTTTCTGCATCTTTAGCTCTGAAGTACAGTAGTTGGGATTTAAATGTGCTACATAGTTGTATGTTCTACATAATACACATTTGATTTACAAATTTGTGACTTACAAATTGCCTAGACCAAATAGTATTATTGATTGAATAAATATGAACAAAAATAATAGTTCAGTTTTTAGGTTCCAGCCCGATTTTATTTTATAAGGATGAAGTGACAAAGATTCTGCCATATATGCATTTGTGCTCCATCCCAAATCTTAAAAGCCAAAATACTGTCCCTTCATGTGAATTCACACAAATGTTTCTCTCTCTCTCTCTCTCTCTCTCTCTCTCTGGAATAGTACTGCAAATTAAATGTTCAACAGCAAAAAGTTGAGGATAGCTTAACACACCATTCAAAGGTTTAAACGATAGTTCCTGTTGCATGTGCAGCCACAGGAAGCTCAGCTGTGGTTCTCTTACAATTAATTGCTTCCGCTGTATATAAAATAGAAAGTATTGGGTACTCTGGTGCGGAAAAAGGATATCCTCATTCACTGCCCCTATTTCCTTGCCAAAGGCTATTAGGGAACCTTTCACCATCAATTCATTTTTAATAAATTATCCTGTGATGACAAAAGAGAAACAGAAGACCAACTATTATCAGGAAAACTGTGCAGATGGATTATCTAGTACATTAGGAAGATGATCACAAAATGTAGCTCCAGTTAATTTTTATTTAAGAGTACGTTTGGGGGTAGGATTGCCCTTAATATTGTAAATGAGAAATTCTGACAGCCTTGTTGCATGGACTTGCGTCTTTACTGTAATCTGACATGGGTATCTTCAATGCAGATAGCATGGAGTTAGGTTTCTGTGTAGTATCTGTAAACCTTTACAGAATTATTGAGACGAAAAGGATTGTAATGTTTATCTAAACCAGTTGTTTGCCAAGCAAGAAAGCTACTATGGCAGAATTGTCAATAAGTGACCACCCAGCTTATATTTAAAACCTAACAAACCTTATTAACTTAAATTCTACAGGTGTGTGTGTGTGTGTGTGTGTGTGTGTGTGTGTGTGTGTGTGTGTGTGTGTGTGTGTGTGTGTGTGTTATGTTGTGTGTATCTTTAATAAGCATAAACAATTTGACCACTGCTGTCCAAGCTTCCCAATAATACTGAATTATTTATTTTTGCAAGGATTCCAGGAAGAGAGAATAAGATGCAAGAGAAAAAGGGAAGCCACGTGGTTTGTTTATTGATACAGTGGAGCTGATGGTGCTTGTGTGTATGTCTGTGTTCAAGTACCAGTCATAGAAAAAGTGACAGCTTTCAATATTGGTTCAAAATAATGCAATATTAGTTAATTTAGGTGAGGCTGGTGGTGCCAATGTAACTTTGAAAGTGGAAAGAAGGAAAGTGGAAATGAAAGAGTGGCCAAAATCCCATTGCTTAGTGTAGTCAATCACACTAGAGTTGGACCATTTAATCATTAGGCTAACTGTGACTAAGAGCTGCCTAGATGCCCTAAGCACATCCGATCTTGCCTGATTTTGGAAGCTAAGCAGGGTTGGCTCTGGCTAGTACTTGGATGGGCGACCACCAGGAAATACCAGGTGCTGTGGGTGCCTGGAGTAGGAACTGGCAAACCACTCCAGTATTCCTGCCAAGAAAACTCCATGGACATGGGGTCACAAAGGGTCGGTCATGACTGTACGATAAAAACAACAAACAAAACTGTGACTAATGTTTGTACCATAAGTCACAGTTAGAGTACGACCTTTTAAATCAATAGAATATACTGAGGAATTGACTCACCAAATCCCCACTGACTTAGTGGGGCAACTCGAGTGCAATTTATTAGGCAAAGCAACAGTTTTGCCAATGTGTATTTCTGAGCTGGTTCTCAATTTCTTAACCAGCTAACAGAGACTGAATGTGTTTATCTGTATAAATAGTACCACTTAACCTCAAACCCATTGAGATTGGCATAGTTGCTTGTGTTTCTGTATTGTACATGGTACAACACAGTTGGGATGCCCATGAAGTTGTAGCGTGTAAATTATCTTGAATATAGCTATAGTATTAACAGTTGGCTTTAGAACCTAAGCAAGGCCAGGCCTAGTTAATACCTGGATCAGAGCAGGGTTGGGATATCAGTAATCACCAGGTAGTGGGTAGGCAAAAACCCTGCCAGAAACTGTGGAGATGTGTTGCCAATCTAGTACTATTGTAACAGAGACATAATTATGCAATCCAATGCATAACTAACTGCTGAGAACTTAATAGTCCTTACGTCTTTCTGAAAAGACATGAACTCCAAATAATTATGCTGCAGTTGACTGTTAGCTCCCAGCTCTTCCCATACATAAAACTTTGACATGAACTCAATCTGTAAACCAAATAGGGACCAAACCCCAGTCTAAACAGAGTTACTCCGAATCATAGGAGAGGCCCAGGTTTGACTTCAGAAGAAGTAGACATTCTGACAGTAAATTGGTCTTGCAGCAGGCCAGTAAATTATCTGTCCATGTTTGTGAGATCCAGATATAGATGATGGCACTTGTTTGAGATTAACATACCCAACTGTCAATGCATGCTTGAGAAGTCTGCATGTGTTCCTTCACATAGTTTAGAAAGAATTTGCACAGGGACTTCGGTTTTGGTAATATTTTATTTGTGTTGGCACAGTTATTCCATGCAGGTATATTCACTCAAACCTCACAAGCCACACATTACACTGAGCATCTGAAAGGAAGACCTCAGGTGATTAAATCCAAACCCTATGAAAAAAGTAAGGTCACTTGTGTTGTCTTTATCAGTACTTCTATAGATTTTTAAAAGCAAGATGCTGTGTGTGATTGCTGCACAGAACATTATCACTCTGTTGCAAATGTTAATAACATCATTTTTAAACAAAACATCAGCATCCACTGCAAGCACTAGGTTTCCGTGATTAACACTGGCCCAGTAGATGGTGCTAACTTCTACTTAGTGCTGTAACATAGGAAAGGTCAAATACAGCAAGAACTTCACATTAAATGCTTAATCCAAGTTACTGACCGTTGAAGGACCAAACTTGTGTTTACCGTTTTATTTGCATCTATGGTTTTTGTTATTGCAAACATGCTTTGTATGTAATAATAAAATCATGTTCAGCAGAATATTTTCCAGAACCTTTATGATTTATGCAAAATATATTGACCTCAAGACAAAAAAAAAGACTGAAAAATAACTACAAATTTAACTACAGTCCCAAATCATTAAAAGAAAGGGGAGGTTCTACCACGAAAATTAGTAGAATATTGATTGCACCCAGAACATTTTAAATAGATTTTTTTCAATTTCATTGTTAAACAAAGCAAGAGGTCTAATATTTAGTTACACATGAGTGATATAGTTATGAAACTTCCTCAAATGATGTAACAGCTTTTATCATTTGGTCATTCACAGGTACAGTATTTGACTTCCAAGAAGAAAAAAGGCAAAAAAAAATCACCAATGTTTCTGATGAAACACAATAGTAACAAGATCACTTGAATATTAACACAAGTTAAAAATAGCACACACTGAACCTTTCAAGCATATTTCCTCCATACAGCAAGTTTATTATTATTTGATGATGTGGGATCAATTTTTTTAAATGTATGCATCCCATTCTTCTCAGATAGAGTGGTCTTGGCAAGACAGATGAGGGAGGTTTTACTCAAATAAAAGTTAGAATCAAGGTTACTGTTCCAGCTCGATCCCCTTGCTGTGTATTTCTGTAATGGACTACAAATGAAGTGCAGACTTTGTGGCTCCAGTCTTAATAGGAGAGCACACATCCCTTCTATCAATGGGGTTTTTCCAAGTGAACCAGGATACAGAACAATGAGTTTTCTGAATCACATGGAGACCATCCTCATTTCTTGAGGATGTCAGAAAAATGAGAGAAAAGGAGAGTAGGGCTACTTGTCTCTATGTTCTGCTAGTACAGCTGTCTTGTCTCTATGTTCTACCTGGCTTCTAAGCATTCACCAAGGGTTGATGGTATCACTGATTCTAGATATCTTTGACAGCCAAGAGCCCCTGAAGATGCCATTTTGTAATAATGAACCACTCGTGCAAACTGTTGGCTTGCTTGAGCAGTGCGACTCATGGGGTATCTTGATTCCTTTTCCCTGGTGAGTTTCTGGTCACTTAAGAGGATCTAATATCTCCCATAAAAGCCCCTTTCTCCACTGTACTCTTCTCTGTAGTTCACGAAATGTTACATTAAAATATGAAAGTTAGTCTTTAAGGTGCCACATGTTTTGTGTCTTTTTGTTTTGTTTTGATTTTTGCCTGTACTATTCACCTAAATATTGCACTTCCACAAAAGTCATTCACCAGGGAAGCTGGATGCAGCAAACCCTTTCCAAACAACACAATATCTGTTTAGGGTCATACTCTTAAAAACTACAATACAAACACAGAGAAGCTTCTGGCAGGGATGCATAAAACAGCAAAGCTAAAGAATGGATTCTGCTCTTTAGGAAAGGATCCAAGTCAGGTGAATGAATGTATATTTGACACTTTTAAAGACCTCGGAAGGGGCAAAGAAGTTTCCCCATGATTCTTGCCTTTCTGATTTCAGAACTGTTCCTGGAACAGCATTCCCTGCCCTCACAAAAAAGCAGCATCCATTCCTCTCCTGGAAACATCACATGGCCCCGACCCATCCCGCAAAAGACATGGCTCAATGAGTAATGACAGCCCTTTAAAAGTGCAGTCGATCCTTGACCTATGGTAGGGTTTCATTGTCCTTCTGTTGTGAAGCAATCAGCAGGGCTGGCTGGTGTGTGATTAGTGGAAAGTGCCAGAGAGAGAGAGACTGAAGTGGAATAAAGCACTGAGTTAAGGGTGTCTTATTTGTGCGTTGTGGCCTTCCTTGATTACAGGAAGTTACGTATTATCAGTTAACAGCAATTTTCACTAACTAAGATACTAACTGCAAAGGGAAAACCATTGTGTCTTTGATAAATAATATTTTTAAAAAGTTACACCAAAATGCTAAAGATTCTTTCTAAAAATAAGCAACCAAACAGTTCTGCAGTCCTTGTTAAAATATCAAGAGCGATAAGAAGTAAAGTGCAGTACTTGTTTATATATTAGAGATCAAATGTGTTTAACTAACTGAAATACGGATTGAATAAAAGCATAAAAGTTGTGCATTACAAACATTGAAGTTTCGTTATGTCCTCCAGGTTCTACAAACAAAACAAAACAAAAACAAACAAAACACACAGAGGGCTACAACCGTTCAGCACTTTTAAGCCTGCCTAATGTATACCAGAAAATAAAGCACATGCTTAACACTCTTCCCCTGCAATCAAATGGGATTTTAAAAGTGCTTCCTGTTTTATATTTCTTAAAAGAAGGCTTCCTGTTTTGAATGGGTGAGTGAGTGTGAGAGAGAGAGGGAGGGAGGGAGAGAGAGAGCATTCTATGGAGCAGGGTTTCTTGTTACATCACTATCTGAAATTGTACCTATATGGGTGTATTAAGGAGTGGAGCTCAAATGTTAAAGCTCCTTAAAACCAAATTATGGATTTTTTAAAAAACTGAATGCCAAATATATATTGCAATAAATCTAAATAGCTCCAATGCTGCAGCTACTTATTAGATAAAATAATAATGAGGTTCAATAGGAGTAAATAGTTTGAACTTTATGGCCATTTCCCTCTGTGCCATTGGGGGATGGGAACCCTTTCCATGTCTAAGTCACAGATTAGGGGGATCATCTGAACAGCCATGAATTCCTGTTATTTGTAAACAACTATTACCTGATAATATCTGCTTAAATTTTCCAAACCATAATCTATAATTGAGTAAAGGTGTTGCCGGTTGCAACAGTTCAAATGTTTACATATGTATCTATGTGCTGAGATATTAAATAAGTTTGTTCAAAAACTGGAAAAGGGCATGCAACCTTAATACCCTTTTAAGTTACAGGTATTTATGCGTGGCTGCAAACACAATTACATTTCAAAGGTATCATAGTGAAAGAATCTAATCACAGTTAGAGCATAGGTGCCATTGAGGGCTGCCCTGTAAATAGTTATCAATTGTAGCACTAAAAGTATGGATCGCCAAAGGCATCAAAATACAAGTGGAATTCCTTTTGGCTTCTTTTCCCTTTTTTGGATGGATTTCACACTAGACATTTTGCCTACTATCCTCCTGTCTTACAAGTTAATCACTAACCTGCAGAACAAAGGGGAGAAGAAGGAGGAAAGTTATTCTGATACACCAATAAATGCATGGAGCATTTCCAGCTCTTGATCTTCCTTTCACAACAGCAAACTGTGGAAATCAGATTCCCTTCTTATACTCTGAATGCGGTAATTCGCTATAACTATTTGAAGTTATATGCTCTCTACTGTTTCTCCTTTTTGCAACTGGAGTTAATGTCACCCAACTTGGTTTTTCTCATCCCTTCTACCCATCCCAATACCAAGCAAGTCCTTTTTCCTCCCCTATGAGCGACAGGTTTTCAGTGGACATCTTGACCCCTTGGGTGGCGGTGACGGTGTATTTCTCCATGGTCACCACCCAACTGCCACCCTCTTGGCTGGAAGAAGCATACAGTGAGCCTTGCAATGCAATATTCACACACACGTGACATGCACATGGCATGGCATCACGTGGAATTGGCTCCCTGGCCTCTCAGGGCACATGCAAAACAATGCCATGCTCACCCCTACTTTCCAATACTAGGACCAACTCACACCAACAGCAGTGCCAGAGTGGCATCCTAGGATAGTCCTGTTGCTCTGATAATGCAAGCATAAAAGATCATGTGTGGGGAACCAAGGACATGATGCATGTTGTCATTAATACATATCATGAGAAAGAGCCCACAGTAGTCACATAGGGGGAAGAAACCCATACCGTTGGTCCCACCCCTATGTTATGGATGGCCAGGGTGATGTGTAACAAGAAGTACCCCATGGAAGCAGTTTCCATGTCACTATGGAAAAATTTGAATGGCCTTAGTTTTATCTGGATTCACTTGGATAAACCACTGCAGGGTGCTTTTAGTTGATTGTATCTTACCTATCAAAGTCATTCTAAGGTCTATACAACTAAGAATAAGCATCACAACATAAACAATTCTGTTTTGTGAGGGACACTTAATACAACTGTAGCTATAAAAATTATTAAACATTTTGCTATTATTTTGGCAAGTGAGCTTTGTATCATAATGCCAAGAATGCTTTTCTGTTTGTTTATTTTTTTAAATCACTGTCGAGCAGCCTAAAGTTTGCCTTGCTGAACATATGAAACATAGAAAGTGTTACACATTTACGTTTTTAGGATAGAGTTTTAGAAATGGTTTTATCTTTGTTCGTTTTGCTCAA
Organism: Phrynocephalus forsythii; assembly: GCA_029282475.1. Classification (NCBI taxonomy): domain Eukaryota; kingdom Metazoa; phylum Chordata; class Lepidosauria; order Squamata; family Agamidae; genus Phrynocephalus; species Phrynocephalus forsythii. Next base: position 108,190,289 of record JAPFRF010000008.1, on the reverse strand, counting down.
CATTTTGCAGCAAGGTTAGAACATGAATTCCATTTTTGTATGAAATATGCTGGAGCAAGAGCTGCATATATAAAAGCAACCGAAATCAATTTCAGCCGAGTTCTTTGATTCATGTTCTCCCCTGTCCCTCCCCACCATGAGAAATGCAGTTATCCATGTTTCGTTCCTTGAATCAATCGCCATTCCTGCCACTTTGTTGTCAGCTTCTGGCTCTTCCTTTAGACATTAATAGCGTGTGCATGCTTCTTGCATAGTGGCTTATCCTTCTTCGAATAAAATGGCTGGCCTTCCAAATTCACATGGCAAACCTGAAAATCGAAGCAATGAGATACAGAAAGAGTCTGGTTCACAAGGGATTCATTAAGCAGAGATACACAAAATAACAAAGATCACCTGGATTTTCATGTATGTCATAAAGAGAGAGGAGAATAAGTCAATAGGAAGCAAAGTCATCTAGAGTTATAAGAACATAAGAACATAAGAAGAGCCCTGCTGGATCAGGCCAAAGGTCCACCTAGTCCAGCTTCCTGTATCTCACAGTAGACCCGCCAAATGCCTCTGGGAGCGCACGAGACTAGATATGTCTCCTGATACCACTCTCCTGCATCTGGTCCTTGAAGTACCCGAGTTTTAAGCCTGGAGATTACACATCCTCATCATGGCTTGTAACCTGTGATGGACTTCTCCTCCAGGAATCTGTCCAACCCCCTTTTGAAGGCATCCAGGCCAGATGCCATCACCACATCCTGTGGCAGGGAGTTCCACAGACTAACAACATGTTGGGTAAAAAATATTTTCTTTTGTCTGTTCTCACTCTTCCAACCCTCAGTTTGAGTGCATGTCCCCTAGGTTTGGTATTTTGTGAGAGGGAGAAGAGCGTCCCTCTATCCACTTTACTCATGCCCTGCATTATTTTGTATGTTTCAATCATATCCCCCTCAGGTGCCTTTTTCCAGACTAAAGAGCCCAAAATGTTTTAGACTTTCCTCATAAGGGAGGTCCTCCAGCCCAGTAATCATTTTAGCTGCTCTCTTCTGCACTTTTTCCAGTTCCACTATGTCTTTTTTGAGATGCGGTGACCAGAATTGTACACAATACTCCAGGTGCGCCCTGACTATTGTTTTGTACAATGGCATTATAATGTTGGCTGTTTTATTTTCAACCCCCTTTTTGATTAACCCTAGCATGGAATAGGCCTTCTTTGCTGCTGCCAGACACTGGGTAGATACTTTCTTTGAGCTGTCCACCAACACACCAAGATCTCTTTCCTGATCTGTCACAGATCATGAAGGAGAAATAGGATTTTCAGTGACTGTACTGATATGCCACAATGCAGTAGCAAAAAATCTTCTGCTTATTGCTACTGATAACACTGCAAATCCTGCCTCCTTTCTGTTTGTCTTCCTCTACTTTGGGTTGTAGCTCCCTCCATCATTAGCTATGGCCCCTACTTTATTTTAATGCATCTATAGCCCTTGCTAGAAAAAACGTTTCTTCTCATTTAAGACAAGATAGAAGATGCAGGGAATTGGTATGAAGAGACAGATATCTAGTCTCGTGCACTCCCGGACACATTTGGTGGGGCCACTGTGAGATACAGGAAGCTGGACTAGATGGGCCTTTGGCCTGATTCAGCATGGCTCTTCTTATGTTTTTATTACCTTTGCAATACAGTTACAGACTTCTATAGTACAATTAATGTGTGGTTAGGATTAATATATCAGCCTCTTAATCCTAATCATGCAACCACTCTATAGGAGAGCTCTGTAACTGTTGGGCTCTACTCCCAAAGCCCCACCCCCAGGAGATTGCTTCCTTGTAGCCCCCACCTCTTGTAATTTTTCCCCTCTTGGGTGCAGAAAATGGGAGGGGCTGACTCTCCCTCACCCAAATATCCCCAAAGTGGTTCTCAAGCAAATCCCATAGGCACCAAGAATGTTGAGCCTAGATTGCTAATGACAAAGGACCAAGGGAGTTGCGGTCCAAAACACCTGGAATGCTGAAGGTTTGCCACCACTGCTGCAGTGCAAATCAGCTATCAACCTTAGGATGTCCTAATCTATTTTCTCATAAAGAAACCTACAGCACAAATGAAGCAGGTATCATGCCAAGTGTGTCCAAGAGCTTCGATGAACTTATCTCCTGCTTCAACGGGGAAATCACATCCGTGGCATTTGGTGCTGAACAAGGCAACATAGTCTAGAAGCAAGAGAAACAAATAGAAGCTAAATTTAGAAGATAAGAGTATTAACTTTCCTTCCAGACACAGACCTGCTGGGCAAGAAGGCATGGGTTTATTTTTGTTTCAAATTCCTTCTCTGCCTTGTAAGCTCCTCTGGAATGACTTTTGAAATGCAGCCATTGTCCATTCATTTTTTGCAAACCATGCCTTTGAGTGTGGAGGTGTTAGAGTGAAACTGGTCAAGACTGGGCTAGCTGATCCATCAGTTTAAGCTCACAGGTCCATTGCACACATAAAACAGGAATGGATAGAAGTATTTATGCTATACCGAGTACTTACAAGTAAGGCTTAAATACTTACAAGTAAGGCTTACCAGAGCAAAGCAACTTTAGGAGGCAATAATCCAGTGCACTGATGGCTGTGTTTTAAATCTGGGTAGTCAAAGTATGGTCCTCCAGAGTTTGGTGGACTGGAACGCCCAACCCCCTCCACCCACTCAGCAAAAGAAAAAGAAAGGGGGAAAAGATGATGCAACAATGGAGCTAATATTTTTAGCTAGGTCTCCTGTGGGGCCTGGCTCCAAGGACCCGCTGTACAAGGTCTTGGAAACAAAGAATTACTTCTAGCAGTTCTCAATTACTTCTTGTCTTTTTTTCTATCCCATTTGTCCCTGTCAGCAAACGTACTGGTATATCCCCCCTTCTTTCCAAATGTAGATTGTGGCTGCTGTGGTGTTCTGATCTGCACTCATCAGCCGGATGAAGGGTAAGGCTGACCCAGACCGACAAGAGCAGATGATGGGAGGTGCAGTTCAACTGCATTGAGGGGTTCCACTTAGCCTCCCCGTGTTCCAAGGCTCACCCTAGTTGTCCCTCCTCAAGAGGTCCCTTGCCACCTTCTGAGGGGAACTAGGGAAGGTTCCATCTAACGTGTGCAGGTTCCTAAGTCCCTGCAGTGTCTCTAGGCTGGTGGATCGTCAAGGAACAAACAGAAACATAAAGCAAAATTAGTTTTGTTCTCAAGCTAGCTGAGGAGAGCAAAGGAAGTGAACGGGAAGGGGGTTCCTTTCATATTCTTTTAGGATGGATGCATTGAAAACGGTGGGCGGGTCACAAGAATGGACCTCGACCTCAGCAGCTCCATTTTAATTTTGTCTGTTTTTCCCCGCGCAAGAACAAGAAGGTCATTGTCGCAGGGTAGTACATGGCCTGGTGGATTTCAGTCCTGCTGCTGTGCGTGCCATACCTTTCTCACAGTAGGGCTCTCCGTCCTCCATGTGGAAAAGGCTATTCCCAAAGGGTTTCCTGCAGGCAGCACAGACAAAGCAAGTGGTGTGCCAAGTCTGCCTGAGGGCATGCATCACTTCCTGAAAGGAAAAAAAAAGAGCAGATGGGGTTTGTACCAGCTGAAACACATGCGGGGAGAGGAAAACAGTCCTAAGGGCCAAGCAGCAAAGGGGGGTGGGTGGGTGGGGGGGTGGGTGACAACTATGTGCAGCCTGAAGGGGAGAAGAGACGCCTGGAGTTGTGGAAGTGTGCCCTAAAAAAGAGCACAGTGTGCTGCTTCTGTACTGACCTTTAATGCTTAAATCACTATCTGGGAGGTTTATAATGACGTAGGCTACACATGGACCCCACCCCCTGCCCAATGGGCTGGGTACCCATTTTACCAACCTCAGAAGGACAGAAGGCTGAGTCAGCCTCGAGATTGAATCTCAGGTTGTAAGCGCACTTTTGGGGTCCTTGAAGGTTTTCTCTCTCAGGTCTGAACCATCTCTCTCTCTCTCTCTCTCAGCAAACACACACCTGGAAGTGAAGATGCCCCAGGCTGGGGTTGGGGAATAGGCTTGTAGGGGTGGGTAGAATTTATGTTTTGGAACTAAGAACTGGAAGGAACCCGCTAGCAGGGTTGTAATTAAGCACATTCATATCCTCCTGGGGCCACTTTAATAGAAAAGCAGCAATCAAGCTTTAAGGACACACAGTCAAAGTGGAAAGTCAAGTCAACTCTTCCCTCTTCCCCCATCCTAGTGCCCTCTAATTCAGGACAGGTCCCAGAATCCTCCTTCTGGCACAGCTCTGCTGCCCAGAGGATCCTGGGAGTTGCGGCTCTGAAGAACACCAGGTTTGGGAAGGCGAGTCCAGCACTACCATCCACATGGCATTTAACGTCTTCAAGCTTTACACTCTGGGACCACTCTAGGCATCAGCTTAGGTATATTTTTGTATGTGCCTTGAAGAGCCAATAGAGAGATGGTGGGTGCTAGCGGAGGGAGGTGCCCAAACCATGCCATGCCCCCTTTGTTTGAACTGGGCTGTAAAATCCAACCCTAACTGACCATGCTGCTGTGTGCCTTCCAAGAAGAAGGCCTGGCGTCCATCTTGCCAAGTGAACTTTTAAGAACTCTCTCCTGGCAAATTGTATCCCTTGCCATGTTTGGACTTTTGAACCTGCTTTGGAAAAGAGAGCTTGCCCTCGAAAGCTCAGCAACTTTTTTTGTTATTTTTCTAGCAGCCTATGAAGGTATTGTTGGAATGTGGCAAGCTCTATATTCAGACAGTATAGGATTAATGCCAGGTGAACCTCATCTGGAACTGTGAACCAGTGAGTCCTATCCCTGAGTACGCCCCTATAAAAGGGATCTGTTCCTGCCCGCTCAACTATCCCTCTCAACCTTTCGCCTCATGGTTGACTTGCACTCATGCCGAGATCTTCTGAGCGAGGCAGTCTATGGATGTTTGCCTGACCATCATGGGCGCTGCCCAAGCTGCCGTTGCCTTACTTGTTTTTACTTCATTTGATATGTTTGTCATGTATTGTTAGTGCTTTGTTGTTTTATTAGGAATACCCCGTTTACCTTTTCCCTAAGACAGTGGTGTCCAAACTTTGGACCTCCAGGTGTTTTGGACCACAACTCCCATAGTCCTTTGTCATTGGCAATATAGGTTGGAATTCTGGGAGTTGGGGCACAAAACATCTTGAGGGCCAAAGTTTGGACACCCCTGCCCTAAGAGATTTAGATAAAGTTTATGTTTTATACTTCACTTTCGTCTCAGAGTCTTCATTCTCCAGTTTTTATCCCAACAGGTATCACCCATCATCTAACAAAGACTTATGAGTGTCTTTGATCATCCGTGAGAAAGCCCCAAATCTATTAGACCAATGAGTGCAGAATTACTGCAAGCCCCTCGCAGACCATGAAGGAATGGGCTGCAGAGAGCATATGGTCAAAGATCGGACAACAGAGAGCATTCTTCTGTAAGGGCCTCAGTTCAAATTTCAGTGGAGAAGGAGGTAAAAGAGATTTCAATAGCTGTTAACCAGGCTTGAGGCCTACTCTAGGAAACTGAAATTATACTTGGAAAGAAGTGTATTTCAAAATATGTCATTGCAAAAGCTTCATTACTGTTTCCATTTCAAATACAGTGGTACGTCGGATAACAACTGCCCTGGATAACAAATAATTCGGATAACAACTGCAAATTTCCGGGTATAGGGCTGCCTCTGATAATGAATTTTCCCTATGGGCTGCCTCAGATAATGAATCACAATTCCTAGGTATAGGTCTGCCTTGGAGAACGAATTTTCTCTATGGGCTGCCTTGGATAACGAATCTTCCTATGGGCTGCCTCGGATAATGAATTTTCCCTATGGACTGCCTCAGATAATGAATTTCTAGCATGCATCAGTAAAAAAGTTATCCCAGGTGAAATTGCATCTGTACCTTTAAAGTGCACTTTTTAAAGAGTTTTGAGCAAAAAAACCAGGTGTCTGTGTATTTTTCCTAGGCTCCAGAATGGATTAAACGGTTTCCCATTCATTCCTATGGGAAACTGCGTTTCGGATAACAGCTAACCTCAGAGAACGAATTACCGTCGTTATCCGAGGCACCACTGTATTTATATGCTATCCCCTAACCATGTTCTTGCGGCATCTTAGAATTAGAACAAACCAGTTTAAAAATGAATGCAATGAATTGGATCAGCACTAAAGTGCATGAAAACAGCATAAAAAGGTGCCCAAGGAAGCAAAGGAGAGGTGGAAAAAATGGAAGGGCCTTCCAACAACCTTTTGCAGGGGGGCTGGTAAACACCCTTCAGAGAGAAGTGCCCCAACAAGCAGATTTGCAAATAAAAAAAACCATAAGGTATGGCCAAACATAAGGAAAACATGATAAACATGTTTTTCATTTCCCTTTCAGTGATCCGAAGAGTACTTCATAATATGTGTAAGAATGAGAATAGCTAGAGATGCACAATGGGGCACTTCGTAGTTATCTCCGCCCCGCCCCCCACCTGCTGGAGGCTCATTCTCTGGTTGCATGGCTACACCAAGGTCCTCCTAAACCCACGGTGTGCCAGTCGCACTGGGAGCTGAGGCTGCCTTTCCTGCCTCCACAGTCCGAAGAGGAAGCAGGATGGGGAGAAGCCCCACACAGGTGACAACTGGCTGGCCGTGGAGGTATAGAATAACAGAGAATCATAAGGAAGGACAGACCCAGTTCCTGGCATGGCGAGGGTGTAAGAGGAGGAACCTGGTGCAGCACTGTCGCCGGTGAGCGGGCCTCCAGCCCGGCAAGGGACAGGGGAGGTGCTTTATTCAGTATGAAGCACTATGAAGCGCTTTGTGCCCACCTCTAATAACAACCCACCCAAAGAGTCACACTTTCAAGTAAAGGGATTTGTGCAGGCACAGAACCTAGGGATCGTTAACTCTTTTCAACACTGCTCAGTATACAGAATCACACAACTGGCCAGAGACAGGTGGTCTCAAGTGGCCACAAATAAAGGGGGGGGGGCGGGGAGAATTACAGATGAAGCAAAACCTGGGCAGACAAGTTCATGAATGGCCAAATTACGGGTGACTTTATTTCCATTATGTTTTTTTAAAATACTGTAATTTTTTTAAAAAGCACAACTAACCAAAGCTTAAAAATAACTAGCAACCTTTTACTTCAGTGTGTGTGTGTGTGTGTGTGTGTGTGAGCTCATATAGGTATAAATAATTGACATTTTTAAAGTAGCGCAATAAGTAAGAACAATATTGATTTATTAGTAGAGTACGTGCTGTTGTCTGTTTCCTTTCAAAATTGACATTTTAAGGGAATAGAAGCATTTTTTCTTTTTTTAAATCAATTTTAAAATACATTTTATTGACAGCCCCATCACAATAACACAAATAATTTTAGCAGCACTTTTACAGATAATTTTCATGTTTTTTTGCCATTCTTGTCAATTTTTAAATTTTCTTTTTAAAAAATGGAAAATAAATGTAATGGAAAGTAACAAAAAGAGGAATAAGGTAACAAATTATAGTACTTTGTTGACATTTTCCAGATAAGCCACTGCGTTAGTCTGCCTTGCCCTGTTGGCAAAATTAAAGTGAGGAAAAGGGAATAAACAGTTCTGAGCATTCCTGAGACCACCATATCTATCTGGTGTATGGTTTATCAGCCTGGCCAGGATCTGCTAATTCAAGCAATTAACAGTTTTACTGTTCCATTCCTATGTCAACAAACCAAGTGGAAAGAAAAATGGTGGAGTGCATGTACTCGGACAACTTAATGGATCAGTTTCAAGTCTGGCAACAACTAATTACATTTCAGGCCCTTGTTTAAAGGCTCAGATGGTGTGATGGGAAATGCTTCCTCTTTCCACATTTTAGGTTCATGCAAACACAGATATTGTGTAATTTAGTCTGACGTCCTGTCATTTTCCACTACTGTTGACAGACCAACACCATTTATGCTAGTACTGTACCATGTCTTATTAGTGACTCACTGTCCGGCAGTTTAATGAAGCAAATGTTTGCAAAGCAACCTATTAAAGATCCTCAGATTTAAGTGATGGAGCTCACCGAGGAGTGAAATTCAAGTTGCAACCAAGGGATTGTCACTTATTGGTTGACTGAAACATCTGTATGATGCAACCCTGGAGCTCATGGAGTCCATCATGTCCATGAACCTCACCCAACATGTCATCAGCTGCACACATAAAGCAGAACACACTCGGGACCTGTCTGCTCAGGTCACATGTGGTTGGAGAGCGATGAACATTAGATCCTCCCTCTTATCATGGCTGGATCACTTTTTGTTGAGATTTATCTTGTCTGCAGGGACCTCCCTCTGCAGGGAGAATTGACCCGTGGAAATGGTCCTCCCTCAGAGGCTTCTTGATTCTGATATGATCTTTAAGGGATTGCTTAAGAAAAAGATTTTTATAGATGCCTTCAAGGGCATTTCTCCATGAATTCTGCTAAATTTATGCTGCCTGTACTGTACAACTATTGGGTGATGCTGCTTAGGTTTGTTCTGATGTTGGTTTACTGATTTAATTTGATTTTTATCACATGTGTCTTTTTGTTACTGTCATATTATTATATTTGCTTTGGTTTTGAATGTTAACTGCTCTGAATCATGCCCAGCACTTATTGGTAGGTATATTAAATAAATAAATAAATAATAAATAAATAAATAAATAACATGTGTGTTACCTACAACCTGATCAAAAGCTAAACTCAGTGGAAGCCAAGAGCATGGCACTGCTTCTCAGTTCTTCTGCATCAGACTGGGTGAAGACTAGACCACAATCTAATTGATGATCACTTAGATTAAGGCCGGAGAAGTGGTAGCCTTCCAGATATTGTTGCATAGCAATAACCATCATTTATTTATTTATTTATTTATTTATTTATTTATTTATTTATTTATTTATTTATTTATTTATTTATTTATTATTGAATTTATACCCCACCCATCTTCCCAAGGGAACTCTGGGCGGCTTACAGAGGCTGATCAGATCTGCGAGTTTCCATGACAAATAAATAATACACAGTTAAAACAATTTAAAATAGACACAAAAAACATACACATAGGCACCCTTGTCCAGCATAGGTACACCCATAATTATCAGAGAGTTTAAGCTGGGAAGCAGTAGATGGCGGGGATAGAGGAGGGGGGGGGGAATTAACCTGGGTCGCCAAAGGCCTCCCGGAATAAGATGGTTTTCACCGCTTTGCGAAAGGCCAGCAGGGACTCTGCAGAGCGCACTTTGCTGGGGAGGCTGTTCCACAGAAGCGGGGCAGCCACCAAGAAAGCCCGATTGCGGGTGACAGATCTTCGGGCCTCTCGGGGGGTGGCAACCCGAAGCGAGTGCGCTCGCGACTGCCGAACTGGTCGGGCCGAGGTTGATCCCTGGGTGACACACTCCGCCAGATAGTCCGGTCCCAAGCCATGGAGGGCTTTATAAACTAAAGCCAGGACCTTGAATTTGATCCAGGACGCAACGGGCAACCAGTGCAGATGGGCCAAGACTGGGATGATGTGGTCATAACGACACGCACCCACCACCAGCCTGGCTGCTGCATTTTGTACCCACTGCAGACGCCGGAGGAGAGTCAAGGGCAACCCCATGTAGAGGGTGTTGCAGTAGTCCAACCTCGAGATCACCAGTGCTTGCACCACTGTTCTCAGTGAGTTGCCGTCTAGGTACGGGCGGATCTGGGCAATTTGGCACAGGTGATAAAAAGTGGTCTGGGTCACGGCAGCTACCTGGGCATCCAGGGAAAGTGCCGGATCCAGAACCACGCCCAGATTCCGAACCCTATCCGCCGGCCGGAGGGAAACACCCCCCAAACTGTGGAAATGGCCTCCGTATCTAGACAGAGAACTCCCGAAGAACATCACCTCGGTCTTCTAGGGATTGAGTTTGAGCCTGTTGGCCCTGGTCCAAGCCATGACCACCTCCAGGCACTGGTTGTGGGTCCGGACAGCTTCCACTGCAGAGGTGGAAAAGGAGAGATAGAGCTGTGTGTCATCAGCATACTGATGACAGCAGACTCCAAATTTCCGAATGACCCCAGCCAGTGGTCTTACATAGATGTTGATCAACAAGGGGGAGACAGACGAGCCCTGCGGAACCCCACAAGGGAGTGTCCACGGGGCCGACAACTCTCCACCATGCTGCACATACTGGAGCCGACCCTCCAGGAAGGACCGGAGCCAACTGCGAACAGTGCCTCCGATCCCCACCTCCAGGAGCCGGTCCAGTAGGATACTGTGGCAAACGGTATCGAAGGCCGCTGACAAATCCAGGAGGACCAACAGGGTAGAGCAACCCCTGTTGGCCGCCTGGATTAGGTCATCTTGCAGTGCGACCAGAGCTATCTTGGCCCCTTGGCCAGGCCTGAACCCGGACTGGCAAGGATCAAGGCACCGCTGTTCCTCCAAGAATGACTGAATCCGAGTCGCGGCCACCCTCTCGATGACCTTGCCCATGAAGGGAACGTTGGCGATCGGATGGCAGTTCGCCAATTGGTCCGATGCCAAGCCCGTTTTTTTCAAAATGGGCTTTACCACCATCTCCTTCAGGCGGGAGGGAAAAAACCCCTCGCTGAAGGAGGCGGTGGCGATGGCCGAAGCCCATTCTGGCATACTCCCCCCAGCAGCTTTTATGAGCCAGGCAGGGCAAGGGTCGAAGGGGGTGGGCACGGGTCGGCAGTGGGCAATTGCCCTGGAGGCCTCCGAAGAGGAAACAGGCGCAAACTCAACCAATCGAGGAGAGCAAGGGGGTGAAGCAACAGGGGATGGCGAGGAAGGGCTAGTGTAACCAGAATTTGAAGCTGGCCTGGATGGCCTCTATTTTTGATCTAAAAAAGACTGCGAAGTTCTCACTACTGAAATCAGTAGGAGGAGGCCTTGCCAGACTAGGATTGGTGAGGTCTCGAACCACCCGGGAAAAGTTCCGCCTGGTGGTTTGAGGCCTCATCAATTCTCAGGGAGTAATACGATGTTTTGGCTTCCCTGATCACGTGAGAATAGCGCCTGGTCTGGATCACGACTGCAGTCTTATTGATAGCCATCCGGCTTCATCTCCAGCTGCTCTCCAGCCCGCTCCGCTCCTGCTTCATTGCTCTTAGCTCCGCTGTAAACCTCGGCGAAGGTCGAGCTCTGCCGCGGAGGAGGCGCCTGTGGGCGATTTGGTCGATGGCATGGAAAGCTGTGTCAAACCATTGTTCAACCGTGGCCTCAGCCAAATCGTCAGCCAAGCCACCAGGAAGGTCCCCGAAGGCTTCACGGAACCGGGCAGGGTCTAGAAGCCTCTGAGGGCGGGCCCAAACGAGGTAGGGAGACAATGTCCCCCACCTCCAGATTGAAATCCCCCAACATGGAGGTAAATACCAAGTCAAGGGTATGCCCACACCTGTGGGTAGGGCAAGAAATATGCTGGGATAGACTCATGGAGGTCATGGACTCCATGAATTCCAGAGCTGCACCAGATAGTCCACCGCCAGCATGCACATTGAAGTCCCCGATGACCAGGATCCGGGGGGACTTCAATAGAGCCATCGCGATGAACCTCTGGTAGGGTTTGTGCTGGGTTGTGGGGAGCACGGTAGCCCAGCACAATGCCAAATCTATCCTGCTGACCTACCAACAGGTGGAGGCATTCTAACCCCGGACTAACCAAAGTCGAGGCCCTGGTGACAAGAAGTGATTCCCTGTAAACAATGGCAACTCCCCCTCCCTTCTGACACTCCAACATACCCACTCCCTGAACCAGAAACCCAGGTGGGCACAGCTGGGAGAGGGAAGCTCCCAACCTCTGCGCCCACCCAGGTCTCCATGATACAGGCCAGGTCGGCCCTCCATCAATACTGACCATTGCTGTGCTGAGTGGGGCTTTAGAGATTTGGAGCTGGAAAACATCTGAAGGGCAATAGATTTTTAACACCTTGTGCAGTATATAATATCTTTAGACCAGCCTTTATTAACTGATTGATTCATTGATTGGTTGACTGATTGATTGCCACAGCCATAAATACAATATGAAAGAAATACAGATCAAATCAGGATTGTATACGTCACATGTGAAGAACTCTCTATGGCCCCCTTCAAGTGTGCCAGTCCCCTCCCCCTGCTCGGGGACCATGTGGCCCCAATTAATAATGGTGGGTCTGTATTGTAGGTGTTGGTCTGCCGGAGGACTTTCACCTGCTTCTTAATGGCATGTTGCTATGTGTGCTGTTGGACTTACCCCCATGATCTTGGTATGGCATCTGGCACAGGTAGGGGCAAAGAACTGTTCATAGCAGCGCTCACAGTACACACTGTTCTGTTCTTCAACAAAGCCTACATCGGCCAGGGAGGTCTTACAGTAGGCACAGTAGAATTCCTCTGGGTGCCAAGAACGGCCCATGGCTACCAGGAAAGGTCCCCTAGAAAATTGAACCATCAGTTTAATTGCAGGGCAGCCATTAAATGGCAGACCACTTTAATCAATGGAACTTACACAGGAGCTCTCACCAAATCCTCGTTGAGTTAATAGGCCTACTCTACTATGCTTTACTCTGCTAAGCAACAGGTTGGCCTTTCTGTTTCATTCAGCCTTTGGGAAAGAGTAATATATAAACCATAAAGAAATACATAACTAAAGGGAAGTAAGAGACAAATGGGACCAGGGGAATCGGGAGCCTTGGAAATTACAGCTGAGAAAAGCTACCTTTTGGGTGATAAGTCCCAGGAACTACTAGCCAGAATAATGGCCATGTTAAGGATTTGGGGATTTGTAGTCCCAAAAGTAATGCTCTCCAGCTCTAACTAGAGTATAACTATCCTACTTCATCTGCTTCCACTGATCTTATAGCAACTGGTATATGTGTGCTTTTATGACCCAAATAACTCTTCTGGAAACTAAGGAAGAATAAGAGATCACAACCTCCAGAAATGTTGGACTACAGCTCCCATAATCACTAACAATATCCAGTCTGGCTGGACAGAGTTAGTTAGGATGGTGGGAGTTGCAATCCAATACATCTAGAGCAGGGCTGTTCAACTTTGAACAGGCCAAGGTCTACTTCTTCCAGCCCAAAGTGCCTGAGGGCTACTACACTAAAACCTCTACTTATGAATTTTATCTGTTCCAAGCACATGCTCATAACTAAAAACTTTTGTAAGGGCAGTGGTTTCCCATAGGAATGCATTGAAAACCAATTAATCTGTTCTGGAGGGAACATATTTCAATGTGCCATGGCCTTTGAACTGCCCTGCTTGGCTGAGACAGTGGGCTGGCAGACCCAGAACTTTGCTGGGGCAGTGGTGGTTCTTGGGATGGGGGAGGGAGGGGTGGAAAACTTACCCCCTCACTTTTTTTATTGATGGACGGCGGGCTACTTTTGAACCCTTCACGGGCTACCAGTAGCCCGCGGTCAGATCTAGAGGATACCATGTTGGATAATGTGGGATGTTCCTACTGAGGAATCAACATATATATGCTCTCATTTCCTCACTCTCATAAAGGAATAAATGATTCTCCAGAAATGATTCCCTTCTTCTCCCTTTCTCCTCCTATGAGTATACCCCGACAATGTCCCCCTGATGTTATTTCTTAAAATACCTTGAGTCAAAGAGGCAGGGATTCTATTGGCAAAAAAGCAGCCAACAGAATCTCTGATGCAAGGCAGCAATGTTATGACTGAAAAACAAGGCCAAATAAGGAACGGCTTGGTATGTAAAGAAATAAATCTGGAAATGTAATATTTACCAGGACAATTGTGGAGAAGGAGGGGAAAAATCCTTGTAGGACAGTTCCCGGATTTGAATAAATCTTACTGAAAAGTTCCCCAACTTGTAATCTTCTGAAAACACTTTGCACCTCTGTTCATTTCCTGAGGAACCCCTGTTCCTTGGGCAGGAAATGACAGTAAGAATATGGGAAAAGCCAAGGGTGAACCAGACCAAAGAGCCATGTAGTCCACCTGTCTGATCCCATAAGAGCCAGGCTCTTTGCTTCTAGGACACCCACATGCAGGATTGCCATAGTTGGGTGATCTACTATTCTGGACACTTTGGGGGCACATCTGATTGGAGGATTTATTCACACAGGGCACAGCTCAAGCAGGTGGATCTTCATCATTGTCCCACATGGGCTGAGAGTGCGCCAAAAATGCAGCTAGCACTTTCCAGAGAATGGGCACGGCAGGTGAAGAATGATCAGGGAAGTCCAGCTGGCCTCTAAGGCAGTGTGTCTATCATGCTGGAACTCCTCACTGATAAGTCCTGGCTGAGTCTGCAAAGAATTCTAGAAGGCCACCTGAAAACGTGCCATCTTCTTATTTAGCTGTGAGATATTTTCCTCCTCCTCCTCCTCCTCCTCCTGCCTCAGGGGAAATCCCAGAGAGCTTTACCTGATGATGCTGTTGCAGTGCCCGCATAGTGGAGTTCGGCTGCTGGCTGGGAAGCGCTCGGCCCTTTGAATGGTTCCGCGGGCAACCGCCGGAGCTTGGGAGGACGCGGGAATCGATGGAGGGGTATAAGCTGGAGCAGAGGCAGCAGGCGGTGGGACTGGAGCACCCCGAGGCAGGATATGCTTGGTGACGGTGGTGGTTGTTTTCCCAGGAGCAAATTTCTGGGAGAAGGAGTCATCTGTGACCCAGGGAGGACGGCTTGAAGGCTCTGCTTGGGCTGGCGTGTACGTGTGCACAGGAACAGGTGCTGGAGCCGGCGCGGGTGCTGGAGCCAGAGTGGGTGCCGGAGCTGGAGCTGTTGAAAGAAAAGGAAACCAGCTTTCATTCCACCACCATTATCTTTTCCTCTTGCAAAGCAGTTATTTACCAAATAATTGTCTCCTTCAAGACACAGCTGCCTCAGATGACTCTACTTGCTGACAAAGTCCATTCTCATAAATCAGGTATAACAGCAGATTCAAGGGTATTGGCTCAGTCTATTACTCTGGAGACAAAGACACCATAGAAGACACTATCTGGTATATCCCAGATAGCAACACCTCAACAATAAATTATTTTTCATTCAGATGGACTAGAACTCAGGAAACTTGGGTTTGAATCATTGCTTGGCCACGGAAGTTCACAGGTGAGGATGACATGTGTTAAACTATATCTAAATTGCCTTGAAAGCCCTATTAAGGTCACTGTCAATCGGCTCCAACCTGATGGCACACAACACAGAAGAAATGTACTTGATGCATGACATCTTACTGCACCTCCACTTCTTCTGAATAATAGCTGGGGGTCATGGGAATTAAGGTCCAATGCTCAAGGACAGCATCAGGTTGGGGAAGTGGCTGCACACCTGTAAATTCCTTTGGAAAATTCCCTTTATCCTGTCATGTTCAGGATGCAGTGCCAATCCTCAGAAGGGCCCTAGGTCGGGAGGGGGGTGGGAACAACACCGACAAATCTAAACATGCTCATGTGCCTGGACTCATAAAACAAGGCACATATTTTCTCAGGCTCACTGAAAAGGGATGTGTCAACACCTCAAGACGTGTAATCAGAGAAAGCTCCAGTGCTATGAGATTTTCCTTCCTGCACGAAGGGACTAGCCCTGTTTTCCTTCGACACCAGCAGAAACACTTGCATTATGTGTGCTGTCGGTTTTGCATGAAAAGCCTTTGTTTTGTTTTAAAAGGGGCATTCTTGTTAAAAACTATACTTCTACACAAAATGCAAGTTTTTGTCTGTGAAAAATACAAGGTTTTCCACAAACACTTTCCCAAATCTTGTTTAAACAAATTTCAAAATGCAAAGGAAAAAAAAACCAAAGCTCAAAAACTTTTCTAACTTCGCTCAGCAGAAAGAAACTTTTGAATGTCTTCATTTTTACCTGCTAGTCTTCAAAATGTCTGAAGACTAGCATGAACCTACAGCAGGCAATAAGAAATGGAATAAGGATGTGGGTGCCTTTATTTTAGTTGAACTTCCCCTTCCTTTCTTAGCTGGGGTGTAATTTGTGGTGTTCTCTTGCAACCAAACTGATTTATTTTTTTCCTCCTGGAAAACAAAAAGTATCTTGGCAAATCTTCTCACATGAAAGCCAGCCAAGGTTGCAACCAGATCCCGTTGCACTTGGGAAGAGAAAACAGGTGCAGTTGCTCCCTCATGAGATGGCAAGTATTTCACCCCATTGTTTAATAATAATAATAATAATAATAATAATAATAATAATAATAATAATAATAATAATAATAATAATAATAATAATAATAATAGGAGTTGACAAAGTCACCATCAGTCAGATGCAGAAAGCCACCTTACTGGGATCTGCTCGCATAATTCACCGATACATCACTGAGTCCTAAACGCTTGGGAAGCGTTCGACTAGTGATTGGTAATATAAAATCCAGCGTAGATAGCTGTGTGGTTAATATATTATTATTATTATTATTATTATTATTATTATTATTATTATTATTATTATTATTATTATTATTATTATTATTATCATCATCATCATCATCACCACACAGCAGACAAGATAACTACGCTGGATTTTGCATTGCAAATCACTAGTCGAACACTTCATCAGTCTGGGCTTACTGCAATTAGATAATACCAACATTGGCAAGTGAAAAATGTGGTCAGTAAAAAATATATCCAAAGGGGTAAAGTACTACTACTACTACTACTACTACTACTACTACTACTACTACTACTACTACTACTACTACTACTACTACTACTACTTCCTGACTCCCCCAGCCACATCCTTTTACTTCCATTGAAAGCTTTGGGAACAGCTTTTCCCCTGCCTAACACCTCTACCTTCCTTCCTCCTTCCTTATGGACCTGTTTTGGGTTCCCTTCCAATGCAAGAGAGCTTGCTTCCTTGCCCTCAACAGACTTAGTTCCATCATATCTGGCGACAGCAGTTAAATTCCCTAGAGCTTCTCCACAGAACAGCTGGGGCATTGTTCAGTGGCTTACTGACCTCTCCTTGCCCCAGCCCCCCCCTACTTTTTACTGATCTATAGGGTTGCTATATGGGATCACTTGAAATTCAGCTGGTTTTTTGAGAATGCTACCCTTGTGTTGGTCTCTGATATGCTGGTTTCTTATAATGCCTCCATTCACACACACAGCTGTTATTATGAATGCAGGGCAAAATCAGCCACCAGTCATTAACGCTTTGCAGAACCCAGATTTTACATCGGGGACCCCTTTTCCCCACCCATCCTTTCCTTTGCTGATTGCCAGTTTGTTCCTTTTCTCTGAAATCCTCAACAAGAAGCTCACGTCTGTGTACAAGGTATATTTTAAACAGCATCAAAAAAACTTTCTCACACTTAGAATCAAACAGTATGATCAGCAGATATGTTTGACATTCTTTGCTGCTGTGGTCAGATGTGGATCTATCCTTGGACAGAGGGGGATCTATTTCAGACAGCAGATGTCTTCACCGTTAAAGGAGTATGATAATGCAACCAAGTTCCTCAGGTCATGCCAAGTGCTCCAGTACTTGGAGAGAAAATTGGACCACTATCTCTCACATCTGCCTTAATGTAGATTCCTGTACTGAGCAGGGGTTACTTTCAATAATCTTATAGGACATTTCCAACTCAGTTACTCTATCATTGGTGTCCCAGGAAGTGGCCTTCCAGGCCAAACTGCCTCTAAAAAAGAGATGTGACGACTATTCACCATGTCATGTCCTTGGTGATTTGCTGAGTCTTGTCCCTGTTGGGGACATCCACTGGCATCATCAAGATTTTCTGACTTCCTACAAAGATGTCAACTTCTCCTCTCCTTCTCCCTTGTTCTGCACAGGAAATGGCCAAATTCTGTGCATCTTAACATTTTTCCTAGTGACTCCTGCAGGAAAGATGCCAATAATTATAACGTTCCTGCACAGCTCAGTGTTCCTTGGTTGAGCTGCTCTGTGCTCCAAGAATTGGCCTGCTTCCTTCATGATTCCTTCTTTGTGGCAGGTGCTTTAGAAGAAGCTGGGAGGCTGTCTGCCACAAGGAATCTAGTGGCACCTTACATTGTGTGTCTTCCATTGAGCTGGAGCCTGGGTCATTAGATGTAAAACAAAACAAAAATCTCGGATGTTACCGATTACCTTGTGTGTGCATTGAGCAGTTATCATCCACATTACTGTGGCCTGGGGGGAAATAATGAATCCCACTGCTCATTATGACCACATTAGCATGACTGCACCAATACAGCAAAAATTGCAAACTTGATCTGTATTACCCTACAGATGTCAAGTTAACAAGGAGATATTGCTAGCTGAGCAAAGCACATGCAGGTTTTACAACACACTATATTGTGTGCTAGATCAACTTTGTAAGGCATTTTATCCTGTTCAGTCTACAGGGAAGTACAGTATATCCCATTAAAATAAAAAGGAGTGGCTTACTATTCATAATGTGCACAATAGGACTGATTGTTCTCACATCAAACATTTAAGGGTTAAGAACTGAGAGGTGGTCAAAAGGTCTATTTCATTTGGGGAGCCTATGAAAAACGTTGTACTTGTCCCCAATTGCCTGACAGGGTATAATTAACACAAAGGACAGGGAATATGGTTTGATCCTCTATTATTCGCTATTTATCAAATCAGGTTTCCCTGGATGACATCAGCATAGCCATCCATACAACAATTTGCAGAGATCAGCAGGGACAGAAGCAGAATGTTCAGTTTGCAGGGAGCTGCAATTACAGAAACTGCATTAAGGTGCTAACAAGGTGCTAATTGGTTATTTCCTCCTTTAAAAAACAAATCCCAAGTGACCTGACAAGAGTCTCTTCCAAAGTTGCTTCAAAAGCCTTTCTAACAACAAAACATAAAAAAGGGGGAGCAAATACTATCTGGACTGAAGCAGATTCTGTTTTAGAGTGAAACAAAAGAAACCAGCACATTCGGAATTATCTGTAGACACTAAAAGCGTTTATACACGACCCCTAAACTCTGGGGCAAATGGCTCCCGGCTCCAGAGCTTAAATATGTTTCCCCACCAGCTCCGGAGTTAACAGGAAATTAAGTGCGACCACGCCCACTTTAGCACATCCCAGCGCACCTTTCAAGTACCTGCTCTTTGGAGGTGAAAATTATTTGATCCGGTGTAACGATAGTGAGTGCCGGGCTCTCCTTGCTTCTGTTTGTTGTTTTTTGGCTCCCGCCTCTTTAAGAGCTACTTTTACAGAGACTGAAATGTTGCCGGCAGGAGCGAGAGGCAGAACGGAGGTGAGCGACATGCTTTTCTTTCTCTTTTTCTCCCTCCCCTCACGCAGCCAGCAGCCAGGAAGTGAGGAGGAGGTGGGAACGCAGGAAGAACGACGAACCCCTAAGATCTCTGGTCTGAATTTAAGTGGCCAGCGGATCTTAGGGGTCGTGTAAAAAGGCCCTAAAAGGAGTAAGGAAGAACCAGGTACCATGGCTCCAACAAGATAAGATGGATTGCCTTGACAGCTCCAACATGCAATGTGAGGCCTTTTGCTTGTTGCACAAATGTTTCACACTTGGCACCAAAATGCCCCAGATTAAGGGGCACTTGGTTGAGGGCAAGTGATATCCCCTCACCACTTTGCATTAGATCAGAGGAACACACTGGATAGAAAGAGGACAAAAACTATGTCAGCCTGATCAGAGCCAATTCAAACCACAGCAGTGGATGAATTTTTTTAAAAGATTGCTCCCTACTTGAAAGGGATTATTTCACTGAAGTTTCCTGACATTGACCTGTGGATTACACAGTTCTTGGGCTTTAATTTAAATTCATCCACTCCTGATCCAATGCAAATGTTGGAATAAATGGCCAGTGTAGTCACCCTTTTGATGTCTCCCTAGAACAGGGGTCCTTAAACTTTTTAAACAGGAGGACAGTTCACTGTTCCTCAGGCACTGTTGGGGCCGGTCTATTCGTCATGAGTTTTTCATCTTAAGGGCCATTTCGTCTCACGAGGTATTACTTGTACTTCAGATCACTACCTTTTAATCTAACTCTCAATATGAAGGATGTTCTGGATATCTCCTCTGGTGGGTTTGCAATTTAAGCAAGAATAAAATTTGAATATATCTTCTTCCTTATAATCTGTATTGTCTTTGTTCTTTTCTCTCCCCCACCCCACTTTACCACAGAGGTGGGAAGCCCCATGGCATCACGGCATCACAAACAGACACCTGTCCCTCCCTTTAGTTCTAAGCCCCCCCTTTTCAAAAATGGCGATGACATTTAAAGGTCTCTGAATCAAATTCCCCACCACACAATCACCTTAAGCACTGGAGTGCTGCTATATCTGTCTTATGGCATTTGTTAAGTCAGTCAAAATTAGAGGGCATTATTTCATCTCTAATTGTTAAGTTCAAAAGCCTCCCACCTCTAGCACTCTGTAATTAAACAAAAGCGATTTCTTGAGTTGGTAGAGTTTAAGAATAAGTGCCTGCTTACTTAAACACGACCTTATTCCTATCTCTCGTTATAATCTTTATATATGTTTGGGCAGTCCTTCTCATGCTGAACAACACAAGTTGGATGGGGAACAGCCTTCTGCTTCCAGAAATGTCCAAGCCATGTTTAAAAATCAAGTAAAGAAAAATTCAAGAAGGGAGAACTGGGAGAGGCCTTCAAGTTTGCATCCCAGTCTTTGGCACCATGATTAACACACATGTGCGGGGGGAACCTTTACCTTTTTAGTAGAGAGCCTTTACACCCAACATTACCACACTTTCCCATCGATAAGACTGTATTTTAGTCTAAAATTGTTAGACTAAAAATTGAGGGTAGTCTTATACAAGGAAGCAAGCGGAGGAGTTTTGAAACTAATTTTGGGTTGGAAAGGGGGGTCATCTTATGCATGGGGGCATCTTATAGACGGAAAGAATACGGTTATGAGAGGGATGGAGGAGATGCCATTCTGAACGTTGCATATTAAAATGTATGTCTATAACATCTGTGAGAAGGATGGTAGCCCAACCACCGACTGCTCTGGGGTTTTGTTTTTTTATATACAAGAATGTTACATAAATGGACCACTCCTTATACACCTCTCATGCAAATTCATTTCCACTAGCTGTTCCAGAACACCACGGGTTGAGTATCATGCCACTTCACCTCCACCTCATTCTGCTCCATGGGCAGAGCAGGCCTTAACATCCAGATGATGGACCCACGTCGTCGGAGACAATACAGTAACCAAGTGACTGCCAGCGTGTGTCTGAACTGACTGCCTAATGCTGCTGATTGGAAGCTGAAACCATAGTCAGGGGGAAAACACTTCTCAGAGGCAGCAGGGCAAGAACAAGGACATCCTGCCTCCTAGTGACCAAACTGGGAAACTGCAACATGAATAATCCCATTTGAATGTGAATAACAGAATTATCTTGAGACACATTGAACAGTAACCAATTTTGTTTGGCACACGGTTTTGTAAACTGCAGCCAGCTTCCTCCAGCAGGTCATATGCCCCTTCCCCCAGGCCCCAAACCCCCTTTTATCTAATGCTTATGAACAGATTTTGAAA
The DNA here is from genome assembly GCA_029282475.1 of Phrynocephalus forsythii. Classification (NCBI taxonomy): domain Eukaryota; kingdom Metazoa; phylum Chordata; class Lepidosauria; order Squamata; family Agamidae; genus Phrynocephalus; species Phrynocephalus forsythii. Next base: position 108,168,847 of record JAPFRF010000008.1, on the reverse strand, counting down.
AAACCCATCGGTTCCAAAGGCACAAAGAAAGCATAACATTGTATAATAAAGGAAGATCGAGCAACCTGGTGAGGTATCCAGTTCTGCAGCCAGAGATCTAAGCACTGAGCTATCCAGAGTTTTCCAGTCATGAAGACATATCAGAGCTATGTCTATTTTTCTCCTTACAGTGGGAGAGTTGCTCGTTTTTTCGTTTTGCTTTTGCTTTGCTCTGAATGAGTGAATGAACAGCAAGGGACAGCCCCATGTCCTTCATTTAAAGAAGACCCCCCCCTTTCAGCTGTTTGGAGTTGCCTTACCTGGCTGATGGACTGAGGGCCTTATACTGGCGGTGGTGACCACTCGGGGTTTGGAAGCCGCAGCTGGGGTTTCGCTGTAGCCTGGGTATGGAGCTGGACCATGAGAAGCTGGGGCTGATGTATAGGTTTGGCCTGGGCTTCTACAAAGCAAAGCAAAGCAGTGAGCAGGTTATTGGTGGACTGGAGGAACAAGGCCAATAAGGCGTCCAGGGAACGATGGCTCCGGGTGGAAGTCCTGAGATACCACCTGAAAGATCCAGGGGAAAGGATACAGAGAGATGACGCCCGGAGAGCTGAGCGCACCTGACATGTCCCTCTGAGACATTCGCTTTCAAGGCCAGGTTAGAAGCCAACATTGAATCAAGGAAAGTAGAATTGTTAGGTTGCTTCATCTATTCGCTGTTAATTATTAGTGTTATCTGTAAACGGTGAAAACATCAGCATTCTTGGGATCAGGAAAGGTCACCCCAATAGTCATTTCCTATGGAACGTATATCCCACGTCTTCCTCGTGGCAAGAGATCCTTGTTTCTTGGAAAACTGGGTTGTCTTTGCCCCATTTGCAGATGGAGAATGTATCCAGTTGTTGTTTTTTATTACAGTGCCCATTAGCCCCAGTCCCTAGCCATAGGGTGGTCAATTGATAAAACATGGAGAGAGGCATCCATTCCCCCCAGTGCTGGTCTGCCCATTATTTCCCCTTGTTTACTGACCTATATGGGAAGAGAACCACACCTGGTGGGCATGGAAGGTGGTCCCTTACCACATGGAGACAGCCACTTCCAAAAATGGAAACAATTGACCCAACATTTATTACAGCAACCATCTCTCTCCTAATAAAAATGCAAACACCAGTTTCACTCCAGTAATCTGACTCAGAAAGGACTGGTTCTGTCTAGTGCACCATCTCCCTGGTTCTGCCAGACCTCCTTCCAAATAGAAAGGAGAAGCTGTGGGGTGTCCCCTCCGTTGACCCTACCGAGAGCTGCCTATAAGCTTAGAAGCAGCACCTTATGAATTATTTCTTTTCCAGGCAGCCCTTGGCACAAACCAGCTTATACCCCAGGTTGCTGTGCTCAATGCTTAGGACCATCTTGAAGAAAAGATACAATACAGAGAGTTACTTGCCTCAGGCAACAGATTCTGTGTGTCCTAACAAGGTTGCACATTTTTACTCATTTAATTTGTAAGTGTTGCACTTTAAAAAATTTTTAACAGCGATGGGGAGAGATAGTTGCTCTGCATCAAATAACTGAAATAACTCTTCTCACTTCATGTACTAAGGACTAGTTTTGGAGCCAAGGTGTGTGTGTGTTGGGGGCGGGGTTTGAATGGGATTTGTGGCTCCATCTCAGGCACCACAGTGTTTTTGGCTGCTATTAAACATTCCTAATCTTGATCAAAGATTGTGATGTGGGAAGTCTGAGGTTCAAAAGGTAACCACAGAAAATAGGCTATGATTCAACTGACCCCTCGTGTGCTTTTTAGATTACTATTTATAACCATGAGCCCCAAGTGGCACTTAAAGACCAACATGATGGTGATTTTGAAATTTTAAGATGTACAAATGATTTATGGGACATTTTAAAATGATATTAAATGGTATCAGTGCAGGCAGGAATCTACAGAATTTAGGCACTGATCTCGAAAGATGTTGGCCAGGATTATCAACATGCATACACTTCTTATTCAAGCATTTCTCTTACCACATCTTAATTCAGTTTAGTGTGGTGGGCAGATGTAGGAAATGACTTTTCGTGGGGCTTCATCAGGCCCGAAATCCATTGATTTAGCTACCTCTGCTACGAAATATCAGTCTGAGCGTTAAGCCCCATTGCTTTACTGAGTGTGGCCGTTACTTCACGAAGTACTTCGCTTCGCAGCGGGATTGCCTTCACTTTGAATGCGAAGCCGGTCACGTGGTCTCCCTTCGCCCCCACCCCTCTTTCTCTGGCCTCACCATGCGAAATTTTAGGATCGAATCCATTACTACCTCACGTGCTCCCTTCGCATTCGGAAGCTTACTTGCAACGTCCGGTTTCTGCTTTCTTTTATTTTTTAAAAAAATTACCACGGCGTATCGATGCATCAATACCCGGCTGTCATTTGCGGTCAGAGGCGCACAAGTCTGCGGTTGTCCCGAGGACTTGTGGGCGGCCATCGTGTTTCCCTGAAGCAGAGCTGCTGGGTTGGTTTTTTTGGGGCGGGGCGGGAGAGGCTTCTCTCAGCTTCATCGCCCTGTGTGCCCCCGCCGCTCTCTCTGGGTGGGCGCGCGGGGTGTCTTGCAGCGGCGGCTCCGACACCCCCTCCCCCTCCCTCTGCGCAGCCCTTCGCCATCCCTTGCCAGCGGAGGGGCTCTGCTCACGTCACCCGGGGACGCTTGCCCCCCCTCTGTTGCCCCTGCCCCGTGTACAGAAGGCAAGATCAAAAGAACGGGTTAACCGAAATATCTATGCATCGGCATTTCGGAGAAAAAGTAAGTTAAAAAAAATAAAAATATATATTAACTGGCCACACGTGACTTTGGATGCGAAGGGGATGCGAGTGTTTCCCGGCCTCCGGCAGGGGAATCTCTCACCCCGCTTGGAGCACGGTTTAGGGGCGTGGTCGGGGTGGCGCCGAATCCAAAGAGGAGGAACGTGCGGACTGAAGCGATCGATTCGCACGGAAATTACGGCTCGCCGCGCAGCGAGAGGTTCGTGAAGTAACGGCCTGTGTTCTAATCACAAACACCTTCTCGTGCTCTCCAGAATTTGCAGTGTGTGTTTCAAAACTGAGAAGTCCCATTATAACTGTGAGTAGTGCTAGTAAAGATAAATAAACATTTTAATTCTTCATTTTTTCATGTAGGTATTTCCAGACTGCCTTTGAGAGTACATGTGTTGCAAGATGTCGGATACAAAGAGGAAATCAAACTATTTAACTATTTATTAAAAATGTAGAAGAAATAACTTTACAGTTATTTTACAGTACGTTTCTTGGCAAAATCGGTTTCGTAAAGAAAATCTCAGTGGGGAGCAAAACAATATTAAGTTAAAAAATATCAAACTCATCAGCACCGTGGATCAGATAATAAAGGAAGAACTTCTAGCATTACAGCCAGCGTAGGAGTACAGGCAGAGTAGAATTTGAAATGAAGGAAAAAGAGTCTCCTGGAAGAACAGCAGTCTACTTCATTAATAAAAGATTTTAGCAAAGCAAAGTCTGCTGTGGAGAGATACCAGTTGGGATTTCTGCTGTCGAATGTTAAAAGGTAGAGGAGGTTTGGAAAAGAAAACAGCCTAGGAGTTAAAATAATTTCAAGGAACAACTCAAAACCCATGGAAAGCAACCCCCTCCAAGCAGCAAGCCAATTATTAGTTGTCAGAAAAAAGAAAAGTGTCATTGATAACAAGATAATTAATATCATTAATGTTTCACTAACCATCAGCTGGCAAATGGAAAGCAACACTGTTATCTATTACCAGCAGCACATAGGAGCAATTTATACCTCTTTTTGGACTGGTAGGTGATGGAAGTGGAAGACTGTCGGTTGACGCTAGAAAAAGATAAAAAGTTGGTGGAGTTTTTTTAATGCGATGTATTTGAAATCTGGAATTTCCTGTAGTGAAAAAGTGGATATATTTGCACCATCGAAAACAAGAATAAGGTATAGCAGCACATTGAGATGTAGATGGCTGAACTGTGTCATGGTGGATAGAACAGGGATTGTCCTAAACAGGATCACTTTGAGCTGCAGTATACTCTTTGGAGGGGGGGGGATCCTTGCCTGGCAGTTTTGGGGCAGGAAACCACACCACACCTCAAGTGACCCTATTTAGCCCTTTCTCTTTTTGAAGGTCCCCCACCCCAGAAGACTCCTTTTCTTGTCCTCTTGGCCATGGAGGAGCAGCAGGAAGTGTTCAGTTTTTAAAAAAAAAAATTTTCCAAGTGGCATAGCACTGCATTGCCTTGTCAATCAACCAACTCTGCACTGCTTCACAAGGGCTATTAAAAAGAACTTGAATCCTCTTGTGCCTCCTCCTCCTCCTCCTCCTCCTCCTCCTCCACAAGGGAGAGGGAAGAACCTTACATTTTCCTAATGACTGATTAGATTTGAAGCAGCTTCAGCAAGGCAGCAGCTTAAGCCATCCACTTTGGTGTGATCATGGCAATCACACATGCCAGTACCGAACCAAACCCAATTGATCCTAACCCACACCAAAACAAACAAACAAACAAAAACAGCAGCCCAAAAAAAGTGCAGGTAGGCATGGATAGGGGATGGGCTGGTTTGTGATTGCCTGTACATCATGTGTCACCAGAAAAATGAGCGAACTAGCACACTCCCAAAGAAGACCCAACAGTACAACAACCTTCTGATCACACCTCAGGTGATGTGAAAACTTACCTAGTTGACTCAGCTTAGGAGATTCAGTGAAGCACTGTGTTTAATTTATGGATTCCAAGCTCACCTAATTGTCATACATCTTCCGTTATAGCATGCTATGTATTGAGAATCAATAACTGGGCTGTCCAGTTGTTAGACCCCAGTACAGTAAACCAGTTAAATCAATATTTTCACAAATGCCACTTTATTGGTGATTAATGATTGGACTTAAGTCAACAAATAAACTGACTGAGTCTGGATGTGAACTTCGAACAAAAGAGAATGGACAGTGAAATTGGTTAGAGCAGAATCGGACTGAGCATAGTCTCTGCCTAATCCATTTCACATGTCCTTTGAATTCTGTGATAGTTAATTTTAGAACTTAAGGACTAGAAAGAACCAAATATTCCAACTTCCTACTTCAAACAGAACTGTCCAATTACTCCTGCTCCAGCAGAGGAGCCAGTAACAATTCAGACCACAAGCATGTCAAAATGGAAGATCAAGTGCACCCACAGGGATAAGGAGCTGACCAATGCCAGAAGAAATACTGTGCCGCTGAAGCATACCTGCCATCTTGTTTTCAAGCTTCATACAGCGGTTGAGAGAATATTGCAGAGAGATTAAAAGATCTTTTCAAAACTATTTCCTTTTCAGGTAATTGTAGGAGGAAAAGTAAGGCTTAACCTCTAAACACTGCAACACATGAAACATTTCTGCAAATCTTGTAACAACCATGCAAGGTGACCTGCTGCCTATGGGGCCTGAAACACCAAAAATGTGCCTTGCTTAAGGGCACTGAAAGTGGTTATGGCTGAAGCGGCATAATTTTAAAACTGGACATCCCAGCACACAGGTAGCATAAACAGGTATGGCACTGGCCTGATCATCTCCCTGAGGTTTTCCAAATAAATATATTCTGATCGCAGTTGGCTAGGGAATCCATGTATCTTTTCCCCACTTCAAAATTCACCAACTCCTTTAAGAACTCAGTTGAAAGTACTCAACATTTTAGAATTCAATTATGGTGGTGGGTGGGGGAGTCAACAAAATATGCCCCTTCAGGCAGATGGAGTTGCTATGTACTCAGAAATCAAATTTTGAGACTTCGTATGTTCACTTATTCTAGTCCTACTGAATTAACACTGATATTATGTTTTCTAAACCAAAACTGTTTCTCAAGGCATTTTTAACTGATCTAGTAAGGCAACTATGTTTCTTGCTTTTTATTGCCACACCTGATAAAACTTAATTGTTTTGCTTTGAATTCTTCTAATGGCACCTGAATGGCTAATGCATGTTATTTGGGAGAGGTTTTCATAGAGCCCTTCCAAATTCATTGGATACATGGGGTCTTGTTAGTAAACAGAACTGCCCAGATAAAGTCCCATTCCTGAACCTGGAATGACCTTGAAAGCAATACTAGGAATGCAATTGTAGTTGCCATGAAAAGTCTTCTCCAGAATTCTAGAACAAGACTGGGCAAAATGCAAATACTGAACTGCATTTCTTAGCATCCCTCAGTACAGACCAATGGTTCTCAACCTGTGGGTCCCCATATGTTCCTGGACTGCAAATCCCAGAAATCCTGGCCAGCCTAGCGAGTGATGAAGGCTTCTGGGCGTTGCAGTCCAAGAACATCTTGGGACCCAAGGTTGAGAACCACTGGTCTATAGACTATACTGGCTATGATGAAGGCTAGTAGGAGCTGTAGCCTGACAACATGGGCACATTTTGCCCATTCTAGAATGTATGTGTATGTGTATATGAGTACACACAGGGTCTTTTTTCTGTGTAATGTACTTTCAGTCTTAAATCAGAAAAAAAAAATTCAGGCATCAAACTGCTGAGAATCATTGTTTTAGCCACCTGAGCACCATCACTTTATCAGAAGTACAGGAACCCACCTATAAACTCACAGTTCTTGTGACAATTGGTTTTTAAGCTAATGGCTCCTTCCTCAATTTTTTCCTATTCATCCCTCACCAGCTGCAGTTATTTCAGATATGGCTAGCCATCAAAGACAAAAACAATGACATGACAGGGATTTAAAACACAACACTAATGGTTCTATGATGTTTCTCTGTCATCCTTACACGAGTCTCCATCTAGATTATTGTACTAGTCTGCTGTCACTTCAGCCTGAGTAGATTTGCAGAATCAGATGCTTCCAGACTGTTTCTTGAACTGGTGGTAGTGGGAATGTTTTTTTTAAAGCATCTTTAATTCATTTTGTTATTGTAGACGTGTAAGCCTTGAAGAGTTTTCATTCTGCAACCAGGGAGTTTATTTCTCATACAATGCTAAATCAACCATTGTAATGATTTGCTGATATCCTCCGAGACTTGTTTCTTTCCAAAGCTCAGAAATCATTCACTAAACATTAATTCCTTGCCTCTAATTCATTAGTGGCTTAAATTATTTTCAAACTTGTCATTTGCGCTCTTAACTAAAAATTCAAAAGCAATTATTATTACCTTTCACTACTATAATTCATTATTTGCCATTTCCAGTAACTGTAAATGGTATCCTAATGTTACAATTTAAGGAATGAACTAATGTATTAGCTTTGTGAAACTTTTTAAACAGCTTGACATTAAAGAATTAACATTTCTGTAATGATTTAACCTTGAATGTATTAGTGCTAACACTGCCATTTGCAAGCTCTGGGTTCTTTTTTTCACATGCTCATATGTTTAAATCCTCCTTCCTGTCATACTACACACTTCAAAGCAAATGGATGAAGCAAAAAAGCACAAAGTTTTACCTTTGGCAGGATGAGTTGGAGTCCTGCCCCACCGAAGTGGCTGATGCTGAAGGCGGGCTCATCTGATGGACAGCACTGTAAGTGGCAGTAGCAGTTTGATTGGCAGAAGCAGGCAGCATAGCAGAAAGGGCACAGCTGGTAGACACGGGCGCATGCTCGACAGGGGTACTAATTAAAATTAAATTGGACAAAACAAGGTGCTTCTTTAAAAACTATGCATTTCCAGGACAAAATCATTTTCTTCGGCCACCATCAGAAACACACAGAGAGGTAACCAAAATTACATGAGTAATTTTGAAGCACGATGCTATCTAATCATTGAGTCTGGTTAGGCTTTAGCCACAGTTAGAGCGAAGAGGGAATAACTCAACAACCTCAGCGCTAGGTCTTGCAGCTGGGAATGAATGGGTCTATGAGGAAAAGTTAGTGTGAGCTAAATGGTATGCAGAACAAATGCATAGCAGTCTCGGCTGAAAAACATGGAGCAATAGTAATGGGGAACATAAGAATATAGGAACAGCCTTGCTGGAATAGGCCAAAGCCCATCCAGTCCCGCATTCTGTCACACACAGTGGTTCACCATTTGATGTTCTCACCTGCTTACGACTCACTGCAAATGGCACTGAGAGATATCCTGCCTCTCTCTCCAACCTGGAGTTTGTCCCCAGGCACCCATAATGATAGCCACGGACATCATTGTTCTCCATGAACTTGTCTAATCCTTTCTTAAAGCTGTCAAGGCTGATGGCTGTCACCACTTCTTCTGGCAGGGAGTTCCAGAGACCAGTGATCCTCTGGGTGAAAAATTACTTTCTTTTATTTGTTTGAGATCTAGCACCCCAAAGTTTCATGGAGTGCCCCCTAGTTCTAGTGTTGCGTGATAGGGAAAACAGCTTTTCCTTATCCACTTTGTCCATACCGTGTATGATTTTATAAACTTCAATCAGGTCAACTCTTAGCCGCCATCATTCAAGAGTGAAGAGGCCCAGCCGTTGCAGCCTCAGATGGTAAGCAAGATGTTCCAGTCCCCTAATCATTCTGTTTGCCCTCCTCTGCACTTTTCCATTTCCATAATACCCTTCTGGAGGTATGGTGACCAGAACTCTACACAATACTCCAGATGGGGCATCACCACAGATTTATAAAGAGGCAAAATGACACTTGGTGACTTGAGTCCAAAAAGTTGTCCAAACAACTTTTTGGACTCGACAACCCTCTTTGATGTTCACAAAAGTATGCCTTGTGCTTGGAAGGAGAAGGAAATACAAAATATGACAAGGCAGGAAAGGAATGATGGGTAAGAGCAGCAAACATTGGGTGGGTGGGTTATATAATCATACATTCATGGACACTGCGGGAATTCCTGACCTCCTTTTTTCCTTTTTAACCTGTGCTGCTACCACACAGGGTTCACCAGGTTGACATGTTCCCCCAGGTGGTGGCTCCCCCTCCTTCAATTCCCTATGTAACCCTCCTATGATCACAGAACCAGAGAATAGTGAAGTTGGAAGGCACCCATAAGACCATCAGTCCAGCCTCCTGTTCCATGCAGGAATACAGCCTGCACTGAGGTATTATCAGGTCAAAGATTCATATCATCCAGTGCACACTAACATTTCTCAACACAACTGTGAGCCATGGCCTGTGACTGCGCGGAAGAACAGCTATCTGCAAAGTTACTGTACATGGCTTTGTCTGAGTAAACTGTGTTTTACTGAAACACCCCTTTGCAACCTTTCTGATTTCCTCTACCCACAAAATTTGTTCACAAGTTGTGACTTCGCATCTGTTGCTCTGTGTCAAAACTGCCTTCATTACTAACACATACAGAACTTCTCGTGTTAGTAAAGATTCTGGTTTTGTCATTTTCCTGGCATGCACATGTTTGATACATAGGGAGGTCTGCTGTTACTAATGTATTTATACAGGCACGCCTATGAGCACACCTGTTACTTCACATGCAATTAAAATGGTGTGGTTCAACAGGAATTGTTACACTTTTTGCTGGTGATGTGCTTTGTTTCAGTCACACAATACTCAGAATGAAGGGGGTCAGGGTCGTAACCTCCTTTGCATATCCCTGTTCTAGAATGCATGTATTTGGGGATACTGAATCATTAATCTAGTGCTGTTTTCAGCAAATACTTTAGGCCTCCCCTCCCAATTGGCCACTCCATTAAAATCGATATTTTAAAATTGTTCACTAAATACATCCTCCTGCTTAGATCCTCTGAGTATTCTCCTCATAGTTGATGTACTTCTTCACTCTTTGGCAGAACAAGTATATGATAGTGCAGATCAAGCATTTTTATGTCAACATATCTTAGTGATTAAAGGTAAGAATAAACAGCTGTGTATAGTCACAAGTAAGGGACTATCTCGGTGTCTTTATCTATGAGATTCAGAGAATGCATACAATACAGACAAACAGTGCAGTTGCTTCCTGCAAAAAAGTTTAAAGGGTCATGAGTGCAAACAAGGGTAATAAACGATCATAGCATATGACCACCATTATACTTGTACTACTTTTAGGGGGATCGATCTCAAAGAGCTAGTAGGACTAAAAAGAGAAGAGAAGAGGAAGAAGTAGAAAGAGGAAACAGAAACTGGAAATAGCCCCAACCACAAGTGTTTGAGATATTATGCCAGCCGATTGCAGTGCTCTCTGACACCAAATCAACTATATCAATATGTTACATTATTTCATTTCTATAGTCCATAAACTATCTGGCCAAGTATAGTCCAGAAAATCCTCCCTTCCCCTCCAAATATGATTTACCAATTGCCCTTTCATTTCGTCAAGAAAGGCTGTTATCACTCAACTAATATTTCCATTTTAAAAGAAACACACCATTGTTAGCAAAGGATTCCTTATTCAGAGATATAGGCATTGTGGCTGTTCTGTAGATTTCCGAATTCCGAGTGCATGCATGTCGATTCAACCAAATCTATAACTTTCTGAGCATCAGAAAAACAGTATCAGAGATCATCAGCATTAGGATGTATGGAATTTTCAATATTCTGTTTTGTCAACCTTCATAGAGTGATTAGGTTCTGACTGCGGTGCTACATTGTACATGAAACTTCCTAAGTTCTCTACAACTCTTGGTGTGGATCTAATATATTACATGACAGATCTAATCAGCAGCCAGATGTTATATCGTTCACACAATGGATGGCTCTTCCTCCATTTGCTTTTGTTTTAAGTAAGGCTAGTTCAAACATGCGCTCTTACTGCTTCACATGACTGTAGCATCTCCTGGTGATCTGCATGTATGAACAGACCATCTCAGGTCTAATATTACACATTTAATGTTAAAATTGTCCCTTAGAACCAAGTCCTTTGGCTGGAATCCATTCACACAGCTGTAAGCTGTCAAGTACTGGATAGCTAAACCATGAAAATATATTTTTAATGTCCAAGCCTGTGTGCATTCACTGACCAAATGCTTTGAGTCATCCTTCCCAATCCATCAGACTTGATCGGATTTCATATTTATCTAAATGCTTAAACATACATCACAATACATAAGAACATTAGACAGATGAAGAATCACACAGGATAACAAGACAGAGGTGAAATCCACAGTCATAATCTGATGGGAAAATGCTTGATATTTGATCATATAATGTTACAAAATCCAACATATGTTATGATGGTAAAAGGCTGGAAAATTGTGTTAAATACACACAAAAACCACACAAAAGCTTTTAAGCAGTAAGTATACATAGCTCACATGGAGAATAATAAGTAGTCAGATATCTTTTTACCCCAAAAGAAAACAAGGCAGAAGTTACAGGTATTCTATTTTAAGAAATGCAAATAATTAAATCTGCACTTGGTTTGGAGCACAATTTTGAGTCATTGGTCACCCCGCACGATAACCTTCTGAGGGAAGCTGGCAGGGGCAAATCATGCTTGTTGGTCCTCCTCGATCTCTCAGCGGCCTTCGATACCGTCAGCCACAGTATCCTCCTGGGGAGCCTCTGCAAGTTGGGTGTCGGAGGCACTGCCTTGCAGTGGTTCCGCTCCTTCTTGGGGGACCGTCCGCAGTGGGTTTGGCTGGGGGAGATGACTTGGTCCCTCAATTGTGGGGTGCCACAGGGGTTGGTCATTTCCCCATGCTCTTTAATATCTATATGAGGCCACTGGAAGAGGTTGTCAGGAGGTATGAGTTTTGTGTCCTCAGTACGCTGATGACACCCAACTCTATATCTCTTTTTCCAGCTGCAATGGATGCTGCTTTGTCCTTGGAGTGCTGCCTGGATGCTGTTCTGGAATGGATGAGAGTGAATAGTCTGAGGTTGAACCCAGGCAAGATGGAAGTTCTCTGGGTGGGGGCATTGGGTGTGGGCAGGTTGGGAAACTCCCTTAGTTTCTTTGTTTGTTTGTTTGTTTCTTTGTTTGTTTGATCAGGATGATTCTGTCCATACAGGATGAGGTGCACAGTCTGGGCATTTTATTGGACCCAGCACTTACTATGGAGGCCCAGGTGGCATCGTCCATCTGTTCTGCACATTACCAACTATGGCAGATTGCACAGCTGCATGCCTTCATTGACCCCGAGACCCTCACTATATTGGTCCATGAACTTGTAGTCTCAAGATTAGACTACTGCAGTGTGCTCTACATGGGGCTGCCTTTGAAGTTAATGTGGAGGCTCCAGCTAGTTCAGAATCCTGCAACCAGATTAGCAATGGGTACAAAAAGACATCAGCATATTACCCCAATGCTGGCCCCACTGCACTGGCTGCTGATCTGTTACCGCATTGACTTCAAGGTTCTTACGTTGATATACAGAGCCCTAAACTGTTTAGGACCTTGCTATCTGACATAATGGCTAATACCTCAGAATATTGCCTGTAACACTCACTCTTCTCAAGCAGGTCACCTGAGGATGCTAACACTGAGGGAAGCCCATAAAGCAGTCACTAGGAATTGGGCTTGCTCGGAAGCAGCGGCTCGCTTGTGGAACCAGCTCTCCTTAGAGTTCTGCCAGGTCCATACACTGCAGGTCTTTTAAAAACAGCTGAAGACCTGGCTATTCAGACAGGCTTTCCCTGGTTATTGACCACCACTACTGCTGATCTGTTTCTGCTAATTCAAACCACCTCTGTTTGGTATGTAGAGTAGTTTGATTTCATTATTGTTTTCAATTTGAGTTAATTATAATTTTATAATGTTTGTTTTATGTGTACATGCTGTATACGTTATTAATTATGCTGATATTTAGTAAACCACCCAGAGTAGTATTGTACCAGATGGTGTGGTATGTAAATAAAATAAATAAATAAATAAATCTATTAAAAGCAGGCACACAATAACTGCAAGTTGCCTGTTAATGTAATATGTTTAACCCCCTGTATAGTGATATGGAGAGAGGAAATCCATGCATATATACATGACTTTATATGCCTGGAACTCAAGAACTATAGATGGATATGCTATGTCTGATAACAGTGTATGTACTGTGATCCACTCCCTACGCATATATGGGCAGGTCTAGTGATCCTCAAATAAGGCTATATTATAGGCAATACAACTATAAGGATGCATAAGTGCTGCTTTAAAAATGGGTCTTCTCCATTCAGAGTTAGAGAATGTTATTACAAAACAAGCCCATAACAAAGAAACAAGCAACATCAGTCATAGAGTTACACAGCGCAGTGTACCTTTGATTACTGGAGGAAGCGAGAGGGACTGCTTGGCCAGCACTGATGTAGCTGGCCTCCCTCTGGCTTGTACCTGCTCCAAATTTCACAGACCCTTTAGCTCTTTCAGTGTTGGCATCTATGTTGCGAGACTTAGGGCGATGCCAAACACTTGATGTCACATACTGTGGCTCATGAGCAGTACCTGTAGGGCTGGGTAACAGAGATCACAACAGCATAGAGTTCATGAGAAAGAGAGAGATTTCACCACATCATCTATGACTGAAAGCCCCAAGACCACCTTGGTGGTCTTGGTACGGGGTCAAAAACCAACAAACAAAAGTACCTGGGATTTTTTTACATAGATTTACATGTTTGCAGTGTAAATCTATCATGGAATGCAAGATTCTTCAAGAATGAGTAGCTGTGCATTCCATTCGAACCAGTTGCCCTGACCCAACAAAGAGGGCATGCACTCAGAAGCAGGGTTGAGCATGTGCAGGCTACGACGATGCACACTGACATTGAACATCTCACTGTACATCAGCATTGCAATGCTCATCCATTCCCATCTGGGGTCACCCTTTGTGCACAATTCCTTGCATGGGAATAGAGCCAGGTCAGCGCTCTTAGTTTCCCTGTGCTAAGAGCAGCACTGAAGTAGGCAAACCAACAAGCTCCATCTCCATACAAGCTCTGTTAACATGAAGGCCTGTGTGTGACAGCAGAAAAAAAAAGTTGAGGGAGTTGCTGCTTTAAATGGCAAATAGAAATTCCAAGACACAGTGTTGGGTGTCTAAGGAGAGCTTTGGGGTTCTAAAAAGTACCCTATTTTTGAACTTTGTTACCAAAAGAGAATTTTGCAATAGCAGTTCTTTAATAGCCCCCTTCTCTATAAGCCACTGTAGTCATTATAATTACTTTTATTACTATTGCATTTCCCCGAGCAGCCCAGTAAATAGATGGGCAGCATATAAACGTCACAAATAAATAAATAAAATACTACTGGGGACTCGCGTGTCGCGTGGCATTCCATCGGTGAGCATGATGCCCATCCATGGGAATGAACGCTTGTAAGGGATAGCCAAGGAAGTGAGAGGAAGTAGAAAAATAATGGCCAACTCCTCTCCAAAAGCCATGGATTGCTTTTGGAGAGGAAGCGCTAGCTAAAGCACTGCTGGTTCACACAGAGCTACAAGAGTACAGAATTTATCACTACTCTCCTACTTCTTCTCGTTCATGCTGACCCGCAAGCTCAGGAGCGTTCTTGTAAAAAACAGAGGAGCATCTTTCAATTTAATTTCCATTTCCCTTGTCAGGGTGTGGCACACAGGACTTCCATGGAGAGAGGATGCCTTATCGTGTGCAACTTGGGAATCTAACCTCTTGTCCAAAACAGTTTTGTGGTGGCTTTTTCTCACTCTTTAGTGAAAATGAGAGGTCCAAGTAGTTCTTTTTTTAAAAAAAGAAGCAGCAGGGATTATATTATAGGTCAAAATCATGTGACGTTGATGGAGAAAGCACAGCCCCAATGCATTTGAGTTTCACAGTGGTGCTCCCCCACCAATCACACTTATGAAGCAATTCATCGAGTCCAAGAAAGAGGGGAAAGGGAAAGGGGATTTAGCCTGCAAACCATCATATTCTGTCTTCTTCCCCAAGAATTTGGCTTTGATACATTAAAACCGAATGTAGAACTTCAGCCATAGAGACTAAATATTCAATTACGGTACATGAAAAAAGAACATTTTAGGAGGAAAAATGTGAACCAAACTTTACAAAACACAACATATATAGTCAAGTTGATTTATATTTGAAATGTTGACATCCATCTTGATGGCAACAGAGATTTGTCTTAGACCTCTGCAGGAACGTTCCTAAGGTTGAGGCATGAGAAATGCATTAAAAAGCATTTCAAGTAAATTAAACCGGTAACATTGCCCATCAACATGTATTTAATATATGATTGTCCAGGATATTTTTAGAAGTGTTTAAACACCACTGATGACTTAAATGTCCTTGCTATGGTCACTACTGGTGGCTTATCATCCACACAAAGGAGAGCCTGCCCTGTCCTTAGGCCACAAGGAACCCCTCTCCCTCTCTCTGGCCCACAGACTGCCCTGGTGCCCATTCTCACCCCACTTCCCCATGAAGCTGGAAAATTCTGAAGAAACCTTCTGTAAAAATATACAACCCAATATGCAACACACATTACCTGTTTTCAGAGGTTTCAGCAACATGCTTCTTGCCACTGTGGAAGGAGGGGAATACGTTATGAATAAAATTAGAGAACATTTCCACGTTAAGGGGAATAGGGATTTGAGCAAGAAGGCAGAACATATGATTGACTCTCCAGAGAGAGCATTTTCTGGTGTCTTCTACACAAAGAAAAAGGCATCCATGATGAGCGCCAGAAGAAACATGCTAGAATAGAGCACTATGTGTTTGTGCACCTATATGCCCATGCCTAGTTCAGATTAAGGTGGTATGTCCACATCTGGATTGCAACATTTCAGATGGCAGGAGAGAATCGAGTGTCTCAAGACTTCTTCACACAATTAGCCCTTTACTAAGAAAGCCAGCAGGTCAGGGAGAGATAGGTTAGGATAAATTTGTTCTCTTTCCTATACAGAAAGCTCAATGCAGAAATTGAAACAGAGGGTGGATAGAACAGTGGTGCATGTACAGGAGACTCAAGTGGCAGGGGAGGATCTATGTGGGCAAGTGCATTTTTCTAGAGGTGTGTATCCATTATTTTTGAGTTTATTCCTGCTGTAAGAAGTTGCATGTATTCCTAAGGAATTTACAGCCCTTGAGCAAACAGTTATATTGATTCCCAAATTACAGTTCTGAATTCCAATTCTTGGGACATTTACACATCAGTTGACAATTTGGGTCTCTCCAAAAGTGAGAGATTTAAGAGACAAAGATTCTTCTTGAGAGCTTTGGTGCATGAAGTCAAATTTATGCCAATAGTCCCTGGGGACCCAATCTATTATTTAACCCACCTCCCATTTTAGATCACTTTCAGTTTGGGACATGATCCGGTCAAAGCTCAGGAATGAAACTTGGGGACCTTTCAACTATGTCAAAATATGGAAAGAAAAACTGGAAGTTGGTCACTTTGCCCATGGGCTGTGCATTATTCATCTGAAAGCTCATGGAAGGAGTCACAGGAGTACCACAACATAGCTTGCATTCATGAATGCGAGGGCATTATAAACATCAAAACGTCATCACTCTGTGTCTCATTATTGAGCTGCCTCCAGTTGTTAACCCCAGCTAGAGTAGATCAATTGAATAAAAGGGATGTTAGGTCAACCATGATGTATCTTTCACTGATTCACCAGCCCACATCCTGTTGCTTAAGCCACACTCCTGTAGGCCAATTGATTCAATGGAGATTTAAGAGTCATCTCCTCTGTAAGTTCCATTGATTCATATAGGCCTGTTCTAACTGCAACTTATTTTAGCACAGCAAATTGCAATTAGAGTAGGCACATTCAAATCAATATGGAGCAGTTAACTCAGCAAATCCCCATTGATTAAGTGGGGCTATTTTAATACAATATACTATGCTATGCACCAGTATTGCGGCCACTTGTTCTAATCTACTTAGGTCTAACAACTGGATTTAGCCTTCTACCTCCTTTATCAGGACTGCCTCTGGAACTCTGTGAGATTTTTATTCAAAGCAGATATATCAGCCAGAGCAAAGTATATGAGATCAGCATAGGAACATCGGACCAATGATGCCCACTGCCCTATGGCTAAGATAAAATAAACCAGACATAAAAGCTCTGCAGCCACACCAACTCTTTAGCTCACTAGCAAAACGACATGAAGAATTGCAGTCAGACTGAAACAGGTGCTCAATGAGGCATGTGAGTGTTATTACCAGACAGAGTTGTCTGTGTCTAAAATGAAATATTAAAAGGATACAGCAAGAACCACAGGGCATGCAAGAAATTTAAACATTAGCTACCACACCCATTCAACATCAAAAATCTGAAGTGTAGTTTCCTTTCAATTTAGCCAAATTTACAGCAAAACAGAGCAAAGTGATGATGCAGGGAGTGTATTCTGCTAGAATGAGGTTTCATCACTTCTGTGTCTTGCATTCTAGCATGCATTGGAAGGTAAACATAGTCTAATTTATACATTTGATTGCCAAGGCACATATCTTTGAGGGCATTCTTGGGGCAGGAACAACAGAACTGTAGGAAGTATTATTCTCCTTTAATGTCTAGTTTGAAATTAAGTGAATACATCCAGCTATTAACAAAGTGCTACTTTACCATAATATGTATGTAGTCACCAGTAAGCCTCTATTCTAGTTACATATTAGTTTCCTTCACTGGAACACAACCAATTAATACATTACAATGTTATGATGTTTATAGCTCCATATGAAAGTTAAGTCAGACTTTTACCATACATATGTAGGCGAAAATCATGTACAGTAACCCCCTGTCTATTGCGGGGGTTAGGGACTGACCCGACCTGCAATCATTGAAAATCCGCGATAGAATCATAGAATCATAGAGTTGGAAGAGACCTCAAGGGCCATCTAGTCCAACCCCCTGTCATGCAGGAACCCCCATCACAATAATTTCAACAGATGGCCATCCAGCCTCTGCTTAAAAACCTCCAAAGAAGGAGACTCAACCACCCTCCGCGGCAGCATGTTCCACTGCCAAATAGCTCTAACTGTCACAAAGTTCTTCCTAATGTTGAAATGGAATCTCTTTTCCTGTAGTTTGAAACCATTGCCCCGAGTCCTAGTCTCTGAAGCTATGGAAAACAAACCTGTTCCCTCTTCAATATGACATCCTTTCAAATATTTAAACATAGCTATCATATCCCCTCTCAGTCTTCTTTTAGAGAGGCTAAACATTCCCAGTTCCCTAAGCCGTTCCTCATAAGACATTTCCTCCAGACCCTCAACCATCCTGGTAGCCCTCCTCTGCACCCACTCGAGGTTGTCAACATCCTTTTTAAATTGAGGCGCACAGAACTGGACACAGTACTCCAGGTGGGGTCTGACAATATGACGATATGTGGATGCAGGTCAGGTCAAGCCTGGGGGGTGGTTGTGATGTTTAAACTGTATTTAAGCAACGGAACCAGCTTGGCTCCATTGCTGAAAGACATTTTAAAACATCGCTCGCCACTTCCCAGCACCCAGGGGAGTGGGAAGAAGTGCCACGCAATGCATCCATGGAGGCAAGCCCTGGGCTCCAGCTGATTGGCACTTGGGTGGGGGAGAAAAACTTTTGTTTCCCCACCCTAGTGCCAATCAGCTGGAGCCCAGTGCTTGGGGAAGGGGGGGAGGTTTAAAAAGTGCTGGCTTTTAAAACCTTCCCTGCTCCCTCAAGCCCTGCAGTCCCACAATATAGTGGGACCGCAGTATATGAACCGCAAAAGGGCAGGGGACCACTGTACAAATTATGGTATCACCAGCAAGGAGAGAATTTTGGTAATTAGAGGCATCTCCCTTCCAACCTGCTGTTTAACACATTCACTAAGTTTTAGTGCATGGAAGCGATGGGCACCATGGGACAGAAGGTGGAAGTTTTAATTGCAAACAAATCACTACTCCCCCCCCCAGATAATGTTATTGCCACTTCATAATATTGGCAAATTAAACACTTTCTCAGCTCCATTAAGAGGCCAGGGTCCAGTCAAGAGCCTGTCAAGAAAGGCAAACAAGAATTCCTCTCATTCTTCCCTCCTCTTTCCTCCCACTCCATGAGGAAGTTTTTGATTCAGCTCTCTCTTTTTTTAAGTGATGCAGCATATATGCACAGCTCTAATACACTTATTTTCTCTCTCTTCCATGTCCCCTTCATGGAGTCAAAGAACTGATGCTGAAGCATCTCTCTTCGTATGCCACTTCGTGATAATGCCAATTGAAACAGGAAGGTTTACTTCCTGTGCTGGAAACAAACCAAAACAGAGCAATTCTTCTGACACCAAATAAGTAGAAGCTCTTGACAGGGGTCAGCATGATGCAAGTAGGACCACTCTGAGAGTGGGGTGCCTTGTTCCAGCAAAGACATCATCTGATCACTGTCTTTGGGAACAAACCAGGCCATCTCTGCAGTGGATCAAACACTAGGCTAAATGACCATGTAGTCATCCTCTAAATCACTGACAATACCAACTGTTGAACACTCACCAAGAAAACTTCTAGGGTAGGTACTTAGGGTGACATGACCAGAGTATAAAATGACTTGCATGTTGAAATGAATGATGACAAACCGATTACCATATATAGAACTTCACTATTACACTGGATTGTTTACTTTACTATGGATTGCCCCCCTTTTGGAGATGGTTATTCAACAGGAAAATCCCTTGGAACAAAATTTGTGTTAAAGTTTTGGAATCTGAGGCTACAGTTAGGCATTCAATTTTACGCATACAGTGGTACCCTGACTTAAGAGCAGAAAACTGTTGGTGTTTTAACAGCCATCTTACAAATTTTAGATATGGTCTGCTCAACTTACATTTTTTTCATTTTTATTTTTTTTAGCTTATTTTTACAAATGTTTAGATAGGTACCCTGACTTAAGAGCATGCATATGGAATTGATTAAATTTGTAAGTTGAGATACCACTGTAGATTTGATCAGAGGTAAAATGGAACCAGTATATACAGTAGTGAGTTAAACCATCTTGGTGAAGACCTAGTCAGACATTACTTTGTATATAAAGACATGGCCATTACTTCCCACCTCTTGTAAGGAATGGTAAACATTTGGTATGAAAGAGGAAGAGTGAGCCTTGGACAATGAATGGGGTCTTTGGCAGTCAGAAAGCAAGAGTTAGCATACTGTTATATCTGCAGATTCTCAGGCTTTCTATACATAATGCAGAAAGAGATAATCAAATGGTATACTTGTAGTCTGAAACCAAGAGTGCCGCCTCTATTAGCACCTTATTTCATATAACGCAAAGAACGGCTTTTGAAGACCAGGACACGGGAAGCAAAATAGCTCTTTCTTCTACTTCTTCTGAGGCAAAGGAGTTAACAGCTTCTGACAAAATGAGTTACACTGTCTTTGCCACTAAATTAGTTTAGATGGTTAACACAGAATAAACATCCTCAGCCTGAAAGCACCATGGTTAATGCAGATAGAAAGTGAAAAACAGCTCCACTCAGAACAAAACCATTGCAGAAAGATTATGTATAGCCATGTGCTAAAAAGCTAGCCATAAGCAAAGTCGAATGAAGCTCTGCTGGAGCTTTGTTTCCATGGCATTCATTTTATTAGTCAAGGCTGTGTATTCTTGGGCTTCCGTCTTGTTTCTAAACACTAAAAATTCTAACCATTGCTTTAAAACAATCTAAATATTTACTGTCTTAGCTTTTTAAAACATTGTCCTTTAATGATGTAATCTGTTTGGGCCCTTTTTAAGGAACAAGGTGGGCTTAAATGCTTTACAAAATAAAATAAAGGACAGCAATAGCTCTTATCAATGCATGAAAACAAATATTTGCTGATTTTTGTCACTATTTTTTTTGCATTTGTCATGGAATGATTTAGGTATTTCAGTGGATCTGCTCCATAACAATGGGGCATGCTAGACTAATATCAAAGTAGGATGTGACACTACAAGTTTTAGAGATTTTCTACATGGCAAACATGTAGCCTGTTACACCATTAAAAAAGAAACTGAGGTTATCTCAGTCTGATGAATTTGATACCCAGATTCAAATACTGTGCCTTTGCTGTACTTACAAAATATGTGGCAATCAAACATACCTTGTATATAATGTGAAGGTAAATGTAAGCAATTGTGAGGGTAGAGACTAGAGCTATTATACAGATTTATGGTAAAACAGAGTCATTTCCTATCTCTAGAGAATTTTGGGAACAGGGGTTCTGTGAAGAGCTGTATCTCCAATAGATGATCCTCAGCATTCTCATTATCCTCAGGATAATCAGGATACTTTGGGAGGGTAAACAAGTGAAACCTTTTAAAAACAATACCGTGTGTAATGTAGATATTATGCCACAAATGTTTTGTTTGGGCCAGAGGTCTACAAGTGTTTAGCTTCAATGATGAATCTTCCCATGTAGCACAGAAGTGGCCCTCAGAGAAGTCCCTTCTGCTGGCCCAACCATGAAGCAAAATTCACAAGGGATCAAACTTTTCAAATGAGTCTCAATCCAAAATTGAAACAAAGGAAACACTTGGCACAGAGTTGTAGAGATGTCTGGAGTGATCCTGATAGTTCCAAGTCCCCTCATGGTAAGTGTTGTTACTGTGGAGCTACTTGACTCCATGGTAGCAGATTCCATTTTCTGGACTCTTTTAGATCACAGGCCAAGAGCTTTAGATACCTTTTTGAAAAAGAAGAAACTTGTCTCTTGAAACGTCTACATTTTAGGCTTTTAAAAAAAGTACCCCACCCTCCTAATCGCTAACAATGTTGCCCTAATTTAAACCTGCAGTTCTGACAGCATACAGAGCAGCCCTACTTCTCATAGAAATTTTCTCTGAAAAGTCTCTCTTCTCAGGAATAGTCGTACACCAACACCCCACCCCCAGGACTCTCAAAAAAATTTTAAAGGTCACAAAAAAGAACAGGTTTTGGCTGAAATGAAAATCGCATGTTCTCCCACCCTCCTCCCACCCTTGGGTTTATATTTTGTGGCATTGGGTGGGAACTGTGGCCCTCTAGAGGTTGTGAGACCACAATTCCATTGTTCCTCACAATTGGCTGTGCTGGCTATGGCTAGTGGAAGGTGCAGGCCAAAACAGCTGGAACATCATGGCTGCTCTTCTTGGTTGCATTTAGAGGGCTTCATCCTAATGCCCCATATAACTCATGGCCTCCTCAACTTGGAAGATAGACTTAAAAGTAGTAGGAGGACATACGGTGCTCCCTGCTGGCAGCTGGTGGAATGAATACCCACATAGCAGTTTTATCCTGGTTTAACTATAATGGTTTGCCCCACAGAACCTTGGTTATTTTGCAGTATTGTTCTACCTCTGGTTGTCCTGGTAACATTGCCTATTTTCTACATGGACAAAAATTATGTGCTAAAACTGGCTGTATTAGCCTCCCATTCAACCAAAAAATATCCCCTGTTAACAAAACAAGCAAAACCAAAATATGTTTTCATTCTTTTGCTTGGAATGCAGTTTCAGAAGCGGGGTTTTGAATTTAAGTTGCCAGACATTTTTAGGGTAAGGGAACATTCCAACACAATAATCCAGTTGTGGTCTGAATTCAATCCAGTTCAGTTTATGATCTCAGAATTATTTATCTCTTCATTCCACTGCATGTCTAGAGCCAGGCGTCATTCCTCCGGCTTTTGTCCACTTCTTTTTCTTATTTCTAGAACTGCAGATGCCCCATCTCCACCCACCCAGCAGGGCTCACCCTTCGGTAGGCAGGTGAGGTGGCCAGTTCAAACAGCAGATGCATTGCTGAGAGGTAGGTTTGAGGACAGAGGTGTGGACAAAGCAGCCTTCCTTCTTCCTCTTAAGTTAGCCTTTTGAGGTGCAGTGTGAAGTGCTTTGCCATTGACAGTGTGGGTGGATGTTTCTATAGCTGGTCCACTCGTCTTCTATACACAGGATGGCGAGAAGAACACTGCCTTGGCCTTGCCTCAAGCAGCACTATGATACATTTGCCCAATGGTACCTCCAGGCAGCTAACTGGTAAAATGAGAACCGATTTCAGGCTTGTTTGGTGAGCTATGTGTTTTAGAACAAAGACTGCACTCCCAAAAATGTGCCTTCCTCCATCCAGATAAGTTTGATCTACTGTACAGTGTCTTGAAAAACAAAATGGGACATGAGAAATAAATCAGAAATAATCAGATTCAGATTCTTCTATGAACACAAGTGGTGAGGAGGGATAAAAATTCATGGTAGAAAATTAAAAAGTTTTATGGCACCCTTAAAGGCTAACACATTTTAATTTCAGTCTTAGAAGTATCTGGAAGTTGAGTCATGGCAACTGGACTTCTTTTTCTTGAGAGATTGAAACGTTTCGCTGCTCATCCAAACAGCTTCGTCAGATGAGCAGCGAAACGTTTCAATCTCTCACGAAAAAAGAAGTCCAGTTACCAGGACTCAACCTCCAGATAAACTCACCTGGGTGACTGAGAATCTTCACAGACATAAGTCTTAGAAGTACAAAAATATTTCCTTTCTGCCCAGGAAAAAGAGCTGTGAGGTACATCTGCCCCATTTCTATGCAAGAGAACAGGGAGCAAGGTGCTAAAGATGTATATAGCCACGGATTGGGGGCAAACAGGCTCAAACATAATTGTCACATGAACTGAAATTAACTAAAAATCTTTGCCTTTACAATAACAGAAAACTGCTATTTTATTTCTCTGTTTTGGTGCCTTTTTCCCATTTTCAAAAGATGTACTAGGACTTCTAGGATTAATACCAAGGAGCAAGATGATGAATTCTCAGTTGCTAACAGAAGAACATTTCAAGTGTGTGAAGCAAGATCCTTAAGGTAAAAAGGCACATTGGTTCATCAGTTTTTAGATTCTTTATTTCAGGTAAACCACACTGCTATATACAGAGAAAAGTGGGTTTCAAAGCAACAGCAATACAGAAGAGGCAAAGGTTTATCTAAAAATTAAGCCATGCTTTCAAGAACTCAGTGCACAAATTATCTCATATACTCTCATTTCTTCTCCAGGCATGCCCAAACTTCGGCCCTCCTGAGGTTTTGGACCACAACTCCCAGAATTCT